>JAAWXA010000002.1:55658844-55909391 GCA_038090715.1 Florisuga fusca
GTATTACCTGGATCAAAACTTCCCCTAGTTTTAATTTACATTATAGCAACAGTTTCATGAGTCAAGGCTGTTTAACAGTAGTTGAGAGTCTAGCCCAGATTTCAAGGACTAGTTCTAAAATCTGAGTAGCATCAAGGCTCCTTTACCTTGAATTGCTTAAAACCAGCTTTTTAAATGGCTTTATTACCCTGCATTTCAGAGTGGCTATACCCTGCATTCCAGAGTTACAGTTCAATCTCATCCCTGCTTGCCTCCTTCCCACACACCCCCTGGCTCAAAATAATGTCTGAAGCACCAAGGAGATCCTTCAGGATGGTACTTTGCAATGTTGCCTCACCCAGGTGGCTTCCCTCCATGCACACTTATGACTCTTGACTCAGAGGACTCTTCCTGTTGCACATTCAAAGGCAGAGACTTTCTTCTCCAGGAGGTGTTCTCGTTTCCCTGCTTTTCTAACCTCTCTAGCTACTGCCAGTTCAGACATGTTGCTCAAGTTTTGGAGCAAGGTTTGGTCTTCCTCTGTGTTAAGCCTTTCATCACTTCACTAAATTTCTGCCAGCCCTGTTCTTTGAATGGCCATGAAACTGTTGAAAGATGGGCAACCACTTCATCTGAATGCCATAGTGGATAAGGGGGCATATGCTAGTGCCAAGGGCTTGGGGACAATTGCCAAAATAGCTGTATTTTAGTTTGACAAAGGTGGTTGACTGCCAAGAGGTCAGAACATGTGGTTTTTTTAAAGAAATATGATAATTAAAAAGACTCTTGTGCATTCAAGATTCAATTGCTATCAGTGTGGATAAGGTCATCACATGCATTTCATGTGACTTTCTGCACAGCAGAGTCCGAGTCCACAAGAATTCCCTGGACTGCCTTCAGGCCAGATCATGTAGTTTCTGAAAATTGTTCAATATCTCCAGGATACTACCAGTAAAAGAATATTCTTTCTAATCTTCGGGTATATATTTCTTTTTCATCTCACCCCAAAAAACCTAAATGAGGAAAAAGGACAACAAAACAAAACCAAAAAAACCCATTAAAACCCCAAACCCAAAAGAAGGATAAGTAGAGATAATAGATAAAGAAGATAATTATTTTCTCTTTACCCCGTTAATACTTGTGCCTCCTCACAGACCTGCCTTCACTGCTAATGTGCTATTTATTTTGTAGAGGAAGAGCATTGCATTTGGATGTGGTAAGATTCATATTACTACTTTGTTTCTGACTTCGAAGTCCAGATCAGCTTGTCACTGACTTTTTCTCTTCATTGTTTAATATTTTCCCAGCCAGGCTCACCAGTCACCATTATGTTCCATTAATATCATATCAAATTCTTAGGTTTTCAGTGGTCACTCTTTGCAGTTTTTAGCCAGGCCTGTTCGTATGAAGTTTTGAAGCCATATTGACAAACTGGGAGAATGGCCACTGAGAGGTGGTATATTTGAGGTTTGGTAATATAGCAAACCCAACGGTTTTGGTAATACAACAATACGAACCAGCCTGGCAAAAAAATGCTAAGAGGGACCACTGAAAATTTTTGCTGGCCCTAACCTTCACATGTAGCCCTACCTACAGCACCACCACCAATTGGGCTACTGGTTTGCTTTAGGACCAAAAACATTGAATATACCACCCCTTGGCGACTACTCTCCCATTCTTGCTCAATATGGCTCCAAAACTCCATACAAATGGGCCTGGCAAAAAAAATGCAAGGAGGGACCACTGAAAACTTTTGCTGCCCCTAACCCTCACACAGAACCCTACCCACAGCACGACCAACTATCAGACTACTCATTTGCTTTAGTACCAAAAGTCTCGAATATACCACCTCTCGGTTGCCACTTTCCCACTGATAAAAAGTACTAGTCCAAACTCCATACAAATGGGCCTGGAGAAAATGCAAAGAGTGACCACTGAAAACTTTTCCTGTCCCAACCCTCACATGGAACCCTACCCACAGAACCACCAACAATCAGGCTATGCATTTGCAATTTACCAAAAACCTTGAATATACCGCCCCTCAGCAGCCACTCTCCCACTCTTGCTCAGTATGGCTCCAAAAGTCAGTATGAATGAGACTGGCACAAAAATGCAAAAAAGATACCACTGGAAACTTTTGCTAGCCCTAACCCTCACATGCAACCCTACCCACAACACCACCAACAACCAGGCTACGTGTTTGAATTTTACCAAAAACCTCGAATATACCACCCCTCGGCGCCCACTCACCCACTCTTGCACAACATGGAACATAAACACCGTACAAATGGAACTGGCAAAAGACCTCAGAAGGCTCCGTATTTGAATCACATCAGAGCACCATCAAAAAACAGGAGAAGGTGGGAGTTCGTGGCACAACAGTAGCACATCTGACCCCAGATCAGAAGGTTGCATGTTCAAATCACATCAGAAAAAAAAAAAAAAAAAAAAAAAAAAAGGGGAGACTGGTCAGCTTCCTCTTCAGACTAATCAGGAGTGAGCTGAGCTCCCCATGTGTTTGGAAGCTCACCTTTTTATCGGTCCCCCAGTTCTTCTCATGCGCAGTGGGGGCCAACCCTACTTGGGCACAGGTCAGCTTAACAGGAGCTCATGCCTTCCTCCTTGTGATTGGCAACACCTGATTGTCTTTACCTGATGGCCTCTACAAAGACCAACGACTGAAAACTTTTCCTGGCCCTAACCCTCACATGGGACCCTACTCACAGGACCATGAACAATTGAGCTACTGGTTTGCATTTTACCAAAAACCTCGAATATACCACCCCTCAGCAACCACTCTCCCACTGTTGCACAATATGGAACATAAACTCCATACAAACATAACTGGCAAAAAAATGTAAAGAGTGACCACTGAAAACTTTTGCTGGACCTAACTCTCAGCTTTTACATCTTTTCAGGCATTATCACCCCTCATGTACTGTCTAAGCCGGTTATATTCTCATTTCTTTCTTGGGTGCAGAGACCCTCCAACAAGTCTCTGACCTCTTGCCAGAGTTCCCACGCAGCTGGGAAGGAGGGGAGTTTTTGCTCCTTTGTCTGTGTCATTAGCTTCTCTGGAAGCCTTTTACTTGTAAGGGGTGCTCAGTGACAGTCCCATCTTTTTTCTTCCTTTTAATAAGTCAGCAATAGAAAAAAAAAAAGATAATAGTTCTTCTTACCTGACTCTTTGGGTTTTTTGCTGGTCTTGTATTGGGACAAACTGGCTCCCTTTTTCCTGGTTTGGCTGAGCAGGGGCTAGACCGTGGTCTGTGCCCGCATTCCCCACCAGATGTTGTGGACAAACCTTTCTTGGACCACAGCACTTCGAGGTCAGCAGGTGTTCTTGCCAAGATGTGTAAACAGTATTCCTACCATCACCTTTAGGTTCAGTTAGTCTAGCTTGGTGCTAACACTCCAGACTCAACCAGCCTCCTCCCCAGACTGCTCAAGAGCAAGCCCCCCTTGCCTTTGGGAGCCCACCTTTTATTGGTCCCCCAGTTCTGCTCATGCACAGTTGGGACCAGCCCTAATTGGGCACAGGTGGGCTTAACAGAGCTCACGCCACCCACCTCATAATTGGCAACACCTGATTGTCCTTACATGATTGCCTCTAGACTCTGCTGTGCAGAAAGTCACATGAAATGCATGTGATGACCTTATCCACACTGATAACAGTTGAACCTAGAATGCACAAGAATCTTTTTGATTATCATAGTTCTTTTAAAAAACCACATGTTCTGACCTCTTGGCAGTCAACCACCTTTGTCAAACTAAAATACAGCTATTTTGGCAATTGTCCCCAAGCCCTTGGCACAAGCATATGCCCCCTTATCCATTTTGGCATTCAGATGAAGTGGTTGCCCATCTTTCAACAGTTTCATGGCCATTCAAAGAACAGGGCTGGCAGAAATTTAGTGAAGTGATGAAAGGCTTAACACAGAGGAAGACCAAACCTTGCTCCAAAACTTGAGCAACATGTCTGAACTGGCAGTAGCTAGAGAGGTTAGAAAAGCAGGGAAACGAGAACACCTCCTGGAGAAGAAAGTCTCTGCCTTTGAATGTGCAACAGGAAGAGTCCTCTGAGTCAAGAGTCGTAAGTGTGCATGGAGGGAAGCCACCTGGGTGAGGCAACGCTGCAACGTACCATCCTGAAGGATCTCCTTGGTGCTTCAGACATTATTTTGAGCCAGGGGGTGTGTGGGAAGGAGGCAAGCAGGGATGAGATTGAACTGTAACTCTGGAATGCAGGGTATAGCCACTCTGAAATGCAGGGTAATAAAGCCATTTAAAAAGCTGGTTTTAAGCAATCTGGATTCAGAATAGAAGCAATATTCTATATAGTTCATGTTTCCAGTGAGGGTCAGTGCATAGGCTTAAGTCACATAATTAGTCTCTCTTAAAACCTACATTTGCTCTTGTTCCATGTTCCTCCAGTTAAGTTCTCACCAGAGGACTTTGTTAGTTGTACTGCAGGTCAGTAGGCTGTAGCTATGTGAATGTAAGTACAATGGAAACCTCATTTCACCAGAAAGCAGCATTTCCTCTGTGAAACACACCCTGCTTCATGCTGTACGCTGTATTCATCATACACTGGTACTTCAGTGGGGAGCTGATAATCTCATATCATAGCTGAGAGTAGCTTCTATTTTTTTTTTTTTTTTTTGAGTTTAATGAAAATGACATTTCCTGCTGAATCTTACAATGAAGGGATTTAATGAGTGCAAAATTCTTAAGTTCTTTAGAAACCTGTATTTCAGTGTCTTGGTTGCTTATTTGCAGACAGGAATAGGTCTCTTGTTGTCCCCTTAGTAGGAATATCTGAGCAAAATGTCAGTTATCTAACTTCTGCTTATCTGTTCCTTACTGCCTTCAGTTCAAGTTTGACTGTCAGGCTCAGCAGGGTGGCCTTCAGGGGTTCTTCCTCTCCTAGGGCAGCCCTGATGCTGGGGCTACAGTCCCCTAATTCTACTTTGTATGGACACAATTTGGAATCACAGCTTAACGGCTTGGGGGAACCGATGAACAGCTAGTGGTAATGCCTTCTGGCTTGCATGGTTGTGAGGCTGAAATGCAGAAATGTTTCAGAAATGAGAGAGCTGGAAGAAATCTGCATGGTTTCTGATGCAAGACCTGCAGTGTGCCAACTAGTGGTGCCTTTGAGAAGAGGTTCTTTCATTGCAACCCACTTGACTTTTCATAATGCACTGGCATGAGTTGCTCACATAACTCTGAAATGCAGTTTCAAACACAAAAGGTCAGTAAGCACTGACCTAAACCAGTATATCAATTTGACATGGACCAGTTATATTTATGTTGATTAGGATAACATATCCAGAGCCATAGCTGTGTTGAGATAGCTAGAGTATAACTAAAATTTCTATGTATAAAACTTGACTTGACTACTGTAGAGGCAAATACTTTCAAGTATTGGTAAGAAACAACACAAAATATCTGAAACATGTCATAGTCATTCCTCACTGCCAGCAAAACCAGTCTATAATCTGTTACAGGTATTTCTTCTTTTTCACAGACCTTTTCTCCCCTCTCAACATTTGGCAATATGTGCTACCTAAAAATGAAAATATGCTGAAAAACCAGTCACACAAGCAGAAGAACTACTTTGTGATGTTAACAACAATCCATTATTGGAAGAAAAAAATGTAAAAACTCACACAGAAGAAAACGCCCTCTTGTGTTGTGGGATTCACCAGTGAAATGGATGACATATCAAAGTAAGCTTTAGGTTATAGTTCAAGTAGTAGCAGCAGTATAACTGGAACAGTACAGAGCCCAGGACTGTTTAATTCTACCCACTTCTTTTCTGGACACCCTCTTGATACCTTCAGGGATTAAACCATGGTTCAGGATACCAGCCTACTTGAGCCCTTTCCCTCCCACACAATCTTGTAGTACTTAAAAATGCTACCGGAAGTAATATTTGGAATTATAAGAATTCTATTTCCACTCTCTTTGAAACAGTGCTACATTACAAATGTATATCATACTTACTAAACTTGCCAATACCTACCCTCAGTTTAGGCCAGTCAGACTTATCTGCACTGGCATAGGATGTCCTCTCCTAATGTTTTTCTAATAGCCCATTTTGTAACACCCATTTGCCACATGCAGGGTATGAAATGGCCCTGAGCACCAGGACAGCACTGCCCACGCTACTCCCTCTGGCAGGATCTGAGCAGGATTTCCATGGGTATCCATGGTGCTTAATCCCTTACTCAAATAAACTGTGCACAGGGAAGAAGTTTGGCTCTAATGTGTGCAAAACTCAGCTCTGGGTAATAAACAAAATTTGCAGATTTGTTAGAGCAACACATGGTTATTTGGGTCTGGGAAGGGCATATTTGTGTTGCAAATAAACAAACTGATGAACGAGTAGCAGAATATGAACAATATCTCTGATCTTCAGTGCAAAAATATGGAAATGCTCAGAAGAGAAGAGAACTAATAAGACAGAGAACTCAAATCACATCATTTGTCTAAAGATCTTTTCTTCCCACATATTACATGTACTACTAACTCATACTTGTTTTTACACCACGGTTAGGACTGTCTTCAGGAATAGAGCAGTCTCTCTGCCTTGCCTTCTCAGCCATTTCTTTGTTTGTTTGTTTGTTGGCCGGAGGATGTTTGGATTAAACAGTTGGTAACAGCTTGTGCCAGCTGTG
Organism: Florisuga fusca; assembly: GCA_038090715.1. Lineage (NCBI taxonomy): Eukaryota > Metazoa > Chordata > Aves > Apodiformes > Trochilidae > Florisuga > Florisuga fusca. The sequence goes on from JAAWXA010000002.1 coordinate 55,665,507, forward strand.
AAATTCCAGGATTACCCCTTAAGCCAGATCCAGGTAGAAAACTGTGCTGGATTTTCAGTTGGGCCCTCTCATTCCTACCTTGTCTTAGCCTATGTATTCTTTCATTAATAGAACACGTACAAGGAAGATTTCAAGAATATGATTGAAGAGAATAGGAAGAGCAATGACTCCTCCTCTGCCTTCACTCTCACCAACACCATGAGCGCCATATTGATCACTGCCTACTCGGTTGCCTTTGCTGGAGGTGTGATTGGGTCCATCATTATGTCATTTGTGCTGGTCAAGATGAACACTCTGTGACCACTACTGCCACCATAAACCTGTTCGTTGTGCACAGCCTCCTCCTCTTCACAGTGCTCTTCCACCTGCACTACTATGTCAAAAAGAAGTGGGTATTCAAGATATCATTTTGCAAAATGGTGAGAGCAATGGTGAACATTCACATGTACCTGACCTTCCTTTTCTATGTGATCACACTGATGATCCGATGGATTATCTTCTTTCAGTGGAAGGACAAGGTGGAGTTTTAGAGGAAGCTGGATGCCATTGCATCAAGTGCTGCTGTGTGGGTCTTTGTCATGGTCTTTGTGGTGCCAATTCTGTACTTTAAGTAAGGAAGCTCAGGCTCATACAATGATACAACTTGCTTTAAGTTCCACAAAGAACTACAGTAGGAGAGTGCAAAAGCCCTGAAATACACCATAATTGCAGTTGTTTCCTGCATTACTTGTGTCCCCTTGGCCCTACAGATTTTCATTCGGGTAAAAGTGTCAAGAAAACTTTCTACCTCCCTCTGGTCACACCAAGAGTTCTGGGCCCAGGTGAAAAACTTGATTTTCATCTGTGTCATCATAATTTGCTTCCTTCCACATCATCTCTTTGGGGCTTACTATACACAGCATGTGAATGATTTTGACCAATTAGAAAGCTACAATTAAGGGTTTTTGACTCTGTCTGCCCTCAGGTGTTTGGAGCTTCTGTCATTCATTCTGTGTGGCAGTCGCCTCTTCAAGCAAAATGTGGCCATGGTGAGAAGCAGGTTGTCTTGCTGCTAGCATCAGCCTCCTGTAGCATGCATGGACCTGGACCTGGATTTGGATGTGGACCTGGAACAGCATGGTGCTGGACAGGCATAGCCTACCCCATCCTCTGCATTTCAGGATGGGCTTTAGAAAGAGCACAACACACTTGCACAGGGCTCTAAACATCCATTCCCACAGATAAAGGGGTAAAACACTTCCAGTGTCTCAGCTGATAAAGCGGAACATTACATCTGGGATTTTCTCACTGTGCCACCTAGTGAGTTGTGGATGCACCTGGGGGAGAGGGAGGAAAGGGAATGGGCTCTTCCTTCTTACTCTTTCTACATCAAGGGTAGTGAAGTCAAAGGCACTAGGAGGAGATTTGAGAAAATTTGCTAAGTATGTAGAAACACAAATAGAAAAATAGGTTTATGCATTAAGGTAAAGATTTTTGAAACAAAAATCTACATAATTTACCACATAGTTTTCTCATTTATTTCTCACAAGCTCTCATAAAAAATCAATTCATCCTGAGTAGGTCTGTTCCTTCACTGTAGAGACAAGAGTAACTTCCTAAATGAACTGAACATTTGAACCAATTCTTTAAGAAACAAACCACAATAAATATCTATTTATTAAAATATTTTATGAAAGTCACTATATGGAGATGGTATAATTTCATCTGAAGAGTTTTGTTCTCTTCCCATATGATGAAAGTGTCACTAATAACAGAAATTACTTATTATTACTGAAAATAATACCATAATTTTAAAAAAAACATGTATTTTTTATTAACAGAATTCAGTGTAGTCAGGGGACTACAGGAACTTAAAACACGGAAGGAATCAACTTGAATGTGTATTTGACTACTAGTTAATTGTGTGTCATATAGAAAACAATAAACTGCTGTGACCTACATTTATTTTAAAACTGTATGAACAAACCCATTTTGCTTTGTAGCAGGAAAGAAGATGGAAAGTGGCACAACGTCTTTGTTTCCTCCTATAGCAACATTGCTGGTGGAAGAAAATACCTTGAGTGTGTTCTGTGGGCACTGTGTACCTTTGTAACACTATTATAACCCTTCCATCATAATAAAATTATTAACAAACAAGATTACTACATGATGATAAAATTATGCAAGTCCTTCCTGCAAATATTCATGTAAGTGAAAAGCCTTTGTATCTGTATTTGTCAAAATTAAAAAAAAAAAAAACCAACCCATATGTTTACAAAAAATACTTCCTGATCATACAGCTTAACAACCCTGTTCAGGTATGTGATAAAATCACAATGTATTTAATTATTGTAAAAATACACACCTTCACAATACTCTACAACATAGCATCACAAAAAATACTAGATATTGGGGGTTTTTTTCAAATAAAAGTTGATGTTAACGTTAACTCAGGATGATAATGACTAGAATTAGGGGGCTGTAATTCAATGGGACTGTCTTTGTAAACTTACACCCTCCACTCTCCTTGCTTTGTGAAACTTTGTTGCAGGTGGAGAAAGCCTGCCTCCACCCTGCAAAAATGAAGTCTTCATCAACACTGGCAGGAATTGCTCTGCCAAGTGGTGACAGTGGAGATGCTTCCAGTGAAGGTGCCAACAGGGTTTGCAGGGAGGACCAATTGCCTCCAACTTGAACCTGCTTTGCTCCTCACCAGCTTCTTGCTCTCTCCCACCCCCCTCCCAACCACCCTCTCTGCTTGCTTCCTTCAGGAGGGTTAAGGAGGGGTAGTGGTGCTGCCAGGAAATATCATTGAAGGAGAAGAGTCTGAATAACTGCTGGAAATGCAAGTGTAGGCAATGCCAGAACAGCATCTGAAATGTAGCCAAGTGGCCCCTGTGGCTGGGGATGGCAGTGATGGCAAACTGCTGACATGTGGGAGGTGATCTACAGATGAAGGGAGAATTTCCAGTTACCATCATCTTGGTCAGAGGCACCACAGGCTTTAAAGGGACCCCGATTTTGCTGAGTCTGAATCATGAAGGATAGTTCTGGACTAGAAAACAACATAAACAAACATAACAAGACAGCTAGAAAACAAACATAAAAAGCTGTATTACAGCAGGATGTAGATGGTAGTAGGACCTGAAGAACGTGATAGGGGATGAAGATAGGAGAGCAGAATATTAGCATGTTTCTGCCACACGGTGGCAAGAAAACATAGACTGTGTCTCTGGCCTTGATCTCATGTTGCTTATTGAACCCTTAAAGGTGCCAAAATAGTGGCACTTTCCTTGCCAGGAACAAACTTGAGCTCCATCACTCCTTGCTCCCACTCCCATTCCCACATTGCTCTTTCCATAGGTTTGGGATTCTTCTGCTGCATGGCTTTCAGTTGCATCAGTTCCCTCTTTCACCCATGGAAAAGAGAGTCAGTGGAGGGATACATACAGCAAGACTGCTTTTTGTAGCAATGCTGATTTGGGGCACATATCAGACTAATTCAATTTGTCTAATTCACCTGAGGATCCAGTTCTTTTCTTTCCAGGCAGTTTTCCACATACCCACATCGCCTGAAATTGCCACTTCCATTTGCAAAAAATTAGTGATGAGACAAAACAACTCAATCAAACATGAGAAACAAAAAATTAACAATGAGGTAAAGACAACACAATCAAATATTTTTTATGAACAGCTTGTTTCAGGTCATAGCCCTAAACATCATTATTAAAAAACATATTTTGATGTTTGCTAATTGCATTTGTGTAACATTTTTAAAATGTTTTTTAATTGTTTTGATCGCATTGATTTAATAATAGTTTTAAATAGTGTGTTCTGATGATTTTGTAATTGCATTAATTTAAAATTAATTTTAAAAAACGTATCAGATTTGATAGTTACCTTTATCTAATCTTTAATTTTTTGCATTACAAATTGTGTGAGTCATACACTTGAACCCCTCCTACATATACAAAGTTTCCTTGCAGGAATCAGAGCCTCATGAACAGAGCCATCTGCTCTCTTAGTTCTGTTCACATTGATGAACAAACACCATCTGCTGATGGAATGGCCACTTGTTCAGGCAGAGAGATGGTGTAGAAGTCTCCAGCAGCCAGTTTGTGGTAGCCAGTTGTCCCTTTCCTACTCCTGAAGACAGCAGAGGAAGCAGTTCCTAAACAAAAGGCTCAACAGAGTTGCAGTACCATGTATTTCTGACCCATAAAGTTACTCAATTCTGATCTTTGCAGAAAAATAAGACTTTGTGTCCACTTTTCCTGTAAGTAAACCCTAAGGCTAGGACTTCATTGGAAACAAGGGCTGGTTTCAAAAGTCAAGGGGTCATTAACAAAACATTGGCTTGACCACTGAGACAGAAACTTCAGAAAAATCAAGCTAAACTTTCTGGTATTCAGTGAGGTAATTTTCCTCACTTGCAAAAATCTACTCAATAAGCCAGTTTTTTGTCGAAAAAAGAAATGTCAATAAAGAAAATATACAGTACCAGTTCCCTGAAGTATAGTCCTCTTTCCTCTGCTGAAGCAGTAAACTGCTTCCCCTGGCTGCTTTCACTCTCAACCAGTAACACTTTCATTTTGGGAGTTCCAGGCTAGCTCCTTAGTTCTGGTATCTGTGCCATCAATGAATTGTAACTCACCCATGGCTGGCTGAATCTCACCTGACTTTGAGGTCTTGATAATGGAAACAGTGCAAGTCCCATGGATGAGAAGGATAATACAAAACCAACTGGGAATCGGCTACCAAATCCACAGACAACCCCATCCATAGCAGCTCATGGGCAGGAGAGGCCACATGCTCAGTGCCTACAAAAGATGTAAGACAGATGGTAGAACAGAAATTTAATAGCATCTCCACATGTTTCATCTGAAACTGGGACTTAAGTTCCTGACTTGTGCTTGGCAGGGGCTGCATGCTAAGGGAAGGAGACTCATGGAAAAGGGCTAACAGTCCCTCATCTGTTTTAAGAGGTCTGTAGCATAGAACTGCAACAGCCTGCCTAGGGCTGAAGGGGTGGGTGTACACTGGTAGCAGCACCATCATTTCTAACAAAGACCTCTAAGGATTGCAGATAGGACTATATCTTCCTGATGCTTTTCCTCAGCAGATGTTAGGAAACACTTATCAGAGATATGGCAGTGTAGTCTCACAGAGACACTCTCTCAGTCTCTCTCACAGAGACTCCACTAGTCAGGTCCTATAAAAGTACAGAAGAAAATAAGAGAGGACAGCACAGACTGTATCTGCATTGTTGGAAAATCCTGTGAAGGACAACCTTAACCTACCAGATCCTGGACAGGAGACCCTCAGCAGTCTGAGGGCTTCAGGTCAAGAAACACAAATTAGTGAGGACTCCACATACATGGAGACAGATCTTAGTTCCCACTCTCTGCTACAGAGAAAGTGGCTGAATCAGGATCAGTTCAAGACACAAAAGTGTCAATATGCTAGAGATAACGTCACAAAGTTTCATGTAATGAAAAGCATTTCATAAATTAAACTCAATTTTCAAGGACAAAACTATCTCTATAGTAAACAGGCCTTCAGAATTTTAAGTCAAACAGCAGATATGGCTGTATGTATGTTCTTTTTGAAAATTACTGTTTCAGACACACAAAATGACTCATTTCAGGATTTTCAGAAAATAATGGCAATTTTATTACACCAATATACTGCATTCTTTATTTTACCTAGAATGGATGATGTTTTCTAGAATTTCACAACGTGAACAATTGTCATTATTGTTCTAGTGGGGAAGATAAGGTGTTTCAAAATTCAGTCCGATGGAAAAAAGCATTAAAAACTGCTACAAATTCAGCAAAGTAATACTGAACTCATGAGAGTCTCTATTTTAGAAAATGTAATATCTGGATTGTTCTGTAATATATTTTGGTTTTCAGCAGTTTGGGAAATAAAATTAAATAAATCATCCCTTTTTGTTGTCCTTTGAGCTAATAAGTTTAAAAAGCTAGAAATTAGATATTTTGCATAATATTTGCCTACTGATTTCTGTAATTTTGCAAAATTATTGGAAGTCATTTTGAGAAATGCCTTTAATTTCAGTAATTTTGCAAAATGACTGGTTTCACAGTATGATTATCATATGTCCAAAACTGGTGCAAGAGCATTTGTACATAAAAGGAGGAAGCTGAATCAGTTTTCTCTACTTGCTAAGTAATTATTCCTGATGATACCTCAGAATTTTGAAGTTAAATTTTGTGAAGAACTATACAGAAGTGTAAGAAATGCTCCAACTACACAGCCCCAAAGGCAGGGTACTGTGCAGCTGTGTTGAAATACAGAAGACAAAACAGAATCCCAAGTCAAAGTAAGACATGAATGCTATCTGCTTACAAAGTAAGTATGGAGAACCTCCTCTTTTGCTTTTTTGTTTTTTTAATCTTACGTGTATACATAACAGCATTCTCCATTTAGATACACTGCATTATTGCTAGTAAAATGTGTATTGTTTCAAAAATTAAATTCTACAACATGGAGACACTTGCAAGTTGATTAAGATGCAGACAAAGGAGGAATCTCTTATATATTATGTGAACACTGAAGATTACTATATCATTAAAAAAAGCATGTATGGATACTGACCATAGTGGCTGCAACTGTGTCATGAAACACTTGTAATTTAAGTATGCAAACAACATCAGAAATGTTGCTGAGCTCTTCAAATCCTTCTGTGTAATGTACCAAGGAGAAAGAAGGTACCACTGGGAACTGTTTGATGACCAGTCTGTTCTGACCAAGGAGCACTTAGTACAGGGGTAAACTGGCTTTATCAATATGCAGCCCATGTGCCTACACAGCTTGAAGTGGATGAGCCAGAAGTGCATCATCAAAATTTCTTCTCTCCTTCTATTTACATCAACAACAAAAATAGCTGAGGTGTCTTTACAGCTTCTTGACATCTTTCTCACTTGTGTATCTCCTGTGGTATTGCAGGGTCAATGGCAGAATGGAATTTATTACAGAAGTCATCCAAGAAATAAAGTATTTTTCAGCATAATGCAAGGAAAATCAGGACACTCTTGGGGCCAAAAACTAGCAGGGCATCCAGATGGCAATATTTAGGAGATGTTTATGGAGAAGATGGCAGACAATAATTTGTGAAACTGATCTGAGGGAATACACTTTGTGCAGGAATTTGCCTCACCTTTCAGGAATAATCTTTGCACCATATGTAGCTCTGTTCAGAGCTGATCTGAACAGATCCCAGGTGTGAGCTCACTTCAATCTCTCCTCTGTTGGATATCATCAGGTGCTAATGACTGAGGAGGACCTGCTCTGTGTGCTGTATCAGCTGTCCCCACAGCCTGTGCAGCTCCAGAGGACCCCACCAGCTGCTCCAGACCCCAAAGATGAATTTAATTTTCACTAGCAAGATGAAGAAGCATGGCTGGACAAGCTGGATGGGTAGAATGACACGGTTTGCACCTGAAATGAGAAGGTATGGCTAAAAGAACATCCAGCTGGCAACAACAGAGAGAATATGACTGTCCCCCAGATGAACAAGCAAGCAGGTTGACTGACATGTCAAAGGGAAAAATAGAAGAGACCCTTGTCACCGTTGTTTCAATTGCAAAAATATTTGTGAGCTCAGTGGGGAAAACATGCGGCCTAAAGTTTCCTGCCCACGCTTACATTTGAGCTTACATTACTTTTAAGGAATTTAATGTATCGACCTATTTTTCCAAAATTTACTTAGAAGTGAGATATAACAGTTCACTAATTTATCAGTCTGTATGCCTGGAGAGGAGGAAGGGGTGGAGGAAGGAAACTATTGTTTTCTTTGGTGGAAACTGGAACAACCTTAGCCTACAAACACAAAGTCCCCTTTCCTCCCTGTCAATGATTCCTGTTCCATGCTAATCATGATAATGTTCATGTCACCCTGCCACAGTGAAGGAATTAGCAACTGATACAGTCTGGGTTTGTATTGACTGTATTAGAAATGTCTTTCACTGCATGAATTTAATTTCATTAGGGAGCAGAGTTAATTAGCATGGTTGTTCCTCATTACTAATATGCACAATCTAATATGCTCTACTCTATCTCCTCTATACAAAATCTTGTTATAAATAAAGAGGTGATTTACCATAGCACTGCTCTGATATTCCAGAATATGCTCTGTTCAGAGCTGCTGTGTGGCTACTGCACACTTTCATGCATTTTACTTTGTCTCCACAACAATCTACCTGGAAATTTAGTCACAACTAAAATAATAAAAAACCAATCACACTTGAAAGCAGAGTTCTCATTCCATCTACCACTAGCAGCAGCCTGCAAAACTGAGCTGATATCTCTTCAACTGAGGTATAATTAATTGGGTTTTTTTGTTAATGTTTAGTCAATTAAACAATTTGAAAGGCTGAGCCAGCTCAGATGCTATAGGAGACATGGAGCTCTTTGTGGTGCAGTAGTGGGATGTGGAGATTAAACAATGTTGACAAACAACACCAGCAAATGTTTCACCCCAATTAATATGCAGTACAGGGAATACCAAAATTACAAGAACCGATGAAGAAAATGACAAGTGAAATTAAACAATAAGCAGTTAATTCACAGACAAATAAGTAGAGCCAAGCTGTGAGACAAAAATTAATCTGCAAGAAAAAAATCTCATCTGTTCCTTGGTTAAGTACCCCAAACTTGTGGGCATATTTAACTAGACAAGGGAAACAAAAAAAGTGGTATTAGAGGTATATGGAAAAATACAGCATGTGAAACACATCACCATAACAACACATTTTACAAAAGTGTGTAGGAGTATGAAACCACTGCAGTTACTGGCAAAGTAAAAATAGTGAAAAAAAAAAATAATTATGTTGGACCGAAATGGTTTAATGTATTATAATGACAAGGGGTATTTTTGCTATAACAGAAAAACCCTGAGCTGATAAAATATTAGCAAGGACAAAATCTCATTCTGAAAGTCAAGAATGTGTGTAAGAGCAAATTGTAATTTAGATTTGTGTTACTAAATGTTCCACATTAATAAGTACTTCAAGTTAGTTACTGTATTTAGCAATCAGATTTAGTAACTTGAACCTTCACAAAGCTGTGAACACAAAGTAAAGATGTGGAATGGAGGTTAACTTCTGTGGTATTAGGACAAGTTAAAATCACAGTTGTTGCAGACAATCCTTTCCTGGACCACAGTGTTTTGAGGTCCAGTAGGTGTTCGTGCCAAGGTGTAAGAACAGCACTCCGATAGTTGCCTTAGATCCAGTCAGTCTATTTTGGTGCTAATGCTCCAGACTCAACTAACCTCTTCTCTGGGAGCTCCAGAATGAGCCCTCTGTGGATTTGGAAGCTCACATTTTATTGGTCCCCCAGTTCTGCTCATGCACAGTTGGGCCTGTGCCCAACAGGAGCTCACACCTTCCTCCTCCTAACCAGCAACACCTGATTGTCTTTACCTGCTTGCCTCTGCACACAGTGTCATGGAAAAAATAGATTGGTAGAGATCTCTAAAAGTCATCTACCCTTGCCACCTGCTGTAAACTCCAGGTTAGATGAGGTTGCCCAGGACTGTATCTAGTTGCCTCTAGTTCATAGAGAGCACCTGACAATTATTTCATTGCCAGCCCATTGTTAAACCTTGGTATACAGACATTTGCTTTTGGGAAAACAGCAAGTTTTCGTGCTCCTTATTACTTAAGTAACTATGGTCCTTTCAGATTAAAATACACCCTAGAGATATTTATTTTCTGGAGTAATCCATATTCCAAGAAAGCTTTTGGAACATAGTTTTGTTTTGTTTTATTTTTTCATTTCTTTATATTTTCCAAACAGAAGTTTTCCTTTTTAACAGATTCATATCTTATTACATTTTCAGAATATTTCTTGTCTTTACTTCAAAACTACATTTTTCTGTTCTGTATTGAGACTGGCTAGGATGGAGTTAGTTTCCTTCATAGCAGCTTCTATGGTTGCATGGTTCTGTGGTTTAGATTAGTGACCAAACCAGCATTGATAACACATTGATGTTTTAGCTCTTACTGCACCGTACAAGGAATTACCTCTTTTTCACTCTGCCCCTCAAGCAAGTGAGCTGGGGGTGAGCAAGATCTGGGGAGAGGATGCAGCTGGGACACCTGACCTGAACCATCCACATTCCATATTCCCTAACATAAATTCATGCTCAACAATAAAACTGGATGGTGGAGGGTCAAAGTAGCCATTGCTTGGAGACTGACTGGATATCAGTCTACTGGCAGTGAGGGATGATTGATTTTGCACCCCTTAATTAGTTTATATTTCCTTTTTTTCCCCTCTTTGCTTATTGAACCATCTTTATCTTGACCCACAAGTTTTCATCTCTCTTGTTCCCTTCCAATTCTCTCCTCCATCCATCTGGGGAGACTGAGTGAACAATAAGGTGGGAGCTTAGCTGCCAGCTGGGATGAACTCATCACGCTTCCAAATTTAAGCCAGATTTTTAAAGAGTAAATTAAAAGACTGTAAAAATCTTTAAATTCCTGTTTTAGATTTCAATGAGATTTAGTTTAGACAACAAAACTGGGGTTTTATACAATTAAAATTTTTAAATATAAACTTATCAATTAAAAAATGCACAATACTCAAGCATGAAAAACCTATAATATTTATTACTTTTTAAATCAGGAGGATTTTAAAGTATCAGGAGGATCAGACAAGGAACTTCAAAATCAATTCAGTTTTTGGTCCTCAAAGGTAAAAGCTGTTTAATATTGGCAAAAAAAATGGTTTGAAAGTCATGTCTAAAACAATGCTTAATGAAAAAGAAAAAAGGAAAAGGATAATTCATTGCTCTTTCACTGTCCTTCCTTGAACTGAGGACATAATCCCTGGATTTATTTCTGAGAGTTTATAACTTCTGATGTAAAGGAACTCAACTTCATATTTTTAAATTAATTAGGCCCTCAACTTAACAGGTAGATATCATGATTTTAAAGATGCCTATTTCTACTAAACTTACTTTTGCCATTTTGTACATTGAAAATCCACAACTGAAACACATAACACTTCATACCTTTGAAATATGTAGGTAAATTCCTCCCTGATTTTCATTTGTTCTGTAAATCAAATTATTGATCATATTTAAGGCAGCTTTTTCTCTCTCAGATTTAAACAAAATAAGACTCCAAGGAGGTCAGGAGTTGCTGAAAGGAAAAACATGACCTATTGAAAAGAAAATCTTTGTCCTGAGCTTTTTCTCATTATGAGTAAATAGCCACCTAAGGGATGTTGCATGTGGTAGGGGTGCATAAATGAGTGTGGTGCCCACAGACCATCTCACCATGCAAGTGTGAATGGCAGTAGTTATCCTGCAGGTACAAAAACTTTGAGAACAAAACCTGTAGCATGGCTCAGTGATAACCCTGGGGAAACAGATGCCTTCCCCATCATCCCTGGAAAACATTTGTAGGACACTAAGACCAGTACCACCTCAAAGGCTTTCATATGAACATGGGACAGACCTTCAAGTGGAAAGAAATAGTAGAGGTAAGGTAGAGAAATGCCTGTGCTGATGTGGGTTGTTTTTTGGTTTTTTGGTTTTTTGGTTTTGTTTTTTTTTGGGGGGGGGGGGGTGTTTTGGTTTTGGTTTTGGTTGGTTTGGGGTTTTTTGCCTTGTATTTATTTGAAAGCTGCACAAGAAACAGATCTAAATGCATTATGATTTATAAACCTGAGATAGCTTGAGCCAGTTCTGTCATGCTCTGTGAAGTCCAATGTCTTATTTACTCACAGATATTTAAAATGAGAGCTGAGCAAGGACTTAAGGCCCTTATAACTATTTCATGGTCCAGATGACTGCTTTTCCCTACAGAAAGGTTTATACCCTATGAGGTCCTGGAGATCTCTACAAACATCCCTCTGACAGCTCTGTCACTATTCAATAGTCAATTAGGCAGGCTTGCAAGGCTATATTAATTCTTGCCAGAGTGGAAGAATGTCTGTGCAGGTACTATCAAGGAAACCTTTTCAGTGCCACATGGGCAGTGTCACATTCTGATTCCTGATGTACATGGGGATGAGAGCAGCAAAGTTCTTGTTCTCCTAAACTTTCTTTGCTGAGCAACAGCAACCTCACTTTTCATAGCCATGATATTCAATTTCATTTTGATGTGCCTTTTCCTTCTTTTGAATTAACAGGTATTTGTCTTCTGTCTTAGCTAATGCTAAGAGCTTTTCTAACCCCTTTTTCTATGCCTTACCCCTGGGGCTGAGCTTTTCCCTCAGTCTCTAAGCAACTTGGACACTTGATTACTCCATCTGGGCTCTAAAGCTACGGTGCTTCTGGCAGTCTGTCCTCTCCATCCACAGGCCTCAGTCTTTCCCTCTGCTCTTTAGGAAAGAAGTGCATCACTAGCAAGGGTTATTGCATGGATTTAAGGCTCTTATTGGATCTGTGGAGGGATTCACGCAATGATCTTGACTCCTTCCCTCCCTTCCTCTCTTCAGTTGGAAACTGATGCATTAAAATATTCAAGCTTCAAGATTGTGACATTTTATACTTATTTGAGTTTCAGACGTTCAAAGATGACTGGTAGCGGAGTACAAGGTTTTATGAACACTGTGTTGCACAGAGATAAATAATTTCCTCTCTCTGTCTTCTATATTAACAAAGGCTTCTCCCATCCTTCACTTCTAAGGACAGCTGGTGGATGAAAGAAAAGCAATTAAGTTAATCACTTCATTTCAGATGTTCCCCTCTATCCCTTTCTCTTGTTCAACAATCTATTTTTGTTACAATGAAAAGATAAGGCCAACAGGCCTCTGCTAAATGGCTCATTTGGAACCTATCACATATTTCATTTTCATAGAGTTAGCTTGAAGTATTGTAATTAGCTGCACAGCCCATCTCTGCTTTAGGGTAGAAATGTTCTCACAATTACAGTAACTGCTCAAATCCTTAAACTGAGAAAACAAAGACACAGTGAAAGCTATTGAATGAACTGGTGCAGACAGTTTGATGGTACTTAGGATCATGATCATTTTAGTATGAGAACCTACTGATTGGCTGCACATGCTCTCTTTGCCATGTGTTGAGAGTATGGGGTATAAACAGACATAAGGCATGGCATTCATTTTATTTCATTCTTGCAAACAATATGCACAGAGATTTCCCAATTAGCAAAAAGGCACCAGAAATGACATTGTTTTTTCAACTTCCAAATGCTGAAGGTGGATGAATTATTTAGTAATATGTACTATATATAATTTTAAACATATTATCTAACATAGTGAGCAAAAAAGCCTTTCAAGTTTCTTCAGCACATGCTGTCAAGTAGTGGTTATTCACATTTGACCAAATAGCAAACCAATGTAAGAACTGAATAAGTACATTCTGTTTTATTGATTTAAATGTCTTTCCTCTCTAAGACCATTTTTCTTTTTCCTATAAGGAAATACTCTTCCTTAAAGAAGCTGTGGTCACTATTTATTATTATTATCATAGAACCAAAAGGAACAGAACTACTGGCCTGAATATAGGTCAGAGCACCTGTGGTCATCACTGTTGTCATTTAAGAGGTCTGCAACCTCACACTAAAGAAAAGGAGAACTGAATGCTTTGTACCTGAGAGAAACTCAGAGTCCAGAGAGAGTGAAAGCACAGAGACGTTCATAGCGATACTAATTTTTAGGTACATTTGACAGTCTTTTGATAAACCATCAAGTTTCCATATCTCACAATGCCAGTGACATTTGTGTTTAGAACATAAAATGACAACTGTGCCCTGTGAAAATATATGGGTCTGCCTGAACTTCTGTGTACTGCCATGGGTAATGGACTGGCTGGCACACAGGTTCATTCCTGATTGCTGCTGGCATCTCTGAAGAAGTCAACAGAAGCTTTTCCAGGACAAGGCAGATAGGAAGTATAGTTTAAATACATGGTAAGCATCAATTTTTAAATTCCTTTACATTATTTTTGTCTGAACAATCCTTTGCTTCCTCAAGCACTGCTGTTGTTAAATGTTGCAGAACTGCTTTTTTCTCTGTTGAATTTTCTTCTGCAAGTGGTGGCTGCATTACGGAGGAGGCACCCTGAGGATGGGAGAGTCAATTTTTTTAAATACAGAACTTAGTTCACTGCACAAATGGCCTCAGTTTTGTAATTTCTTCTGCTTGTGGATTTGCCTCACCATTGGTTTTGCAAACCTTGGCTCTGTCTCTTCTTCCAGAGACTTCAAAGAAGCATCTTCTGTGGTGAAATCCACCAGCTAAAAAATTCAAATTTTAAATTCAGGCTTGTTGACTCTGTGTATCATGGTCAGAAAAGAATAATCTCGTCTCTATGGTTGTGACTGTATCAAGCAGAAGACCGTGAGAAACAGGGTAAAGCAGCAGCATCTGGGGATGTCCCTAGAAACACAGATTTCTGAGGTTGGCTATGGGACTGAAAAGAAAGGCCATTAAGTTTGACCAAGAGGATGGGTGGATAGATACAAACAGAAAAGAAACCACTTAGGAGCAGAAAAAGGTTTTGTTGCAAGTTCCAGATCCTTGGCTCACATGTGGTTCTCTGCAGCTATTCTGAAGTACAATGGTGCTTTAAAGCCTATGTTATCAAATTTCTGCAATGACCTAAAGCAGCAACAACTTTTACTGTCTCTAGAGGTGCTAGAGGGCAACTATACCAAATAGTAGGATACAACTATTTCGTAAATCTTCTGACTTACTACTAAACTGGTATGTACTGGCACAGGAGATCAATTATAAGTTCCTGAACTTGTAATAGTAAATCTTCTCTCCTCACATCAGACCCAAGAAATAAATTTTGTTTCAAAATGCAAGTCATAACTTGCCTATGATATACTCTGACAAATTCCTCCACAGAAATCCATAATGTATTCCTTCTGCTAACATAAAACATAATGTCTACTTTTGAGGCTTTTTGAATAGGTATGACTGAGGCAATTATATTTTATTATTTCTAATATACAGAGAACCAGATAGACTCTTCCATCCCAGTAGACAAAGACTGGGAAGCCTCTCAGCAAATTAGCAATAAAGCTAGTAGATTAGCCCAAGAATTTCAAATCTCCCTTCTGTATTTGTTGACCATTTACTGGCTGAAATTATTAAACTCTTCATGCCACATGGGTGGGTGGGATTGGCAAATTAAAGGGATTGTCCTGCAAGTCAACTAACAATGGAGTATGATTTGCTCTCTTTTCAGTATCTGTAACTTATGTCCAAATGAGTGGGAGACAGCCAGCAAGAACTGTGTTTTCATCTGCAATCCCCCCAGAAGCAAGGTTAAAACATGACATAGGTACTCCCTATCTTAGTGTTGTTGATTATTTCAATCCATATGTAACTCAGTTCTGATAAGTAACTAGCAATATAGGTTTTAATGTGGATAAATAATTGAAATTATCAGCAATTTAGACTAAAGGTTGGAGGTAGCTAAAATTGAAAACCTATTTAGTAACACACAGTAGCACAGTTTTATGGTTCTTGCTAGACAGAAAGGAGCTCTCAAGCTCGCATGTGAAACCTTGGTTGCCATCATACTGACTGGTAAACAGAACATTTGCCTACAAAGTGACACAGAAAGCAGAGGAAATTGTGCAGTAACAAAATGAAACCAAGAACTTAGATCTAGCAGATCTAGCCCCTGCTAAAAGGAACTGTACTGCACCCATGCAGGGGCACAGTTGGTGACACTTCCTCAGAGTTTCATCCATCTCTGAACATCTGACAGGACTTGTTCCTTCTTTTTCATGAATCGCTTCTATTTCTGTTTTCTTTTGCTATTCTTAATAATTTAAAACTTCACATTTCTTCTTTGTCTTCTGTTTCCCCAATGTTGAACCAGACAAGTCCTTCCTTTTAACCCATTTGTGATGTTGGTCTTGACCTAGATCTCTGATGTGTATGTCTGTATTTCTTTTTCAGACTTAGATTACAGAGCTGAGCTGATTTTTTTTTTTTTTTTAACAGAAGAACATGAAGATGATACCAACTGAGAAGTTCAGTTTCTGATCCCCATCAGTTTTGGTGCCAGCCAATGGCACTTTCCACAAGGTGACAAGGGAATTATCTATGCAACATTTTTGCAAGTTTTGGGGATCACTTTTCAACTTAAGAGCGATGGGATGCAACCAGGTAACATAGCGTGCAAAGCTCTGGATCTCATAGCCTATTTTGGTTCTGTCTGGAGTTCTGGCTGTCAACCAGTAGCCATTTCAGGAAAGCAATATTTTCACATCTCTTCTGCATTATTACTTGGTGAACCGTGCTTTGTGGATCACTTCAGGTCCTGTGAACAGAGCACAAGGCTGCAGACATTCCCCTTCTTTACCCAGAGACTATGGATGTAGTTTCACGATCTCTCTATAACATCAAAACCATCAGTGTCTGACACCCAAGCTGTTCCCTGCTTTCCTGGGCATTTCTAGAGAACCAGATGATCATTTTGCCACCCAAAGAAGATTGCTATCACATCAGGCAGCAATCTCTCCTTACGTAGGATTAAGTGATGCTGGAACCACACCCGGTGAGTAGTTATTCACATAACTGTTTTTCTTTAGTGCAATCCAATATTTCTCTTACCCCATGCCTGTGAGTATATGCAATATCCAAAATGGGCATCCCTCCTGTTTGGAATTATGGTCTAGATTAGATGGTAATTACTCCCTCAGAGCTTTCAGAGTTTATCCTGAGAATCTCTCTCAGACCACTGTCTCCTAGTTCTTGCTCACCCTCACAAACATTGCTTCTCTTACACCCTTGTTTTTATGATTCTTTGCATTTATTTACTTCTCATAGTTCTCTTTCCCATCTTGTTCTTACCAATGACTGTACTTAAAATTTGGAGAAAAGCGTAGTGGAGGGAACTATCCTCTCATCTACATTGGAGAATGATTTCACAATGTCAGGAGCAATGCTAGTTCAGCCCTGCTGGAATATTGTTTTTATGTCGTTGCTCACAAGACTTTGCGTGATGTTCTTTTGTGGTTTGAGTACTGATGAGTCTGACTGTGGTCTAAAACTCTAATAGAAAACCAAACTGAACTGAGCTAACTTTTTTCTATTTAATTTCTAGTCAAGAAACTGCTTTTACTGTCTTTAAAAGAACCCTGACTCAATGCTTTCCTCTTTTTCATGAGCTACCTTATACTAATAATATGATTTGAGGTCAGCATACATGCCTGCAGGTCAAGCATAATCATCAGGCTCCACTGGCTTCTGCATGTCTTTTTTTTAACAGCAAGAACTCCTAAATTGCTTTTCATACATAGATGAATCTTTACTTATAATAGTGAAACAGTGAGTAATGTCCTCAGAATTCTTTAAGATATAATAGCATGTTAGACTGAAATCTTTCGTTAACACTCCTAAACACTTTCATATTTTGGCATGTTTAGCTTAATTATTACATACAAAACAAGTTCAGGGCAAAAGTGCATTTATAATGAAAAGTCCTCTGCTCAGCTCCGTATTTCTTAATTTCATCAGTGGCATTTCTTAAGCCTATCTGAACTTGAGAACTGACCAAACTGTGGGCAGAAGTCCTAATGGGTGGGTGTGTCCTACATGTCCAAGCACAACAGTGATCTCTGGCAGCTCATCAGCTCCTCAGTGGTTATCTCTGGATCAACAACATAGTAGTAGTTGTTGAACATATGTGATTGCTATCACAGTGAAGCAAGAAATAAGGTATGGGCTTTCCTGTATGGGGTCTGACAAAACCCTCATCCCATCAAACAGTAGCACCAAAGGCTCGTTTTTTTCATGCTAATTGTATAACCATATGCTATGGATGTCTGAAATGGCAAATAAGAAGGGGGAAGTCACAAAAATAAGAGACATAAGGTAAAATTTTAGTGTTATTTCTATAGGGGAAAAAACCTAGTATATTTCTGAGTAATATAAAATGTTGGCAGCTGGTCTGTAATTATGCTGTTTATAACAACAAAAATATTGTACTTTCTTTAGGCCAGTTTGAAATACTAATATAAATTGGAAAATTAATTTATGTCAAGAGCAGAAAGTTATCTTCCTAAAGCTTGTAAAACTTCTGGTATAGCTAAGTTTCTGAAAAAGTGAATTTCAGCCTAAGGAATATTAGTCAAGTACACAATTTTAACCATTTAAATGCTTCTAAGATCATGCATTTGAAAAAGGAGTGAACAAAAACGTTTATATTGGTCTTGGACACAACACTCCAATGACCTTCTGAAGATGCTTTGCCTGGTCCTTCATAAATAAGAAGTTTATCTGAAAATGTTTTGCTGTTGCAGTCTATAATTTTACAGATGAATGCAAGTGAATCAATAATTACTGATTGAAACAGGCTTACTGATTTCAAACTTCAGAGGAATAGTGAGAAGACATTTGCTTTTTTAAGAGACCATTTTTCAGGTCTTTGTTCTTTTGAAACTCTTTATAAAGTGAGGACATATTTCATTAGCATAGTATGCATGTATCCTGTGTGCCATCCCTGTATAGTTGTACAAATACCTGAATGCAAACCCAAAAAACTTAGTCCGTATTTCGTCTTAAGTATAAATGAGAATGCAGCTGTTTGTGGTTATGATCAAAAAGTGCCAAAAGATTAGATCTTTTAGAAGATTGTTTCTAAAATAATTTTTATTTTTCTTCACTTTTCATAGAAGAGTAGCTCAGGTGAAATCTTGTAGCAAAAAGATTTGGAGCTGAAACTAAAATAAATTGGATTTTCAAATGCAGATCTTTATTTTTAATCTGCTCTACATATCTAGAAAATGAAATTGTTGCTGCCCTACGGACACCCTGCACCCATCCAGCAAGATACTAAACAGGTGGGTCAGGTGTCTTCGTAAGTTACAGGTGCAACCTCTTCACAGTTCAGTATTTTTCCCAGCTTCAGTTTTAGATTTATTACATGAGTGGAGGTGAGACGTATAATTTACAAACAGACAGTGTCTTGGCTGTTTCAAATGGCTGAATCTAGAGGGAAATAATTGAAAAAAAAATCTAGAATAAAATTTAGTACATTAAAAATGTGTTCATCCTTATATAAAATACAGTTTTAACACTGAGAGTCGTGGGTTATTGCTATCATTTAGAGTATGACAACAGTTACAAGTTTGTATACTAGATGGGTTAACTCAATTTCAAACATAATTCAGTAAAATGTCCATTCATTAATATATAATATTCCACAGTTAACAATAAAAGAGGCAACAGTAAAAATGTGTTGATTTTTAAAATTCCTACTTTCACATTCAGTTACCTTTGAAAGAGGAACTTAGGAGGATGCCCAATAGCAGCATAACCCAGCGTAACCTCTCCTCCAACGTGATGCTGCCAGACCCTTCAGAGAGGCTCCACAGCATTCTCATACCCCTGTACATCATCAACCTGGCTGGAGGCACCCTTGGGGTCATCATGATGTCCCGTCAGTTGTTCCAAAGGAGACCACAATCTGTGATGACTGTTATCATCAGCAACCTCCTGGTGCTGCACACCTTCATGCTGCTCAGCATCCCCTTCCGCCTCAGCTATTACATTTTACAGGAATGGAAGTTCGGGAGGTTTGCCTGCAAGCTAGCAAGTGCCATCATCTACCTCCACATGTACACCACCTTTGTGTTTTATGTGGGTATCATCACAATACGTCTCTTTCAACTGGAGTCTAGGAAGTGGTTCACTGCAGCCTGGGTGGCTGCTGTCTGGCTGCTGGGAGCACTGGTGATCACACCTGTGCTTCTCTCATACTATGGCACCTCTAAGACATACCACTCCTCTGAATGTTTCCAGTTCCACGAGGAGATACGAGAGACACCTATGGTGATTGCAAACTACTGCTTCATTGGGATTTTTGTCTCAGTTTGTGCTCTTCTCACCACAATCCAGTTGCCCGTGATCTGTCGACTGGCTGTGAAGTACTGGCCTGACATCAGCTCCCATGTGGAATTCAGAGCTCAGGCAAAGAGTTTATTCTTTCTCTTGGTATCATTAGTGTGCTTTATGCCTCACCATGTATTCAGAGTATATTACATCCAAAAGTACGCCCTGGATAAAGACCATAAGCTACTGCCATATAATGAAATTTTTTTAGCTTTAACAACAATGTGCTGTTTGGATATGTTGTTCTTCATAGCAGGAATAGCCCACTGAACTGTGAACTACCAGGAAATGCATCTGCATTGTATTAATACTGTTTTTTGGCAGAAACAAAACTGTATCAGGACTTTTCTGAGCTAAGGAGGCTGCTGAGTGTTTGATCTGGCCGTACAGGTCTGTAGGGCTGTTAGGCTTTTGCAGACTAATAGGATCCATCTTTCAGAAGCTACTAGCTTTTATCTACTCTCTTGAGTCTTAATCTAGTCTTTGACCAAAGAGTCATGCCCTGAAGCTTCATTAAGATTTTCCTCAGCTGTCCCTCTCTGAAAATTAGAGTACCCAGTCTAATTTTTCCCCAAAGTGTCTCAGTAACAACAACCCACTGTGGCAAATAAGTTGCCTACTCTGAAGGTCTTGCAACTTCTTTTGGCAAGTATACTTGCCAAGAAATACTGAAGGAAAGAGAGGGAAGAAAGAAATCCCTTCACAGAATTTTTGTAATAGTGATTTTAGATAGCAAGGACATAAACTCTATTCAAATAAAAAGTATTCAAGGCATGAAGCAGGGTATGGAAAAAATATTGTAGTAGCATATTTCACAATTTTGTTCATTTATACAGAGTGTATATTAAATTAAATTATACTAACACCTGCCATTCTAACAATTTCACCTTTCTTACTTCACTCCAAAACCACAAGCAGCTCATGGAATTGTGGTTCCATATTTGGAGTGAATGGGAGTGGAATGTGCCACAGGTTTCAAAACTTCTACTTTATATCACTCTCCCATCAGGACTGTATCTGTGGCTATTAACCCTTAGGTCCATTGTACCCAAAGAAATACAAATTACTGTGGTCCACTAATTTGATCTGGAATTCAAATTGAGGGATCTAGTCCTTTATTGAAGGATAAGTCTCTAGGGGTGGGATGTATTTTATCTTCAAAAAACCTTTGATGTCTGTTCACTTTTGGTTGCCTGCTGAGTTATTATCAGATGCCATATTTTTTCCATTTGCACATGTAACAAAGCAAAACTCAAATAAATTAACTGAACTGTGTTTAGCCATTTAGCATATGTTCATATATGTACACCTAAACTTGTGCTCTAGTATATCTTTTCTCCGTTAGACAAATTGTATATTTAGACCACATCTGTTCTGAGAATCTCTGTTTTATCTCTATTATGTAAATTATTTTTTCATTATTGCATTCTGTTTGTTCTGCTTAGTGCAGAAGGTCTCTAACCCTTCTGGCAAAGGCCCTGCTGTCATTTGCTGCAGCCCAACAGCTTGAGGCCAGCTTTCTCCCAGAAGCTGCAGAAAGGTACATACACTTCCTCCTTCATAGCCCCATAACTTGCCATAATTTTTAGTCTGGTGATCTTTGCCATGGAAATTCAGTGGTCTCTGGATTGAAAGAGATTGAAAGAAAAACTTGATTTAGGAAGGTTAAAAAGTTATGCCTATGAAATAATGCCTGTGATGCACCAGATTAATGGTGTTTCTTTGAAGTTCTTATATCTAATTTGTCAATCCTGAATAAAGGGGTTTTGTCTTTATATTTCCATAGAAATACTATTGAAAATTCCCAGTTCTTCCAGGTTCCTTTCTGCCTAATTTAAAAAGTGGGAGGCATCCAGTGGGCCACCAACAAGTCCTGAAGTCTTCTGAAATTCCTGTCTTTATGGTTTCCTCTGGTGTTACCATGTCCACTCCTGTTAATACAATACAGTCGGCTCATCCTGTGACTTTCAAAGGCATCAGGCAGAGGTACAATGCAATTCAACAGAGATTAAATCCAAAGCTACAGATTTAAAAATGGGCAAATAGCTCTCAAACCAGAAGCTTTTCAGATGCTTTTCCAGGTCAAATGCATCATAGGTAGCTGGTAAGAGAGTCGGGATGCCTCAAGGTGAAAAAAAATTAGATAGAGCTCTGGTATTTCAGAACACTTCTGAGGAAAACAAGGGAGAGGCAAGGCCTGCAGAGAAGCTATTTGCACCTCTGCCAACAGAAAGAGTTGGGATAAGCTGGATCTGCCAGAGCCCTTAAAAAAACTGGAAAAGTTGTTGATGAGGCAAAAAGTATCTTGTTTTCCCCTTCTGGTTACCGGACTCCGGTGGCTAAATAACGAAACCTTACTTGAAGAAGTGTCCTGTGTGGCTTATTCTCACTGACCAGTGTTTCCTGAAGACTTCCCTGATAAAGAACAGCCGTCTGTTGTTGCTTGTGCGTATGCTGATGATGTAGCAGTCCAGCATAAGGGTGTGTAATTTTGGGAGAGAAAAGGGGAAATGACAAGCATGTCCTCAGCTGTGGTAACAAACTACGCTTTGGTGGCCTCATCCTTGGCTTTTCCCAACTTTTTTTTACCTATGCCTGTCAGTGTGCCTTGCTAAAACAAACCTGACCCACTGTCCTGGTTTCCTGACCTTATGCTGGAGCTGCATTTCTCTTTACAGTTGTCTGGTGACAACCAACTCTTGGCTGTCACCGGATTTGCTCTGCTTAACTTGCTTGGGTACCCTGGGATTGTATGCTGTGCTGGGATGGAATGAACAATCTTCACAGTGTTGTCCTGAAAGCTGGGTCCATCTTCTGGTGTGCAAGAAGCTGATCCACACATGTCCAGATTATTTCCTTTAATATCCAGGTCTGTGCAGAAAAGGGAGCCAGGTGGTACTCCACAAGGTGAGCTTGGTTTCCCAGAACACAAGTGCTACTTCATTCTCAGAAACATGTGAAATTACTTGTTCTGAAATTATATTCTTTCACTTGTATACATGTTTGACTAGTTCTTGGCTTCTATTTGAAGTGAGAGTGCTTAAGAATGTCACTATGCATGCTCAAGGAGTAGGGGGCTTTTTGTTACTAAGGGTCCCTCTAGCCTACGGGTGGGTATTTCAGTATGCTAATAGGACATTAATATACTGTTAATAGGGTGAGTTCAATTACTCAGTGTTTTCTACCTAGAAAGTAAAGACTAGCCAAAGTAAACTGTGGGGAGTACTCCTATCCATCTCTTTCATCTCTCTTGCAGGCTTATGTCTCAAGGACAGGCTATTGACTACTTAGGATGTGTTTCTCTAATTCTTGCTGCTTCAGCATTATTTCAGCTCTTTTTTTAAAGTGCATGCCTCTTTGTTCTCTTTTATGTGGTTTTCCCCCCAAATTTTATTTGTTTCAATTAATAATCGGTATCAATAGCAGCCCATACAGTGCTGTGTTCTGGATTCGTGGCTAAACCACACGTTGCTTAGACCATTGCTTGATGTTTGCCCAGTATCAAGGCTTTCTCTCTTTTCCACTCTGCCCCACAGTGAGTAGGCTGGGGGTGGGGCAAGACATTGGAAGGGGACACGGGTGGGACAACTCATCTGATCTCGCCACAGGGATATTCTACACCAGGAATGGAAAATGAGTCAGAAGAAGAAGGGAGGCAACTGACTTCTTTGGTGGCATTGGCTCAGAGGCTCTCTGGATATCGAGCTACTTGTGGGAGATAATTGGTAATTTCCTGCTTGTTGTTTGCTCATGAATTTTGTTTTTGATCTTCCTATTCTCTGCCCCATCCTGCTGGGGGTGGAGGGACTTGATAGAGGAGTTATGTGGGTGCTTAGCTGCTGGATAGAGTCAGCCCACCAAAATCACTTTGTCAGTGACATCACTGCCCTACACTATCCAGAAAATTGGACATAGCTAAAATTTGCATCTGTGGTGCTCCTTCCTTGCAGCCACAGTCAAACAGCCCTCATTATTAACCACTGCAATGAGAGAAAGTGTAACAAGTGGAATGCAGCTTATGCTTCATCTTTTTCTCATAGTTAATAAAAAACACAACAATTTTGCATCAAGGCTTCAGGTAGAACTTCATTCTAGTGCTTGCTGTACCATCCAGATTGTATCTCATTCCCATTCCTCCTTCCATCCAGTAGTCACTTTCTCCAACTCTACCTATGAAACACACTCCCCTCTTCCTCTTGGCCTTCACCACTCATCTGTCTTTATTGCATTTTAGTCTAAGTTCCTTTTTCTTTTTTTTAATTCTTGACCATTTTTCTTGTACCAGCTCTCACTCACTAGAGCTCAGTCATGTGAGGTCAAAACACTCACTGGTCTCAGTATGTTCCTCTCAATTTAGAAGATAATGGACTAAGCATTGATCCCAATGTTGTTACATCTGAGACTCACATTAAAGTGGTATAGTTAAGCTGTAATCAATATCCAATCCCCTGCTGAGATCTGGACACACTCTGAAAACTGGTTCAAATAAAAAGTTATCACTCTTCAGCAGGCTAATCTGAGAAATAAATTCTGAAAGGGCAATAATATTGAGCTCAGACTGTAGGATACTTTTCTTACTGTGAATTATGTAATGACACGTTCCCTGGAAAACAGTTAAAAACTGATGGTTTGAATGCCATCTGCATGATCCAAGTTATTCTGGAGATAATTCTACACATTAGTAATTGCTTTCACTTTAACTGAATATGCAAAATTGTAAACCATTTAGTCATCCCATTCATTTTTTAATGCCATCAAATGAGCACTGGGAAAATTCCCAGACATTCTGAAGGAAAGAACACCAAACTGCTAAATGTCTCTTCCATTGCTGTTCACTGCATGAAGCTCTGCACTAAAAAAGCAGGAAAAGAAAACCAACAAAAAATCCCATTTCTACACCTGACTTCCTGAATTAGTTTGATAACAGAAAGCTATAGGCAGAGCAAGAAGATTCTTACCATCAAAAGCTACTGTGCTTACTGCTGTCACAACTATAGTGCCTCCATATGTGGCCTCTTTCTACCTAATTCAGGTGACCTTTTAAATGGTGCTGAGGGTGGTATGAGTACACTCACAGGCAAACTGTACAATGTGCATATAATTTTTAATTCATTTCATAGAATCATAGAATGGCTAGGGTTGGAAGAGACCTTAAAGATCATCTAGTTCCAACCCCCCCACCATGGCCATTTGCCATTGAAATCTTAAAGAGAAGAACACACTGTGATTCCTGCCTTTTATCATATAACCTCCAGTTTGGGGTTTTGAGTTCCACCATAAGCCATGGAGCAGCTATCTGACATACAGTTCAGAATCACATGTGGATAAACTTAGGAAAGCAGGTTTATCTGTAAGTACATGAAAGAAAACAGCAGGAAAGCTACAGAAGTGAAGCCTTTACAGCAATTATTATTACACAGATAATAAATATCAGACAAAACTAATCCTACAGAAACTTTAAAAAAGAATTCAAAGAAGAAAAAACAAAACAAAACAAAAACAAACAAAAATACCACAACCAAGGTACAAATGGCCAACAGAAAACATTTTTTTTTCATGTCATCTTTACTACGGTGTTCTTCTTTGGTGAGAAGCCACATACTGAATCTATGGCAAGTCATGACCATCTGTTGTCATACAAAGAGTGTCACACAAATTGAACAGATTATTTTATTTATCAAGTGACAATTTTGTCAACACACTAGCACTGAAAAGGTAGAAGCCACAGCTCAGGAAGAAGATGCTGATGTTGTAAAAGATGAAAGAGCTGTATCTCTAAAACCAAAGTAATAGCAAAAAATGTTATTTCTAAATGCTATCAGTGAGAAGTGTAATTGGTCATGGTCATCTAGTCCCTTTTCTTAACAGAACAACAGGCAAGGCAAGGAGCTGCAACAGGCAGTGCCAGGAGCTGCTTCATCTGCTCCTCAGGTGTAAGATTTCTTGTGTTGAATAGATGGAGAATTCAAACTTTGGGGAGTTCTAGTGAAGAAAATGTCTGGCTGCACAAAACCAGATGCATTGAGCACACCCCATATCTGATTCTTCAGACTTCACAGCTTCTACCTGGCCTTTTGAAAGGGTTCATAGTTTTGATCCATCCAGTGTGTTCCCAGCCAGTCTCAGGAACTTCTCTCCAGGAAGATGTGAAGTTCTTGGCAAACACATTCATTGTGCTAGCAGTGAAATCAGCTCTTTGGTAGACTTGTTCTTCCTTGTGCTTCTCACCTGTCTCTCCCCAACTTATACATCACCCATGTCCCAGTTGTTGACCCATTTGGGACTGACATGGCCTCCTCACCTGCATAGGCAATCCTGCTTCAAGGAGATATTTATAATCATTTATGGACAAACACACTGGGGCACTGAGGCACAAGATGATGAATGTCATTTGTGAAGCAACAGGTTGGCAAACAGTAGAAGAGAGGAAAGTTAGGCTCAAGATGAAGTAATTTTCAGCCTACCAAGGAAAGGCATGAAGGTGATTCTCAGTGATCTGCCTTAGGGCTAACAAGAAAGGACAAGGAAGTAGCTGCCTGCTCTTTGGTCCTGACAAGAAAGGAAGGAGATGATGAATGTTTCAGAGTAAAGAAGACTGCAGGAGACCAAGTAGAAGATATTTGCCTTGCATGAAAATTCTTCCATTCAGGATTTTTCTTGAATGCTTAGGAAGGCTGATTTGTGTTACCCAAGACATGCTATCATTGCATAAAACACAATGTCAATTGTAATATTCCATGTCAATAAATTTCATTAATCTATTGAACAAGAAAATTTAAAAACTCTATGATAAGGTTGAATCTTTATAGGATATTAAAGAACAGTATAAAAATACACATGGATATAATTTCATGCTCTTCTTGGCAGACATATCCAGTGACACATCTGTCAGTACATCAGTAACATTTACTCAAATATGTGATAAATAGTCCTTCAGACATAGTTTTTAAGAAAATCTTTTCCTATAGCAATTCTTCCTCTTTCATGTCCTTACCACTTCTCTGTGGAAACTCCCTCTAAAATTTCGAAATAGGAAAACCAGCAGATTAACGTGAAAAGACTATCCAGCTGGGAAAAAACTTCCCAGAATTATAAAAACAACTAAAAATAACAGGAAATCTTCACAAGGTCTACTTTATTTTCTCCCTGGCATTGCCATATCAGCCTACTTTCCCAATACTTAACCAACAAGGTGACTGCCTGTGTATGGAGCTAATGAAGAAATAAATTCAGAAGAGTCTTTTCAGCACTAGGGAACACCAAGATGACTCAGCTGCTGCTCCTGGTGTCTTGCTAATTGTCCTTCAGGTCTGTGGTAAAAGCTTGAAATGCCAGTGCACAGGCTGCTGGGGCCTGTCCCATAAGCAGGCTATGCAACATAAATCAAAAGTCATTCTCCTGATTTAGCTCTACTCCTACCTACTACAGTTACCCCCAAAAAACATTTCTATCTGTTAAAAGGCACTTTTGCTAATTATTAATAATCTTTCCTCCCAGCTTCTAGAACTCTTCAAAGGAGAAACATATTTTTAGACAAATGGCTCTTGAAAACTACCAGTCTTTTTTACCTCAAGCTTCCTCCTTCCATCAAAATTTCACCCTCTAACTCTCCCTCAGTAACATCAGCTAAAGTTATTACTGGATTAGGTTACAACTTTCTAAAACTTTAAGCTGATGAATAAAATATCTCCCTACAATTTATGTCACACCTTTTGCATGGCAACAGACAGTCACAAGTTATGATTTACCATAAATTTAATGTATGGGTGCTCAACAATATTTGAATGAAGAGCTCTTCACAAGTAGCCCTTGCTCCCATTTAATAAAGGAGGAATTTGGTATCTTATGACACATTGTTAATCTCTTCATTGCCTATATCTTTGAAACCGTATACTGAAATACTCTATTTTATGTTTGTGGGTGGGAAAACTGACTCACCGAGCATCAGAAACTTCACTGCAATTTGTCCATGTTTCTATACTTGAGCTAGTCTGTTACTGATGACCCTAACACTTAGATTGCTTGCTTTGTTGCCAGCCAAGTTCTGACATGAGGAGTCTAGACAGATTTAATGTTTGAGACCCACTGACTTAAAACAAAGTTATGCTGTGCTACAATCACTTTCCAGAAGCTTTAAACAGCTTTAAAGCTAATTCAGGTAACAAAAACTATACATAGCCTCATGTCTGTCCACTGTCCATCTTCTGTTTAAGAAGGTTCTCAACATGCAAACACCTCTCAAAAGCATCATTAAATCGCACATATCATATATCTGTAATGGACACAGCCCTCTGAATCACAAGACAATCTTTGTTCCAAAGCCAGGGCTTTTTTTTATCTGAGTAGTGTTGATAGCAGTTTCCTCGGACAGAACACTCTGTATTAATGTAAGAATAATTTATGAAATAATCTCACAACAGCAGTATCTGCATAGGAAGCATTAAAGTAAGATTAGAGCCACGTAGAGGAAATGACTCTGAGAAGTCTGCAAAACTGAGACAACAATGAATTTCTAGGCTTTATAAAAGAGAAACAGCTCAATTGCAAAACTCAGGCCATTATACATCAAGATGAAACAATGCAAGGGGGCATGGAAGAAGATGGGAAACTGCAACTCAAAATTATCTGCTTATTTATTATTTAAACTTACAAAAATGTTAAGAGAGTGCAAGAGAGAAACAGATAAAGAGACAAAGAAACAAAAGAGGCAGTTCAAAAAGGTGCCTCTGAAGTAAGCTAATGAAATTTTATGGGTCAAAGACAAAAAAATCATTGCTGCCTAATAAACAGAGGTGCCTGAAATACACAAGAACACAGAGTAACAGTGAAGATTAAATGCCAGGGAAGACTGAAAGTCATTTCTAGGAGAATCTTAGTAGACCAAAACCATGGATTTCACTTGCAGAATTTTAATTGCTCTCTGAAGCATAGTATCATAATATCATATGAAGCATAAAATCATAATATCTCTATTATTAAGTATAACAGTATGCAATTCCTTTGTGGGTTTTTTCTATAATTATTCTTTTACTACCACTCACAGAGATTGAAAAATAACTCAGTAAAAAGAAATGCTTTTCTGTTGTTATCAGATGGAATAAAATCTGTTTAATCAGAACCTGTCTGATCAGAGATATTAATAATTTAATAAGAAAATAATACATCCTCTACACTAGGCTCTATTCCTACCATCAGGCTAGTTCCTCATTAAATAGCTCCTGGGAAAAAGCTTTCAGGTCACCTCTGTTCTTGAACACCCACACTGTAAGGAGCCTGTGGGAGTCTTATCAAAGCATCCAGGCTTTTCTGACAGTAGGTAACAGGCTGCCAGCCACCCCACTATCTCATCACACTGATATTTCCCTGTGCTGCTGCCATCAGAAAAGAATACAGCTGAAGTGTCATGGAGGCACTTCCACCCCAGCAGTGTCACTTTGCAGTCCAGCTACAGAGTGCGAGGGGATCGTGGCACAGGAACAATGCATGGAGCCAAGGATGGGTAAGGCTCTTGGGTGTTGTCTGACCAAAACAAATGTCATCTAATAAATGCAAATGTCATCTAATACATACAGATCCTGCCAGGCTGTAAAGCCACTGTCCTTGGGCTTTAGAAGCATTCACAGCACATAGCTAGGTAAGGTAGGGCTTGGCCTTTTGTTCTGAGTTTGTAAGATAGAACAGAGTCCACAGGGCTTCCCACCCATAAAGTCTACTCAAAACTGCAATTCAGCAACTTTGGATCACCATCTCTTCCTCCTCCTGCAAAACTAGAAGGGAACACCCAACATTCCTTGCTGCTAAGGGTAAATCTCAGCCTTTGCTTTTTGGTGAATAACATCCTCGCAGTGGGACCGTTTCACGAGATGCTGCCAGCTGGCTAGTGGAACATGGCTGGGCACTTGATCCTGGAGAGGAAAGCAGTGGGAATATGAGTTTATAAGTAGCTAGCTGAACCAACAAAGTACACTTTCAGAGAGTTAAATGAGATGGACGTTAGCCAATCAGAAAAATAATTATGTGAATGCATGTTAAAAAATTATGGTAAGACTTCAAGCAGTAAAAACATGCCATTAATCCACCTGGTAACCTGAGAAAAACTTTCTACACAGATTTAGAAGAGTCACTGGTGGAATATCACAAATAGACCTGACAGTGACGCAAGGACCCCATTTCACAGTCATTAAACAACCATGTTTATTGCTCTGGGGTGCACCTCTTGAAAACTGTAAAAGCTTTCAGGGGAAAGAACTCATTAACCTCTGAAGCAAGGTGCAATTGTGCCACACAACAATACCATGAGAGTATTCTGTCACACTGTGATTCATTACTCTTAAATGGAGTGTTTTACTACATATCCTCATGTAAACTAGTGGGCAGCACATAAAAAACAACCTTCAGAACACTCAATAAAATTTCTGCTGCAGACATTTTTTGGAGGTTTAACACCACTTGGCCCCACCCATCAGAGCTGTGGGTAACTTCCCATCTTCTCTCACCAAAAGTTCTTGTGCTGTCCATAAGCATTACAGTGGTAGTTTGATTCTAAATGATATTGAGGAAAACTAATATTATTTGGCATGGGTATTGCTGACTTATGTGCAGTACTAGTCTCATGCTGTTAAGCCTTGCATAGCTGAGCACTGCCTCAGTATGAAACAAAGCCTGAGCAGTTCTAGCTGCATTATCATTGTGTTCCAGCAATGGGAAGAAGGGATCTGTGTCCTATTTTAATGCTCCTCTTTTCTCTTCTCTAACACTTAGAGGTACTCTTCCTGTCCATCAAAATGCCAGGACCCAGTAGAGATCCTCTATGTGTCAGTTTGGTGGGTCTCAGACATCAGGAAGGAAACAAACTGTAGACATACCTGATAAGTGTGCTGGCGTCAGCAAATAGCACAAAGTAGTAAGAGTGTTTATCTCACTGACTTCCAAGACACTGCTATAGTTTATCAGTAAGAACACAATATGGATTTTTCTTATGGAGAAAGAATTACTTCAGATTCTACTGAGAGCTATAGAGAAATCAAATACCTGCCAGCAAATTCTCATGGGGAATTGATACCATAGTGTTTCATGCAGGAATCCTATCAATCTTTGTCTTGGGTTTCTTTTCATGCTTTCACATATAATGGCCTGCAGATTATGGACTTACTTGTGACAGTGACTATTGGTTACTTACTTGTTACAGGTAAAGAAGTGGTGCTGTTCAGGATGTGTGGAACTGCTGCACATCCCAGACAGTATTCTTGAACATCCTGAACTGGTGTAGGTTACCTGAGCAGACCACATCAACAACCACCTCCAAAAACACATACAAAGTTGGAATTTTATGGTTTTTTTAGAAGAGTTCTGTGGTCACATGTAGGTGAACCTGTTGCTTTGGGCTGCTAGTGTTTCATATTGTAATCTCTTCATGCACCATTCAAAATAGGACTTATGTTAGTCCCTGGTGACTGTGTATTGGAACAAGAGACAGCTGTGAGTGCAAGGCATGTTGAGACTACTAAGGCTGTTGGTTAATACTGACCAACTGAGACTGGAAAAAAAAGCAAAGTATCTTCACATCTCTGTCAGGCACGGCTGGTGAGAGCAGAGGGAATGTCAGGAGGTCTTCTGCACTGTCAGGTCTGTACTGTGGAAGATACTGACAATACTATGAGATTTGCAGATGTGTGCTCACCTTGCACACTAATTGAAACACACTGTTGCAGGGGTCAAGCTCAATCAGAAACAGGATGTTACATTAGATACCTAACAGGAACATAGCTTGTCTCGAGCTATAAAACTTCTAAAATCATCATGTTATGCCAGAATCTGACTTTGTATTTTCTTTGAAGCAAGTTCAGACAACTGAACAAAAATCTCCGCCAGCCAGCTTTGACTGAAGATTGGCAGAATGAGCCTGAAACAAAGTTAGTCTAAGGCAAATATGGGGAGTTTGAGAACATTTCTGGAAATTATAAGCTCACAGATATGTTTTGAAACATTTAAATTCTGTCAACATGAACTCAGCTTGAAGTACAGCAGAAGTGGTGCAAACACAGCTTTATTCATTGATGAGGAGAAAAACGAAACGTGAGCAACAAACTCCTCCATTACAATAATTTCAGAGGCAAAGATATTTCTGCTGCCCTGCTGCAAATCTCCAGCAGGTAGCGTATAACATTTCTGGATTTAGCTGTAGGCCAACATAGAAGCATCTTTCTATTAAACACCTGATGACACCTGTTTTTTTATTAAAAAGGTATCTGAGTTGTGCACAACCACTATAGCAACTGGATACCCAGCCACATAACCACTTCCTTCTTGTGACTTGACTTATCAAATGGCTTTTCCTGTAATGTCATGAGAAAAAAATCTGCAGCTTTGTCACTCTAAGTGGCATACTAGTTTTATTGTGCAGAATGTAGTATGTGCATGGGTAACAGATGTGACAGCATGGAGAGCACCATATTATGAAGCTTTCGTAACAATTCAATTACTAACTCAGGTCATCCAGATACATCTTCCAATAACTGCTTTATATGTTTGATACTGTAATAATTTCTGTTAGATGACTCAAAAAGTGCCACCATTAGAAGTACTTTAGACACAATTCCTTTCAAATCTGTTTAACAGAACTGTGGTAGTTGGTGGTATCATGACATTTTGTGTTGGTTTTGGTGTCATGAGAGCCAGGTGGGATCCAAGTGGGATTACTCACTAGCACTGACTTCCCTTCCTTCTTCACCATGCTCAGATGTGTCTTCCCTTTGGTCAGCTTCTCAGGAAGCCTCTTATACACTTTCATATGTTTCCTCCTCAGCACTGGCCTAGCCAACAAGTGGTATTCTTAAACTTGGCTGGATAGTTTCTGTGCTTCCTACATTTTATCCCTTCTCAAAGTTCACCCAGGTTTGTCAGGTTCCTCACCATGACCTGGGTTGGCCTCTCAACAGATTACCTCTTGCTATCCCTCATGGACACTTGTGCACTTCCTCAGAAAAACATGACACTAAAAAACACCCAGAATTTACAATATCCCTCACACCACTGGAGCTACTGTAAACCAGTTATGTCAGGTAATCTACTATTTGAAAAGCACACACTGAAAAACAGCAGTTTCCAGAATGTTTTTTTAAAAAGATTAGAGAATGTTACAAATCTTCTTTTCATTTGGCTGTAACGATTCACCCGTGGTTGGTGTTATCTCTCCTTGTCTTTACACTGTTTAAACTTCCTGTTCATCACAAAGTCACTTGCTGCTGCTGTGGCCACCCAAAAGATATCTGTATAGTTTAAGCTGGTCATCTTGAAGATATGGGTACTATCAGCTGACTGTCCATAACTTTCAAAAATAGGGGTTTAAAATAAAAAAAGAGAAATTAACTTCGAAACTCCCCAACCTATATCTACTCAGAGACCCCAGATATCTGCCTTATTATCTCACTAATCACAGCACACGAGTTGCATAGCAGGTAGAGACAAGGTATGCTTGAAACCATCCTGTTACTAACATCACTATATTTAAAAATAAAAGCAATCATGAAACCCAAGATGATGAGAATGTGAGGTAAGTTGTAACAGGGCTGCTTCACATTTCAGAGGTGAGCTGCATTTGAGCTCCTTCATTAAGTTCTTTGAAGAATTTACTTCTTCCCTGCCCCATCTCTCCTTCAAAATGATGTTAATCAGCCAGAAAAGCACACAGCAAATTCTTATGTCTTCATGAGTCTTTCTGTCTTTCCCCAAGTACAGGTAGTCTCCCGTTCATAATTTTGGATTACTAAGTGATTTGTTTAGAGTAGTAATCTTCATTTTACATAATCCTCTCCTTTATATGCTTTTGCATTCAGTTTGGAGAAAATACTAAGGTGATCATGCATAAGATACATACATAAATGTCAACTAACTCAGCTGTCTTCTTCCTCCACTTTTCAGTATAGCTGCAATAGACAATATTTAGGTGTATCAATGCTGACATTTATCCTATTAAAGCTCTGAGAATCCACATCAGTGCAACTGCAATATTATAATTCTTTACATTTTTCCCTTCTGGTTGAACAGACAATGTGATTGATGACAGAAAGCCTGATTATGCAGAAAGCAGTTACCAGGAAAAGAAGCATTTTGGTGATTCATGAATAGACAGTTAAACAAAACCCAGAATCTATTGTTAAAAACAGCCTTTATATCAATTTTCTTTTAAAAGCAAACTCTCCTTTTTGTTATAACTTTTTCTTTGAACTGAAATAAAACTTCAGAAGACAAGAACTCATGCACAAACTACAAGTACCCAGCTTGAAATCCAGTGAGGGTTTCTAGAAACTGAAAGGTAGGAAGTGATGTTAAAATACAATCCAAACTCAGAAGAGAGAGGGAATCAAGAATCAAGAAAAGCAGAATTTAACATACACACAGAACAAGAGGGGGAGGGGAGGCAGAAAGGGAGAAGAAATATTTCCCTTGCAAAAACAAAAGACTCTGCCAGTCTGTGGCATATTTTTAAAGCACAAGATTCAAAATCAAGGTTCTTCTGTGATAGAAAAAAGGGAGGGTGAGAAATGTATGAGTTTGCACAATACCCACACTCTGTTATTTTATTCTGGTTTTATAATTATTCTTGATTACTGTGTTATCATCTGCAAGATAAATATATAGAAATATCACACGGGGAGAAAAAAAATTATTTTCCTGAAGTTTTTCTATGAAGACTGTTGCTTTTTTTACTTCAGCTGTCTTTTGTCTAAAGGGTAAATTCAGTCCGGCCATACAAGGGAGTGACATCACGAAAGATCTCTCAAATCGCTGTTGCATTATCACACACGACCTGTAAGTTTCTGAGTTTCCCCGAGCCCGGGAGTCTCTCCCAGTGCAGGCAATGCCACCTGCAGGCTTGCTGCTTCCAGTACAGGTTGCAACACTGCACTCAGCTCTGGGGAATAAATTTGCAGGCATTCCACTCCACTCAGCTCAATAAATTCAGAAACTGAGATTAGGATAAAACCGAAGCTAAAAAAAAAAAAAAGGAAAACAAAGCAACTATTGGCAGCCTGGTAGTAAAGATCTACCCCACAGTGTAGTGACAATTTAGTGACAATTTGCAGGCAGGCTTGTAGTGCATAAAGTCACTAATCAGTTGTACAATTGTTGCCTTAAATGTGCTAGGACAAAACTCCTACTTTTCCAGGAAGACATGAGTATTACAGAAGTAAGCTTCACAGAATGCAAAAATCCAAGAGAAAGGAGATCATTCCAAAGAAGATGGCAATTATCCGTAATAAGTTTTTTAAACAAAATGCCTGAATAATCCACCTATGCAGTGCGAACAAAAATACATCAGAAAGTTTATTCCTTTTTCCACTTGGTTCTTATTTTAAGGATGAAAAATCTCCAAAGAAAGGACCTGAGTGACTGCAGGAAGGGAGAAGAACTGGTAACAGCACTGATGCTTGGCTGTTCATGTGATATGACATGTCTGTCACTTCAAAACAGTAGAAGAAAGTAAGTGTGAAGTCTTAGTACAAACTTGTTACTGTTTTGTCAGCTGTCACCATGTCCTCACTCCACTCCTGCACCATTCATATTTTATTTCAGAATCCAGTTCTGCTGATGTACTAACACAATTTACAAGCAAACTACGTCATTTTTTAAAAACTCCTAAAATTATTCCTAACCACACATCTTGGTATTAACATTATCACCTCACTCCCTAGTCTTGCTGTTTCTTACTTTCACATTATCAGTAATAATAATGACAAAAAAGAACACAAACATTGGGCAGGCTCAACTGAGGAGGCAACGGTAGTTTAGGCATTTTTTTATATCCTGTGATTTTTTTTTCAAAGCTGTTGTATTTTTTTCAGAAATTTTCAGCATTGTGGATGATGTACATAGAAGAAATCTCTTCCCCTTCCTCTGCATGTAAGCAGAGGAGCCCACAGGGTTCAGTGGCTTGATGCTTGGGAAGGACTCACCAGACTGTAAGTCATTATGTTAGAGAGATAGGGGTAGAATTTGTTGACCTTTTGTTCCTGTCAAGAATTTTTGTTGGGATCTTCCTGGGAAGCCTAAATTAATTCATTTTCATAAATAATTTTTTTCCAAAGGAAAAATCAAAACAGGAAAGAGGCTTTATACAACAAACTTCTCCCGAGTAGTTTCAAATAGCAGAGAGAGAGGCAGGTACAAGGAATGGTAACTGGTTTGTTTCTTCTTTGCCAGACCCAGGCTTGTGTTTCCAATGTCATGTAATTTTTCGGTGCACCATCAATATTCTACTCTTGGGTACTTTTTTCAAGGACCAAGAAATGCCTCAAGACCATTGGGTTAGCATGCAGAAGTTGTTCAGCATGTCTGACTCTATTTCCAGGCATGAAAAAAATTAGCAATTACCTCAGTTTTGGCACAGGATGGGCTTCTGAACATAATATATTATTTAAAATTCACCACATTGTGTCTCATGAACCATCAGGCAGAATTTTCTGCTTGTGCAATGGAACTTTCTGAGTTAGCATTAACTTATTGCTAAATCTGAGAATTTAAAGCGTGAGAATGTGTGTATAGTATAGGGTATAAACGTACACAATGTATAGAGTGTAAGCATGAAGCCTCACAGTGTGATACAGAGATGATCACACAAAACTAAGGGAGGTTATTAGTAGTTGAAAACATAAAAGTAGTGGAATGTCTGAAGTCCATGTAAAACATTCCTGGTAAAGCACTCGTTCTTGCTATGCAGCAAGTGAGGGCAGTGGAACTGATGAAACAATTTTTTAACTGGGAAGTCAATAGGAGTCAGTTTGCCTTTCTGCCCTTCTATAATCTTCTGCTTTATTTCTTTCCTGAAAATACATTCTTGTCTTCTTATTTATTGCCTATGCTGGAGAAGTCTTACCTCCTATGCTAACACCACAAGGAGGCCCACATTGAACACACATCATCCTTTGCAGGATTTTCAAGAGATCCCTAACTTAAAGGGAATTACTGTCTTAACACAGATTCTGGCTGAGAAGTAAGTCTTACTACTTTTGAGCTGCTATAGTGCCCTTACAAAAAAACACAGTGAGAAGCAGGTTGTGGCACAGTAATGGAATCTGCTTCAGTGCTGTACTCCATGACAGCTGGGAACTAATACCCAGAGGTGCAAGGGCACCTTGAAACAGTGTTCAAATCATGAATAAAATTTCAGATTGGCTTGAAACTATTTTGAGGATGTAAGGCAGGTCTAAATAGATGTCAGAGATGGAAATGTGCCATGTACAGGATAAGAATATTAAGAAACACCTCTTAAGGTGCTGTGGATGACACAGCCTGCTGCTTTGCCCATCAACTGCTTTATCAGTCCATCACTTGTGTAGCACTTCCAGGATTATTACATGACATTTCAACACCAAGGAAAAGAGAGGTTTTCAAAGCGTGTACTTATGGCTTTGTACAACTGAACTTTGGGATGAACTTGGAGTGCTAATATAGGGCCATCCCCATAAAGATGCCCTCAAAAGACACCTTCACACTTCTGAAACAGACCTATGATTCACACATTGTGCAGCTGAATTGCTGCATGGTGCTCCAGGCATCTGTAGCAATTCTGGCAGCTGTTTTGGCAGCAGATAGTCAAAACATATCTAGCTCCATTCTAAGATGTAACAGACACATTTAATTTTTATATTTACTTCATCTGTTGAAAAATAAGATTGATGAAAATCTCAACTATTGAAAAATTCTTGATAGATTCAGTACAGAGAAAGCTTGCAAGTGACACCAAACATAATGAGTCTAATGGATCGTGAATGATTCTATTTCATTTATATAATATGTTGTTCAAAATAATTACTTTTAACATATGCCTGGACTTTGAAACCTAAACACATGTTTTCCAGGGTGTTAATTCTTAAAATTGAATGCATGCTGAACATATATTACAAAATTACAATGTATTCCTTTTCCATATTTGTTAATATTTTTTTTCAAGCTTACCCTTTCTGTTTATGAGACACAATGTTGTAGCATGTTTTCTAACGTCTCCAAATAATCTCAAAGAACACAATTGTGAAATCTGCAGTATAAATAACTTGACTACAGAAATAATTTGTACTTGAACTGCAGCAAAGGTCAAGGGCGGGGGGGGATGTGGGGGAATGAAAACAAGCAATCAGCAACAGAACCCAAATCCAGGAATGTGACATAACTGAAAAGTGTAGAAAACTCAAGGCTGATTTTTAAAATTAATTTCAAACGTTGAAAAATACCATGGCTTCCTTCCTATACATTTACATCTGACTGTGTACATGTATAAGCAAGTTTCATTTAAAACCTTCCTCTATATTAATATCTGGGACACTCTACTTAACATGCTTTACCTTTCACAGTGCATCCTCATTCAGTTTTAACTACAGGTGTGGTTCTAGTCAGTGAAACAATTTAGTCTGCTCTTTTAAAATGTGTTTTAAAAAACAGGCTTTACATTATTTCCACACTATGAGAATCCAGTGCTGAGTGTTTCCAGGTCCCTTTAAATTAAGCTGTAGTGGTACCTGTCAGCAAAGTTAGTCAAAATCAGGTCAGAGGTGCTGCTACTATAGCTGTCTATGCCACACAAATATATGTCCACTGTGTATATAGAATCAGGTCAAGAAGAAGAGACATGACATGATGAATAACCACTTGTCTACTGAAATACTAGTACTCCCCTACTGCTCATACTAAACTAGTATAAGTATGTAATTTTCCATGAAAAAAAAACAGAATTTGCCTCTTCTGGTACGAAATCAAAGTTCCAAGCATTCACTGGGCACTAGTGAGAATTTTATTCACCTTTCTTACTGCTCTTTATTTCATCTCCAGAGGCTCTTGTGTTTGTCCTGACTTTAAAACAAATGTTCATAGGAAAAGAAGCATTGTTTTGCAAGTAAACCCAGTCCTGAGTGTTATTCCTGTTAAAGGAGATTATGTGTGCATCCTTCATTTGTGCAAGAGTAAAATATATTTTAGGTAGCCTGTACCCCATATTGTGAATTATTATTATAGTTAAATTGAACTTGGTTTGCAGTAAGAACTTGATTTCAAATAAATCAGTAAATGCTTTTCAAGATCTCATTTCGGATGAGATCTTGAAGCCATGAAAACTATGTTTGGCTTGAAAATATATCTTGTCATATGATGCTATTTATAGAGCAATTTTATAGAATTTATACAGTCAAAAACAACTGACCAACAAGGAACCACAGAACAAATAGTTACACAAATTCTTCCTTCCAAAATAAGAAGATAAAATATAATTATTTTAATTCACCAAACTGGAAGCTTCAGTGTTTGTGAATTTCTATTCTATGCATTTTTAGAAGAGAACCCATTATTCATAAGGAACTTTACATCCAAAAGCACAGAGCAAGCATATCTCAGGAATGTCTTATAAGACTGCTTAACAACTGCTAGTTCTGCATAATTTTTTCCACAGCTTGCTTTCCCAAAGTGTCAGCTTGTACCTTAATTCCTGTATTTGCAAATTCAACAA
Source organism: Florisuga fusca (assembly GCA_038090715.1). NCBI lineage: Eukaryota > Metazoa > Chordata > Aves > Apodiformes > Trochilidae > Florisuga > Florisuga fusca. The sequence goes on from JAAWXA010000002.1 coordinate 55,704,838, forward strand.
AAAAGTCTCCATTTGGCAAAATAAAAATCCATAATGACTATTTTGTTTTAAGTAAGAAAAATAATGAAACAGAAGATTACTTCTGTCTGATTTTGAAAAACAAATACTGAAACCAAGACGTAGTAAATCACAAACGAAAAATTATAATGTAATCTTGAGTTACTTCAGTTTAAAAACCATGTAAAATTTTAAAATTCATCAAAACAAATAAACACACCATTTATAACAAGTTGTGCTAATCAATTTAAAATTATGGAAAGCAGACCTCAAAACAAGAAATAAGCACTTCTATTGAAATCTGTCCTGTGTCTACTCATTCTTTTGTGGTTAAGAAGAGGAACAAATTACATCTTTTGTATTGTCTTGAACAGCCAGATGAACCATCAGATTCTTTCTCAAGGCATTTAGTTGATGCAGTAAATAACCCTCCACTGGGCATGAAGAGATTTATTGCCTAACGCAACCTGAAACCCACCAGCAACTTCTACACGTGCTACACCCTAACTGTAACTGTCAGATTTTTATACTTCAAGAACCTGCTCGATGCCCTTATTTTTTTGCAAGGAAAAATTACAATAACTCATTAATAATAACTTCCTAATTAAGAGCTAAGAATTAAAAGACCAATAAACAACAGGTTAGAAAGGATTAACATGTTCATGATGTACAGAGGAAGTAAAATTTTTTAGATGATTTTTCAAATTTCCACTGAAATGGTGTGCCTGCTGGTTAGGCAAGCTCTGCTGCAGTTGTTAAGTTCTCTGGTGATTTTCTTGCATCCTGATGAATCAGACAGTGAATTACTGAGTTACTACCTGCTTCTGGTCACAGGTGAAAGGAAAAGACTGACATTACCCCAAGCTCTACTTTTACTTTATGCATCCTGTCTTGTCGACCTTTCAGATGCCAAGCTTTTTCCCCAAGAAGGATTCAGGGAATACATAAAGGTTTTTGATATTGTGTTAAAATCCACCTGACTGACAGAAAAAAAAAACAAACCAAAACCAAACCCGAAACTCTTAACAGATGAAAAGCAGACACAGCAGACACAGAAATGCTGTGGGAGAGAGGGGAAGAAGCAAAGGCTTTTAGGCTAGCAACAGTGTTCCAGGAATGTTTTTTCTTTCCGTCACTGACATTAATTCCTGAATCTATCTGCTTAACAGACTTCCTGGCTTTTTGAAGCTGAATGCAGGTGAGGATGACTTGTTCAGTGATTTATGTTACTGTTCCATGATCTAGGAGGGAAGAAAACTATCATACTGATCCATGGTAGGTGGCTTATTTTTCTCAAAATAGATGCATTTTCCAGTATCTTGCAGATCATGCTGTGTTTTTGTGCCATGTGGTAATACACTTGCTGAGTAAATTTTCAATTTAATGCCTTATTTTAAATTTTTTTACTAGTAAAATAAAACAATTTACTTTTGTACTGACAAAAGTGAACTCTACATAAAAAGCAAGCTTAGTTGTTCCTGTGTAAAAGTTTGGAACCAATCACTTCATACCAAAGTGCCATTCTCTGGGAAGACAGTCCTGATGGAAAACAGGATTGTGATAACTTGATGGCCTCCTGCTGCTCCTGGCTCTTTTTGGTCAGTGTATATATAACTGGTTAGTGGACAATTCCACAGACCACATCAAAATGTAGTTTATCACTCAAGACCATGCTGTTAAGGCTGCCCAGAATTTGCTCACTGTAGTGTCTCCAGCCGTGCAGTGTAATTCCTGTTTCCTTTTGGTGGTCTCTGCAAGGAATCTGACACACATTAACTGCAAGCCTCAGGGGCTATCAAGGAAGATTCATGGATGCCATCATCAGCTACAGTAACCATTCTGCTGCTGCCAGAGTAAAACACTCTCCCAAGGCTGAAATGTCTTCTTCCTCTCACCCACAGACATCTGTTTGTACAAGGTCTGAGAGCCACTTCATAGCAGATGATGCTTACCCACTACAGTCCTGTGCCACATGGTCATTTGGCAGAATTCACAGACCACTTGCAACTTCAGATCACAGTATGCAGATATCCATGGACTTAGATGAATGCAGAGTTGGGCAATGTGCTGGTTTTGGCTGAGGTAGACTTCATTTTCTTCATGGGGCTATGTTTTGGATTTGTGCTGAAAAAAGTGTTGACAATGCCAAGATGTTTTAGTTATTGCTGAGCAGTGCTTACACAAAGTCAAGGCCTTTTACTCTTCTTGCACCATCCCTCTAGTGAGCAGGCTGAGGGAAGAAGAAGAAAAGGGGGACATTTGGAGTGATGCTATTTGTCTTCCAAGTAACTGTTAGGTGGGATGGAGACCCTTCTGTCTGGAGATGACTGAACACCTGCCTGGTGATAGGAAGTAGTGAATTTCTTATTTTGCTTTGCCTGTGTGACTTTTTCTTTACCTATTTTTATCTCAACCCATGAGGTTTTTTGCTTTTACCCTACTGATCCTTACCCCCATCCCACCAAGGGGTGGAGTGAGTGTGTCGGTGAGTGGGCCTTGGTAGCCATCTGTTAAAAAGAATCAAAGTGGTATGACTGAGTATAATCAATACAACTAAATATCATATAGGGAATTAGAGAATTCTGTAGCAGGAATGCTTAGAAGATTCATAAATGGGACCAGTTTTACATTCTGCTCTTATTCCAAACTTAGGCTGCACGTCACAACAGGGAGCATTTGTTACCTAACTGTTTACACAGCAAATTTCCATAACATTTTGATAACAAATCTAACAAACCATGACTGGAGCCTTGTGTGATTAGCATGAACACTGACACCTGCTTTTACTGATTGCAGTAGGACTTTTTACCCGGCTGCTAGGTACAGAAATCCTTATATATATATATATATATATAAATACCTGTTCTGCTACATTGATTTGCCTCCACATGAATTCAAAATCAGTTATTGTTAATTAAATCCTGCTTCATGAGATTCTCCTTTTATGTGTGCAGCAGACCACTGCTTTGGCTATGTAGGAGTGAGGTGATAAGCTCTTAGGCACAGGTTGAACAGCAGTGCAGTGAACACTGTATGTACTTATCACCACCCTTCTAGCAAAATCACAGGAGAACCTGGGACATCCAACACCTGGATAGACATCCCAGTCCCTCTGGCCTCCCAAGACCTAAAGACAGAAAAGTAAATTAGGCCATCTGGTACACTTGCTTCAGGGCTAGGGCTAGTGCTAGTCACCCCAACTCTCAAATAAACCACTTCACCAAACCATCAAAGCCTCACAGCCATCCTGCTCACATTTTTGAAAGTGATCAGATTTATCTTTCAGCCTTGGCAAACCTCATACATACAGTCTTTCTCAATGTGTGGACCTTTACCTGCACCTGCCCTACGTGTGAGCCGTTGTGAAGCACTGCACATGGCAGATGGGCATTCCCTGGGCAACCAGGCTTGTCTCTACAAATGAAGCCAAGCTGTATTCCTTGCTCTGTGATGTCTTGGTCTGTTTATGCCTTTTTCTCTGTGTAACCAAGGATGTGGCCTGTAGTTTATGCCAGAGTGTGCAAAGCCCTGGAAGCCCCACATGCAAGGGAAGAAGAGACAGGCTATGAAAATTACCACCCTTGGGCTAGCATGTACCCACACACAGTCTGTGTGCTTGCCAAACTCAATCTGGCAGCTGTAAGCACTTCATCATGCTTGACACCAGTGTGGCACAGATAGGGTGTGGAGGTCCCAGTGAGGACTATGTCTGGTTACCAGCAGGCAAGCTCTGGCTGATGTTACTTTATCTACTGCTGTTGCCATAGGAGACTCTCAGTTGAGGAGGAGATACTGACTTTCTCCCCCTTCCCCCCCCCATCTGCTACAGCACATTCCCTGCCTCTGTCTGTATTGGCTCAGACTACAGGCATGTCTCTAAACTGCCTCAGTATTCAGCTCCACTCTCCCCCATGAGAAAAATTAAGGCATAAACCTCATTTTTCCTATTTCAGAGGAAACCTCAGGCCAGATCTTGTTGCTGAGTGGGAATGTCTGAACAGGATGTCAGCAGGGCAGAGAAGATCCTCTCACCTAGGTTGTTCTTGGATGTTGGTGTGGTGCTTCTGGACAATGATACATGGCTGAAAGGGGAGCTGCAGGCTGAATGCCTGGGGTTCCCTCCTTGCAGCCCAGGCCTCAGACCTGAAGACTGGCTGCAGACCAACACAGTAGCTTTATATATGCCAAACTGTAGATGACTGAGGTTTCAGACCTGCACTCTCCTGCACATGACCATTGTCTTTTCAGCATCTTGATAAAACAGGACATGGGACTCAGCACCTCCACTCCTTCAGTCCTTTCTTCCCAACAGAGGAGCTGAACTCCTCTCACTGTTGTCTTAGATCCTCTTTGGATAGGAGAAATGCAGCCACCCTTCCAGCCCCACTCCCTTCTTCAACTTGAGGTCAAAAAGAAAAGAATGGGTGGTTTATAGAATGTTATCAGTATATCAAGTAGAACCTAGAGCATGTACTGGAGCTTGCTGAGACATTGCCAGTGTACCATGTCAAAGCAAGCACGGCCATGCCCATCGCAGTAAACAGTAGTGGTCCATAGCAGCACCCAACTTTCATACCACACGCAGGAGATGATTAGAGAAAGTTCTGGCTGTCAGGGACAAATACTTTCCTGAGGCTGTTCATCAAATTTATAGATGATGCTAAGAGTTTACAGATTCACTAAGAAAACCCAGTGAGGGAATAACTGTGCACAGGGTTCAATTTAGTAGTGAAGACACAACCAAACTGTGATGATACAGAATTGATGCTGGACAGACATTACAAGGAAAACAAGAAAATCTGAAAGATTTCCCCTGGCTTGAGCTGCTGTCTGTGTGGTTTTGCTCAATACAACTGCGAGCTGCTGCTACAGCTGTGTTTTGCTGCTAGGTTTCCTCCACACATATAGACAAAACAGTTTAAAACTTTCACGGAACGTTTCAATTTAGCTACTTGGCCAAGTAGCAGGGAAACCTTCAACAAAGTGATATTCCTGCAGTTCAGTTTCTTCTTTTGGCAGATGTTTTTAATATCAAATATTCTCTTTCAAGCAACATTCTAAGATTAAGGTGTGTTGAACTCATCAGGTCTTTGCTACCATGCCTGTCTTTGCCACCACTCCTGTCTGACGTGGATCATACAAGCAAAACAAAACAGGTGAAGCTGAGTGATGTGATAGAATACTAGCCCTGGAGATGAAACTAGGTGTCATTACTATTTTGTAACTTACATTTAAATCTGGAACCATCTTCATTTAAACATAGAAATTATAAATTAGTTTGAGATACAAGGAAAAAAATGTTCTGGATCCAGAAATTGTGTTAATTAAAATAAGAGGTACGTTGATAGCTCTATTGTGCTATACACCACTTGATTTCCATTAAGAAAGTAAAGTTATCAGAATTTTTATACAAGAGTAACTATAACTGAAGTACTTTTCTGCAGCTCTGTGTGTTTCAGATTCTGAAACATGGAGCAAAGTGGGGAAACTGAAAATAGGTCATGCAGAAGTCTCAATTTTTTCACCAGGAGTTAATGAAAACTTATAGCCATGAGATATATTAACTGTATAGTTAAAGAAAATTGAAAAAATTGAACAAATTTAGGTGAAAAATGTGTACAATCAGATTTTAAAACTTGTATGTGCTCAAAGTTGAAGGTAAGACTAGATTTATAGCTACTTGTATAAAACAAATGAGCTTGTTCTGTTTAATACATAGTTATACAAAAATTAATTTAGACATGTATGTACTGTATTACACTATTGTTTTACAGAGCAAAACCTTAAAGTAATATGTCATCTTGGGAATACCAAGAAGATCATTTACTTATTCCTAACAGGATTACCATTTTTATAGCCTACCTCACACTTAAATAAAGCTAGAACCTCTCTTATTTAAGGATCAAACAATCGCTTGCAACACGGCAGAGATATTGTACCAATATAGAAGACAAGAGGCAATAATTTAAAAGAAATTATCAGCAAAAGCCTCCCAGATAGGTATGATGACCATATAATTGCATTTATATCAGCATATATTGATATATAGCTATATCAGCATGTCTTTATATACTGTGTTATCAGCAACACATGGAACTCTATAACTAAGTTCAGTTGGGTCTCATTGAAATTCACCAGCTTTGGTCTTGAAATTTAATGAATTTGAACAGTGAGAACTCAGTGGGTCAGCCGCTGTCTTTGTTTAAGAAAAAAAAAAAAAAAAGAAAAAAGAAAAGAAAAAGAGGACTGATAGAAATTGCAATGCTAAAAATAATCAGGAATTAGTTTAAATGAGCTTTCATCAGCATATCTAAAATATAAATCCCTAGTTTCCTAATCAATCTTCAATTACTTTATTTCACTTTTGGACCATATTCCACCAGGAAATTTTTCAGGAAAAAGTTATTAGGCCATGTTACCACCTGTACCAGGAACAGCATATGGGATAATAGAACTGTTGGCAGCCTGTGAACAACTTGCCATGTACATTTTCATGAAACGAATTTGCAGCATATATATGAAGGCATATGCACATGTTCTGTCTGTCTTTGCTCTCAAGACCAGTACTTGGGAGGTAAGTTTGCTACCACTCCAAACTTTGTGATAAGCCCATGGGAGTGGCATGTTGTTTGGCATTTGGGATGTGTGCAGTTGTGATCTTTACATCCACCTGTGCACATCAAGGGTACACATGCACTGTGTGCAGCTGGAGTGCAGGAAGGAGACCACTACAGCAGAGGAAAATCTGGTTTTAGATGACTCAAAGATGATTTCTGATCCTTTAGTACCTGCTATCTTAGAAAGCCTGGGAGAAACCCAAGCTGTAGCTCACAAATCCGATGAGTCATATAGCCATGGGCTTGCTCTCTATCACCCTTTTGCAGCAAGACCCTTCATCTATAGACCAAAATACACCACCAGCCACATCAAAACTTCTTGTTTCAGCTAACAAGTAGATATTATTCTCTCTCCCAGTGACCAACCTCTTTGACGTATGATCACTCACTACACAATCAAATCACAGATTTCCTTTTCCCACCCACAGGAACATAGGACAGAAATGATAACTTGTTCTTTATGTCATGCTTTCGTCACATATTGGGGAGGTAGATGGCATTTTTCCCTCAAAGTCCTCAGTAAAAAGTGTGGTCTGTGCCAGGTGAAAGTTTGTGCTGCCCTGTGCAGTATTCCTTCATGCAGATCCATGCTGTGTACATGCCAGGAATCATCACCCATTAAGCAAGTTGTGTCAGCATAAAGCCTTGAATGCTAAAGTGATATCTGAAACAGAATCTAACAGTTAAAGTGTTTCTGAATGTGATGCTGGCATTCAACATTTCTAACCAGAAGTCTAAGAACTGAGGCACATTTTTGAAAAGTATGGTTGGCTGGATGTTTTGATGACTGCAGGTATTGTTTCAAAACCTGTTTTCTGTTCCCTAACAATTGGATTGTCTTAAAACAGATATACAGCAAGTTGTTTGGAAATATATAGACATTTTCACTTGTGTGAACTGGGTCAGAGCCTGAAAAAGTCAATAAAGTAATTTTTTTTTCCTTAATAAGGTGGTGTGAGTACAGCATGGGAAAGTTTCAAGTTATTTTGCTCATTCTTTAGACTCAGGCCAAGTTTACAAATTTTGTTTAACTTTAGTTTTTTCAATGTGATCTGTTCAACTGTCTCTGCCTAGTGCATTTTTCCTGTTTATAAATTGCCCATTATCTTCCTTTTTCCTTTTAATGACCACATAGTGCCAATTAGTAGGGAATTTAAATACAAAACCAAAACAAACTCTGACAGCAGCCAAATCATGCTCCAACTGATTGATTGTTTTATTCATTATGGCCATAAAAACATACCCTAATTAGTCTCTGGCAAAGTTTTTTGAGGCTATTTTACTGTGCTGTTCAATTTCCACTTCTATCTTAGCAAGGAACAGTACTGTGCCTACTAGGGAATTTTATACCCACTATAGCTGTGCAGTTAACTACTTTGTGCCATGACTGGAGTGTAATGGAACATTCTGCTTGAACTGCATCACAGTTCAAGTATTGCTGTAATTTTCCATCATATTTTCAGGTCTGATGTTCTCTAAAACCCTAAACCTTTCATCAAGCATAGTTTGGTGCTCACCTTAATGTATCATGTTGCAATTGTCTAATCCCCTGGTTTTTCTGCCCTTCTGGGTTCTAATACATATACCTGTTCAGATTGTCTCTGCAACTGAGGATCTTTCAGTTAAAACTGAAATATGCAACAAGTTGAAGTTCCACAATATATATAGAGGTCTGACTTGTTAACCACTGGAAGTCCTTAAACTAAGCCCTGAAGATAAACTCAAACCCACCTCTCTGTCTTTACTTCTTAACAATGTGTTAAAATACTTACATAAGCCTCACTTAAAATCAACCTCTAGGATAAAATATCCCTGACTTTTCTTCCTCTAGGGCAGTAAGTCCTAGAGGTGGTAGTCACATTACTCAGAAGGATACAGCTGATAGAGCTAGGTCATTTTCTGAAAACAAGCTGTCATTTCCATTCTGTTAGTTGCCATTTATGAGACAAATAAATACTGACTATCCCCCAGACCTCCACAACTCTAACCTTTAGTAGTTTTGGACTGCCACTGAGAAGCTAACTGCCTTTTTCATTAAGTCATCTGATCTCTCACATAGAGAGCACACATGCTGGTGGCTTGTCACAGTAAGTCCTTACAGAAAATTTCTTAGAGTGTTAATTTATTTTATGCTGTTTCTCAGTCAGTGTAGTCCTGCCACATAGAACTATTTCACCATTGTACAATTGTAACAGACATTGGAAGAGCCTGGGCAATGGAGATCTGCACTTGCAGCAGCAAGCATGAGGTTCTTTAGTTTGCAGCTTTTTGAACCACAACATCTCTATTTGTTTTCAAGAAATGGAAGGGTCCACCATTTCACTCACTTCCTTTGTGTTTTCCAAAACAATACGAGAAATCAGAAAGCTCCTCCACTGCAGTCAGATTCATAGTCCACTTAAGACTGATACAGAGAAACCCAGTACATACATAGAGAGCTTTGAAGTTACACAGAGTGCTACTCTGCCTGCTAAGGACTGTTCTGCAGAAGAACTGGGAGGGTCAGAGATTCGCTCATCATGAGCAATCCCAGACTGAATCCAGGAAGGGAGGCAGGAGGAACAGCACTAGGACACATCTAGGAAACCTTGCAAGCAAAAAGGAAAGATAGAATAAACTGCAGGACTGGCATGCAGCCCGTGGACTACAGAAGAGATCACAAGATATTACAAATTAAGGTGATTAAGGTCACCAATGTCTACCAGCAGATAGTTATCACTGCTGCATAGGCACTGCCACCTGAGCGTGTGCTAGGGCTCATGAAAAGACTTGCTAGCAGTGAAAATCCAACCACAGTTTTGACTCAAGTTTTAGGAGTCTCAGCAATGTCTACAACTGTTTTCTATTACTTTTAAAAGAATGTTTGTCATTTGAAACGGTTAGTCTGCAATTACAACTCATGACAAAGAGCAGACCTGAAATCAAGAGGTATGTACAAAATGGAGTGAAATTGTTTTAAAGTTACTCATGAGAATTGCATCGTCATGCATCATGAACCCTTTTTGGTTTATCCATTGCATGTATACTTACAGAATTGTTTTGTTTTAGAGAAAGACAGTAAATTCTGAACCCCATGTGCCTCATATCTCTTATAATGACCACTGAAAGTTCTGGTCTGGATAACCTAAGTGTGATTCAGTGATAAGCTAACTATGTTATTAAATTAATAAGAATTTTACAGACCTCTACACTTTTATTTTTTATTATACTTGTTACACTGAAAGGGCACAGTTTTTCGATAGTTTTATCATTACTCAAGGGCACTCCCTCACTTAAAAGCAGGATAATGCAGAGTTTATGCTAGTCCCAAGACTAGAGTTTTCCAATTAAAAAATGTAGGAAGTGAGTTAGCGTTGGCTATATAAATGCATTATTTCTGATCTGAATGAACAGTTTTTCCTGTCACCTAATTGATCTAATCCAGGCTGCTATGGCATAACACAATCTTAAAATCAAAAACTTCTGCAGCCCTGTGAAAGTGTTGTCTCATTCACACAGCTCCAGAATTAACATCTGTCAACATGGGATGATTTAAAGGTGAGAAAGAACATCCATTTGAGCTCCTCTAAGTGTGGTTACCCTACTGTTTTCTTCATTCTACTTTCAGGAAACAAAATTACCTCTCCAGTAGGTGCTTTGCAAGTCATGTTTTGGTCAGCAGTCCCAGAAATCTCAAGAAAAATAGCAAGACAGTCACTGAAAGTAGGTTTTCTTAAGATGCAGTAGATACAAAGGGCTTTGAAGGAAACTGGAATCACTGACAATTTATAAGTCAGGACTAACACATATATGTGAAATGCAAACAGTTTAAAGACACCTACACTGGATTTGTGATCATCCCTAAACCCATACCTCCACAAAGAAATTCTCCCCAGCTGGGATGCCTTTAAGTGTTTATCTATATGTTAAAGAAGCTATACAGTACCCTAGAACAGTTGTGCTTGCTACCTGTATAAAAGCACTTTGCTTCTATCTTCTGTGAATCTTGGGGCTGCCGAGATGCAAGCTTACATCTGAGGAGCTATAGGCTGAAGCAGTGCAGTGACAGGCATGCATTCAGAGTGGGTGCCCATCAACAGTCACCATTATTTGGCCTTTGAGACCCTCCTTTGGTCACCATGACATCCACAAACAATTTCCTCTTGTAGTCCACGTCGTCTCACAAGTAACACAGAGTGAAGGCAGAACGCTAATTCAGCCCCAAGGACCATTTTCTCACATTTTGAAGCCTAAGGTTGGATTTTGCCTGGGGGAGAGAGAAATAGCAGAGAAACAGTGAAGGAAATAACCCTGCTCTCTCTGAACCCTGCTCCACCAAGCTCCCTCCCCTCTCCTTGGCTCCCTGTGCCCTCTCAACCCCGGACTGCCAAAAAAGGGGCAGTGACAGAGGGGGATGGGACCCACAGGGACGGAGCAGCGAGGGGGCCGGGGTAGGGTGACAGCCCAGGGCGGCCGTTAGGGTCGTTGCGGGGTGGCAGCGGGCAGCTGCGGGGTCTGCCCAGGCCAGTGGCTGTTCCAGGGTAGGGGTGAGGTGGGTGGGTGGGTGTGGGGCTGGGACAGGGGCACCCACCTGCTGCTGGGTGGGCCCTCCCCTCAGGGGTGAGCAGGTGTCCGAGGCAGTGTGCGAGGGAGCGTCGTTTGTGTCATGGGGGTGTGTGTGTCGAACCAGGGGCTGTCCGAGCACCCGGGCGCCCTGCTTGCAGCAATGGGTGCAGCGTGAGGCCCTGAGTGCTTGTAGGAACACGCAGGATTCAGTGTGTGTGTGTGTGAGCTGAAGTGTGGTCTACAGTGAGTGTTTTTCATCCTTGTTTTTTCCTATTTCATCCTGTTCCATAGAATTCAAGGGCAGGGAGCAGGTGGTCTGTCAGAACACGTAGGAGCTGGTGTAATGCACAAGTGCTTATGCTCTGGGAACAACACGTCTGTATGTAGACACAGCTGCGAGTCAATATCTCACAAGCACTTGGGTATTTTCATGCACCTGTGTGTATGAAGGTTTGTGCTAGGATACTGACTGTCTATCTGCAAAGCACATGCATGTTTGAGTGTCAGTTTGACAGAGTACCTGAGCGTGCACCCAGGCCTGTGTTGATACATGAATAGTTCGAGGAAGCAGTTTGGGTTGTAAAATGTGTGGTAAGAGGTGTAGAAATTGCACATACATATACTTGATGAAGTGTGGATAGCAAAATGCTTTGTATCAAGGTTAGAGAAGCATGCTATCACAGATACCAGAGAAAATGTGCTTCTCTGTGTTTTATCTGTACAATACTGAAAGAACGAGTTATGTGAAAATTTTATTTTAAAGTATAGATGCTACAGGTATTTTCACATCTGCTTCCCACAGCTACTCCACTAGACTAACAGGTATACTTGTATATTTGCCTGTAGTAGCACATATCTGTTTTACAGTGCTTTCGTTTGCCATCTGAGAATATATAAGTGGACATTTTTAACTGGGGAACATGGGTAGGCTGATTGGGCAGCACGGCCCATTGCCATGAGTGTGGTGTCTGTTTTGTAGATCTAGTCTTGCAATGGCTTGACTGTTACTGCTCAGTGACAGTAGGTAACAATGAAAGATGTGTTCTTTTTCTGAAAATCTCCTGATAATGCGGCATATTTTCATCTGATGGTTTCATCTAGATAGCATCATCTCCTCAGAGTCTTTAAAGAACTGGAATTAATGCTATACTGACTGCTATAGTGACTGTCTCACTACCTGGTTTAAATGATTTGAAAACAACCTGCATTTAAAATTTTATTCTTTAATAATAATTTTAGATAAAGTATGAAAAAAGAATTAGGGCAAGAGTCCTCATATTGGCCACTATACCTCAATCTGAAGGAATTATCTCCAGTGGGAGTGACACAATAGCTCACTCTGGACATAATTGCTGGTTGACTAGTTGGATATCAATGCCAGTGGAGGTCACATTCACGGTGACACTTTCATTTTCCTCAGGACAGACTACCATCCTTACTAAGAACTTTCAAAATCTGTACTCAACTTGCTAATGCAGGATTAATATTTATTGTTCAATCAAGCTCCATTTGGAAGCTGAAGTTAAAATTCATCCATGGATGAAGCTTAACTGAGATTGCTTTCCTGCCCAGTTCATAGTGAATTATCTACTAAAAAAATTAAATTAAAAAGCCATTTTTTATTAATGGCAGAATGATGAATGCATCAGGATTCAGTTTGGGAGTTTAGTTGGAAAACACATATAAGTCATTGCTTTTCACATATCCCAAAAGATAGAAAGCCTAATTTGATGTAATTAGAGCTCTTTAAACAATACATTTCTGAAATGTTCCACTGTTAGAGGAGTTGTCATCCCATCCAAGGTCCCTGTGGCCTTCCTGAACAGAGTAATTATAAGCTTGAAAAATTGTTGAGGAAAAAAAATTAAGACCCCAATAGATTAAGAAACTAGATTTTATTCTGTTTCTTGTGTTATGTTTGTTTTGCAAATAAGTTGTATATTGCTCTAGAGAACACTGAAGTGAGGTGTTACCTGCCATTGTTGTAGGGTCTTCAGTTGATTTAATTTTTAAGGAAATCATAAGGAAGTGCTGTACTGAAAACCATGTATGTCAGTTTTGCATGTCACAAGTTCTTTTAAAAAGACATTAAATGCATCTCATAGTTTGAAATGTTTTCTATAATCACAGGGAAATGGCAAGCAAGAAGAAAGATATCCAGTTCCAGGTATAAATTCTAATTACTTGAACACTTCCAGAAATTAATGAATTTTTTTCTGCCCTTTTATGATGCTAAAATGTCAATTCGTTTTATTTCAGACCATAATAACTGATGAAAACAAGTGGGATGAAATGTTGCTGACAAAAGGTGTAGTAGGTACTAACTTCTACTATTTTCTGTTTAGTGACTCATGAAGACGTAGTTTTTCATGCTTAGATATCATATCAATCATATCATATCATATCATATCATATCTTTAATACCATATTGTCTTTTAAAGGAAGTTTATATTTATGAATTTGTAAATGCATATATGTTGTTTATGTATATACACTTTCTCCCATGATAAATAAATACCTGTTGCAAATCCCATTATGTATTATTTTATCCACTGTTATATACCCATCTTTAGAAAATACCTTTCTGATATGGAGTTCTGTATGCTAGGGGGCTGGGCAGTTCTGTGAAGGTTTTTTCCTAAGATCCTGTAAAGACTAAAATAATACTATACAGTTGTACTTCACAGTTAATCAGTCAGCATTCCTGAAAGTGTGTGTTCTTTGATGTGCATTATCCCAGTTTTCAGCTCACTCAGTCCACTAACAATGTCTCTGAGGCCTCTTAGGAATTGTATTTGGGTAGAAGGAACAAATCTGGAATGTAATCATGTGTACAAATGAGTAGCAATGGGAAAGAAATTATCATCATCCTACCAATAGTGGGAAAAGAAAAATAATTAAAAGGAAATTAATTAAAATTTAAAGGAATTTTTAAAAATTAAAAGGAAAAGGAATATGGGAGATATGTAGTAGATTAAGTATCTCAAATAAAGGAAAAGGAATATGAGAGATGTGCAATAGATTAATTATGTCAAATAATATTGTGAAATAAGTTGTTGATGTCAAAAGTGATTAAAATAAAAGAGTAAACTGTGGTCTATCCACTGAGTACTTTGATATATTCATGTTGCAATTAATGATTAGAAGAGGACTGAAAGATGGATTTGAACACCTTCCAAGTGCTGTTCCAACACACTCATAAATATGTCTCATTTTTTAAAGTTCCATGAGTAAGCTGTTTGTAATTCCAAACTATTACATTTTAGTAATAGATGTGTATCAAGCTTGGTGTGGTCCTTGCAAAGCTGTGTTGAGTTTATTCAGAAAACTGCAGACTGAGTTGGCTGAAGATGGTGTGTTGCATTTTGCAGTGGTAAGGATGTAAATTCTGTATGGAACTCAATTTATATTTTATTTTAAATATATATTTTTGTCTGTCTGCATATATAGAGCTTTCATTATACTGTCCTCGTGCTGAGACATCATAATTTGGCCTGGTCTCCTCTTCTTCTGTGTACGTCCTCGTACGACTTTGTTTAGAGGTAGAATAGAAATGGTAATAAATATGGAAAGAGCTTTAATAGAAATGGAGCTAATATCCCATAACCTTTGTTTTCCTTTATAAGATTGCAGAAACTTTTAAAATCCAGACTAGATAATTTTTAGTTTTAAGTCTTAACATTATGAATTATCACATTTCAAATTCTAACATCCCTGAAAAATCCTGTTGCACCTTTTTCCCAAATGTTCCCTTTTATTTCATTTTTAAGAGGACAAAAATGGGGAATGGATATATAAATCATTACAAAAATATAGTATCAAAAATATTCCTCTACACTGGCAGTATAAAATAGGAGGTGTATATCATATTTAAAGTAGTTAAATGTGTTTCACAGATTCTGTTCCTCCCACATGTTGGCCAAGCTCATCCTTTTCCATGTTACTGAAAACTTTCTATTGCCTGATCAAAGCACTTTTGCAGAAAATACATGTGTTGTTTATACACAAAAACCCAGGCATTTATGGTCAGAGTTAATCAAGTGCTTTAACAGAGCTGACCACGTCACAAGGGACTTTATACAGTGGGTAATCTCCTTCATCAAGTCTGCAAAGGTCACTTCCTAGTTTATGTATACTGTTACAACCTATGTGGGAAAGCAGGATAAGGTTTTATTTCCATGATTTGCTGTTGTAATACACAGGGAGACCAACCCCATGTGACCAAACCAGTTTTTTGATTCACCACCAGCAAGTGCCCTAAGGACTGCTAGTTGTATTTAAAACTGCAGTTTGAGTGTGTAACACCAAAGTATGTAAGACTGAAGTTTTCATGCAGGCAAAATTTTATATATATTTATAAGTATACGTATATATTTGTGTATGTGTATATATATGCACATGTATACACACATAAGTAAATAATCTTTTTTATCTGACTAAAGGCAGAGGCTGACAGCATTCCAGCACTGCAAACATTTAGGAATCGATGTGAACCTGTGTTTCTTTTTTGTGTTGTAAGTACATCACATCCATTTATTTTGTTGTGTTGCCTGCTTTTGCCTTATTTTTTTAGTAGATTAAAAACAAATATGAAGATGTACAAATCATATGTTTAAATTTTAGAGCATGTAGGATCTTATGATCAAATGCGGTTTACTTGAGGATTCTTCCCATGCCTAGATCTGTGGTTCTTGGGGACAATTTTGTTGTGGTTGCTGCACATACAGCCACAGAAGTTTTGTGGTAGTCACAGTTTTGGTAGTTGCTTAGTGATAAATCCAAATAAGTTTTTCAGAGTTGCCTCACATGAAGTTCTTACATGTGGCAACACTGAAATGACTATTTTATGCATGATTTTCCTCAGGGAACAGGAGTTTAAATTTCCTGTCACTTTAAGTTTTTTAAGATGAACAGACAAAGTCAAATTTTTTACACCTGAGCAATAGTAAAAATTATATATTATCTCTCACTGACGGAAACAGAAATATTGTTCTAGGGCTCCACTGTAGAACACTGCTCACTTACAAGGTGTAGGGATTTCTGACTGGGGGGGTTCTGAATAGGGAACTGAATTCTGGCAACTAGGGGCTAAAACTGAGTTCTGGCAACTAGGGGATAAAAGAGTGTTATTTTCTCTTTTACAGAATGGCAAAATTATTACAGAAGTGAGAGGTGTAAATGGTCCACTTTTAAACAAAAAAATAACAGAACTAGTGCAAGAAGAGAGAGAAATTGCAGCTGGAACGAAGGAACGTGCCCAAGTACTCACAAAACAGATATTCAAATACAAATTTCTATTTTTATTACACTTAGATGGTTTCTCTGAGTACTTCTGATAGTGTTTATGTAATGTAATGTTTAGTATTTTGGGTATTAATAACAGTAAAGTGACATATGCAAAGGGTTTTCAAAGAAATTTCCGTTTATTGGTTTAATAAAAACTCAAGAAATTTATGGATTAGTCTGTTAATGCAAGAAGATGACAAGAGAGTTAATGCAGGAGAGATGGACAAAATGTCACTGGGACACAAAAGCTTTGGTCATCTTTTTTCTTTCAGGACTGAATATTTTTTATAAATAATTGAGGAATAATTCATGATAGAAATGTAGAGTAGACAGAGGAAATAGTCATGTCATGTCATGTCATGTCATGTCATGTCTCGTTGCATGTTTTGAGTGAAATGGAGACCAAAGAGCGCTTCTTACAGAAAAAAAAAACTTTCAACAAACAGTAGTTCAGTAAAGGAAAAATCAGGCTAGCCCAAGGTGTTAGAATTGATCACTTTCCTGACTAACAGATATGGTATTACATTGAGATAAACATGCCACAAAAATCTGACAGCTGTGCTTGATGACTTTTGCTTCTTGGTGGTGATATAATTTTGCTGTGTCTGCAATTACCTTAGGTAGATGAACTTGTTTTCGTACGAGAGGAATCATCAGAAGATTCTGTTGAGGAGGAGGTACCTGAAGAAGAACCTGGAGACATTCAAGGTCAGGTTAGACAGGGAATTCTGAGAACTCTGAGAATTCTGATCTAGCTGAAGGTGCCCCTGCTACTACATGGAGGGTTGGAACAGATAATGTTTAAAGGCCCCTTCCAACCCCAAACTATTCTGCGATTCTGTAAGAGCATAAATCCACAATACTAGGGTAAGGATAAAAAAAGACTAAAAAATGTCTATGTGCTTGTGATTCTAGTGTCTATGATTTTTATCTCCAGCTGGGACCTAAATCTTTTTATTCTTATAGTTATCTGTGGCTACTGAAGCTTCCTACAACTTCATTTATGTACAAAATATCATTTGGCAATGTTCAGCTGGAATAAATTCCTCCATGTCTTCTTCTTAATCTTGCCTTTTTCTGTGGTGGGGCATCACTATCATGGCTTCAGTCATGCTCCTTCTCCTTTCTCTTTGTTTAATCTTTATTGTGTGGTCCAAGTGACATATTGCTGACCTGAGCTTTAGTCTATTTTATTTTATCATAAACTCCTGGAGGCCTAGTGGTACAGTATTATAAATCCTTTAGCAATTATATACAGACCTCATGCTAATCCTCAGAATCTAAATGTGAAACAAAGTTTTCAGCTTGGATTCAGCTTCAGGCTAGGGGAACCCTCAGAAGCCATAATACACTAGCATTTGGTGGTAATATTTTTCTTACCACATGAAGGTGCCTATAAGTTTTTCTAGTACTGGCAACAAGTAGTAGCCTAGTGTTCCCATTAAAGCTATCATTAAGTTCTTCTATAGCATTTAGGATCTGAGTGAATTAAGCACTAATGCTTAATCATAAACATCAGATTCTGCAAAGAAACATGTATTTTACATTTTCTTCTGACCAGTACCAGCCATTTTACAGGTAGCTGTATGCTATGGATTGTGTAACAGCATATCTACAACCAGGAACACTTCTTGTTTTAAATATTAGATTGTGTTAGCAAGCATGTGTTACTTCAACAGCTATTATAAATTACTTCAGCATCCACAATGCTATGGAAACAAACATCTGCTATGACAAGAAACTTATATTTTACTGGAAATCTCCAATATTCGTATGGATTTTTACTTAGTGAATTTTCTCTAGTAATAGTCATTCCTTTAATATTTTTAGTGTTGTATCTGCAGAGCTTGCTAGCATATATTCTAATACATATAGTATATATTCTTCCATGAGAACTTCTTCTCCATTATATTAGCCAAAAACACCAGTGGTTCAACAGAAATGTGAATTCCAGGGTTGGCCAAGGACAGCCCCACACTTTAATTTACTTTAATTACTGGAGTCACTTATTTTTAGGAACCGCAGTTTGGGCATCCCAGCAATGAAATGGAGAAGTCTTCAGAGAAACCTACTTGCAAGTAACAGAAAAATTGGTTATGTATGTTTTTTATAAATGTATTCATTGACACGTTTGTTTTTTTCCTTTTTCCAGAACCAGTAAAATATTCTATTGGAATTATAAAACCTGATGATGTCTCAGAGGGACGTGTAGAAGAAATTAAACATCAGGTAGATCAGATCTGAAGATTCATTCATCCTATTAAGCTAAGATAAGCATAGTAGCAAGATATAAGATTAAGGAGATACTAATCTATGTCTAGGCTTTAGAACAAGAGCTGTGAAGGCTTCTCTGATAGAAGCAAGATAATTTTGGCCCAAAATAACATGGTACATGGTATTCAGACTGATACTATTACTTTAGTCTTTTATGTTAGTTGGTGAGGAATGACATTGATTCATACTGTGTCAGTCAGTAACGTGTGAAATCTACAATCAAATAGTGTCTTTTTCCCTCATATTGCAATGGAAACAAGAACCAGAAACTGTACTGGTAGAGTTAATTCTTCACACAGGATCTTTAAGAATTGTAGGCACTAGTAACCAGTGCCTCACGGAAGAGTGTATGTGCACAGATGAGTAGGACACTATATGTAGATGTAGATGGTGACATTAATTGATATGCACTAGCAATCAGAGATTGTATGCTAATATTTTTCAGTAGAGAAATATTTGTTCTCGTAATGAAGAGTACTGCAAGCATGCAATGGTGCATCCAAGGATTTAGTATTTATTTAAGTCATCAGTGAACAAAAAATTCATTCCAGAATATGGTGTTATAGGAATGTTAATTTCAGAAAATTATGCTACTTATGAAAAATGCTGAGGCAGGGCCAGTGACCTTGGCAGGAATGAAAATCAGAGTGTTGTACAGGTTGTTTCTGCAACTACTCAACCTTGTCCAGAAAGAAAGGGGCTTCATTAAATGCAGAGACAAGGCAGACAGTTTTTGAAAGTAAATTAGCTGGAGCTGAGCAACTGCTAGTTGGCTCTGCCTTTGTATTGCCTTATGAGGTGTATATCCATATTTTTTCCACACTTGGCATTGTCAAGGCAGTCTGGAAACACTCAGCAGCATCATACAGGCTTCTAAAGAGCAGAGTGCTGGTAAACAGATTGCTATTGGCATAAGATCAGTAATGGGGCTGGGTAGCACCTTTGTTGTTTAAATATCAGTCTATGTTATAAATCTGAAAGAAGTAGACTAGGAATTTTGATATAGGACATGCGAGTGTACATCTCTTACACATACTTGAATTTAGTGTTCTAATGTAACTTAAAATAGATAATAATAAAATAGATTTTTTTTTGTTTATTTCCAAAGCCAAGTAGTTTACCCTAATATAACTCTTGCTGTTGAGTGCACATTTGTATGACTGCTGTGATTTTAGTATGATTTATAACAACACTTTAGAAGTGGTTGCATGTTAATCACTTCCTATGTTTAGAATGAGTTTATTCAAAGTTAAATAAGTGGGATTATTAACTACTGAATGAATACAAATACAAATGCACTATATTTTTCATAAACCTTAACTCAGCGGGCATTGTAATCATGATTTTAGTGAAGTGCCTTACAAAAACAGAACATAAGTTTTGTCATATGTATGACTTACATTCAGAGTATTTCAGAGAATTTTAAACTTGATTTCATTTAAACTTGATTTAAAATTGATTCATTCCCAAAATGAATCAATCTTTAGTTCTACAATATCATATGATTGTGTGTACTTTTATTTTCAAATGCCACTGAGTAATAACTGAATAATTGCAGATTAGAGACGCAGGATTTGTCATTGAAGCAGACGAGGAGAAAATGTTAACTGAAGAGCAGATCAGAGTGTTCTATGATTCAAAGAAAGAACAGGTAAAAACAGGCTAAACACCTAAACAACAGAAACAGGTAAAATTTATAACTGTAGCTATATGTGTTTGGCTTGTGAATTTTTAATTTGTTGAAGAAATGAAGTAACGTAGATTTAGTACACAGAAAAAAGGAAATATGATCTTTCTTTTGTCCTTATCAGCTCATACAAATATGGTGTAGTAGCTGCACTCCAATTAAATACCAAAAGATTTTGTAGTTAATTCTGTTACCAGAATGTGTATGACCTTCAGTCATCGCCCTAAGCATAGGTTTAGGTAGTTGCTGAAATGTAGCACAAAATCAAAATACAGTGTCATCTATATGACAGTATGACAGAAAACAACACATGGGTGACATGGGAGGAACAAAAAACAGGGAGAAAGTATGCAGTGTTTGATATATAGCAGCACTACCTCACCACAGCAGATCATACCAACATTACGACAAGGAGAACAACAAAATTGCCATTAAATATCAGAAGCAGTCCAGAAGCCCCTATGCATATTGAGAAGTCAATTATTTGCCATGCTTTAAGTGTAATTCTGAGCTGAAACGTAATTATGTTAAAGAGGCAATATACATTACAGATTCCTGAGTGCTCAGTGAGCTAAATAATGCCTGATTTAATACTGCTCAAGCTTGCTGAAGGTCTAGAGGCTGCCTCTTATATCAGAATAGAGACTCAGGGCAATCAGCTTTAAGAAATAACTGGATGAAGAAATTGTTTTGTTTGAATGATGAAGCTGGGTGACCCAGGAGGGTCAAACTGAATAGCTAGATTGATTTCTCTTAAAGTGAGCAAGTGTATTTTTGAAGCCTCAATAGTATAAATACTCCCCTTAAACATGTACTAGATGTTTCTGCACTTGCATTAATTTTGTTTCTTGACTTTTTTTTGTTTCTTTTTTTTTTTTTTTTAGTTTACTCATCTTGTGCAAAACGTTAAGTTTATACATAGATATTGAAAGCATTCATATAAATGTTTCACCCTCTTATTATTAAAGGAAAAGATTTATCATAAGCAATCAGATGAGAGTGACTGGTAAGGAAAAGATGTAGTCAAATATGTAAAAGGAGAGAAGAAACTTGAAGAAATTAATAATATTGAAGAGAAAGGTGACGTACAAGAAAAAAAAAATGCACAACAGCTTCAAAAGCTATTTTCTGATGAAAATGTATATTTATAGGGCTGAAAGTTGAAACTGAAGGAGTGAACAGAACATAGAAAAGACAATGAAAGAAATCCCTACAAATGTCTTGCAAGTGTCTCAGTTCTCTATATTTACTGCCAGCTACCTGATTTTTAGTTTCAATAATTGTATCTGGAACTATATTGCAGTTTGTTATGCGACACTATATGTGCTATTGCAAGTATAGTATTTGATCACATTAAGTTTCTAGATCATTTTTTCACTCTTGTCATTACATTTTAACCTGGATTACGTTTTAAGATCTGGTACTTGGTTAGTGTAGTTTTGCAATATCTCTTATCTCGATTATGTTTTAGACATTTTATAATCTTGCCTTAAATGTTGGATAAAAAACTGTCTCAAGTTTCAAGTCACTTATGTGAATACCTTTTTAGAACAGGAGTAATGACTTACATACAAAGGAATAGTCTCATTTCTGATAATAAGTTTGGAGTTCCTGCAATTTTTAGGGCAAAATTTGTTTTTTTAGCCTGATTTTGACGACTTTGTTCAATTCATGATGAGTGGACCATGCCATGTTTTGGTAATCACTAAAAAAGAAGAAACTGATGCTATTCCTCACTGGAAAGAACTACATAAAGTGAGTGAGGGTGATGACCCTGAGGCTGATGCATCAG
This sequence comes from Florisuga fusca, assembly GCA_038090715.1. NCBI lineage: Eukaryota > Metazoa > Chordata > Aves > Apodiformes > Trochilidae > Florisuga > Florisuga fusca. The sequence continues at coordinate 55,727,036 of JAAWXA010000002.1, forward strand.
AGAGGTAAATACCAGTGAAAATGTGTATATGTGATTTAGTTGCACTATTTGGAGCACACCGTAAATCAAGACACATTTTTACAGACAGTCATGTGCCCTTGTGCACCAGGTCCTACACAGGACCACCACTAGAGGTGGAATTGCATTCCTGTGGGAATCCCAGGTAAAGATAACAAGCAAAGAGAAAGCCTGTTGTTCCTAAATTACCCTTGAATAGGAACAGTGCTACACTTCAAAGTTCTTGTACTTCATGCAATTTCACTTCATACTAGTTCACTCAGACAAGGTCAGTGCCAGTATTGTTCAGTGAGGCTGCAGGTCTTGCCCATGTGCACTCCTATGTATGCTGGAAAACTGGAGGTGTGACCCAGAGGAGAGCAGGGGACACCTGGGGCATGCTGTGCTCCCTAGGACTGTGCTGTGAAAACCACTGAACAAGTGGCAGGGTTTGGGGGTTTTTTTCCCTGAGATACATTAAAATATAGTAAGGATTTGCTGTTTCACAACTATAGTATCTTGAAATGTCTTTTTGTTTCCTGTGCCAAGTATCTAGTAGAGCATTTTGAAAAAGATGGAAGTTGTATACACAGCATCAAACAATAAAGAGAATGTTCACAAATATTAATACATTGGATCAGGTTTTTTTACATAGAGAGGGATTTTCTAAAAGCAACATAAACTTAAATACTGTTTAAAAAAAACATGTAATGATAATTTACAATTATGTTGATGTCTGCATTATCCCCTTATGCAATAATATAGCACAACTGGAAATTCCTGCGTTTTCTGTAGGTGTCCAAGAGGGACTGTGTTTACTTAGCTAAATAAATATTAGATGTACAGGAAAGTGACAATGAGGAGCATGTGTGTTAAAGACAATTCTGTGATGCTCTCATTTTTATAATCACGTTGTATATGAATTAAGAAAGATCCTTTTATTGATCATTCATTATACACAGTAGACTTGTCAGTAGTAATTCTGTTTAATGAAACAGAAGCTTCTGAATAAGCTAGAGGCAAATGAGGAAAGCTACATGGCTAGGATTTTCTTTTATAGCACATGACAAGGCACTTTTTGAGAAGATTAATAATTGTCAAAAACATTTCTTCAGTCATGAATCTGAATTTAATAAAAGCTTAGTTTGGCATTCTAGTCTTATGCTTCACTAAACTTTAAGAAAGTATATTTTCAGTAAGTCAACTGTTAACATAATTCATGCAGTGACCTAAACATTCTCTTACTTTGTGCCTCATTAGCTTGGAAGAAACCAGGGAAACTGAGAGTATACTGAATGTATGTGATGTACAAGACAGTTTAGAAGATGCCAGCAGGCAACTTGCTTTCTTTTTCCCAAATTTTGATATGAATAGGACAGGCTCAAAAACTGAAAAGACTTTGGCCTTAATTAGACCTACTCTCTTGAAGGAAAGACGAGGTAAGTGTTAATAACTATATTTTCCATCTAAGATATAAAGAGTCCCATATTTAAACTTTAAAAATCCTAACTCTCCTAGTGAAATGTTATTAGGTTATACTGTCTCCCCAGCATTAAGCTGACAGTAATCTTTGTCAGGAAAATATTACATGGTCAATATTTTTGACACATAGAGGGTGTAAATGTCAACATTTCTTCTTCTGCTTGATTTTTCAAGAATGTATTTAGACTGTGTATCTGGATGGACTGTTTTTAGAGCTCTCAGAGGACCTAGCATTTTAAAAGTATAGTGTAGGGGACTGTTCTTCCTGCTGTAATAAAGCAGCTGATATTATCCTTGAATGGCAGGTCAAAGGTTGATCAATGGCAAGGTGAAAAAGATCTGACCCAGGACGTTCTATGTACCCAAGGATAGGTCTATACAGACAATGGGCAATATATACAGGCACCTCTCAGCAAGGCAAGAGGACACGGTCTTAAGTTGTGCTGGGGGAGGTTTAGGTTGGATATTAGAAAGAATTTCTTTACGGAGAGGGTGATCAGGCATTGGAATGAGCTGCCCAGGGAAGTAGTGGATTCTCTGTCCCTGGAGATATTTAAAAAGAGACTGGATGTGGCACTCAGTGCCATGGGCTGGTAACCGCAGCGGTAGTGGATCAAGGGTTGGACTTGATGATCTCTGATCAAATCAGAAAATCTAGCCCATTAGCATGAAGCTCCAAGCAAACAAGTTTACTTTTCTTTTCAGGACTATATTTGCCTTTTTTTTCTTATATTCTAGATGGCACCTTTTTTTCTAACTTGAGAATCTTTGTGTTGGAAATAACTTCTATAGAGAGATCTGAAGACTACAGTTTTGACCTCTCCTTGTGTATTTATGTTGTTGATTGTTATCTATTATGCTGCCTAGAGCCACAATTGTGCAATTCATATGTAAGAAAGTATAGAGTAGTTTTTGATTCATACTAAACACTACTTGCTTAAGCATGTGGTCTTGTAAAATTTAGTCAAATGCATAATCACCTGTTCAGAATCCATAGATCTTTTTTTTGGTGATAGCAACACATACCATATTTCTCAGTCAGAAATTCCAACTGAGTTTTCTGAAGTGAGAGAAAGCCTTAAGAATATGACCATCAGCTTTCTGAGTGTCTAGGCAACTACTGAAACTCTCTATCAGTTTCTTTAAATTAGTTTTCTGTTAAGATATTAATTCACCTAAAACATTTAATGTTGTGATTGGAAAACCCATGTCATTTCTTTGCAAGTGTGCAGATTGATGAATGAGTGACAATATGACATCATTTCAATATTTTAAACAGATTCTATAATTCAGACAATAAGAGATGATGGCTTCCAAATTGCAATGCAGAAAGAAATAATCCTAACTGAAGAAGAAGCACGTGAATTTTACAAAGAGCATGAAAATGAAGACTACTTCCCAGCCCTTCTGGAACAAATGACCAGGTATGTGGAATGAAAAATAAGAGTGTGGATCTGTAAATAAGACTGAATTTTTCACAATGGATAACTATCCTGAATAGCACATGGCTATGAGGTACACGTGTATCTGTGAGTCTAGTACAAGCCAAAAAAAGGATCAGTCAACTGCAGATAATCAGATAATCCCCATGTACAGAGGATGAACAAATCTAGCTTTTAACAGCTACAAGCTACTCTCTACTTCTGTATGTAGGATGTTGAAGTCAGTGGCCAGTTCCATTGATCTGGCTGAAAGCAGTTGAGCTCTGCTCTGGGAGGTTGCATTTAAGTTGTCTGAGGGACAGTTCTGAAATCTTCATCCAGGCTATGTGCTGAATTCCTTGGGGAAGAAAAATAAATCATGCTTGGATATTGCCCTCATATGAAGTTGGGACATCGCTGGAAAAAATACAAAACCTTAGGAGCTGATCAGCATTTTTATCACTAATAATGAAGACATAATCTAATTCTACAACATTCTTGGTGTCATGTTAACATGTTGTAACTGAATTTTAAATTTATGTTTAAGCACCAAAAATTTTGTAAGACTGTAGCTCCTTAAATGGAGATGAGCTTTTAAATCCTCCAATACTAGGGCAAATTTTTCTGGCCTGGAAAATATATAATCTAATTTCTTTTACAAATTAGAGAAAATTTAATATTTGATGTGTTTAATGCCAGTTTTCCCATTTTACAGTGGTCCAACTCTTGTACTTGCTCTAACAAGAGAAAATGCTATAGCACACTGGAGAAATCTATTGGGCCCAAAGACTGTCGAAATGGCTAAGAAGGAAAATCCAGACAGGTAATAGTTACAGAAGTTAACTGTCATTCACAACTTTCAATTTACTTTCATATTTTTCCTCTCAGGGAATACCAGATTTCAACTGGTGTAACTACAGTGCCATCATCTGGAAGTTGATACATATATCTGCAGTTTGTCTGCTGTTCTTGGAACTGTATTACATACAGTGACTATTGCATTTTTTGAGAAATGGTAGCTAATAAATACAAAAAAAAGCTAAGTTTAAAAAATAATATTGAAGCAAAAGTTGCTCTCTTGAGTCAGAGAAAAATCCTTGACTGTAAGAAGCACACAGAAGAATCCACCTATCCTTTTACAAAACTTCTCAGATGGTCATATAAGTTACTTGGCTAAGTTGGATCTTTGTGACCCCGCATGGCATTTTTTAGGCTTTGTGGTCTACAGAAGTATTGTTATCAATTTTCTAAGTGCAATAAATATTGGTAATATCTCATTTTTATTGATTTTTTTTTTTGCTTGAAATGGCACCTTCATTTTTTAGAACAGATGAATTTTTCTTGGCTTAATGAAAAATTTCCATCAGTAGTTTGTTTTATATTTGACCGAGCTTCTTTTACAGTTTTCATAAATTAACATCCTAGTTAATTACCTGCTTATTTTATTGTTCTAAGAAACTGCTGTGGTATCACCTGTTGTGTGTCCTTAAACAAGAACTGTTACTGAAAACAGAACAACTTGACAGGAAGGAGTGTATTTGTATTTCAAGTGGTTAATTAGAAAGCTGATTGCTCTTTATGTAGATGGTGAAGGCTTCTTACTCCTACAGAGAGAACATCAAGCACTTAAGGGGCCACATCAACCTTAGTTTATAATCACTGGGTTAAGACTTCCCCTTGGTCAAGAAGGACCAGGTTAGAAATCATCCAAGAAAATTGGACACCCACAAATCCATGGGCCCCAAAGAAATACACCCAAGAATGCTGAGGAAGCCAGCAGATATTATTGCTAAGCCACTCTCCATCATCTCTGGAAGGTCATGGAGAACAGGAGAGGTTCCTGAAGACTGGAGGAAAGTCAATATCACTCATCTTCAAAAAAGATTCAGGAGACTACAGGCCAGTCAGCCTCACCTCCATCCCTGGAATGATGATGGAACAGCATGTTTCTGACATCATGTCTAATCAAGTGGAGCAGAAAGTTATCAGGAGTAGTCAACATGGATTCACCAAGGGGAAATCATGCTTGATCAACCTGATGATCTTCCTTGATAGCATGAATGGCTGGGTAGATGAGGGGGGAGAAGTGCATAATTTCCAGATGGACTTCAGTAAGGCTTTTGACGCTGTCTCCCACAACACCCTCATAGGTAATTTTAGGAAGTGTGTGTTAGATGAGTGGACAGGGAGGTGGATTAAGAACTTGCAGATTGGCAGAACTCAGAGGGCTGTAACCAGTGGCGTGTACTCTAGTTGGAGGCTGGTAGTTATCAGTGCTCCCTGGGGGTCAGTAATGGATCCAGTCTTGTTCAGGTATTCACCAGTGACCTGGACTAAGGAGCAGAGTGTATCCCCAGCAAGTTTGCTGATGATAAAAAACCTAGGAGTGGCTGAGACACCAGAAGTCTGTGCTGCCATTCAGCAAGACCTGGGCAGGTCAGAGTGTTGGGTGGATAGGAACCTAATGAAGTTCAACAAAGGCAAGTGTAGGGTCCTGCACGTGGGGAGGAATAACCCTGTGCACTAGTATGGGTTAGGGGTTAATGCACTGGAAAGCAGCTCTGCAGAGCTGAGTCTTGAGAATCCTGGTGGAGATCAAGTTAACCATGTGCCTTTGTTGCAAAGAAGGGCAATGGCATCCCCAGTGCATTAAGAAGAATGTGCCAGGTGCAGGGAGGGGAATCTCCCACTCTAGTTTGCCCTGATAAAGTCACATCTGGAAGACTATGTCAATTTCTGAGCTCCTCAGTAGAAGAAAGACCAGGAACTACTGGAGAGAGTTCAGCAGAGGGCTACTAGGATGATTAGATGACTGAAGAGTCTAACATATGAGAAAAGGTTGAGAGACCTGGGTTTGTTCAGAGTAGAGAAGACTGAGAAGTGTTCTAACCAATGCTTATAAATATCTACTGGACAGGTGTTAGGAATATCTACTGGACATGTGTTAGGAGGATGGGGCCAGACTCTTCTTGGTGGTGCCCAGAGACAAGACAAGGGGAAATGGGCACAAACTGGAACACAGGAAATTTAGTCCAAACAGAAGGAACAAACCTCTTTGCTTTGAGAGGGAAGAACACTGGTAAAAGGCAGAGAGAGAGGCTGTTGATTCTCCTTCTCTGGAGATATTCAAAACCTGCCTGGACGCAATCCTGTGCAACCTGTTCTTGGTGAACATTGGTGTGGAGGGGTTGGACTAGATGATATTCAGAAGTCACTTCCAATCCTCATCATTCTGTGATTCTTAGATTAAGGCTATTCCTTTAAGTAACTTACTCTTTCAATGACTCTTAGTTTACGTGCAAAGTATGCATTCGACGATGTGCCTATTAATCAGCTGCATGGTAGTTCTACACTCGATGATGCTCAGAAGGAATTGGAATTCTTCTTCCCTCAGGAGCACACACTGGCATTAATCAAACCTGATGCTGCAAAAAATCATAAAGGTGAGTGATCTAGGAAGTATGGATATAGATATAATTTCTACAAAATATTAGTGATGTACAATGCAGTAGATTGTGTCATGTGTCTTCTTTTTATTCTCTGAAATACTTTTTCCATGCAGGAACATGCTTTTACAGGGTTTGAATTAAGTCATACTCAAACACCATATATCCATGTGTAAGCTGCATGCATCTCTTCATTCACAAGAAAGGTAGTGAATTGAAGAGACAGAGTTTTCATCTGAGTTAAACTCTTCAAACGCTAGGCACTTGTCCAAACCAGCCATCAGGCATCCATCTAAGTCAAAGGAGAAGGAGACTTTTCAGATTCATGTTGCTTTGTTCAGACAAGTATCTCAACTGACCCAAAATGGGCCATTGCTCAATTAGATATATTCCCATCCTTGCTTTAACTCGATATTATTCACAGGTAATAAGGAGGAGAAGTCAAAGTAAAAAATACACTATACACAATTTGGAATCTTACCCTAAAGCTTTTTGCTGCCATTTTATTTAGGCCCTCTATCAAGAGCCTGTTCTTGACATTCTTGCTTATGTCCTCACATATTTCAGTAGTCTTTCTATATGTTAATTCATTATTGCTCTTGTGAACCCTCCGCTCTTGTAACAATCCGGATTGATTTTAGCAGGCCACCTGATGTGTGATGTAGCATTACAGCTACAGTTCACATTCTGTCCAACATGGGAAACAGCAGGGAATGCTACTGGTACAGTTTATAACTATCTGGGTTTGTCACCTGCGTAGAGATGGACTAGTGCAATGACAACAGTCTGTGTGTATTTTAAAGGACCGTTGAAGTGTTTGCCATATCGTCCATGATTGCTTGATATTGTGTGTAGAATTTTAATAGCTATTGGTGATTTTTTAAAATCTTGTATTTTCTGAAACTTTTAAAGCTTGTGTGTCTTTATGTATCTAAACTTTAAAAATTTTTTGTGTCTAAACTGTTTCAATCAAGAATGAGTTTGCTTGTTCCTCTCCTAGATGACATTATGGAAAAAGTTAAAAATGCTGGATTTACTGTCTCAAAGATTAAAGAAGAAGCTTTAACTCATGAAATGGCTGCACAGTTTTACAGTCAGCACAAAGGAAAACCCTTTTTTGATGACTTAGTGTCTTGTATGACTGAGTAAGTGTCTCATTATACATTATTGAGGTATGTAAGTATGCATCAAACTTTGAATTTGCAGTGCCCACAGAACATGCTATACCCAAAGGACACTAAGGATTTTACTTTCTATCACTCTTTCTAGCAAGTTTAGTGGTACTAGCAGAGTGTTCTTCCTTCCAAAGGAAGATCTAAAATTGTTCCCAAACATGGATTCTGACCATTATTTTGGATTTTTTTTTCTAAAAAAAAAAAAAACAAAACAGAGAACTGATTTCTCACAGAATCCTTGTTCTTTCCATGTAGGACAAATATCTTCCCCATTATGTTGTTAGGATAGCTGTTGATGAAGCAGTACATCTTGCCTTGCTTCAGAAATTATCAGGTGAGAATCTTTTTAGGACAAAAAGTCCAAATAACTGATCATCATAGCCTTTTTGGCTTTCAAATACAGGCTGTTGTCTTAAATAAAACACAGAGAAACAAACTTATAAATTCAAACAATTTAACAAAATTCAGTGCAACACTTACCATAAACCTTCATGGAATCTCTGAAGTCAAAACCAAGTCTACATCTCAGCATAGTGTAAGAATTTCCTGATATTGATTTTACAGGGGACCATCAGTGATAATGGTCTTAACAAAGGAAAATGCTGTGGAAGAGTGGAGGCAACTAATGGGTCCAACCAATCCAGATGAGGCAAAAGAGATCTGTCCTGAATCAATTCGAGCTCAGTTTGCAAAAGATATTTTGTCTAATGCTGTTCATGGGTCATCTACTAAAGAACATGCTCTGGAAACCATTGAGTACATATTTGGAGAGCTTGACATAAATTAAAAATTAAAATGAAATTTTTGAAAATATATTTTTGTGTCATTAGTTGCGTATGTCTACCCAACCATCTATATTTAAGGCTACAAATACATACACATATTTTGCTCCACACTCCACCCATTTTTTGTCAGCCTGTTTTTTGTCATGGGTGTTACCATATTGCAAAGCATATCAGTGTAACAAGTAACACCTGCTAGAAGTTTGACTGTAAAAATTATCTTAATTAACATTAAGTTAATGTCATCTTAGTAGATAGTTTTTCTTTCATCACTTTAACAGATTTATACCCTTCCAATACTTCCAAGACTACAACGTATTTGTATAAAACTACCTTAAAGAAAAACAGGGTTAAGAAAGGTCATTGAAACTTCATTAATTACAGATCCACTGTTAGGTGGATCAAGTCCTCCAGTTCAAGCAGCCTACAAAGGAGAAATATTTAAATGTAGTGGAGGCACTGCTCCAGTGTTGACAGGGAGCAGCAGCAAGTGTGGGGTTACTCCATAAGGGAGAAAGAGCCATCAGCCAAGCACAACCACAGCTCAGGCTGTGCCCTTACCAGGGGTGTGCAGCCCCACAGCAACCAAGCGGAACTGGGCAGCCATGAACATTAATAATCCCATGCAAGGCAAGTAATGAGCTGGGTCCTGCACCCACTCAGGGATCCAGTCAGGAGCAGCAGGCAAGGGAGATGGAGACAGGTACTCCTACAACACAGCTCATGTGAGGATTAAGCCCAAGTGTGATCTTAAATAGGGCTTCTGGGCCTGACAGTCAGTGGTATGGATGAGCATGCCAGGTGAGACTTCTCAGGGCTATTAAGGCCTATTGATTCCCCCTGGGCCCTGAAAAACATTTACATAGCTTGTTTATCCTTTCCTTAAACATCATGATTACAGTCACAGGTAGGATAATAAACTAGAAGGTCCTTTCTAGTCCATTTACTTAGTTCAAATATATTACAGGCAGTAATATATAAAGTCAGCTCTTACATAACTATTATTCTTGATGTACACCTCCTTGCCAAACTACTGAATTTGTATCCTGTCTTAGTCTAACTTGGCTGGCCTTCATGAAGAACACAAATATCCTTCTGCAGCTGATCTATTGTCACTTTTTCTGTCAGAGTCTGCAAAAGGTTGATATAAGAAATGACATTCAACTAAGGCCATTTACTTATGGCATTGATTGCAAGTGTGAAGTCCAGAAAGAGTGAAGTCTTTCTTACACTTTCCTGTTCCTATTGTATTTAATAAGCCTAGTTGTTCTAAAGAGCTTCCTGACAAATATTTCTGCTGTGGTGGGGCACTTGTTATTATTGACATTCCTCCAGCAGAACTTGGACTGAGGATTCTCTTCGTAGCCCATTTTCACCTACTGCTGCTTTAGTGCCATAAACTCAACTTGAGACTATCTACCCCATAGGAAGTTGTGATTTTATGTACCACCTCAGTGAGAGAAGTTCTGAGAAGCATACTTCAGAGTTGTATGTTCTTTGGCTTGTCTTTCACTTCAAAACTCCACTAGAACAGTTCTTCCTGGCATTATTTCAGCATTCTGGGCCTTTTGGATGCTGGCACATGGAGCTTTAGGCCAAGAAGCAGTTTCAGAAAAGGCCTTACTAAGCCATCTCAGGCACGTCAGTTCAGCTCATTTCCCAAGATCTTTACTGGGCCTAATGGTATTTCTACCAATGGAGCAAATACAATGTTGACAGTTTAGATGGGATTATTTTTTAACAGGAGAAGAAATGCAGAAAACAGAAAAATGTATTTGTCTTATTAAAAGTTCATGAAAATTCTGATGTAAGTTCGAAATCAAATGGTTTGATAGGCATCATACCCAGGTTTTGAGTACTGCAGATCATTTATTGAACTGGTCTTGGAAATTTAAATTAGCTGTAGGGGTACACTAGCTCTGCCTGTTTAAATGTGATATAATTTTATATAATGAGTTACTGGCTAACCATCTTTCTTTTTCCTGCATTACATTACTCTTATGCATTATAGCATTTTTTTTCTGTTGGACTATTAGACGTTGAAGGATTCCATTTATCTGGGTTCATATATTCACACTTGTCAGTTCTGATCCCTGTTTTGTGGTTGGTTAAAATGATCCAGTAGATTACATCGAAATACTATACATAGATCTATGACAGTTTTTCTTCACATTGCTTAAGTATCCAAGCTCAAATTGAAATGTGAGAACATTTACTTTATTAATGCTTTTTTTTTGCTTCTCACAGATATGTTCTTGATCTTAATGCCTTTTAATAGCTTTTGAAAGGAGCTATTTAAGAGATAGATTTCAAAACAATAAATGTAACTGTTTCAGTCAGCTGATGAAGAGATCCACATCCACAAGGGTTTTATATCTTTGAGATACAGACTTCTGTACAGTTAGCAAAATTTTATGCATTCAAAAACATAGTCATTGAAAGACTGTCAGTATTTTAAGAGATCAATTTGTGTCTTTAAAAGTTTAACTCAACACTTAGGTATTGTACACATAATTTAGACTGCCATCCACTCTTCTTCAATTTTTTTATTACTGTGACATACATGTGAATACAATTCTAAAGGATTAGAGCATTTGTGATGGTGTTGATAAGTATTCACATTTCTAGAGTCAGAAGAAATGTGTTCCAATGTACATTTCATTGAGTCTTAGAGATGAAAATCTTCTTGCCATTAAATTTAAACAACTCCTCTGCCTAAAGATCTTCAAGAAAATCTGTCTCTGCCCTTTTATGTCCACATGCCATACCAAAAAAGAATGTGACCTTCATGACAGTTTATTTGGAAAATATCTCATGGTTCAGCACAGAATTAGGTGGTGCAGCGATGTGATGGAAATTCTTCCAACACTAACACAAGATAACGTAACAATTATTCTGATTTTTGTCCCAGCAGGAGAGAAATGGAACCACAGAGCATGTTTATTTGTACAACAGACCACATACTGCCTTGTTTAGAAAATTTAAGGAAATCATAATCTGACACTAAGACTATATTAAAGTCGTGTTTCAGTTGAGAATGATAAACTAGCTGGTCATAAAATTCAAAATACTGTTTAACAAGAATTAGTATTTCTGATTGTAGTGACCACTTGTACTGAATTACTGCATAATAAAATAGAGAAGTGGGGAAAAAGCTTTTTTCCTCTCCAAGAAGATGGAGTTAATGAACTTGTGGTTGTGTACTGCTGCTCTGTTTTTCCCTTGCTCTGATTGCTGAATGAGCTACCCTGTCAGGTCAGACCTTGCAAGTATTTATTCACTTTATCCACAGCTTTCTGTGAGGAAATTATTGTCTTTCTGATAGTGGTGTGCTCTGACTACCTACAAATTGAAGTTTTCATCATACTGTAACCTGAAGTAGTCAAAATACCTACGGTATTGGTAGGTATGGGGAATTGCTTGACCATTCTGGTACATCCATTAACCTTCTATTTGTAGCACAGACAGTCTGACATAAATTTAAGATACTTCTGCATTTTGATCCTAGTATTCTCATTTGGACAAAAGGATTGCATCCTCCTTTACAGGTGTTTTCCTCTATACTTATTGCCATACTGCTTTATCCATCCTAATGGCTTTATCCACAAGCCTTTTTACAGCAACAAACAGAAGTCAATCTGGTATTAACAGATTACGTGGAACATCCTGAATTTACTGCATCTCTAAGAAATGAGTCTGAAATCCTGTTTCACCTTCCAATAAGGCTGGTGTTCAATTTTGGAGTTGTTACAAGAAATACAGTGTCAGCAGCTGAAGTTAAATGTAGAGTCTTGACTACATCTAATTAGTAGTAATGTGTCTCTATAGAAATGAAATACTTATTTGTGTTGTTTTTTCACCCTAAATGGAACACAGTATTGAATCTTTGTTGACCCATACTCATAGATATATATTTATTTGCTAAATTAATCAGAAATTATGTGGTTTACCAGAAAAATGTGGTTGAGGAAATATTTTCAGATGTGCATTTACATTCGACTACTGAGAGCAACCAAAAAGTGTATGTTGGTTGTGCATAATTGGAGTAAATATTTTTTCAGGATTCATTCATTTGGAATACAGGTTACAACACTGGATAAAATAATTTAAGAGCTGTATGGGTATTTTGGACTGGCAAATCTTTTTATTTGTACAGGAAGTATTTTTCAGTCACATGCAATGGCTGGACAAAAGTAACAAATCTGTAACACTGAGCTGAATTAAAGTGACCGGGTTATTCAGGTCCTGTTGGAGAGGTGTTTGTGAGGTTTTTTAAAATGTGATTCATTAAATAGCTCTTATTTGCATTTACAGTGAGCATCTAAAACTGTGCCAATGGCTCACAATTAGAATAAATATTTGTTCTGGTTTCATTCTTTTGGAAATGAGGTTAGAACATTCAGTTAAGGTATTCAGTGGCACTTCTTATTAAACTAAACCAGGTACAAGTGTGTGGGAGGTAGTAAGAAAAGGACTAGAAACTTCTGTTTGGTGTTCCGGGCACTTTTTAATTTATAAAAAAAAAAAATGCCAAGCCTCTCGAGTAGGCAAGAAGGCATCTGGAACACTAAGAAAAAACATTCTACACTTTAAATTTTTAGCCGTTAATTTTTTCAGATGTAAATGGGTACAGTAATTACTTTCCTTCATCAGCAGACCATTTGCTCATTCTGCCAAACCAAAGTTTCATGGCTTCGGTGCTGGGTTGCACTAGCATGGCAGTGACTACACCTGGCCTTGGATGTGGGTGAGGAGAGGCAAATCTGACTTTTTGTCAGATGCCAAGGAGCAGGAGGGTCACATGGGGACACCGGAAGATGCATTTGCCAGCCTGAACAACCTTCGCTGCTCAAACATCACCTTCATGCCTCCACAAGAAAAGGGCAGTGGGCTGGAAGGCAGGGATGTTCTGGGTCTGGATTCAGGTGACATTTGATATCTCAGTGAGTTAATTATTAGGGATTGGCACGACTCATGTTAGTGCTGAATTGGGTTGATGGCTTCTTTTAAAGTATTAAAAAAAAATGCATTTAGGAACACACTGCCTTACTAATTAATCCCTTCTATTTGCACATCTGTTCTTTGTATTATGCTATCTCCCACTTTTGATTGTATTGCCTTTCCTTCTTCTTTTTAATCATGTCAGTCTGAAAGATAGCATAGAGCATACATAATAGTATCAAGGACTTGGAAACACTGAGCTCAGTGCATCAAAGTTAATTGCAACATACAGGAATGGTCAGTCTAATGATAATAATGTCCAGAAGGAATGATGACAATGCTCTGGAGAAAATACGTTCTACATTTCTTTTCTCTGATACCAAAATATATGAAAAAAAGAGGGGTTTCAACAGTTGTGAAACAATATGTAATGTTTCTTGGAAGCTGCTAACTGTTTCAAAAGATTCATCCAACAAATATCACACTTCACTGTGTTCCCAAAAAAACTTGTTAAAGTGAAATATCACAATTTGGTACTTGTTATTTCAACGTAACGTTGATAGGATTATTGTTCATTTTTAATAGCTAAATGCATACATATTTATTTGGCTGCTTTAATTTGGGATCAATAGGTGATCTAAGCTTAAGAATTTCTGCTACATTGCTGATGGCACTAGTTTAGAAGCTTTCTAATCATGCTGACCTTTTAGATCATGCTTATTAAGTCAGCATTTTCAAAGTCACCTAATCTACTTACCTGTAGTGAAGTTCTGTTTCCTTTGATTTTGATTTTGGTTTTTCCATTTCATAGTAGAGGATTAAGATTTCACCTATAGTCTATAAGTTTGTGCTATATTTTTGAGACAAACACCAAACAAATGTCATTCCCATTAAAATCAATAGATGCAATATAGGCTCAGCATTCTTGGCACATGGGTTGAACTTTGGATCAAATTTTGCAGATGTTTGAAGGAGGTAAAGATCTGCATCTGCTCAGAATCAGCAGGAAGGGCTACATACAAATGCTGGCCTTTTCATATTTTAACCAGCTGCTCAAAGTTCAACCAATGAGCATGTAGCATTGTTGTTTTTGTTTCCCCTGAACTACCCTATATACTACTGTTCCATATTTCTATAACACCTCTGTCTCTTTGTTCTAAGCATCCTACCTTAGCATCAGCTGCTGTTAGCATATTGTCAAGTATATTACTGTCGCCACCAAAGTATCTTCAGCATTTTCTGCCTTCAATTTAATGCATGCAAAGTTCATTGGAATTCTAGTAGTAAGCCAATGTACTGATATGACCAGTTATAACTCTTTGTGTTAACCCACACAAAATTCTGGTTTGGGTTTGTTTTGGGTTTTTTTATTGACATAGATTTCCTCTATTTTAGAAATGCTTGTTTTGTTTTATAGTTACCAGAACTGCCAAAGCAAGTAATTAGTTTTGCTGCAGGAATTCTTAAAGGTCTTTAAGATGTCTATCATGAGCTCTTATAATGTTAATGTGGGTGATCTTCTTATGAGTCAACAGAAATCAGACTGTGTTGGCTATGCTGCTTTATCTAGGTAAAGCTTGGGCAGGAATAGCATGAGTGCCCTTTTGGAGTTATGCTTATTAGATTTATATCCCTTTTGTTATTTTAATACTTCACACAGCAGACATTGTCAGTAAAACCTAGTACACAAACAAAAGCATTTGCTTTGTTTGTTACCCTTTGCAGGGTAAATTTCACCTTCTGATCAACAAAACTGCAGATACCCCATTGTTTCGAGAAGTTCAGAAGCAGGCACAAGTAATTTGTTTATTTATTTATTTATTTATTTATGATTTGGTATCAGAAAAAGATTTAGAAATAGAGTGTGAAATGATATAAAATTATTCAAATGAACACTGAGCCACAAGAAGTCCTATCTTCTTTTTCATACTGTACAGTAGCTATCAGTTATGTTTGGAATAATGATTCTATTCCACTTCTCACAACAAAGCTATATCACAGCTAAAATAAGTATTACTATTAAGAATTCATCAGATGTGCTTCACCTTAATCTCTCCTTTTAAAAAATACTGATTTTTCAATTAGATGCTTAAATATATTTGAAAATATAACAACAGAAGCCAGCCTGAAGTACAATAAAAAATTAAATGTCTTCTTTCAATGCATTTTTGCTACACAAATCCACAAATACTAAGGCCATATTTCTGGCACACACATAAAAATGATCACATAATGCACACCCAGGCACTTATTGGTAAACTGTCCTCCCAAATGCTCTGAACAAAGGCTGTGATTCCAAATAGCAGATAAGATTCAGCTCCAGCAGCTGCAGTGGTTGCTGCTCCATATGTCTGCCAGATGCTATCATCCCTCTGCTGCTCCTCTGCTGCCATGGTTCCCAGCTCAGCAGACTAACTTACAGACTAACTAACTTACAGACTAATTAACTCACCAACTATTCCAGTGGTGCACTTTCTGAGGAGAGAAGAGACACCCATGCAGCCAACCCCTGGCAGGGAAGCAAGGCAGGCACCAGCATAAGGACCCAAGGCTACATTTATCTAGAACTGCAAATCAGAGCCCTACATTGAAGTTCAGGCAGCTTGAATATGCCTGCCACATATTAGCACAAACCTGTGCTCTATGGCTTGCAGTGGCTTGAAAGGAAGAGAAAAAGCAAACCTTTTAAAAGTAAAGTGCAGCAAAAATGTCTGTGTAGAAACTGTCTTGTGTTCTTAAGTTGATGAGTTCTGGATCAAAGGAACATGCCGACCGAGCCAGATTTGGACCCTCATTGTACAGGAAAAGTCTTTATTTTTGAAGATTTCATACTCTTTTAGGGTTGATTTCTTTTGGACCATTTCTTATTTTGGTGGCCTTTTTGGGGCCACTGACCAGTGGGCTGGTGTTCTTGGTTGATGATTTTGGGGCCCCACTCCTACCACTGCGTCCTGAATTGTGGTTCTTGCTGCGGGTTGTTCGCAGCTTTTGTTCTTGCAGTCTCTGTTCCCACCTCTGTAGAAACACACAAAACAAAGAGGATGAGTTACAGATATTACAACAAATAATTGCACCTTAATCAAAGCTGCCCTGAGCCCTTGACACTAGTGCTGCTCTGAATGGTTTTATGCTCTGTCCTGCAGGGTCATTCATCTCAGCATGTCACAGCTGTCTGTAGGGGGAACCTGACATATGCTCTTGCGTGGGGCAATTTCCACGATACCAGTTGATGAAAATACACAACTACACATCTCAAGTGCATGCAGATGTCTCATGCCTTTTCAGAAATCCAGGAGAGCTGGCACCATGCCATCAAAAAGGCAGGGTCTGCACACCAGGACTGCTTTGCAAACCATCTCTTTGCTCTGTCACTGAACCTGCTACTTGAATTTTCCTCAGAAAAGTCTGCAGAAAGCAGGCAATATTTTCACAATATATGTTTAAACACAAATCCAGAAAGGAAGGTGGTATACACTCTCCCTTTCTGCTTTTCCCTGAGCTAGAGAGATCTGGGCCTAAAAGAACTTGTGTTACAGGCAGAGAACGGAGGTGGCCGCTGAAACCTCAGGATGCTGGGAGTAGCAATAGGACAGTTGTGATGAATGCACCTGCAGCTTTATTCAGCATCATCCCTGACGAATTTTGAAATGCAATTAGATCAATGAGCACACCAAACTGAATAGCTGCCAGATTTCCAAACCCAAAAGTGCAGCAGTTAGAAAACAGGTTTTTATAATGAAGTTAGATAGTTATGTGCTCCAAACTATGGAGAGATCCACAAGACTGCAGTCTTTCACCTTTAGGAACAGAAATACTACTTGTTTTAAGGAAAGCAAGGCAGATAACTGAACTTAAAAGGGGTCTCACTTGTTCCTCTAAAAATTAACTTTCTCTTCTAAAACTCCCAAAGGCAGGGATTTTGCTCAGAGATCAGAGCAAGACAGTTTTTTTCTACAGCTTTAATCTTTAGTATTTCTGGCCTGACCCGGGTGCTATTCAGACTCTTGTCCTGGCTAGACAAGAGACCAGCTACGTTGTGGTTATGTTAACAGATATCCTTAGTTGTCCACAGATGGTTCAGAACATTCATTTTCAGTGGTAACTCAAAAGCTGGATGCAAGTCTTCAGAGATGAATGATGGACATTGAAATGAAGTCACTGTGGCTCCATACTGGCCATATTTGTACAATCAGAGTCATTATATGCATCTTCATAAAAAAATATATCAGCAGGTATTTAGGTGTGTCCCACTCAAAAATGTTTGCATTAGGATTTAATTTATGAAACTATTAATATCAGATGTAATAACACATGCTTTGAGAAAATTTTGTTTGGCACTCATGCATCTTTTTGACAGTCTGGAAATGAACATCCAAACAGGTTTCAAGACACAATTAGAAATGACAAAACAGTGGGAAATGGCCGCTAAAATATGCAGTGTGCCAGTAACAGGCCAATTAGTTGACAGCTAAGGCACTTCAAGAGTCCTGGTCATACGCCAGTGTTCTCCTAAATCCCACGTGGTATCGTCATCAACTGCAGTATATTGGTTTTTTTTAAATTTAAAGCTTGTTTCCTTTTTCACACATAAATTTTACATGAGTGAGGAGAAAAGGGAATGATAAAAGCATCAAATACAATTTCCTGCAAGAAGCTGGTCTGTAAGCTAAAATCTTTTGCTGATGCAGCTTTTTTCCTCTATCAATTGCCAATCAGCCCATCATTAAAATGAATACCCATACGTGCCCTTAATGTTCTGAAACCTTTCCTGAATTGCAGAAATTATTTTCTTCCACCTCTAAAGAGTAAGGAAGAATCAGATATTGTCCTGAGCCAGACTTTCCATTATTAAGAGGAGATTTACAAGCAGGGACTGATAGCAAGTCCTACTTTGTAGCCCCAAGAGGCAGGGGCACCTGCTGCTCCCTCATGTCTCTATAGGATAGACTCTTCCTTTCAGTGTTCCCTGAAAAGAAAAAGGGGATGCCAAATACTTTCTGTGGGTCTTTAGTGGGAAGTAGCTGGTGAGAATGTGTCTTGGGCCTGCAAATTTTAATTCAGCAAAGCTCATCTATTCAGCGCAGTGGGTGCCAACTTCTTTTCTTAGCTAATGTGCAATATACACTCATCTGCATATCACCCATCTGACAGTTACTTGCCTTAGCAATGTTTGGAATTCCCAGAGTCATATTTGGAATAACCCAGAGTTCACACACAGATCATCCAACTTTCCTATTTAGGGACAGTTTGTGGGAAAAAAATATAAATACAGTTGCAGAGTCCCTAAAATGCAAGACTAAAATATTCAAATTTTCACTTCCACTTATGTGAAGTTATGGGATATGAAAATGTTGAAGTGAAAATAATAATACCCAGAGGAGTTAACGATATTGGAAAGTCAGGCAAGTTATTCAGTGCTGAAGTAGAACAAAGGTGTTTCTTTTTATCAAGAATATCATCATTCTTCTCTATAGTTGTACTTACCTTAAATCTTTTGTTTAGCTGGTCCTTCCATTTTTCAACTAGACACCCATCAAGAAGCATCAACCTGGAAATTAAGATATAAATAGAAATTACAAGTATTTCTGGGTTTGATTCCTGAGGTGTCGTTCCAGATGATTTAACAGAGACTGAGGTTGAAATGCACTAGCAGGTTCTAGTACTCACAGTTGCTCTGTATGGGACAATAGGAACAAAAATATTTTTCTCCATCTCTAAATGCTTTCTAATGGATTTCTAAACATTTATACTGCCCCTTCTGAAATTCTATTCTTAACTTTGTAAAAACAGAAAATCATTTTCTAAAGAAATAAAACTTACAGCTAAAACTGCAGCACCTGGTTAGTATTGAGAAAACCTGTAGAGCCCTTTGTCCTCACTTGCAGCTGTTCTGCAGGGAAAAATTGTCTTGAGCACTGTTAAAAAATGATGGGTTGGGTAACATCCCATGAAACTGTTTACATACGTATGTATATATATTTTTACTTATGCCTATTATATGTTTCTCTGTGTGTACAGAAGAGTAGTTTAAATGTATTTTACTTTTGAATGAAAAAAAAAAATGAACAACAAACTCAACTGTGTTTCACATGCACCAATTAATACAGCTCAGCTGACAAATCGTAACACATTATCTGATCACAGCAGGCTGCTAGTGGGTGAGGATTACATAGGGTAGCAGGACCTAACTCTCCAGTTTCCATGAACAAATGTTGCTGCTCATACCAGTTCAAAAAGAGTACAAAACCCTGCCACCACACTATGCATCTATTTTGCCCAAATGTGAAAGGACTACAGATGGTGCAAGCCCTAGAGAGTCAAGACGACACACATCCTCTCTTCTTTCTGAAGAGACATTAGAGAATTAACATATAGGACTGAAGTTAAACCCCCATCATGGTGAATGAAACCACAACAGGGTATACAGATGATGCAGCTTCTGTTCAGGTCAAATTATTGAGCAAGACCCTAACCTGCTGATGGGCAATAGGAGTTTAACTGTTGACTTCAGTGGAGTTTCCACCCATTTTGCCTCTGATGTTTCAAAAAGCTACTGTAACTCAAAACCTCCTGTTAGAATGCCACTAAGTTCAACAGGAAGCACATATAATAGTTTATGTTTCTTTTTCAAATCCATTTTAGTACGCTATATGAAATTAAAAACCTCAGTGACCTTTAAAATCCATCACAAAATATTTAGTGAATGAAAGTAGTTTTTTCCACAGTAATGGAGAAGCAGATTGCAATCTTTCACTCTTGAGGCCTCTTGAAGGTCATCTCCAACAAAGCTCTGTAGCTCAGAGCTCCTCAATCACAATCTTGGTTTTGGTCCTTCCACATAACTCAGAGTATGTATTCCTGAGTTAGCTAACACAAGTAAAGTGCCCTAAATTAATCTTTGTGAAGTGCTTCCAGATCTGAAGGAGCAAGGTGCTGTGTAATAATAAGATGCCATGCCTTCTAGCTGACAAAGAAAAAGTGAAGGTAATAAGGTATCAGATGGCAACTTTTAGGAACAACACATATAAACTGCTTTTAAGATAACAACATAAATATTACAATCAGCATTGAAAATATGGATATGGGCCACTAAGATCTGCATGTAGGTGTTCTATTGTCCTCACAAGTGGGCATGTTCAATTAACAGTCATATCACTGTATACAAAACACATTTTAGGAACAGCCTTACCTCTGATCTGACTCGCAGCACAGAGCCACACGTACCTACCAGGACACAACCTGTCCTCTTGGTATCTGTTGCCCCTGGTGATAAGGGGAGGGGTATGTCCCCCTCTGCCTCAAGAACCCAGAAAGAACGGGGACTTGTGATTCATCGTTCTCTCCACTCCAGGCCAGCATGCTAAATTTTTTTCCATGCCTGGGGCTAGGCTGACTTCCAGATGAAAGGTCAGGTTAAGTTAGTTTTGCTTTGCCTTTTAATTGTAGACCAGGACTGGCAAGCTGCTCTCTGAGAGTATTTACTTTTCATTTACCATCAGGGAGGCAGAGCTCCAATGGCCACATCTTTGGTTAGTCCCAGTAGAGCTGTGGGGTCACAAACACCTCATTGATGGCACCTATCTGAAGTGTGGATAGGCTGGGGGACAAGGCCTTGCTCTGTCTCCAGCAGCTCCGCAGACAGTAGAAGTGTTATCGTCTCCTGTCCCCTTCCCTGGGATCAGTGAGGCAGAATTATGCCCTCCACATAGTTCTGCCAACACGGAACACCACCTACAGGCTTGCAGAATAAAAAGCAGTTGGAAAAGCAGTTATGGAAAGCAGTCCTGGAGAGACACTTCCAGACAGCTGGAGATGCCTGATCTGCTGCACGATGCATTAAGGAATATGCTGCCAGCACCTCACCTAATGCCACCAGAGTTCATGCTCCATGTGTGAGCCAGGTTTTGTAAACACCACATCATGGCACGGAGAGGAGGGTGATTAAGTGGAAAAAAGCTAACGGAGAAGGTAACTGAAACATATTGGCACATATGTGAATTATCCTAAGAAAAACTATCAGCAAAGCGTGCTCACACTTTGCTGGTCCTCCTTTCTGTGTATCAGAACTATCTATTCCATTTTTCTGCACCGCATGGCCAGGGCTCACCTTGAGCGCCATTCATAGCACATGATGAGAACATCCTGCTTTGGCTGAAGAGGAGGACACTGGCAGGAGGAATTCGTAAGAAGAGGTACTTGAGACAGAGGAATTGGTGTTGAAGACTTGAGTATGTCTTTGACTTCCACCACAGTCGTTACCTCATTGCAGTTCCCTCTTTCTATGCTTTTTACTTTAGCATGAATGACTGCAATTAAAAAAACAGAGGTCTGAGAACAACAAACAGTCTTAGAAATTCAAACACATCTCAAAACCAAATGAAATGTACTAAATTGATAGCTGTTTTTTAGGCTGTGAATCTAGAACTACTTCTTCATGTGTGGGCACATACAGTGGCTTACAATTACAGAGGCCTGATCCCTATTTGGTTTTCAGTAGAGCTGTTGACAACTGTGAAATTAAACATGTGCTTAAATCTTTGCCAGATCAGGCCAAGTGATCTTGCCTGGAATCACACACACAAACAACTCCTTTGACTCAGACTTGAACAACCCACATACATCGGACCCATTCCATAGCCACATCCAGCTATTTCCAATTAAGTAAAGAATCATTTACCCCACAGTTAGCATGAATCTAGTCTTTTCAGTAATAAAAGCCTCCACAAAGGCTTAGGGGAGAACTAATTATGATGTTCCAGTACTTAAAGGGCATCTACAAAGAAGATGGAGACTCCCTATTTACGAGGAGTCACAAGACAAGGGGCAATGCACATAGTTGCTCCTGGCGAGTTTCCATTAGAACACAAGAGGAAAATTTTTCACTAT
Organism: Florisuga fusca; assembly: GCA_038090715.1. Classification (NCBI taxonomy): domain Eukaryota; kingdom Metazoa; phylum Chordata; class Aves; order Apodiformes; family Trochilidae; genus Florisuga; species Florisuga fusca. The sequence continues at coordinate 55,749,166 of JAAWXA010000002.1, forward strand.
GAGGACAGTCAGACACTGGGATGGTCTCCCAGGGAAATGGTGGATTCCCCCACTTTGGAAAGTTTTAATTTTCAGCTTGATGGGTTGCTGAGACATATATAAACAATAATATCAGAAGGGTTGGACCAGAAGATCTTCAATGTCCCTTCCAACCTGACATTCTACGATTCTGAAAATAATTTCCCTGAAGGCTGTATACAGGAATAAAAGTCTTTTTTTAACTATAAGAAATCAGTAGCCAAAAGGAAAGAGTCTTAGGACTGTAATGATTGACTCAGTTTATACTTTTTTTCATCTTTTGCCTTTGGGTTATGCATCAATATTAAGATCCTCACATAAAATGGGCTCTGAAACAGGTTCTTCTGACTATGAATATACAAACATTCATATTTTTACCTTTAGCTGAGGAAAACTGCATGTCTGCAAAAAGGGTGATCCTTGGCTAACTTTGCACCTGCAAAGCCCAGCAGTACCTACCACTGCAGCATTTCAAGTGTTCTCTCTTGGGAGAAGTATCAAATCAGAGAAAGGAAGCACAGTTTTAACACAAAGGATGCTGTCTCTAGGAAATGTCAAAATAGGAAGGGTCCAATTATAAGACTGTAACAAAATTATCCAGCTAAAGCAGCATGAGCTGTGTATGTATGTGACACAGGGTGGTAAGCCTTCAGCAACACTGCCCCTTGCAGCCCCGGGGTGAAAAGCCTTCAGATGAGACTACAAATATATGGATTTTCCTGTTTTCTTCACCCAGAGAAAACAAAAAATCAGCAATTTCAATGCATTCTGGGGTTTTTGTGTTAATTTTATCGGGGCATGCATAACAGCCAGCAAAACCCATGAGGGATTTCAGTTTCAGAGACTTTCTAGTAAGTAAATCCATTTTCAGATCTGACTGAAAGCAACATTTGACCAGGAGGAAATACAGTGTGTCTGTAAATATTATTTCAAAGAATTTCAGAAAAACTTTGGTTTGTAACTTGTTGTGCCTTGTCTTGTCTCTCAATGCATTTTACATCTGAACATGTCTATTTATTTCAGAGGAGACTGAATAAAAGCCTACCCGTCTAAAAAAGAAACTTGATTTCACAAATTCAATGGAATTAAATTTTGGACCCAAACCTATAGTTTTAGTTAAGCAACAACATTGCAGTTACTGGAATCCGGGTTTGTGTTGCTAACATCTGTATTTCATTTTAGAATATAAAATAGCAATTTTATATTACTGCTTTTTCATATATCTCAGACAACTGTGGATGTTCATTGTCCCACCTGAACATATCACTGTGTTGTTCTGTGATGGATTAAGGAACTATACAAAAAGAATCTATGACATAAATGGACCAAAATGCTCTGACAAAAAAAGTGTACAATGATCTAAAGTTAGACACTCAGCTTGATTATTCCCAACAAACTGAGGGATGGATTTTTTTCCCCTGAATTAACAAAGAGGCAAATAACTACAAAGTTGATTTAATATCAGACAAATAGGAACTGGATTGATATAATAATCCTATTGCATAAGAGCTGAGTACATCCCTTTAAAAAACAACTTTTCCCTGAAAAAGAGCCCGTAGAGTACAAAAGACCATGATATGCACATTAAATTCATGGTTAAGAGGGATATTCCATTGACATTGCAGAGATTCTATGTGGTAATTATCTAACCTTAGTTAGATACCTTCCTGACTCCCAGCATCAGAAAACCAGAGGGATGGGGGTGAAGCCAAGGGGGAAGAGAGGTGAATGCTTACTTGTATTGCCACTATGTCATGACATATCATAAAATTATTGGTAAACTCTTGGCTGGCTGGTGCAAATTATCACTGAATTCCATTAATCTCTGACAATTCCACATGAAAAGAAATCCTGTCTAGTAAGTAAAAAAGTATAAGCATTTCTAAATTATAAGTTTTTACCTTGATCCAGCTTTTTTCACATTTACAAAAAAATTTCTTTAGGTAGCAAATCTCTCCTAATTCCACCTGCTGGATGAAAACAGGAGCTGGCCAAGCAGCGCATGGTGATGCTCTCAGGAGTTGCAATTGCAGATACTAAAATGACCTTTAGTGAAGAAAGCACCTTTTCTGCAGGGCAACCTGTTGATCCCAGGGCATATTTGTGAGTTTTCACTGCTTCTATCAGAAACACACCATCACCTGTGCAATGACTATTGCTGCCTACACCACCTGGGTGGGATTCAGAAGAGGAAGGTTAGGAGTCCTCAGTCAAAAGCTCACTTGGAAAGGATGGGGTGCAGAGGTGTCCTCACACTGCGCCTGATGGACAGGGCCTGGTGTGGGTGCAGCACCCACAAAGAGCTGCCTAACTCCCAGGAGGTGCAGAAAGGGAGTGGGACAGGCAAAGTGAAGCGTTTCCCCCATCCCCCTGCACTTACTGTAGCTGTAGTTCTTGGCCAGGTAGGTCGACAGCGTAGGCTTTGTCTTTTTGCACCGGCATCGCTCTTCAAAGGAAGAGAAGGGGAAATGGTTGAAGGGTGTCAGAGGGGGCCTGGCTCCAGGGAGGGGGAGGAGAGAGGGGATGCCCGAGGCTCACCCTGGCCGCGCCTCTGTTTGCAGATGTCAAGTGGACGGACTTCACGCAGGGCGTGATGGTGCCGGAGAGACCCCTGGAGCCCAACTGCAAGANCAGGAGGAGGGGGCGGGAGGGAGGGACGCGGAAGCCGCGACCAGAGGCCCCCCCTTCCCGCTGGGCTGAACTTTAAGCTGTATTTTCCCAAGGGACACGGAGCAGAAACTTTTTACATGCTTGGAGGAGCTCCGGCGGCTGTTCCCTTAGCCTCCAGGAGGTTGCAGAGTTACCTCCGTGAGCTCAGCACGGACGGCGAAACGCTTGAGGAGAGCGGGAAAGTCGCTCACTCTTTGCCCGGTTTGCTCTCTGGACGGGGGATGAGGCGGAGACCGGACCCAGGCGGGAGCGGGCGGTGGGTCCGCTGCGGGCTGCTCAGCGGGCAGCCACCCCCCGCGCTGTGCTACCCCTCCGCTTCTGGACCCCACCCCACAATCTGCCCCCCCGCCATCGCATCTGCAAATGGGTGGGAGAAGGAACTTCAGGCTTTTCCAAAGCTTTTTTTCTTTTTAATTTTTCTTTCCTTGGTGCTCCACGGCCAGACGCCCCTGATGCAGGAGGAAGGAGCCCTCTCTCTCCCCTCGTCTGCTCACCCGTGCAGCCCCTGTGCACGGAAATGCCCTATGGGGTCTTCCTCTATTAGGGGCAAATTATGCACCCCAGTCTTTGAGGGACTCGCTGGGGAAAAAAAAGATTAAGTCAATGCCGGGTTATTGCAGCGGCTTGGGAAAACCCCACCGTGGATCGGAGTTAGAAGCACCTGCCCTGGCAAAATAACGTGGCCACCCATGTTTCTCCCCTCCCGGACGCAGCAGACCTGGGTGTCACAGTGCATCTGCGGGGCAGATTCCCCCCTCCCTCTTTGTGTGAGGAACGATCACCCAGAGCGGACAGTGAACAGTGAACAGCGGACAGTGAACAGTGAACTCTCAGGCTGAGAGACCTGAGAGTGGGGTGGGAGATGACGGGGTGTATGTGCTCGCTGATACGGTCTGTGGGGAGCCACCGGCAAGGAAAAAGTAAATTCTTCCCTCGGCATTAACATTAAAAGAGCTTCACCCAGGTGATCCCCTTCCTGTTCCTGTATCCCCTCCCTCCCAAAGCCCACCCAGAACACCCAGAACTACCCCAAGGTTCGGGAGGGAGGACANCCCCGCCCCGCCCGCCCCGGCCTGACCCGACCCAGCCCCGTCGCGGGGTCCCGCAGCCGGACACCTACTTCTTGCAGGGGATAAGGGCCTTCCTCTGGCAGGATGCGGAGGGAAGGAGGGAGATAGGGAGGGGGCGTCTCTGGACCCCCGGCGCTGCAGAGCGGCACCTGCCCTGCCTGAGGCCGGGGGAGCAGCTGCGGGGGGGCGGCTGCTGGCAGAGATCGGCATTAAAGCACCTGTCACAGACATGACATCTGTCCGTGCTCCCTGTAGATTATATCATCTATATCTGTATCTATCATCTATCTATATCATCTCTCTCTATATATACGTCTGTATCTATCTATATCATCCGTGTATCTGTAGATATCAATCATATATTACATATTGTATATTGTGTGTTACATATTACATATTATATATTACACGTCATCTGTTACACATTATCTATTATCTATTATCTATTATATATCATATATTATACATTATATTATATATTACATATGATATATAATATATATTATATATTGTGTATTATATATGTTATGTATTATATATGTTATGTATTATATATTATATATCTTAATTATATATTACATATTATATAATACATATTATATATTATGTATTACATATTATGTGTTATGTATTATACATTGTACGTTATGTTATACTATGTATTATATATTATATATATAAAAAACATATTTCATATATTATATATACCTATATCTGTATAATCTAAATTATCTGTATAGTATCTATGACATCTGTGTCACATATATCAGCTATATATCTATATCACTGATATATCTATGTCATCTGTATCTTCCATATCTACGTCTGTATCTATCATCTTGAGATATTGATCATCATCAGCGTCAGCTTTTTACCCACGGACATAATTCCTTTCTCCCAAGTATTTTTTTTTTAATGGAGCAGGAACTGAGTCCAGAAATAGAGCCCAAAATGTGAGGTGTAACAGGTATAACAAAGATTTTACTGAAGCACAGGAATAATGTAATGGAAGGGAAGTGGGTGCGTCTTTCTAGTCCAGTATTTTATTAAAAGTTTGAAGTTTTACAAGTTCTCTGTTTTTTCTCAGTTCCTACAAGTGTTAAGCTGCTGGGTGACAGCAAGGTGACAGGTGGTACCTGTACTACGTGTACTCATTCACATTGCACAGGCCATCCAGCCCTGGAGGAGCTCCCTGTTCTTAATTTATACAGGATGTTTCTGTTAAGTTTGTACCTAACCCAGCAAAATCCCTGTGTCATTGTGCATTTCTTGATTTGCTGACAAGTAAGTGCAGAAAAAAGCTGCATAAAGAAGAACCTCTTTTTTTTCTCCTCAACCTGCCAAGCTCAGGCCCTGACAGGCTGGGTGGAAGAAATGCTGAGCCCAGAGAGGCCTTCTTGAGCAAGACTTTGTGGGCACCAAGCATCAGTAACTCTCAGACACCATGTCAAGATGTACCTGCCAGTGTGAGGGTAGCCAGTCTGCTTCTCCCACCTAAAAATTGTACAAATAACAGTGTTTCAGTCCTGGGGATACGGAAGCCAAGGTGAAGAACAGCCTACAAATGCTGTATCATCCAAACTAAATGGTCTCTGCTGTTGGAAAATCAATATTCCTTTTTCTTCCTGCTTTTCTCTCCTGACAATGATCAATTTCTTACCATCATCACATAGTCACTTTTCTGATCTTTCCAAAGTGCATGCCCTTCCTCAGTCCTTTCTTTGGCAGTCCAAAAACACTCTTACAAATGGTTTATTTTTCTCATTTTAAAGCTTAGCTTTTTTTTATTATTACAACTTTCATATAGGTAGCATGTGAGGAATGGTAAAAGCAGCATATAGTTAGCTGCTTGTTGATGGTCTGCTGACATACAACATAGAGTCTGGGACTGGCCATTCTCATACTCTCCTTCTTTTAGAAGTTCTAGGTTGCCCTTCATGTTTGACAAGCATGAAACTGCAACTAAGTCCAATGCAAGCGTTTTCTAGCTTCTCAGTGGTAGTGAGCTCATTTCTTGAAGCCTATGTTTATTTCTATTTGAAAACTTTATTTTAAGATTGAATAATTATTCTGCATTTTCCACTCTGGGGAAGATTTTGACTTTTGCTAAGATCAACTCTTTTTACATTTTTGATAAATATTTGCTCTGGATGAAGCTTTGTCTGGGTTGATAGTGGTAGAAATAGGCAGAGCACAGACAGGTGCACTTGAAGCATCTCTCTGTTGGTTTTTCCTCTATTAGTTTTTTTGTTGTCGACAATTTCTGAACTCAGGGACTCCTGCTGTTTCCAGGCTGACCATGTCTTCTGCCACCCAGAACTGGAAGAGTGGTTTTGTTGTGTTGCACAGCCAGTGCCTGCTGGGGGCATGACCCAGCTCCCATTGAAGTCACCAGAAAGATTCCCGTTGATTTCACTGCGTGTTGGATCGGGTCTAGAGTTGTGATGACAACTTCTTTTCACTATGGACACAGTGAGTCATGAACTGAAGTCTTCAGAAGTTAGAGGCGAGGGTATTTATCCTGCCTCTTGAAAAAGAACCTCTCCCCCACTCCACATTGACGTTGGCAAGAAAAAGGTAATTACACCAAGGCAGTGACTACAAAAGCAACAAGAAAAATAGTTCTATCCTGGTCTCTAAGGAAATTTCAATCTAAATTCTCACAGAGACACATTTTCCTTCAATCAGATGTAACTTACATGCAGCAATCAGGGCTGGCCAACAACCAGATATTTATACAAAGTGTTTTCTCAAGCTTGCGAGTGTGGACCTTAATCAGAGACAGCCCTATTTAAGTTGGTCGACTGAGGTTAATCAGGGACACAAAGATCTGCCTGTGTGAAATGCCTTGCAAGCTCATAACCACAGAAAACCCTGAAAATTTCATTTTTTATTATAGATAAATATTTCAAATCCATGTAATTTTTTATGTAGCACTTTCATATTTACATCAACCCAATGTTGTAAGTGAACTGCTGAAAAGTAACCATTAGGTGAAAAGTCCCATCACTGCTTTGTTAACATCACTTCTTTGCTCTCCAGTCATTGCAAGAGGACCTGGGACACAGTGACTGTGTTTGTAAAGGCTGCCTGCTTGCCACTGGCCCGATGCAGCCTTGTCACCTGCCACTTGAGCACACACCTCACTCACTGTACAACCACATGGAGCTGGTTTACTAAAGCAGTCAGTGATAGCTGTCTCCACTGGACGTGGAGCTTGCTGGACATGTGTTTCTCTGGGTCATACTGTTGACTGCCTTCACTCCAGCATAGAGCATAAAAACTGTCAATGGTGATCTTAGGCTCAGCTTTTTAGGGGAGAACCTATTCTGGTTGGATTCATTACTGAATTGGATTTTTGTTTTTGTTACAGCCCCAGCCTTAGTGATACTCTTTGTCTTGCTGTTCACCTTATGCTTTATTTAGTGTGTGTGTCTTGTCCCAATGCTTCTTTCCCCTTCAAAATCAAAATTTTGGGGATAGGCAAGTTGAACAGAGGCAGTCTGCTCTTTTGGTTTTGTGAAGTGCTCAGCTGATACCAGCAGAAGATAAAAAAAAAAAAAAAAAAAAAAAAAGAGGATTTATTGAGTAGATTGTACCACGTCCCATTTGGAAGAGGTCATGCCAGTATGGTTATTATATGATGTGGAAGGAGACCATTTGAAACTGTTCCCTTGAGCTCTTAAGGGAGGGCTGTGTCATGCTACCTGTTAAGTGCAGCACATGTTCTAATGCTCTATTGCCTACTACTTCCTCTTGTGCACTCTGTTTATTAATCATTTCTTGCCCTGTTGACCACTGTCTCAGGACACTTCACAAACTAGGTAACAGTCATCAGCACGGTTTTGCTATTGAGGCAGAAGTGTTTCATTTTGGGTAATACTGACCAGTTCGGATTTGAATATGACATCACTGCAAAGCAGCAAGAAATCCTGGCACAGAAAAGGTCTAAACCAAAAATCCTTCTGACTGCATTGTGGCCAGAACTCACGTCCTACATCACCTTTCATTTTCTTGGAGAAATAGAGCATGAAGCATACTACCTGGCTCTGCTGAAGCCACTCAGCAGGCATGAGTGCTCAGTTATGAAGAAAGAGAAGTATGAAGTAGGGAGCAGAGCAGGGATCACCTGAGTGGTGTTTGAGGGCTGGGGTGTTACTTGTCATATGCCATCTTCATAGAGTTTCACCCTTATCTTCCATGCTATTTTTCACAAGAGTTATTTTTAAGGGAGGCCCAGTAAGAGTTTGTCCTATGAAAAATTAGGTGGTGAGAAGAAAAAAAAATCCATGTGGTCAGGAAAGTCAGTAGGAAGAAAATTAATTTCTCTCTTCTATGACTGTATTTTAATAGTAACCTCCACGGGCCATTGCTGAGTGTGCAGCACACGGTGATGCCTGTGTTGTTGAGAGTGCTGGGTTCTTGTCATAACAACCATAAACAGAGCAGAAAAGCAACTTGAAGATATCATATCAGTGTTAATTTAAAATCAGAACTGTATGTTGGTAATTTCATTATTTTTATTGTATTTGCAAAAGACACACAGGGTTATGAGCAGGATTAACTCTTTCACTTGGCGACAAATCCTGATACTACAATAGAGGACTGACAAGCTGTGTTTAGAGAAATACATCTGTTACTGTGGCAGGCTGTTGTATGCATGTGTCAATCCCTGTCCTTGACTGAAGAGAAGCAGCATGTGGTGAGGTGCAAATATAACAGCATTCATCTAGAGAAGAGGTGATGACTTCTCAAAATAAACATGGTGTGGGCACGTGTGTCTGACTTATCTCAACTACTTCTTAGTTGTTTTAGGATGTGTGATTATAAAGGAAAAAACAGCAGTGTCTGACCTATTAAAATCGTACAATCCATCCGTTCTGTGGTCACTACGGTGACTCAACAGGCTAAGTATTGACCTACCCTGAGTGACTGAAAATTTGTTTCCCAGACTTGGTTTTGGGAGTGGTTTCTGCAGCTTAACGTTTAGGGGAATGGATGATGGTCATGGGCAAAATTTTCAGAATTGGCCAAGTTACTTGGGAACCCAAGCCCCATTTTTTAAGCTTATGTAGGGCATGCAGACCTTCCGAGACTTTAATTTACAGTGAAAAATAGAATTGAATTTTCATCAGTTTGTCTAAATCTATCGCAAATTCTTGGGATCTAACATGCTTCATAAGCTGCTGTGTATAAGTAATTTTTGAGAGTAAGAACTGAGGGAAGGTGCTCAAACCTTCTGCATTTTTTTTCCTCCCATAGGTGCCAAATTCTTTCAGGTTTCTGCTACTGGTAACCACTGTGAGTTTGGAAAGGTGGCACTGGAAAGCTGCTGCAATGAAAGCAGGCTGGCAGTGAAATGGTAGGGAATATATGTTAGGCAATAGCCTGAAGCATGCAGCAGTTGTTTTAGTGGGAGTTGTGTGCCCTTGATTTATGGAGGGTTGGCTGTACATCATTAACTTTTGGTTTTCCATCATAAGCCAATTTATGAGCCAGGTTTACTGAGTCCTTCAGTGATGCTCCCTGACAAGGTGGCTGGTTCCTTGGAGAAGAGCACCGTACAAAAAGGAAGCCATGGTCCACAAGGACTGCATGGAGGAGCATCTTGTCTCACCTGGACTGTTTGTTTTGTTTGGCTTTGCCTCTGAGGGGTGACAGCCTTTCTCTTTCCTTGATCTTATTGTAGATCATCTAGTCCATACAGTTCAGGGAGGCAGTGAATTGCCTCTGTTGTTTCAAATGGGCTTGATGGGAAGAGATGAAAACACTGCTCAGGGGTGAAGGCTCACAGTCTTCAGCCATTGAGCTGCAGCACAAACGAGCAAAAGGACTTTATCAAAGGAAGATGGGAACTGTTGTCTTAGCAAGGCTTTTTCTGTCTTGTGTTCTCTGATTTTGATTACTTTGTTGGACAGCAGCATCTTTGTCAGACTTGTGGAAAAAAATAAAGAAACCAAAAGGTAACCAAGTATGGATAAAGCAGATCCATTGCTTTGAGATGCTGCATTCTGTTTAATGTAGTGTTCTCAAAACCCTTGTTTATCTAAGTACTCTGGAGCTGTTTCATTTACTACCAAAACACAGCAGCCACCCAAACTGCAAAAAATGAACTGGCTCTTAAGTTTGAAAGAGCAGGATCCTCAAAACCTGTTAAAGCTAGAGAGAAAATGTAGATAAGCAATGCCCAGTGACCCCAAATTGGTGATTTGCTGGAGTGCTGGTTGACATGCTTAGAAATCACTATCAGTCACTGACTGAGGTCATTACCATCCCATCAGTTATAGATGTTGTGGACTGAATGTTCTTTAAAAAATAGGTTCTCAATAAGAAAGTTTGTTTTTCTAAAAAACATTGTTAAAACTAGCCACTGTAACCATATTACTTTTGATACTAGTATATATTTGCCTTAGCCAGTATATATAATCTGAACCCTTTAAAGTTAGGAAAATACTTCCTCCCTCTTACCATCTTTTCCATGTGTATTTGAACTCTGACATGAAACACATTTACATGGAAACTCATGGCTCATTTTGTACCCTTGAATATCATGGTAAAAAATTAAGGCAAAACCAGGGCTGCACTGAAGTTATAATGTGCCTACACTTCTGTAACTCAGCCAAGAGGACCAGTGTTTTCACAAGATAAGTCACTGCCATGTTTCATTTTTAGTCAGGGATTTTTTAAAATTTTTTTTTGGTAGAGGTTTAGGGTGGAGATGAATAGGAGAGATTCAAGTTCATAATTTGTTCTGTGTTCACAAACAGCATGCAGTCAATCATGATGTGACTGCACAGCGAAACAAAAATGATGAAAGAAGTCTTTATATTCATGATTTTAATTTGGGCTCCATTTAGGTTGGGGCCTGATGCAATTCAGATGGCACAACAGGCAACATCATACCTATTCTCACAGGACCAAATGCTATTTGTGTAAAAAGTATCTCCTCTGAAGGATAAAGTGATCTTCTAATTTAGGTCTGATCTCGCAGTGCTGTGAGCTCCAAAAAAACCTGTCTGTACACTGCTTTCAGGTAAATCTGAAGGGTTAAAGCATCCAAATGGCACTGTACCAGTTGATGTATCAGTCCTGCAGATGTTATATGTTTAAGTTAAGGATCCAGGTCTCCTCAATGTAAAAAAGCCAGTAATTTAAAACAGTTTTAGGTATTCTAGAGAGCATTTATTGAACTGCCTCCAGAAATTAATTCATTTGTGCCATCAGTTCATGCTCCACTGTAACTCTCTATAATCTTTCCTGTCTGTAGGCTCTCGATGTCTTCTCACCCCAGTCTGGATCACTGCAATTACAGCTCCTGGCATGGCAGGGTGGTTTAGGGCACAGTGTCTTCCCAGTGATGTGTGTCCACCAGTTTCCTGTTGTGGCTGTAGCTGTACCCAAGCTGAGCAGTGGCTGTGTGCTGGGGTTCCCTGCATTGCAGGGTGAGGGAATGTGCTCTGGTCCCATCAGCTGGGGACCAGCTGTGGCCTCTTCCCAGGAGAAGGATTTAGGAGGTATTAATGCATCTTGGAATTCGTAGAGCTGTAAGACCAGGGGAAACACTGAATTTTTCAGTCCCACTGTTTATCTTCCATATGGAGTTGAACTGTTTTTTTCTTGATGTACCAGGAAAAAAAAAGAAGGGTTTTTAATACAACAGCTACATATGTTACAGATGGGAGCATACTCAAGAGTTTGAGTTAAAAAGCAAAATGATTTTTCCCTTTCTGCTTTCTTTTGGAACTCCGGCTTGCAAACTTACTGAAGTCAACAAGGATTTTGCCTAGGGCACAAGGATATGACCCCAGGATTTTATGTTAGATGCACATTTGTGACACTGGTGGGAGGCGTATATAAGAAAGAAAGACATTTCTCTGTTTCCAGTTCAAACTTGACCTTAATTCCTGAGGTTGGTCCACACTGCCAAAACTGAAACCATCCTGTAGCCTTGAGCCTTATTGATGACAGCAATGATATAACTGTGGTGGACAGCTTTCAGTACTGTGTCATCTGAGTGAAATTGGAAGTTGTAGTGATAAAACCTGTGCCTCTGAATCTGGTCCACACCCTGCCTCTGACAGCACTTCCAAGGATTGGTAGGGGATTGCCAGTTAGAGGAGAGAAAGCTCTCAGGAAAGGAGGCGGGATGTTTTAATTATAAGAACAGAAGGCTTTTTTTTTTTTTTTTAACCTTCTTTGCATTTCATTTTGCAGTCCTTTTGTTCTCTGTGGAGCTTAATTTTTGCGATATTTCTGTCCATTGGTTAGCACCCCTATTGATTTGTTCAAGTAACAAGAGCATCTATGTACAAGTTTACTATTTTCTAATGCAGAGGATGCACTTGTGCTTTTTTCCTGTCTGAAGATTTTTTCCTGCTCTGAAAATTTTCTTCTCTGGCTATAGAACTGATTTGTTTTGCATGTCAACAGGTTTGTCCATTTATTAACTGCGTGGGACAGGTTTTCAACTGGATGACATTTTCATAGGCAAGTGAAGTCAGTGAAATGGTACAAATTTATGCCTTTATCTCTGTGCCAGTTCACTAGCTGATGCAGAACTGAAAGGCTGTGTTCCAATATGCATCTGTTCTCTCCATTTTGCTATGAACTGGTGGCTAAACCTGATATGAGCACTTATTTCAGTCCAGGAAAGGACACTGGTGTGGCAGATAATACTGACTTATTCAGAAAAAACATACATACACCTCTCTGTCGCGTAAGATGGGAGAATGTTAAATTTAAAGTAGCTTTGGGAAATAAGAATGCTTGCCCCAGGGGCCAAGTGTGATGAAGCAGTAGGAATAGGAATCAGAGGCATGTAAATAAATATGTAAGATTAGAAACTTGATGCAGTCTTAGAAATGGGCCACTGACAATGAAGGGATGAGCACAGTAGAATATATGGCAGGGTTTTCTTCTCAGGCCAGGATTTAGGCATCCAATCTCTGCAAGGACTAGAGAAAATAGTCTTTTCCAATGCCTGTCACACTAGAGCTGCTTTCTGGAGAAATGGACTTATGCCATTTGGAAAGTGACTTTTGGGCTGTGCATCTTTGTATCTCCTGCAGCCATCCAACTCCTGACCTTCATGTTGGCCAGCCTTATCCCTGTTTTCAGATGACCTTCAGGTTGGACTTCCCTGTAGATTTGCCAGGAGCTGCATGCTCAGCAACTTGCCAAGTTCTCTCTCAAAGTATTTTTACCTGTTGCTCTTCTTAACTCAAAGGGGAAATTATTTTCTTCTGCAAAGTGTTTTTAAGACATGGTATAGTGTCTGGTGTACTGGGGAGGAGGTGATGTCTGGGTGGAACAGGGCCACCTTGTGCAATATTTTGGCTCTTCTAGAATAAGGAGCATTATGCCCAGCATGGCATTACATAACCTGAGAGTAGCACTGGCCAGTGAAACAGCTTCTCACCTCTGCCAAGCAGACCTGTTTCTTCCAGCTTTTTTTTGCTTACTGCTTCATTTTTATGGTCCTGAGAGGGATGTATGTATGTATGTATGTATGTTGACAAGAAATCTTAGATTCCATAGGGAAACTATATGTCCTCCTGAGGCTCTAGAGAAAGGCTTTTTGCTTATATCATAGTCACTCTCTGATACCCGAGAGCCAAAGGTCAGGGCCAATATTTTCTGCCAAGTGTTTGTTTTCATGTGTGAAATCACAGAAGGCTCAGTATGTCTTCTTTTCAAGACAATCCTTGTTTTCAGTAGTGTATTAATTTCTGGCATTGATACCATGTCTACTTCCATTTCCAGGAGTAAATTAGGGGTTTTCAATTGCAGCATAACTATCCTTGTCCAAAACCTAGTTTATGACAGGTGAGTAAGAAAAAGAGAATCACTTGTTTTCACTTTCCCCTCCCCCCATCTTTTATAAATATAGATCCTTGACAAAGATTTATTTGACAATTAGTTTAATAATTCTTTTGAAGGGTATCTGCACACATTTGGCTTTATGTCCTACTTGATTATTAAAAAATACTTCCCTTTTGCCACAAAAACTGAATAAGGTAAGAGTAACTTCTGCAGTTTTTGCTTTTGCTCTTTGAATTTTATTAGCAACTTTCCTGCAGTTAGTAAGGCTGTTCCCATATTTTCTCCTAGCAATTACTATATTTTTGCTGCTTCTGATTTTGTTTTCAGATTTTCATGTTTTTCATAATTTCTAGCTTCGGAACATGAATTTGGCAGGTGCTTTCTTATTAATAGTGCTCACACTGTAGCTAGCCCAGTTTTTCATTCTTTGGCGACCAAGATTTCATGTGTCTCAGAAGCTACTTAGCTATTAATTCCATGAAACCCTATTTTATCCCTTGTATTCCTTGTGGAACTTACCCTTTCATTCTGGCATCATCCAGACTGTATTTTGTTGGTCAGTTCTGGCCCAGAGGGAACTTCCATCCAGCCTTCTGCCTTTCCCCGCTGAATAGCTCCTTGTTGCATTAATAATTGTTTGGCTCCTGAATCCTCCTGTGCTGCTGTCTCAGTGTCCATGGCAGAAGAGCAGAAAGGACTGTAGGCATAGGTTGGAAATTGTCCCAGATCAACCATCACTCCCATGGATGAGGGTCAGTGGTATGCACTGTCATATTGGAAGAGTAATGAAAAAACCACCAGTAGTATGTGTAGTAGCCAAACTATATGTGTATAGCTTATTTCTTTTGCATATAAAACAACTTAAGGTTGAGTGATCTTGGGATATTATTAATTAATTGTCTTCAACAAAAAAACCCAAATTATTCTAAATCTGGAGCTCTTTTTTTTTTTTTAAATAAAAAAAGAACATATTTCAAAACTTAATTCAAATAGGTGTAGAACTGCCTGTCTCATTCAACACAAATGCCCTTGAAAAGCCATCTAAAAGCTACAGATACAAAAGCACATAAGGTTTCTAGAATTCTGGAAGGGTAGTAAAAATCTTAGTTGCTTCTGTCTTCTGGAGCTGCGAAGGCTGAAACTGTTTTACTCTAGCTCCTTCCTTAATTATTAAAAAAAAAAAAAAGCAACCTCCTAATTGAAATTGAAAATGTTTTTGACATGTAATATCCAAGAAGTGGCTTATCCTTAGGTTTATTAAACTCATTTGCCCTTCTCAAATGGAAGGTAATACTGCATACTTACTGTATGTCTTATTTTCTACATGTATTTTTTATCCTGGGGACAGTTTATGAAATGTGATACTGTGACTGATAGCAAAACAATGTAGAAGACCAGAATTACCCACATGTATTGTAACATCCCATATTAAGTCTATTTATGATGAACCTTATTTCTTTATTCCCTTTAAAAAATAACATTGTAATCTTAGAGTCATAGAATCATTGAATGGTTATGGTTGGAAGGGACCTTAAAGATCATCTAATTCCAGACTCTCTGTGTGGGCAGCAGCACCCTGCATCTTTACCCTTTGGTCAATTGAATAGTTCACAAGTAATTAATCCAAAAAATGGCTTGACCAACCTGTCTTGATTGACTTCTTGTGCAGCAATGTGCTCTTCAGAATCTCCTCCTTTATAGCTCTTGACAAATACTATTTCATGGTTTTGAGCGTATGTTCAAAACACACTGTCAGCTGCTTTACTGGAGTTAGCAGTGAAGCAGGAAGTTTTATGACATCTGTAACTAATATCCCAGGTTGTCTGTTGGGAAAAACCCTGTGTTTGAATAGATTTTTCAAATTTTTTTCTAAGAACTGATGTATTTTTTCTTAAGGTTTTAACAGAGTCAGAAGAAAAGCCTCCCCCAAACACCTCCACAGAATGGTGCCACTTATCCGCAGGATAAAGAGCAAAATCCTCTCCTTTTGTTCTGGTTTGTTCTTATTCTGAGCTTGCTACCAGTTACAGAGAAAAAATAGTGTAAGATAGCAATGACAACAAATGCCTCAAGACTTTCCACCAAAATTTCAGTTTCCTATATCACCCATCTGTTTCTTTGTCAGCTCCCTCACTCTCTGACTTAGCAAACAATATCTGCTGTCCTCCTGTCAGCTCATTGTGGGAACTCATGGTGAGGGTGCTGCTTCATCCAAAAATCAGATGTCCCAGTAGATAAGAGAGTTCCTAAAAATGTGGGGTGCTTGGCATTTGCCATTTATTTTGATGAAAACCTACACAGAGAAACTGTTATGAGATCTATATAGTGCTTAGCTCCTCAGTAGCTTAAAGTTTCTTCTTAAGTAGTCTGTTTGCATGGAAACCTGTTTTTCATATGGAAACCTGTTGTTTCAGAAATGAGTCTTTCTGAGGGGTAATGGCCAGGTTTCCTCCAAAGTTTTCCAAGGGCAGATTTGTGCATGGCAGTACTGATGGCTTTTAAACACTCATGTGAGGCTCAGAGTCAATGCATTGACCACAGCAAAGAAAGATCTCATTTTTCTTTCAGTATCTCCTAATACCATTTGCAGCTGTGGTTTTATCATATTCAGATACTTTTCTTGCCAGGAAACTTAAGATTCTGCCATGCTTTTAGGCAGCCAGCACTGGAAAGTTTACTCATGCTATGTAGTTACAGTAATTCCGGGAGTTTGTTCATTATTTGCAAGGCAGAGTTCCATACACGATGAGGAATTCTTATAATTAGTTCCTAAATTAATGTGTCACTATTTAGTTAGATCCAGCTTTGTTAGCCTTCATCTTCTATATATAAAACATATTTTGTTTTTCTTATCTGTGGTGGCATCTGAAGACTTGGATGCCTCCTTGTATCGCTTTAAATACCTGTGCCCAAAACCACACATGGATTTGCAAAGTCAGACTGGTCTTTTACCCTGCCTGTCCCAGAAAAAAATGAAAGGAGCGAATTTCAATAATGTGCTTCATAAAGTGTGAAGGTGTGGCATCTCCTGTATGTCTTTGTAGAGGATAAAAAGAATTAGGGAGCATAAAAAGAGAAAAGGGCATGAGAGTGGAGATGTTCCTTGCATTTTGTTTATCCCCCTTGTTATCAAAGACTGAAATTGCAAGAGGCTGTCTGACTGCCTCAACATAGCAGATGTATGACTTGGTATTTTTAAACTGAGCTGCCTGTCTCCAAAACCAAATGTAAGCATGTAGGTAACGATTCTCAACACATTTAATATATTTCTTATTTATTGACATATTTATCTTAATTTTTGGTTGGTTATGTTGCTTTTACAAGTAGCTGACCTCACAACAAACACACCTCATAGATGGGTTCCTAAATCCTTAATCTAAGTAATCTAGTTTTCTGAAGTACAAAACAGTTGGACATGAGAGATGGAGACAGAATTAGGTGTAATTTAGGCACGTTCAGGGTACTCAGTCTTCAGCGTCAGTTGTGCTAATGTAGTCAAGCCAGGTAAAAGTGATGTACAGGCTGTGACGGAGGCACAAGCTGCTGTTTGAGGCACTGCCAAATGTAGGTACCACAGCTGTTTAGCTAGAGCCTGGTAAAGGAATCCATGATGGATTAAGTGGGATCTCCTCTCTTCCTGCGTTTAGAAGTCTAGCAGGCCTCTGAAACACAGTTTAGTTCTTGGAATTTCCTTCCTCTGAAAGAATGGAAAAAAATCACTTACAAAACTAGTGTTATGTCTGTGCAGGATAAGTATTGTAACTGAGATGCTTATATATATTGTAGCAATATTAACTATAAACATTTTTCAATGTGCTGTGATTGGATTATTACTTATGGATTATTACTTTTAACCACAAAAGTGTTCTTTAAATATCCACTATTCTCCTCTATGTTGGCAGAATGATTTATCTGCTCTTTGCAAGTGCCATACACCCATCTGTAATCAGTCTGGCCTTCCATCATTCATCTCTCCTAAATATTTGAATGTAGTTTCACAGTGTAAAAATCCATAGATCGTATTTGTGTTTTTGAAAATGTCACTTAGAATATTATTTAAAGAGGGAGAACATATCAGTACAATACATTCTGAGGAAATTAGTGTTAATGTACGAACAAGCATCAGGTATAAAGACAAAAACCTGCATAAATCATTAGCCCAAACTGTTTATACTGAAGCAACATATTCAAAAGATAAGCTTTGAGAGACCTGATTGTAGGAGCCTTTGGCTGCTGTGCCTTCGAGATACACCCTCTGAGCAGAGGGCTGGGGCAGGCTGTGAGAGCATGGGGCTTTTTTGTTGGTGCAGAAAGCCTTTTCTGTCCTCTGTTCCTCTGGTTGCTTCAGCAGCAAGCCCACTGACACCCATGGAGGGTGTCTGTCTCTGCTGGAAAGGGCTGACCCGTGTCACTAGGGACGCAGTCAGGAAGGGGACTCAGGGCAGGATGGCTCTGGCCACAGAAGCTCATGCCCAAAGCATGGCAGCGCTAATAAGGAGTTTGCTGGAGGAGGTGGATCATGTTGTCACAACCAGCATGTTATAAACTAGCCTTGGCTTGCTGCCAGGTAAAACTTTAAGGATATACAGGATTTCCAGGGTGAAAAAAAGTGATGTATCACACAGGTCTACTCTTACGATTTCATCAAGGCTTTGGGCACACCTCTGCCCAGATGCTTTTTGGAAGATTTGGTTAGCAGCAACCCAATCACCATCTTGGCAGGAGTGAGTTTCCCCTATGATTTTTGCTCCTCACCGTCTCCTTCCCTCAGGTATTCGCTTTCCTGTTCCCTGACTGAGTCCAACTACAGGATTAATGTCATGCAGAGAACCTGGGAGAGCAAGTACCCCAGGAAATGCAACAGACCAGAAGGCAAACGGATAAATAAAAATTCTGCAAAGACTTCTCATCAGCAAATTAATTTTTCTGAGTTGCCATACTTTCAGAACTGTAGGATTTCCATAAGGTTAGCTGTAGAAATTGACTATGTAAAAAGGGTCCCAAAGAGGATTTTATAATGACAAAAAGGTATTTCAAATAATTCCAGTATTTGTAGTTAAGGATATAAAGATATTAATTACTTTGAATAAAAACAGGGCACAGGAACTCTATAAAGAAGAGAACAAGAAACATCACAAAATCCAGAATATTCAAAAGTCAGCTTAAACTTGCAGAGTTACACTCTGGGAAGCTGAGGGTGCATAAAACATTTTATGTTTGCTTTCAGTGTCTCTTCAAGTCACATATTGGAGATAAGCTGATAGTTGTGTTAGATTTTAAACATTTTTCAGATTCTTTTCTAAATGGAGCACGTAATAAATACCTGACCTGATATTTTTAAAAAACAGTGAAAGTTTTCTGGCTGCTTTCAGAGGGCTTTGGGTCAGGTTAATGTACAATTTTGGAGAAGGAGTTATACAGCCAGATTTATCTCTAATTACATAGCTGGTAGATGGAAATTATAAACAGGGGCAGATACATGAGGATCTGCTCTTGCAATCTGGAAAGAACAATTCTCCTGTCTCTTGACAGCCAGGAGAAACATGAGAGATGGGAGGGAAAATCTGATGGGCAGAAAAGTTATTTCTGCTACTGCACTTCTCTGGGGAGATAATTCAAGAGTTTCTTATGTGGTCTTTGAATTTTAAAAAAATCTGTCTATTAATGTTGGGCACCTTGATTTTGCAAGGGTTACACTGACACACTGAATGTAAGAAAATATTTAATGCTGTCCCTCTGCAAATTTGCCCTTTTCAAGTATTTTCATGTTGAACATCCAAAAAAAGAAGCTGTCCAAAATCAGTGGTCAGTTTTGAAAATCTTGACCATTAAATATATAAAATAATGTAATCAGAAATAGCAAAAAACCGTAATATGCAAATATGAGATACTGTGCAAATTTTAAATAATTATAAAGTAATTTCTATCTTAAAAACAAGAGTTATTTTTGTATTTGTTATGGTTATAGGAATGATAAAGGAAAATAATTTCAGCATGTACAAAAGTTCTGAATTCATATTAAGAAAAGCTCAAAGAAAACAGTGACTCTCTGGCACTGTGTGGATGACATTGGGCTCCATGTCAGGATAACACCCCAAAATTAGGTAGGCATACCTGTTTGTAAAGACTTCATTTTGTATTTGTGTCAGATGCTAAATGGTAAAGCTATTTCTGTCATGTTTTAAGCAGCATGGGTAGTCTAAACATGTTCAGTAGGCCTAGTGACCTTTTCCTGAGTAATGGAAAACTTTCAGCTGTGCCAGTGCAGTATATTTATATCAATATTATTTACAGGTCTGGCCCTCCTTGCTACTACTTCTCAGAGCTGTCCTTGAAGGAAAATAAATGTGTCAGGTTTTTAATACAATCAAAATGGTTATAAACATTCCTAAAAACAAAGATGTGTTCTTAAGCATGCTTGCTTTATCTGATTGCTATTTCTTTAGCAGCTGTTTTTCTGTGATGAACTAACAGATAAACTGTGAGATGGTTCAGCATCACATACACCAAAGCCTATCCTTAAAGCAATAATTTGAAGAGAAAGGTTTTGAAATCCACATTAATCTATTAACTATTTATGTATTTGCAGTTCATCTGATTCTTAAGAACATACTGAGGTCTGCCAGTTCCTTGTGATGCGTCGTGGATTTTGCTTACAAAGGATTCCTAAAGGCAGAATACATGTGTTGGCTACTCAAAGTCCCCCAGAAAAGGCAGAGAAGTTGTGATTTACTTGACAGTTGTAATAACAAAAAGCACAATAACTCAGTAGAGAACCCCCCCCCAAAAAAAAAGTTTTTTGAAGAGCAATTTTAACAGATAATTCAACCTTTTAATTCTTCCCTTTGAAGGGTGCGTGTGTATCACTTGAATTCTATGTCCTCAATCCTGATTTTAGACAGTATTTGTCTTAACTCATTCAGGTACTGAAAACAATGTGATGGTGTAATGAGGGTTACCTGTAAAAGCAAACAAAGCTGAGGATCAGTAGTAGTGAGCAGGATGTGGCATCATCCTTCAAATCCCCAGGCTTCCCATGTGAAATAAGATAGAGGCTCAGCCCTCTACTGAGATTGCTTAGGGAGGGTGCACAGTTGCCACCACTGCTTTTGAGGTGTCTCAGAAAGTGATCCCCAAAAGTTGTTCAGCATCTCTGGGCAGGTAGCAGTGGCCAGGGTCCAAGTCACAGAACTGATAACATCAGGACTAATTGATTAAGTTTGTCTGTTACCAGAAGACAGGAGCAGCCACTGATATTTGCTAATCACCTACAAGCAAGGCTAGGATAGTCGCCAAGTCACCATATAACCTGTTTCTCCAACCCAGAGAAACAAAGCTTTATTTGGAATATCTCTGGCACCTGTTTTTCTTACCAGTTCTTGTAAAAGCTGGAATGTCAGAAGACATCCATGCAGATGTTTTTGGAGTATTTCATAAGTAAACTCTCCTTGCTGAAAGTGGTGCTGTTTTCTTCCAACGCTACCTTCAGGTAACATGGAGAACAATTTGTATTCTTTTTTTTAGCTTTTTATATTCTGGACAGCTTATCATGTGTCCTACCTCAGTCTTCCTTTTGTAGACTAAACATGCTTAGTGTCTTCATAGGTCCCGTTTCTTAAAAAACACACCATTCTTGCTGTTCTCTGGATTATATCCCATCTGTTTATATGTCCCATTAAGTGTGGCATCCAAAG
The DNA here is from genome assembly GCA_038090715.1 of Florisuga fusca. Classification (NCBI taxonomy): domain Eukaryota; kingdom Metazoa; phylum Chordata; class Aves; order Apodiformes; family Trochilidae; genus Florisuga; species Florisuga fusca. Next base: position 55,770,440 of record JAAWXA010000002.1, read on the forward strand.
CTAGGAACAGCATTAGCACCCTGACCTCATCAGGGCTAAGCAGAACAGAATACATGACCATCCTGGTTGACTCAGAACTGTAGCCTTGCCTTTCTAAACCATTACTGTGTACTGTGCCATATCTTAATGGTATGTGTTCAGAATGCCATTTTCTTTAGAACTATGAAACAATTAACATCTTTCCCTAATGATATGTTTTCTTTCACACAGACATTCCTTTCTTTCCTGCAATTATTTCATTTTGCACACTTTCAGTCAGCTCCATCTGGACTTTTAAGGCACCAGCACTTTGTATTTGAATCTAATAACTTACTCACTCACTCAGTAAACAATATTCCTTGTGACTGGTAGCTGCTGAAGGAAGAAGAAAAAGACCTACACCAAGACGTCTGGTGGAAATGAAGTTATTTTTACATTGGAGTTGGGGAGGGAGAATGAAGTGCAGCGCCAGGACGTCAGGTTGGATTTATTTCCAGTGAAGTGAATCTCCATCTTTCACAAAGTTTATTTAAAAATAAGCTGTACTCAGATCTTTGGATAAAGATATTAGAAAGTTAAAGTGTACTTAGCTTTCAAACTGTGTTGTCTGATTATCCTAGCTGGCCTGACTTCCAGACTCCCTTGAAAACTGACCTAGTGTTTTTGGTTTTTACATTGGACAGATATCTGAAAGACCTGAATCATCCCTCTAAAGGAAATCATTGCAGGTGGAAGATGGAAATCATTACATCTTGGGGCAGTAATCTGGTAAAAGTGCATACCCTTACAAAATTTTCCAAGGAATATTCCATTATAAAAGAAAGGTTTGCTCCATCACAATAGGTACCTACTGTTCAAAAAGAAAATCTGTTCCTCTGACTTCTTTGTGATTGCTTTTTATACAGGAATGCATACTGAAAAGGAACTAATGGGTCAAGTATGTGTGTGACAGGATTTACAATCTGAAGGAAGGGTAATATATATATATCTCCTGAATTTAATGTAGTCCCTACTCATGTTATCTGAAAATTCTTTTCTGTTTATACACAGAAATGAAAATGTGTAAGAAGATGCAGTGCCCAGTCCTAGCTGAAAAACTGGTGTTTATTTTTTGTTAATCTTTTGGTCCAAAGCAAGTGTCTAGAAAAGGGAGATTATTTAACTTTTTAATTTAACTATTCATTATTGGGGACCTCATTCTACTTTGTCTTTCTGATGTGTAAAATACATATTATCATATTGGGGCAGAGTTAAGATCTGATTGAATATCCCATCTCCAATCCTCTTTCAGAGAAAAGTGTGAAAAATCCAGATAAATCTGGGAAGTAGAGGTAAAATTAAAAACACAAACACAGAGGTAATCTTTTATCTTTTGGGTTTTATGGTTTGTTTTTTTTTCTTTTTGGAGATACTCTCAATCATTGTAACCATAATTTTTCTGTCTCTCTCTACATGTTAAATTTCTTTTTCCTTTTTCTTACATTTTTTTCATGCTCATAGAGAGCCTTAATATAATTGCATGCTCAAAAGAGCATGTCCACATCTCACTTTTGAGCATGCAGTCTTTCAGTTGAGTTAATTACTTTCCTTTTGACATAAAGGATGAGAAATATGATAAATTAATTACAATGTACTTCTGTAATTTCCATCCTTATTGTTCTGTGCTTCCTATGGTTTTTTAGTATACATTGAGAAGCAAGGCCTGGCCTTTCTCATTCTTTTTGGGTTTCCCCTAAGCGCTGCTGTGATTTTCCAGAAACCTTTATTATTAATATTAGTAGTAGTAATAATAATAATAATAATAATAATGTTCTCAAGGCAGCAGGGCTTCACTGTTGATTATTTTGCTAACACAGAACAGGAAAATAATCTCTGACTACAAGTATACTTTGATATCATGTGGTTCTGCTAGTATGTACCATATTCCCTAGGAGGTGATTCTGTTGATTTGTTGGAAAGCATTATGATATTCTGGCCACATCATCTATTCCTTTCTTTTTGAGCTATGCTGTCTACTGAGGGCTCCATTACTTACAGAAACACACAGATGCTCTCTTAAGTACAGTGCACCTTTTAGGCCCTTGCAAAACACAACTCCCTTAAATACAATGTTTTATAGTTTTCCTAAATTTCAACTTCAATCAGGCTACATTGTTCTCAGGGATGGAACCTGGTGGATCAGACTATTATGGAGTGTCAAGCAGACAAAAAAGAACAGCAGGGAAAGATTGTTCTTGCTGAAGAACTTAATTGCCCTTAGTATTTGCCAAGGCAGTTAATGTGATTTATTGGGAAACAGTTAAAGGGCTAATACATTGCATAATTTTTTTATTGACTGTATAATTGAAGTCATAAAAATATGTAATTCGTTAGCTGGTGTAGCTTTGACTTTCCAGCTTGTGATTCCTGTATTTAAGGTTTTCTTTCTACATGAACTTAATAGTTAACAAGACTTAAACTGCCTAGTACTCTACTTTGAATACTGGTACTGCTGTTAAGGTTCCTCATATACTTTAATAATTAGACACCTGATTCAGGGGGCTTTGTGACTTTGAAAATTAAAAAACTTACTGTCTGTGAGTGATTTAAGTCAGACTAAAAAATACTGCTTTTACACAATATCAGATTACATTTGCTGTGACATGTATTTGCACAATACTGTATTTGTACCATATACCATAGTCCAACACCACTGCCAATCATGAGAGCAAATATGGTAAATTACTGTTGTTGTTGAGGTCTGATACACCAGAAGAAAAACACAAGTCTGAAATTACCGAAAACTTCATGGGAAAGAGGAAAGGAGTTCCCAGAAATATACTGGAAAACGGATGCTTCTCAGTTTTGAAAAGAGCTCGCCAGAGCTTTCCAAAAGCAGATGAATGTTCTTAACCTGATGAGTGTTTATCAACTGTCTGCATGTCTGCTTGGCAGCTTCATTCCCTTGAAAATGTTCTTAATCTGAAGAGCTGAGAAGAAGAGGTTTTGTAGTCATCCTTCTAGTAAAGATTCTCATTCTCCCAGTACATCTTTCTTCAATAATAAATGTGTAAAAAATAATGATATTGTTGTGGGTAGGGTATCAAATCATACAAGATAACTGAAGAATTATCAGTTGGCACGTACCTGTCTGTGCACACTAGAACAGATAATTTGGGATATTTTTAGTGAAACTTCTGCTAGGTAGAATTGTCTCTAAATTTGTACACAGTGTTCAAAAATTCCTTTTTCAAACGGAACTGGCAAAGAAATACATAGTAACACAAAGGCAGATAGATACTTCAAGCTTTCAGTTAATCTCAAAAGAGAAAGCAAAGTTAGCTTTGGAATAATTTCAGTGACCTCAACTTGATACCTTGAAGAGCAAATACTGTTCCCTGCCGAGTAATACAATGTCTCTGATACAAATCATACATTAAATTATGCTTTCCTTTTTCAATTGCTGTATAATACTAATATAAGTCCTGGCTAATGTGACTTGGAGTTCGAAGGATGTAATAGCTGCAGCTGGGAAAACTGAATCAACAGGTTGAAGCCTTGGATGCATGAAACCCCATACGTCTTTTTACAAGAACCACTGTTCCATTGTTCTTTGTGGCAGGAATTGTGGTTTTATTCTTTGTCAATACAATTCCTCACACAGCTGGTTCTTGATTCCTGATTAGTGTCTCTTCGGTGCTACAGCAATCAAGAAATAAATAACAAGAAATAGCATTTTAAGGCTCTGGTAGTCTTAAGTTACTTGTCCAAAGCCACAGAGCAAAACAATGCTGAACCAGATTTAGCACACAAGGAATTTCTTTTACCCAGTCTCAGCCTCAGACCATTATTTTGCTTCTCTCTAGCAAATGACCTTGTTTGATGTCCTTTGATACATCATGTGGGTCTTGAGATGCCACTGCCAGCACTTCTTCTCCTCTGAGTCACTACAAAGCCAACTACACAGCAAGCAGCTCCTTCCTGTGAGGTTTGATGCTCACGAGGAAGGCTTTGGCAGTGCAGAAGTAAACCCTGGGAGTAAGGCAGATGTGTGAAGTGATGAGCAGGATCCTAGCACGCATCAGGGCAGACAGCTGGGAAGGGCCTCAATATAAGGAACTTTTTGGCAGGACTCAGCACAGACTGAGTACCTGAAACAGAGCTGGTTGTATGGTCTTAAGTCTAATGATTTTTTGTTCCCTGGAAAATATTAAAAAATAATTCATTGCTTTGAATTGCATTCATAACATGCAGAACAATAATCCAAGTCATTAATAAGTTTATTTGTCTCATAGAATCATAGAATCATTAAAGTTGGAAAAGACCTTCAAGATCATTGTGTCCAACTGTACTACAACTACCACAACCACTAAACCGTATCCTGTAGCCCCACATCTAAACACTTCTTGAACACCTCCAGGGATGGTGACTCCCTGGGCAGCCCATTCCAATGCCTCACGATTCTTTCACTACAGATTTTTTTTCCTAACATCCAACCTAAACCTCCTTTGGCACAACTTAAACCCATTTCTTCTCATCCTATTACTAGTTCCTTGGGAGAAGAGACCAAAGTGGCATCTCCACAACCTCCCTTGAGGCAGTTGTAGACAGCAGTAAGATCTGCCCTGAGCCTTCTCTTTTTCAGACTAAATAACCCCAGTTCCTCAGTGGCTCCTTGTACAACATGGCCTTCACACCCCTCAGCAGCCTTGTAGCTTTTCTCTGGACATGCCCCAGGATCTCAATGTCTTTCTTATACTGTGGCATCCAGAAGAGCACAATTCTCAAGCTGAGGCCTCACCAATGCCGAGTACAGGGGCACCATCACTCCCCTACTCCTGCTGGACACACTGGTGTGGGTACAGGCCAGGATGCCATTGGCCTTCTTGGCCACCTGGGAACACTGTTGGCTCATGTACAACCATCCAGCCACCAGTAGTCCTAGATCCCTCTCCACTAGGCTGCTTTCCAGCCACTCTTCCCCAAGCCTGTAGCATTCCTTGGGATTATTGCGACCTTTGAGTTTCAGTCATTTATGAGGGTTCAGCACTCTGCCTCTGTGTTATCAGGCCTGTCTCCTTGGAGACACCTTTATCTGTCTACCAAATTTCAGGAGGAATCTCAGAGGTAAGATGGTGTTTTCATGCACACCCCTCACAGTATGTTCTCAACACAAGTGCTTCTCCTCAGTGGTTGTGTGGGCATGGTATTCTGTCCTTGCATTGACTTTAGTTGGTCTCTTACTCAGAAAAATACTTTCCTAGTTGGGGAAAGAGAGTACTGAACTCAGCATGTGTCCCACATGTCTGACATGATTATTTCCAGCAAAGTCAATGGAATTATTTGCACAGGATATGCTCCAGTGTTAAGACTTTTTTTAAAGCATAGGAGCAAAAACCATGTTTCTGTCTTAATGTGCTGGAATTGATCCATTTTCAGGCAGAGACAAAGGAAGTATTAAGGACCATAAGAGAGTCCTGTTAAGGGTGTAGTGTACAAAGGGTGGGAGCCTTAGGACAGGGTAGGATGGAATAGGATAGGAAAGGAAGTGAAATAATCTCAATCAGGCAAATAGGGTAGCTTATCCAAATAACTTTTCTGTTTGAAGGTACCCAGTGAACAGGCTGGGGTTTCTTGAAGTTTCAGTTTAAGGAATGAAATTATTTTAAAAATAATATTAGTGGTGGGCACAGGCAGAAAATGTGTTGCTTTTTCTGAAAAAACCCTAAACTAATTACAAATAATTTTTATCTTCTGTTTCTTTTCCAAGACTTGTTTTCAGGAGTCTGTTCTTCCTCTCAAACAGCCAGTGAAATCGCAAGAACCTAAAATAAACAGAGGTGGTATACTTAGGACTTGGCCAATTAAAAAAAAAAAAAAAAAAAAAAAAAAAAAAAAAAAAAAAAAAAAATGTAATTTTTATGTTCATGCACATTTTGTTATTAATTTTGGCTGGTAAATAGTTCTCTTTATAAAACAACAGCTTAACCGTTCACTTTTCATATGCAGTTAATCTCAGTTTCTGTGCTTGCTGTTTCCAGGAAACACACAGGAGCTGTAAAACTTGAATTTGGGGTTGAATCAGGGTTGAATAATAACTATGTAAATCATGCTCACTGCCTTTCCAGGGCTACCATACCCAGTGAACAGAGCCACAATCTCTGCAGTTCGCATCTTGTGCGCATGCAGCTGTAGCACCGTATCGTACAGCTGGTGTCTCTTCCACATGTGTTCCCTGTGCCTCTCCCAGAACCATAAATGTAGCTGGTGGAGACTCTTGCTCTGAAGAATGGGTCCTAGAGAGATGTTTGGTGAAGAGTTTGATTTGTTTGCATTTTTCTGATTTCTCTTTTCCTTCTTGTTTCATAATGCACATCTTGCCGTCTGCATGGAAGATGGGAAAGTCAAGAAAGTAGGTTTTTTTGGGCTGTGGCCTTCCTTCTGCAAGTATTAAGGCCATCTGTTGAAGTCACAGTGGCTCTCCACATGCTGGAAGTTAAATACATGCATTTGTCAGACTGAAGCTTGAAGTACTTGTGGTAACAATTTGCGGGTTACAAAATTTAGAACAGAAGATATTTATTCCATTAAATAATTAGGAGTTTTTAAATTATAAAGAAAAAGGAAATGTGCAAAAAGTACTGCTAAAAATGCAGGTAAGCTATCTGTGTGATCTAAGTTTAAAGTAATATTTAAAATTAAAAGGAAATGTAGTTGTTTAAATTTTACTCTCAGTAGTTTGTAGTGCTTCACTCGCTATTATGTTGCTTTTCATTGTTTCACAAAATAACTGTAGTAACACTCAAATATCCCAAACACATTGGTAGACTCATCTGTAAGGCATTCCCTGTCCCACTTTTACAGCAGCTGCCGGGCAGGCAGCTGAAGAGTAGTTGAGTCTTTAGAGCCTGTTTCCAAACACATAAATACGTGTCTTTTGGTGTTCTTGTGAGTGTGATCTCTGTACTGAAGTGAGATAAAAGTTACATATACGCTTGCATTGTCACAGGTTTGGGCTTATGTAAGGAACCAGTTTATAGATACTGAATTCTTCTGTAGCGTATCATGACCATGGAGACATTGCCTTTGACTAAGAAGATGGCAGATGAGGTTTATTATTTTGCAGAGCAGGACTTGTTCACTTCATACTCTATAGAAGATTGTATTTAAATCTTTATTAACTATCTATTTTGTTGATCTCACCGTCTAGCTCTCCCTGTCTCTGTCTGACTATCTTGCTCCTTTGCTTTCTCCTGTAATTACTTCTTGAGTCCAGCAACTTTACCATTAGACTCTTAGTCCTGCACTTGGGACCATGGACCCTTCACCACCAAAGCTACATGGATTGCCTTGGAGGAACATCTGTGAGGATGGAATCTAACTATCACAGAGAAAGGCTCTACCACATTCATGGGGAATTGATGTATCCAGCCAATGCAAGCAAATTTTTTTGAAGTCTTATAATTTAGCCAAATCTGGACAATTTTTAATAAAAACCTTTCCCCTGCCAAATTTCAAGTCCTTTCTCCAAAACATGGAGGCACTAGAGCTTTTTAATGAAACAGTTATTAAAAAGCCAAAACAAAACTAGGAATAATAACATGTTTTTCTCTCAGTTGTTCTCAGAAAAGTTGTTCTGTTGTTCTCAGAAATGGCTGAACCAGTTCATCCTGATTTATTTATTTTGGAAAGAGTCAGATGAGACAACCTTTCAGCATGGGAAATTTCAGCCCAATTGGTTAGTCTTTCTCAAAGTTTGGCAAAGTTTAATGCAAGTGAAAATGGTCTTATACTGAGAAGTCAAAGACAATGCTCCTTGCTTAGTATAGAAAAAGACTACATATAATAACTGCTTTTTTTTTTTTATCATTCAGATTCTTTGAGTACATATTGCTCTACAAAGATGCAGTGATGTTTCAGATTGAACAAGTTACAAAGCTTTGCTCAAAGATTGCTCTGACAGAGCCATGGGATCCATATGATATTCCTGCCAATTCAACTTACGAAGATCAGTACTACATTGGGGGACCTGGAGATGAAGTTATGGTACAGGAATGGTCTGACAGAAAACCAGCCAGGAAATGTATGTGCATCCTTTTTTTTCATCTTAATAATAATAATGGTTGTCTCTGCTACCCAGGGAAAAATAAAATCAATCGTGTTTCACCCTAGCTTTCCATATTTTTATAAAGTATGCTGGAAGAAATAATAAATATACCATATGCACAGAATATATTTTTATTATCAATGCATTTTATTAGCAAAATGTTCCATATTGCAGTAGAATCAAATATGTCTGAGGGACTTGATTGTATTTTAGCTCATATTATACAGGTTTCAGCATGGAACATTATAATTTTGTGTCTTAATTCAGCAGTCTTTATCCAAAATTTATCTAGAGGAGAACTGGCAATATAAAACTAGAGTGGGCATAGTGGAAACAAAACAGGTGTCAGTGTGTGTCTACATGCTGTTATCAAATGTTATGGAGTGGATCCAAGACACCATTCAGCAGCAATGGACATCCTTCATAGGCACCTAAATTTTGTTTTCTGCTACATTAGCAGGAAGTATCTGAAATGCTTAGTTCTGCACTTTGCAGCTGAACACCTGTGTCATAAAGGAAGGCAGGCTGAATTTTTCAAGGTTCAGTATGTCAGGTTTTGGATGCATAGCAGGTTATTGCTTTCAATTTCATGTGTGGTTTACTGATAACCCAGAAAAGTATAAAACTAATTTTCAAACCCCCATTAAATTTATGGCACTATTCAGCTAATGGCAATACTTAAAGTTATAAACACCTACTATATCGGTTTGTTATGAGCCTGAGCATTTAGCCAGGGGGGGAAATATTTCTTTCTTGAATGAAAGTAGAAAGAATGAAATAGAAAATGAAGTATTCATTAGACCTCTGTAAACAGGTCAGTATATCTTTTGGTATTCCACAAGAGGCAGAGTCTCACTTCCTCCAAGAATATTTGTTTTGAGATCCAGTATTTTTGGAGCTCTTAATGGAACTTAATGACCAGATACATTCAGTTATTGATGTGTGATTTTTATCTTGTAGTATTTTGTATCTACAGTGCTTTTCTGAATGATCACTCAAAAAAATAATGTCTTACAGTTTTCTACCTGTACACCTTTCAGCCACTATTGGCTTGAATTCTAAAAATTATATTTATGTTGAAATTATGTTCCAGTTATTAACCTAACATATTAGGTTCCAGTACAGATATAGGCTACTTTGGCAGCATCATATTTTACCTTGATTTTTTTTCATAATTCTGATAGAAGACTTACTGAGGAAAAGAAGCCTCCATTTCTGGATACTCAAAACCAGACTTGTTGAGTTCAGTGTGAGGCCATCAGGTAAAGACACTCAGGTGTTGCCAATCACGAGGAGGAAGGCGTGAGCTCCTGTTAAGCCCACCTGTGCCCAATGAGGGCTGGCCCCCACTGCGCATGAGCAGAACTGGGGGACCAATAAAAGGTGGGCTTTGAGAAGTGAGCAGGGGTCACTCCTGACCAGCCTGAGGAAGAGGATAGTTGACTCTGGAGTGTTAGCACTGAGATAGGCTGACTGATTCTAAGGGCAACTTTGGGGTGCTGTTCTTGCACCTTGGTAAGAACACCTACTGGACCTCAAAACACTGTGGTCCAGGAAAGGATTGTCTGCAACAGTTCTGAATATTTTTTTGTTTCTTAGCATGCCCTGGAGAGGTGTGCTCAAATATTACTCAGATTTCCACCCTTTCTTTAGGTACTGTATCTGAGTTTCTTGTCATGGCTTATCTATTTCTGATAAAATGATTGTGGTACAGCATATGACACAGGAGGGGAAGGACAGAAAATAAGTATGTAAGTTTTTTCTGAGTGAAAGAAAATAAGCCTCCTTGGCTCCGAAAAAATGTGACAGGCATCCCTCAGAGGAATTGATTTATGACTGCACTAGGTGATTTTGTGCCTTAGCCTCCTGAGTTTATGCTATCAAGAGACCTGAAATGAATAAAACAACTGGGTGATGTACGAAGGAAGGGGTAAAGAAAGATCACAGAAGAGGTTGCAGGTGGTTAATAAAAACATATAAAAGTGAAGGGTATCCAAAGTAAACCACCACAATGGTATTGACTACAAAAATGGCATAGTAATGAAAGTAGAGGTGATGAGAGGGAAATAGAGCAAGGAAACATCTCTGAATTAAGCACACTGTGGAATTAAACTGAAGTTAAAGAAAGGGACAGACTTGGTACCTTGCATGTAGCGTAGTCTTGAAATAATGGACTAGTAGAAATGGTTGAGGAGAATAGAAATTTTAAAAATTAACATGATAAAGATGCTATCACTAGGTGATGGTAGACAGAAGGAATGAGTTAAAAGAAGAGATGGAGACAGTAGAGTTGTATTTGGGAACGCTCCTCTTCTAACGAGGCAAACCCTCTGAGCTTGAAACAGTAAGATGGCAAAAGTTTGTGTTTATTTGGATTAAAGATGTGGTGAGTATCATCAGTGTGAGAATGACAGTTAAGGTTATAAAGTACCAAAGCTGTGGAAGCAAGATGCTATGGCTGCCAGTTGTGGTACAGAGGAATCTCCAGCACAGCAGAGGACAAGTGCTTCCTTGGGTAGGTAAGTGCAGAACTTTCTGTGCATGGGAAGCAATCAGCTGTCCCACATAGTTGGGAGGATTAAGTGTTTTAGAGTGTCAAAGGCTATGTTGAGAGCCAACATTGTGAAATGGATCGCAGTTTTTCAGTAATCTCACCTTCCAACTTGTCAGGAACAGAGTGTAAGATGAAATGTCCCCATGCTACCTGAGCTGACAGCAACAAAATTTACCTTCGGGGAAAATAGACCATTGCTTTAGCAGTAAAGTGAGTAAGTGCTGACATGGAAGTGGCATGAGATGACAGAAATCAGACTTGTGCAGAGCACAACAAAGCAGAAGTTAAGGTCCTTCCATAGAGGTATACCTGAAAGGTGATATACCAGTTCCTTGATGATTTGAAATGTGCTTGACACCAACATGTTCAGGTTTAAGATCACTGTGGTGTCCAAATGGTATTTGTTTTGTGGCCTTTCTTGGTATTACCATACGTGTAACAGAACTGTGGGCAGCTCCAGCCTACAGGCTTTGCCCGAGGGCTGGCCATTTTTTCACTGACATCATCATGTCACATTCACTCATTCTTCTCGTCTAAAGCAGTGATATTTCTCCTTGCTTACAGTGGAATCCTGGGTCGGCGTTTACACAGTCAAAGACTGTTACCCAGTACAGGAAACCTATACGAAGAACTACAGTGTGACAACCTCCACTCGCTTTTTTGATCTCCAGCTGGGCATTGCTGACCCCTCAGTGTTTACACCACCCAGCACCTGCCAGACAGCCCAGCTAAGGAGGATGAAAGATGAATGCTGATTATGGATGCTGGCTGCCCTAGGAAAACAAATATTAACCAAGAGGATGGTTATTCATAGTCAGCTGCTGATGTCTTAACCTGATTTTTCAAGCTTATTGTTGCTCCTTCGGGAATTGTAAGTTTTCACTTGAAAGTGGATGTAAACATTTGGCTGAGTAAAATATGTAACACAAAAAATATCTTTCATCACATCAATCTACTCAGTGATGCACTTGCAATATTATATCATTACCATTATGGTCGTATTTATAGATACTATTTATTTAAACTGTGGCTGATTATCCTTTTTGAAAGGTTTTGTTATTTATTTTTTTCAAGAACACAAAGCATAAATGGTAGCATCTAGAAGGAAAAGCTAGATTTTATTTTTGTTGTTGTTGCTTCAGGGGACTTAAGTAAAGCAGAAATGTGTCCTGAGTAGGACCTCATCCCTAACTGAAAAATGCTCTGTTTTGAACAATGCACATCAAAAGTAAGGAAATTCATTCTTTGGTTTTGTTTTGCTTTGTGGTTTTTTTGTTTGGATGGTTGGCTGGTTTTGTTTGTTCCTGCTGTTCAGGAAGCTGGTAGTCTAATGTTTAGGATGTTTTTTTATTTCTTTCTGAAAAGCTGCTGGAGTACCTCTATTCATGCAATGCTAGCTGACATGCAGAAAATACTTTTCTGTTTCTTGGAAGAATGGCATGAAAGGAAGGAAAGGAGAGAGAGGGACCTCCCCCCAAAATAAAGCCAAAGTTTTCTTAAATTTATTACACTTTTGGCGCAGTAGGGTGCAGTGAGACATTTTTCAGTCATTGTACCTTAGCATCCACTTTTCAAGGCAATAGTATTTGTTACCTATGCAAAGTGATTAAATGATTAGAGGTACTGCACTCTAAATGGCTTCAATATTTTGTAACTATTTTCAAAAGCCTTTCCTTACTCAAAGGGTATGAAAATACCTTTAAAATCCCAGATAGAAGTGACAAGAAGCTGTTCTTAATGCATAATTAGTAAAGACTAAATCAGTGTTTAGAGAGTGCCTGGCCATCTGGACCGAAGGAAAGACAGAGCTGTGTGACCCAGTGGGAGGAGGTGGGAGAAGAAATAGGAGGGAAAGGTTCTAGATGTCTTCTGCCTGGTGTAACTTCAAGGCACTGCAATCTAAGCAGAAATGACAATCTTGCTTTCTTTTGCACCCACTTCAATGATGCCTGCCATATTTGCTGTTCAGCCAGCATTTCAAAACTTATCATCTCCACATCCTTTCTGGCAGGAAGAGTTCCTTAAGGAAAATAAAAAACTAACCAAAACAAGCACAGGGAGTGCACATATTTTGCTTTAGAAAAATCAAACCAAATCTTGATATGCCTTCAGGCCCTCAGACATGTGGCATGATAATGAGTTTTGCATTTTTACCAATAGAAATTTATTCTCTTATTCTGTAAGTCTAGGCATGCATTTTAATTTTTATTTGCAAATATATTTAAGGCCAGATTCTTGTCCTCTTACACATGTGGCATAGTTTTTTGCTCCAGAACTTGTCTGGTTGAAAGCAGTGCACCACTGGGAAATTTGGTGTCTCTGTAGGCGAGATGCTAGGCAGGCATTTAGTGCTTCTTATATAAATAAGTGGTACAGTGATTATTTTACTTTTACAGTTGTGGTCAGAATGGCATTTTGCTTTGCCTTGTGCCTGCTGAAAGCATATATACATACCTGCTAAAATGTAGGTAGCTAATTTAAACTTTTCTGTCAGACATAATTATTTCATTGAAACATGCTGCTGGAAAGAGGGACTGGGTTTCCTTGAATTTAGATCTGCACTCCTTGCATTTAATCTGTACTTGCCCTCTGTATTTTTTGTGACAACCTAAATGGTAACTGCATATTGTTCTCATTAGGGCAATGATTAACATGCATTTCTTAATATCAGTGTCCTATTAGAAACTGGAAAACATAATAAAACTGGCTTGCAAACATGAGGCTGTGGTACTGTACCATTTGGGGTGACTCTGTTGTGGTGGAGCAGATAGCTGAGTAATCAGGGTGTTTGAATTATGTTTTGCTGACAGTGATACCATTTCTAGCAATAACATTAAAAGTTCCTTTAAATACGAATTTGCAAAAGTCTGGTACACAGAAGTGCTTTAAAAATGTTGCTGTAACCTACAGGGCAATTTTAAATTGCTAAATATGTACCTCTAAAACAATGCTGTTGTCTTCTTATTAATGCTCTGCAAAAATAAAGAGCTTTAAAGAGCTGTCGAACAACAAATGTTTGTATTTTAAAGGATTTTTTTGTGGTTTAAAGTAGCTATGGACCAAATATTAAGTACAAAATGTGTATGCTTTGTTTATTACCTGATGCAGTTTGTTATCGCGTATCACAAGAGACATTGTGTCTTTTTGTGCCTATGCCAATGACTCAGTAAGAATAAGCATAAAGATGAGACTTTAAAGTCAACATATAGTGTGCTGCCATAGTAAAGTAAAAATTGAGCTTTCATATGTGTGATAGTCTGGGGAATTAATTTTTCCCAATTATCTAGGTTGAAAAATAAGAATAAAATTGTGTGTACATGTCTTAGATTGTATTCTACTGGGTAACAGTGACAGCACCTGGGGGCTGGATATCCTGTCAGACAAAGATGTTTTTGTGAGATTTCCAGTGTTTCCTGGGTTCAGCTGGGCCAGAAAGAGTGCAAACATAGATCTGCCTGCCATATTTTTGTATTTCAGGCTTCGCTGAAAGCAGGATGTGTAGAAACACAACATTGTTTTATTTAAAGTTAACCAAACATTCCTGAACCTCAAAACAGGTTAAGTTTGAATTTGGGGAGGAGATCTGGGCATTTGGTTCAGTTCCTGTTTTAACAGTTTGCTTAACTCTAGTAGTAGGGACAGGTTTTCCTGCCTCAAGTTATGCTGCACACCATGGCAGTGCTGCCATTTACCAGGCTGTGCCAGCTTTCTGGAATGTAGGAAGAAATACAATTACCCATAGTCAAAGAGAATCTTAGTCAAGAAATCTGTGAACAGTACAATATTCTTATTTTGTGACACTGTAACAAAAGCAGTACTTATTCACCTTAAAGTTAATTTCATTCTAGTGTTCACACTTACTCCTTGCAGCCTCGCATCTCTTTTCTCACCACCCTCTACTTCCCAGGGTCAGTGAACTGTAATTCCAAAGCAGCATTTACAACCTTCATTTTCAATTCTTTTGGGAGGAGTTGAGCACCTACAGACCTGATGGATCTCATCTGGACCTGATCACTTTAATTTTGCCAGTAGTCTAAAGAGAGGGTTGGTTCAGAGAGAGAGCAGGGTTGGTCCAGGCATGGTTGCTGATGCCACAAATTCCCAACTGATGAGATCTCAGTGTGGCTCTTGCACCACGTCCTGCATCTCCTGCATCCTTGGCCACAAACTAATGCTGGATTGTGAGGTCTCCCTCATCTACCTTTCCAGGAGGCTGCATGGGCACACACAGATTTAAACTTCACATCTGTACAGGCATAGGAACAAATGAAGCAAGCTTGGAAGGCTCTTAGAATTGGCTGGGTTGGAAGGGACCTCAGAGATCATCAAGTCCAACCCTTGACCCACTACCGCTGTGGTTACCAGACCATGGCACTGAGTGCCACATCCAGTCTCTTTTTAAGTATCTCCAGGGACAGAGAATCCACTACTTCCCTGGGCAGCCCGTTCCAATGCCTGATCACCCTCTCAGTAAAGAAATTTTTTCTAATATCCAACCTAAACCTCCCCCGGCACAACTTAAGACCATGTCCTCTTGTCTTGCTGAGAGGTCCCTGGGAAAAGAGACCAACCCCCACCTGGCTACACCCTCCTTTCAGGGAGTTGTAGAGAGTGATGAGGTCTCCTCTGAGCCTCCTCTTCTCCAGGCTAAACACTTGAAACACTTCTGAATATTTACTGCTTCTAAGGGGAGAGGGAGAAAAGCTTATGGCCCAATGAGTAGTCTCAGAAAACAGTGACAGATATATGGGATGTGAATGATGAGATGCTGCTATGAAGCTGCTAGAGGAAGTTTCCAGACATTACTTGGAGTACATACTGGTTCAACTTCCTCCAGGGTAAAGATCCCTGTGGTTTGATATGGCTGCTTCAGCACAAAGCCTGAAAGTGCATACTGAATGAAATGATGGACATAGTTACATCATGATATTTTGTTTGAAGTAAGGACAAATTGTCCAGCAGTGCATGTTTTTCAGGAATGAGTGAGTGACTGGTGGGAGGTGACGGTGTTGCTCATGCACTCAGCACCCACCCCCACCATTGACTGGGCTCACCTCAGGCTTCACTGAGGCCAGGAAAGGAAAGGAAAGGAAAGGAAAGGAAAGGAAAGGAAAGGAAAGGAAAGGAATATTGGGGGATGCAAGGAATTCGGGGGTTCCACGGAAGGGGGAAAGGGATTCAGGCTTCCTGATAAGGTCCAGGGCTGGGATCCCCCCCCGTGGTCAGGCTGGACTTAGTCCCTGGGCTTATCCCGGCTCCATACCTGGTTTCAGGGCTGGGAAGGAAAGCAGCAGNAGGAGAGGAGAGGAGAGGAGAGGAGAGGAGAGAGGGAAGAAGGAAGAGGGCTCTGGAGAGGCTGTATATGCTTCACCCAAAAAAATATCCCACACCTCTTCAAAGAACATTTAGAGTTATGCTGGGCAGCCCACATTGCATTTACTTTATTACAGTAATATCCTGTACTAAATCCTGTATGTGTGACTGTAGCTTGCTCTTGAGCAGTTGCTTCATAAAAGGAGAGAAAAACAGATGTTTTTTCCCATCACACTTCCACAGAACTTAAGTAAAAACTTTGTTTCCAGCTGAAAACACTGACTTTTGAATTAAAAAATGGCATGTAGAATGTTCCAAAGACTTTCAGTGAACCAAAACCAGTATCTAATAAAGCAATCTGTATCTCTAAGCAGAAGTCTTTCAGCCTTAGAACTCCTGCTTTAAAATAAATAAATAATGTCAAAAGCTTGTCAAAAGGACTGAATTCTCAATAAGTCAGCTGGCACTCAGCTCTGAAAGATGCTGCTTCTGTAGTGGACTTCAAGAGGGGCTCTTGCCTCAAGTTTGATACTTTTTCCAGCAATACCAGTTGAGGTAATGAAGGTGCTGCGTCTTTCTACACACCTTATCCTGTCAAAGGGATGTGATTTCTTTACTTTTGTGTCCTCTGAGCACACTGTAGTTTTCCAGAGAAAGATGATCATTTATGCCAGCGCAGGATCTCTCCCAGAAGTTTAATGTGCTTGGTTGAACACGAGAGCAGCTGACGAGCAACAGGCAGTGTCCCTTATCATGGGAGTAAGCTTAACCAAACTCATGACATTTTTCCCTGTTTCTGGCCTTCTGGGACATCCTAGACTAGAGATCCCATTTAAAGAATCTGTAAGCTTTGTGTTTCATGTAGGTGAGAATGGGAGAAAAACAGCAAGGAAAGTGAAAGGTGAAAAAAAGAAGTGACATGAGGCAAAATTCATGTATGTTACCAGAGTGGTAGCTCGAGAGATACGGTTCAATCACACCCCAAATAAAGGAAGAGGGGAAAAAAAGGGGGGGAAAAAAAAAAAACAGGAAGATGAGAAAGAACTCTCTTTACCTGCCCCTTCTGTTTTGGGGGTTTACAGAAAACACATGGGAGATCAAATCCAAATTTAAAAGTTCCTAAATATCAGCATTTCTTCTCAAGCAATAAAGGTCCCTGAAAGACCTGACCAGCCTGGCAGAGCCCCCCGTGAGGTTTGCTCATCTAGATGCTGCATCCTGAGTGCCTGACAGCCCCACAGGGCCCAGCGCAGAGCTTCTGGGTGCCCTGTGGAGGGAAGGAGGCTTTGGGTGGGCCTCCACCTCTTCCTTAGGAAGGGGGCACTGGGCGGACTTGACCTATCAGGCTCACGCCAAGGAAGTACCAAACATTTGCACTTCCTTCTGAACTGGACAGACTGAGTGCAAAATCATCTCCAGCCACTGGAAATCAACAGTCAGCACCTATGACCCTGTTCTGAGCTGCTGCATTTGGACACTGAAAGCACCCAACTCCCTCCCCTTTAAACTTCCACCTTCGGCTAGAGCTCACGCTGCCAGAATGACACTGCTCTTAGGATTATTTGTTCCAAAGATCTCACCTCAGATCTGTGCATGGAAAGGACAGATGGTCCCCAGAGAAAACATTTGGAGACACAGTCAAAGGGAAAAGCCCAGAAGGAAGCAAGGCAGGACATGATCCTTTGCACCTGCTGCCTTCCCCATCACACGAGCCACCTGAGCTGCACTTGCAAACCAGGCAAGTGCAAAAACTAAGCAACGGGAAGCAAAGGTCTATTGTGCTTCAAAAAATGCTGCTAATATTGTCTGTGTTAGAGCAGTGCTCCCACGATGTCAAATGTGCTGCTCATGAACGACATCTCCCTCTCTGCAGGACAGTTTTGAAGAGCTGAAGGCAATGTTGGATATTCCCCCTGCAGCAGCCCATGTCCCAGCCAGCCAAAAGCACCAGGCAGGGGCAGCCAAGCACAATACATCTTTCGAGCTTCCTCCTGTATTTCTACAGCAGCTGCCCGAAACCATGGCTGGCAAAGGGCTTTAGAGGAGGAAGATGTCTGTGGCCGGTGTTTGGGCAGGTGTCTCAAGTGCTACGGTGAACTTTGGGCCACCTTAACCCGAGGCTGTGAGCAGAGTGGTTGCACTCGAGTGCTGTAAACAGCCCTTGTTTTGCACTGAGAATTGCCACCCTCAAGAGCCCTGCTGTGTAATGGTGCTCATAGGAAAACACCGGGGATGAGATACAAGCCCTAGAGCAGACCACCACTGGCCACACTCAGAAAAGCCAAGAAACTGTTCAAGAAAAATAAAACACCACACTTCCATAAAAATTTCCATCTACACTGGCTAAAAGATGTGACTTTCTTTATTCTATTTTGAGTGTGGTAGCGCCATCAGTGCCAATTCTACAGGAATTTCATTCGGGATGAAATGCCAGTCTGGATTGCTGATAGATACAGTACAGTACAGGAAGGCAATTAGCACAGCCACAGCCAATTGTTTCAGAATGTGGTAGGTCAGCTTTCACTTGTCTTGTGGGGCCTTTTGCAAGAAGGGAAGAGTGGTCTCAAAATGCACAGGCTACCAGTTTGTTTTCAAGAGTAACTGAAAACATGGGTTTTAGCTTAAAAATTCCACATAGTCTGAAACCCTGGCTACTGCCAGACTGAATTTTGCTTCAAAGTCCTCGGGACAAGGGGGAATGACAGCAAATGAATTCATTGGTAGCCTTGCTCTGCCTGCTCATCTCTCAGATCAACATTTGGACACTGGACACATGGTCTGTCTTGTCACACTGAGCTTGCCTTGAAGTGTTGAGATTCTTTACATGAACAGAAAGAGCCTGGCACCTTTCTGCACTCATTGCACCAGTCCTGCAAAATAATTAACCACAAAGTGTGTGCTAGCAGATGGTTTGCTAAGTGTTGGCTATTAGGGGTGACTATTAGGTTGGCTGCAGGGTTGGCTTCTGCCATGGCCTGAGAGAAAAGCAACAGCACTGGGTTTGTCCTTGGGAGCCAAGACTGAGAAGGCATCAGGGACACCCAGCAGCTGTGCCCAGAGCATGGCCTCCAAGGGCAGGGCCTGCCTCAGGGCCAGCACCCAGTGCCCTTCCCAAAGGAAGCTGTGATGGGAGGGGCTGTGCAGGGAGGGGCTGTGCAGGGGGTTTGTCCCCATCACCCCCATGTCACAATGGCACCACCAGCAAAGCAGCAGTCACAATGCCCCGGGGCAGTATAAAAGGGGGCATCCTCCTGTGTTTGCTGCCAGAGCTGGTGCTGGGGCAGCCCGAAGACATCTGAGTGGAAGTCCTCGGGAAGCTTCTGGAATTCTTTGGAAGGGGGCTGAGGGAGGATTGGAGACTGGATAAGGCTGCTTGAGATGAGAAGAACCACCAACACATGGAGATACCCCAGACTACAAGCTCTTTTAGCTGGACACCCATGAAGACCAAGGGAATGTCTTCTTGAAGAGCTCTGCAGAGGTCACCATCTTCTTCCCCTGCTGAGCCAGGGGCAGCAGCCGTGAGTGATGCAGAAATGTTGCAAGGGGTCTCAGTGCTTTGGAGCACCCACTGGTGTCTCACCAGGCACGGGAAAGGATTTGTTGCCAAAGTCAACCAGGCTGGGTGCATGTGGCCACTCTTGGAAGCGCCCGAGATGGCTCCAGCTTGAGGGAGATTTGGGCTTGAGCCATCTTCAGGAGGTGCCCTTGTGTCAAGGAGGCAGTCTTGCTCAGATGCTCAGGGAACAGCCGATCGCCAGCTCTGCTGGGGTCAGGAAGGAATTTTCCCCCGGGGCAGATTGGCCCTGGGCCCCAGGGGTTTTTTGCCTTCCTCTGCAGCACTGAGCATGACCCCTTGTCAGGCCTCCTCTGGCCCATTTGGGCTGCGTTACTGCCTGATGCTCCTGCACCATGACCGTGGCCCCTCTTGCCCTGCAGCTGGGGGGAGGAAGGCTTTTTTCCCCCACGGTGGCCTAATAAGTGTCCGTGGGGTTTTTTGCCTTCCTCTGTAGCACTGAGCACAGCCCCTTCTCAGGGCTCCTCTGGGCCCTTTTGGTTTGGTTCTTTCCTGCTGCTCTGGCACCTCCATGGTACCACTTGTACCCTGGCTCTTCTGGGCTCTTCTGCCCATTGCAAGTTTGGAGCAGGAACAAACATTGCTCTTCCCTTGGCTTCATTTCCTCACAGGAGACAATATCCAACATTTCCTCATGCCCATGAAATAAGATCCTCCAGAGAGGCAGACTTCATTGGTAAGCCACGTGTTTGACAGCATGCAAGTGCTGCTCTGATATAGACAATGCTACCACCAAATTTTCAAGCACAATTGCTTGTGCAAAACAGCCTGGGCTTGGAAGGGCTTCAGCCTGGATGCACCATCTGCAGCTGCCACTTTTTAGCTCATCTCTGCAACACAAGTGCTGAGCAGACACAAGAGAGCTTCTCACGTTTCACTGGCCAAGAAGAACAGCAATGGAGCAAGTTTGGGAAGGCAGAAAGCATGCTTATCTTCACAACATGTCATACTTTTGAAAATATCCTACAGTACCACACACCTCCTTTTTTGTGTGGTCGGTTGGTCCTGATCCGTGTAGAAGAATAAGGTTTGCTCTTTCAGAGACAGGGACTGCTTGGCTTGTATTCCTGCTGCTACTTTGCAGCTCTTTGGCTTGTCTTTCCCAGATGGCAAGGGATGTTCTTTCCAGCTAAACCAAAAGAACACATCAGCCTGATCCTGGCTTCACATACTCATTTTGTTAATGTTTGTGAGCATCAGATCTGAGACACAGCCAGAAAAGTAAAGTAAACTGAAGTAAAACTAGAATCCAAATAGAGTCCAGTAGAGGCCAACACAGGTCAATAGAGGCCGAGCAGTGGCAAATGGGCAAGAGAGTTGAAAAGAGTCCAAATAGAGTAAAATAGAGACACACAGACTCAAATTATAGAGTGCAAATAGAGGCAAAAGGAGTAAAATAGAGCCAAGTATGGTGAAACTAGATCCCAAACGCTGTCAAATAGATACAAAATAGAGTCCAGAATCCAAGTAGAGTCATAAGGAGTCAGAGTCAACAAAGAGACAGAGTCCAAAAAAGTACAAATAGAGTTCAAAAAAGAGTTGAAATAGAGTCAAAACAGAGTAGTGGCAAAGAGAGACCAAGAGTCAAATAGTGTTAAATCACAGACTCACAGAATCATTGGAGTGTTGAACATCATTAGGTTCCTTTCTGCCCAACTCTCCAGCCTGTCCAGATCCTGCTGAATGGCAGCACAACCTTCTGGTGTTGTCAGCCACCCCTCCTAGTTTTGCATCATCAGCAGACTTGCTGAGGGTACACTCTGTCCCCTCATCTAGGTCATTGATGAACATGTTGAACAAGTCCAGATCCAGTACTGAGCCCTGGGGAACACTGCTGGCTACAGGCCTCCAACTTGACCCTGCACTATTGATCAACCCTCTGAGCTCTGTAACTCAGCCAGCTCAATCCACCTCACTGTCTGCTCATCTTACCCACACTTCCTGAGTTTCTTAATGAGGATATTATGGGCAACAGTGTCAAAAGCCTTGCTGAAGTCTTGGTAAATTACATCCACTGCTCTCCCCTCATCCAACCAGACAGTTATGACATAAGACTATCAGATCAGTCAAGCATGATTTCCTCTTGGTGAATCCATCTTGACTACTCCCAATAACTTTGTTTTCTGCCACGTGTTTAGAGGTGACATCCAGAACAATTTGTTCCATCACCTTTCCAGGGACAGAAGTGAGTCTAAAAGGCCTGTAGATTCCTGGGTCAACCTTCTTTGCCTTTTTTAAGATTGGAATTATTGGCCTTCCTCCAATCCTCAGACACGTCTCCTGTTCTCCACGTCCTTTCAAAGGTGATGGAGAGTGACCTAGCAATAACATTTGCCACCTCTCTCATCTCTCATGCGTGTATCCCATTGGGACCCATGGACTTATGGATGTCCACTAGCTAAGTGGTCTCTACTCTGGTTGCCCTCTACCGAGGGAGTTTACTTCCCTCCAGGCCTTCTGTCTTAACCCCAGGGTCTGGAATTGATAAGAGCTGGCTTTAGCAGTGAAGACTGAAGCAAAGAAGGCATTCAATAACCCTGCCTAAAAAACCCCTTCATGTTGCCTTTGATACCCCTTGCCAGATTTAATTCCAGGTAGCCCTTAGCTTTCCTTGTTGCATCCCTGCATTATCTTACAGCTTTCCTATATTCCTCCCAAGTGGCCAGTCCTTTTTTTCCCATGCTGTAAATTTTCTTCTTCCATTTGAGTTTTTACAGAAGATCCTTACTTATCTATGCAGGTCTCCTGCCTCCTCTGATTTCTTGGTCAAAGAGATGCACAGATCTTGAATATGGAGGAAGTAATATTTGAATACTGACCAACTCTCATGGGCAGCCCTACCCTCTAGAAATACCCACGGTATTCCACCAATTAGAGCTTTGAAGAGACTAAAATTAGCTCTCCTGAAGTCCAATATGTACTCCTACATATTTCTTTACGTCTGGGTGGAGGATACTGAACTCTACCATCTCAGTCACTACAGCCATTGTTGCCCCCAACCTTCACATCCCCAAGTCGTCCTTTTGTTAATACACGGTCCAGCAGTACACCTCTCCTCATAGGTTCCTCCACCACCTGTGTTAGAAAGTTATCCTCAATGCTCTGCAGGAATCTCCTGTACTGAATGTCTCCTGCTGTCTTGCCTTTCCAGCAAATGCAAGGAGTCCCCCATGCAGACTGTAGACTGTGACCGTTTCAACTGTCTGTAGGCCCCGACCTCCTCATCCTGATCAAGTGGCCTGTAGCGAACTGCCACAACAGTGTCACCCATGTAGCATGCCCCTTAATTCTTGCCTGTAAGCTCTCAATTGTTTCTTTATCCTCTCCTAGGCACACTTCAGGTGCTCTTTCACATAAAGAACCCCTCCACCACCCCATCTTGCTGGCCTGTCTGAACTACTGCTTATGACAGCATGCATGGCACCATTCCAGTCATTTGAGCTACCACACTATGCCTCAGTAACTGCAATGAGATCATGGCACCACCGATCTCTAGTTCTTCCTGTTTGTTCCCCGTGCTGTGTGCATTGGTGTATAGGCTTTTCAGAGTGGTAGTCAAGCAGGAGAGGAGTGGGAGGACATACCATAGTTGTGCACTAAGCAGTTAGCCTTGTGGTTCTTGTCTTTGCAGGCAGCTAAGGAGCATTTTTTGCAAGTCTGGTTGACTTGGTTTGTTCCCTGGGTGGTTGTGTTGACATGAGCAGTTCCATCTTGGAAATTAATCCTTCTGAATCATTCAGTTTGAAGTTCATTTCACTAAGCTGACCAGCCTGCTGCCAAATATTCCCTGTTCCGGACAGGTGTATTTCATCCTTCCCTAACATGTTATAGTCTGTGAAGGAGGTCCCATTGTCACAAAACCCAAAATCCTCTCAACAGCATCAGCCACATAGCCAGAAGTTGATATGCATTATACATATTTCTGACTACCTCTTTTCCTCCATCTAGTAAGATGCAGGAAAAGATAACTTGCACACCAGATTTTTTTACCTGTACCCCTAGAGCTGTATAGACCTCCTTAATTCTGCTTAGCTTCTGGCTTGCTGTGTCATTTGTGCCCACATGAAAGAAAGAATAGCAGAGGGTAGTAGTGTGTGCTTGTTGTGGTGTCCTCTCACTGATGTCTCTGATCTCAGCTCCCAGGAGGCAGCAGACCTCTCGTGGCTCTCTGTCAGGTCAGGAGATGGGTTTCTCAGTGCCCTTTAAGAGAGAGTCACCCACCACAAGTACTGTCATTTCTTCTTGTGGTGTCCCCTGTGTGCTGCTCTTAGAGTTACTTCCTGTAGCCCTTGCTCCTGGGCGTCTGTGGTTGAAACATCACATCCTATCTGTTTGTGGCTGTAATTGTGGAGGGTGGGGACTGAAGGGGAATCCTGCTATATACAGTCCAGACTCAAATAACAGCAAATAGAATCCAGACAGAGTTAAAACAGACCCCAACAGAGCCTAATAGACTCCAATAATGTCACAAGAAGGGCCCAACAGAACCAAACAGAGCCCTAATTAGAGACCAAATAGAGTCAAATGGGGTTAAAGAGAATGAAATTCAGTTACATAGAATCAAACTGAGTCAAGAGCCAGAAGTCAAACAGACTCAAATAGTCCAAAAAAAGAGCCCATGAAAAGCCCACAATAGAATCAAATAGTGTAAAATAGAGGCAAGAGAGACAAAAGGCAAAGGGAATCAAATAAGGTCTAGAGTCAAATAGACTCCAATAAAATCCAAATGCAGTCCAAATGGAGTTTAAATTAAGCCGAATCAAATAGATTCGAGAGTCAAATACAGTAAAATAAATGCAAATAGACTCTAAACAGAGTCAAAGTAGAGTCAAATAGAGTCAAAATAGGGTCTATATGAGCCTAAACAGAATAAAAATTTAGAAAAATATAATCCAAAAGACTCCAAATGTGGTTCAAAAAAAGAGTTCAAAGAGAGCAAAAAGACAAAAAATGAGTCAAAGTGGAGTCCAAAAGAGTTAAGTAGAGTCAAAAGTAAAACAGAGTCAAAAAGAGTCAATAGGGACACAAAATAGTTCCAACAGAGTCCAGTAGAGTCCTAATAGTCCAATTGTGTCCAAAAAGAGCCATACAGATTCCAAACACAGTCCAAACAGAGCCAAATGGAGAAAAATAGTGTCCAAAGAGAGCTGAAGAGAGTTCAAAGAGAGTAAAATACAGCCAAAATAAAGCCCAAACTGAATCACATGGAGTCTGGCAGGCTTCCAGCAGAGACCAAATAGAAGCCAAAATGAAGCCAAGCAGAGCCAAAATAGAGCCCTAATTGAGTCAAACAGAGGAGTCCAATAGAGTTCAAATAGAGGCAAATTATGTCAAATACTGTCAAAGGCTTCCAGGGCTCATGACACAGCAGTCCCCAGCCCCTCTTTACCTGAATGAACCTGATGACTTAGAGCATAGGGTTAAATGGCAGCAGACACCACAGCCGTGTCTATTCAGCCACACTTTTTCAGTTACCCTTGCATAACAGGTACAATGCTTTGCAAGGGGAACTGAGTGCTGACAATGGTCCACCTAACTTGAAGGTGTCACCAAGTCTGAATCAGACTACACCCATCAAAACCATTCCAGTAAAGAAAAAAAAAGGCAAGTAGTTGTCATAGGCAACTCAGTTCTGAAGTCTGATGCCTCCCTGGGCCTGCCCTGGGTTAAAAATGTTCAGAGAAAGCTCCTTTCCCTAGTAAAGCCCTTGGACCCATTATTAATCTTGCAGGTAAGCAGTGATGAAGTAAGTAACAAGAAGTCCAGAGACAACAGAGAGAGACCTCAGGGCCTTAAAGCTACTGGTTAAGGAATCAGAAATACTGTTGGTGTTCTCCTTTATCATTCCAGTTCCAGGGATCAGTGAAGGAATGAAACTCTCAAAGCAGGGAGAAGATCCTGGTGCAAGAGATAGCAGGGCTGATTGTAGAGGCCATCAGGTAAAGACAATCAGGTGTTGCCAGTTAGGAGGAGGAAGGCGTGAGCTCCTGTTAAGCTCACTTGTGCCCAATTAGGGCTGGCCCCAACTGTGCATGAGCAGAACTGGGGAACCAATAAAAGGTGGGCTTTGAGAAGTGAGTAGGGGTCACTCCTCATCAGCCTGAGGAAGAGGATAGTCGACTGGAGCGTTAGCACTGAGATAGACTGAATGATTCTAAGGGCAACTTCTGGAGTGCTGTTCTTGCACCTTGGCAAGAACACCTACTGGACCTCAAAACACTGTGGTCCAGGAAAGGATTCTCTGCAACAGCTGATGGACACAAGTCTAGAGTTGAAGAGGCAAGGGCACAAAACTAGGATTGCTAGAAATAAGCCTGGAGCCAGCACATAACTCTTTCAGGGATGCTGTGCTAGAGAGGTGTTTCAGTCTGCCATTCTAGTGGAGGTAAGGGATGGAGATTTATGCAGTAAAAAAGATGTGAGAGTCATTGGTTGGTTAGTTACTGTGGAAGTGCCTGAGAACAGTCACCTAGGAATTAGGGCTTCTTCGTGTAAAACGTGACAGGACCATCAGCCCAACTGAAGTGCACCTGCACAAATGTACACAGCATGGACAATAAACAAGAGGAACTGGAAACCATTGTGCAGCAGGAAAACTATGACATTGTTGCCATCACAGAAATATGGTGGGATGACTCACATGACTAGAGTGCTGTCATCAGTGACTGCAACCTCTTCAGAAGAAGTAGGCAAGGAAGGAGAGGTGGTGGTGTTGCCCTGTATGCTAAGGAGTGCTATGAATCAATCTGGCTGCAGATGTCAAAGATAACAAGAAATGCTACTATGAATATATTAACTCCAAAGGAGGACTAAGGAGGAGAACCTCTGTCCCTTATTGGATGCAGGACGAAACAGTGATAAAGGATGAGGAGAAGGCTCAGGTACTTAATGGCTTCTTTACCTCAGTCTTTAGTAGTAGGGCCAGTTGTTCACTGGGTGTTCAGCTCCCTGAGCTGGAAGACAGGGATGGGGAGGGGATTGAAGCCTCCATAATCCAAGAGGAGATGGTTAGCAACCTGTTGTACCACTTAGACATACACAAGTCTATAGGGCCTGATGGGATAAAGGGCATTAAGGGAGCTGGCAGAAGTGCTCACCACAACACTTTCCACCATTTACCAGCAGTCATGGCTAACCAAGGAGGTTATTGGTTACTGGAAATTTGCAATGTGGCCCCCATCTACAAGAAGGGACAGAAGGAGGATCCAGAGAACTACAGGCCTGTAAGCCTGACCTTGGAGTCAGAGAAGGTCATGGAGCAGATTATCCTGGGTGCTATTATGCAGGATAACCAGGTGATCAGACCCAGTCAGCATGGGTTCATGAAAGGCAGGTCCTGCTTGATGAGCCTGATCTCCTCCTTTGACAGGGTGACCCATTTAGCAGATGGGGGAAAGGCTGGACCTTAGTAAAGCCTTCCACACTGTTTCTCACAGCATTCTTCTGGAGAAACTACCTACATATGGCTTAGACCAGTGTGCACTTCACTGGGTAAGAAACTGTCTGGCTGGTGAACTGGAGTTGTGGTGAATGGAGTTAAATCCAGTTGATGGCTGGTCACAAGTGGTGGTCCCCAGGGCTCAGTACTGCATCCAGTTCTCTTTAGTATCTTATTCATGATCTGGATGAAGGGATTGAGTGCACCTTCAGTAAGTCTGAAGATGAAACTAAATTGAGAGGAGGGAGTACTGATCTTCCTGCAGGTAGGAAGCCTCTACAGAGAGACCTGGGGGCAGGATGGATTGGTAAGCCAAGACCAATTGTATGAGATTTAATAACACCAAGTGGTGGGTCCTGCACTTGGGCCACATCAACCCCACTCAATACTACAGTCTTGGGGAGGAGTGGCTGGAAAGCTGTCAGGCAGAAAAGGACCTTGGGGGGCGTGTGATTGACAGCCAGCTAAAT
This sequence comes from Florisuga fusca, assembly GCA_038090715.1. Classification (NCBI taxonomy): domain Eukaryota; kingdom Metazoa; phylum Chordata; class Aves; order Apodiformes; family Trochilidae; genus Florisuga; species Florisuga fusca. Next base: position 55,797,857 of record JAAWXA010000002.1, read on the forward strand.
ATGATCCATCAGTGTGCTCCAGGTGGCCAAGAAGGCCCATGGCATCCTGGCTTGTATCAGAAGCCATGTGGCCAAAAGGACTAGGAAAGTGATTGTCCCCCTGTAAAGGCACTTGTGAGGCTGCACCTCAGATATTGTGTTCGGTTTGGGCCCCCCACTACAAGAAAGACATCAAGGTGCTGGAGCAAATGCAGAGAAGCTAAAAAAACCTGGTGTGAAGGGTCTAGAGCCACAAGTCTTATGTGGAATAGCTGAGGGAACTGGGCTTTTTCAGTCTGGAGGAGAGAAGGCTGAGGGGAGACTTTATTGTTTGCTACAACTACTTGAAAGGATGTTGTGGTAAGGTGGGGATTGCCTCTTTTCTACCAATTACTAAACTGGTGATAGGATTAGAGGAAATGGTCTCATGTTGGAGAGAGGAGAGTATGTAATTTTTAACACCTTCACTGAAAGGGTAATTAAAAACTGGAACAGGCTGTCTGAGGAGGTGGTTGAATCATCATCCCTGGAGGTGTTTAAAATTACAAATTTGCTTAGGAACATGGTTTAAGCACTGACTTGTAGAGTTAGGTTATGGTTGGACTTGATGGTCTTAAAAATCTTTTCCAACTAGAATGGTTCTGTGATTCTGTGAAAGAGAATAAAATTAAGCTGAATAGATTCAAATCTAGTCAAAAGTCAAATCAAAGTAAATAGAGTCAAAGAGACTCAGAGTACAAATATAGATCAAATAGCATCCAAATAAAGTCAAAACAGAGTCAAATAGATCCCAATAAAGGCCCGATGGAGACCAAATAGAGGACGAAGAGAGCGAAATAGAGACAGAGTCTGAATAGAGACCTATAGAGTCCAAATAGTGCCAAATACGGTCCAAAAGAGTCATATAGCCACATAGAGCCCAACAGAGTCAAAAATCATCAAGAAGGGTAAAATAAAATTGAGTCAAATGAAATTCAAATCGATTCAGAAACAAAAAAGTCAAATTCTTGAGGGAATAGAGTCAAAATAGAGTTTTGTCAAATAAGAGTCAGAATAGAGCCTAAAGAGAGACAGCAAAGAGAGTCCCAATAGTCAAATAGTGTCCAAATAGAGTCAAATGGAGTCAGAGTCAAATGGCATCAAATAGTATCACATCAGACTCTAACGGAGCCCAATAGAGTTGAACAGAGCCTAGAGTCAAATAGAGACCAAAATCTAAAAGAACACTATAGAGCACTTTAGAGTCCAAATAGTTTCCAATAGAATCGAAATAGTCATTCAAAAGTCAAAGAGAGTCAATAGAGCATCAAAATAATGTCCCGATAGTTGCCCCAAATAGAAGCTATGAAGAATAAAGTAAACTAAAGTAAAATCATATCAAGATTTTAGGAAAAAAATTACAAAGTAGCTGTGGGATTGATTGGAGTTTGATTTTTCTCCAGTGACAAAATACAAATTCATATGAAAAAAAATAGTTTCCAAAAAAGAGATAAAATCACATTCTTAAAACCTTTGAGTTTTTTTCAAGAAAGAACCTTCTTTGTGCATCAGTTTGTTATCCACTTCTCAGATTCTGTCAAAAGTTAATATCTCATGCCTGAGGGTTTTTTTTTCAATATTAGTTACATATTTTCAAAATGGTAGTATCATCTGGGGATTGACCCAGTGTCTGACTCTCATCTGAAGAAGGCTGGGTTCAGCTGGCACCCTTTCTCTTGGCTCCATCAGCCCCATTGTTTGGGTTATTCTACATGGCAGGCTTCAGGAAGGATGTGTGGTCAAAATAGTGTGTCCTGTGAAGGAATTATGTTTACAGACGGGTGTGTTCATTCCCTGCTGCGTCTGAGAGAAAAATATTCACCAGGAAGACAAAAACCAGCCCATAATTCATGATATTGCAAGAAACTCCAGAGGCAAACTTGCCTGGAGAGGGTCGAGGTCATAGCATCTGTGCTGGAAACTAACTGCGCCATTAACTCCTTGACACAAGAGAAACATGGATCAGCCAGAATCCTTTTCCTCGTGCAGTCTCAAGAGTGCACAGCTCCCTGCAAGATGTAGTGGATTTTTGACTTTCTGGAGCTCTCCAACTTTCCCTTGCCAGGCTTTCAAGTGATATTTTTCAGGCTAAACTGAGGACTGCAGCAGCCGGCTCCTGGCTACACTTGCACACTCTTTTAATGCTTGTGAACATCTGTGCTGAAAGAGAGTTAGAAAAATAAAATAAAATCCTGTTCCACTTGTATCCTTTGTGCTACGTGTCCTTGGAAGTGTTTTTGAGCTAAATACCACCCTGACCTTTCAGGTAAGTAACAGTCTCATAATTATTTGTGTCATCAAGAGTACAGAAGAAGAGGAAGGTTGGGGAGGGGAGGAGAGGTGTAGAGAGCAAAGAGGAGGAAAGGGGAAGGGAAAGGGGAAGGAGAAGGGGAAGAGGAAAAGGGAGGGAAAGGGGAAGGTGGAGGGAACATTTCCATTGGAATGGACCTAAACTTATCATCGAGTCCAACTGCCTGGCCACCTCAGGGCCAACCAAAAGTTAAAATGTGTCATTGAGAGGTCTGTCTGAATGCCTTTTAATCACTGACAGGCATGGAGCATCAACAGCCTGTTTCAGAGTTTGACCATCCTCTTGGTAAAGAAATATTTCCTCATGTCAAGCCCAAACCTCCCCCAGTGGATGTAGCTTTGAATTACTCCCACACTTCCCCTCAGGAAGATACTGAGACCAGTGAGGTCCTCTCCAGTCTCCTTCTCCAAACTAGACAAAACCCATATCCTCAGTCACTCCTCATAAGACATACCTTTTGGACCCTACCTCAAGCTTTTTAGCACTCCCGTGGACACATTCAAGTACTTTAACATCCTTTTTTAATTTTGGGCCCTGTAACTGCATGCAGTACTCAGGGTGAGGCTGCACCAGGAATAACGACCTCTTTGGACCAGCTGGTTAAGCTGTACTTTGATGTGGTTTACCCTCTTGGCTGCCAGGGCACACTGCTGACTCCTCTTGAGCATCCTGTCAACCAGCACCCCCAGACCCCTTTCTGCAGGACTGCTTCCAGTTTAGAGGGCTCCTCTCCTGGTTTAGATTTGTGCCCAGCATTACTCTATCTCAGGTGTAGAATCCAGCATTTTTTCCTGTTAAATGTGATGCCATGGATGACTGCCCAGTGCTCTGATCTATCCATATCACTCTGCAAGGCCTCTTGTCCCTTGAGAGTCAACACCACCTTCCAGTTTAGTATCATCAGCAAACTTACTGTCGGGTCATTGATGAAAATATTGAACAGAACTGGTCCTAAAATTGAGCCCTGAGGAACACCACTTCTAACTGGTCACCATCCAGGTGTATCCCCATTCACAACAACACATTGAGCAGCCACTTCCTTACTCATTGTATCATGTACCTGCTCATCCTGGAGCTGGACAACTTGTCCACAAGGATGCTCTGACAGACGATATTGAAAGCCTTACTAAACTCCAGAAAAAAATACATCCACTGCCTTCTTTTCATCCACTGGGCATGTGAGCTTATAAGCAGAAGGATAACAAATTAGTTAAAACAAGCCTTTCCCTTAGTTAACCTATTTTGACTGTGTCTGATAATTGTGTTGTCCTTTAAATGCCTTTCAATAGCACCCAGCATGATATCCTCCATAATTTTTCCAGGTATGAAGGTTAGACAGGTCTGTAGTCTCCTGCATTATTGTCCTTGGTCTTCTTATAAACTGGAATAATGTCAGTCAGCGGGGACCTCTATTACATAAAAACACTTGCTTCAATCACCATGATTGCTGCAGTAGCATCCACAAAAAGGGAGTTTGAAAATGCCTTCAAGAATATAGCTCTTGTTCACTGGTTGTAAAGGTAACATACATGTAATACAGCCTTCTGGGAGAAGCACCTGGACAATTGCATTATCTAATTTTTTTAGCAAATTAAAAGCCTAAGTTTTCTGGGAGTTTAGTTGGACTAAACTTTTACTTCAGTTTTAGCTAGTCCAAAAATTTAGTTGGACTTTTCAAATCTTCCTCATACCAGACAGATCTCTTGGAAGATTAATCCAATGAGCCCATTTCTTTTTTTTTTTTTTTTTTTTTGGAAGATCAGTCCAGGAAATCATATCATTGACAGAGAGTGACAAGTTTGTCTGACCCATTGCATAGCATCAGATAACAGAAATAAACTACTCAGCTTCCGATCAGACTTTCAGCCACATGTTTTCCTTTCAAGTGAGACAGGAAAGCAGATGTGCCAGCAGACAGTTCAAGTGTGACAAAGCAATGCTCAGCAGCAGGAGCCACAAGGGCTCTGTAATCTTCCAATGGGCATGGAGCAACCTCATGAAAGAGTATATCAAATATCTTTGGTTCCAGGTCCAATATGGCAGTGATCTGGGCTTCTTATTTGTTCATTAATCATTGAAGTTTTTTTTATTTTCCTTTGTGAAGTATCTTTCTGGAAGACTGGAAATCTCTTAGAAGAAAAACTGGTGTCCTAAATTTATGCAGTTCTGAGAAGAGCACAGGTGTGTTAGCTCTACAGTTTCTAGTATTTTGAGTTATCTGCAGTAGCTGCAGAGCTCAGCTGCCACCAGTTGAAGATTAAACTTACACTTTCCTGACATAAGTCCTTCCTTCTCTACTTGCCTTATGGCTGGCCTCTGCTCCAAGCTCTTTTGTACCACTTTGCTCTTCTAGTTCCTCCATCTCACTGTTTTTAAAATGTTATAAAACACTCACAAGTGTATCCTAAACATTCCTTTTAGGGCACTAAAATGCTTGATCCCTTTTCAGATGGTATCTGAAAACACATTACCCCTCAATCTTAAAAGTATACTACAGGAACACGTTATACATATATGTTCAAAGATAGCATCTGTAATTGCCAAGTATGAAAGCATAATAGTTACTACTATGATTATTTACATAGGAACCATTGTTAAGAAGACTGCTTATCTTACATGCAGTGCTTATAAGACCACATTTGGAAGTTTCCACTACTGCTATGATCATTATATTAAGCTTTTCCAATCTTGGTCCTCTATTTTCCTTTTCCTATAAAGATTTGTTTCAGTCTAACCTTTAAAAAGGTTGACATCCGCTCATAAAACTCGTTTCTATTTTGATGTTCCCTTGTAGCAAATCCTGGCAAGGATACCAGGGAGTGTGGGACTCTTAATCACCGTATACACCCTGAAAACACATATGTTACAGGAAGTTTATCATTTAAACTTCTGCTGCCCTGGTAGGGGGTCTTCCTAAGTTAAACAGAGCACCTCCAGGAGGAATCTTTGCAGATATTGTGAGCTTATTCTAATTCTGAGTTTATTTTCAGTGTTGTTTCCACAGGATCTAAAGATGGACAGAAGTTAAAAAGCAACTGGAAGGCTAAATCACCAGGGAGATGCAATAGAGTGTTTTCGTGAGATCTATAAATCTCTTGAGATGTTCTAAAATTACAGATAGCTGTCTTGGCCAGGTTTGGTTCTAGCAGTCAAAAAAACTAAGCACTAATTTTACATTTTTAAGCTTCCTTAAAATGGGCCTGCTTTTTCAGTTGGAACGTGGATGACTCACAGCAATCAGGAGGCCCAAAAGACAATTCTCCAGCTGTTCACATGGCACAAACTGGTGTCAGTCCCCAGCATCCAGTGGAGCTACACTCTCTGCTGCTGAGCGAGCTGCTGACTGCTGCCTACCATGTGCTATCCTTGAAATCCAAGCAAAAAGCTCTTTCATAGCTGGGCACACTGGCAAATTCAAAGAGCCCATTATACGGCTTGGCTCAGTGTTATCTCCATTTTCACTGACCTAGCAGTGGTGTGGTGCTCACCTGCCTCTGTACCAGAACCTGAAGCCCCTCAGTTTCACCGGTCAGTCCATGCAGCTGCCCCAGGGGACGTGTGACATAACACCAGTGAAGTGACCTCATAATGTTGAGTGCTGACATTGGGCACGCTCTGGCGTGGTGAAAGCAGGATGTTTTTTACGTCAGCATCCCTGGGACTCGTGCACCCTTGCATTTACTGTCATTCCCTTGTCACCCTGCGAGGCACAGCGGACGCCAGCGCTGTCAGCAGTTGCATAAGCACGCGCCATCAAAGACCTGGAAGCCCCACACTGGCACAGCACACAGGCTGTGCTTCTGTTCTTGTAATTAATTAACTCCTGGCAAGAGGCTGCTGAAGGCTCAGCATCCCCTAGCAAGCAGATGCCAGACCACGCAGGAGTGGCACTCGCTGCGACTAAAGACACGGTTCCAGCGAAAAAGAAAGTGGAAGCAAACAGCAGCCTTCTGCCAGTAAGTGCATTGCATAAGGTCCAGGCTCAGGAGCTCTGCACAAATTGGATTTGCTTTACTCATGCTCAGCTCAGTGCTCCTCAGCATCACTCACGGGCTCTGTGACGTTGCCTGGCTGTCCTGTTTGATGCACAGACTCTATGAGTCTAACCTCTGTCTAACCAAAGGACCACAAAAAATGGGAGTCTCAAGCCAACTAAAAGAAAAGGTAATGTTTGGCCTCCCAAGTTGTAGTGTACATACAGGCATACATGTGAGTGAGTACAAGAGGTCCTGTTGCTTGAGGTTACCACACAATGTAGTTTGTGGCATCCTTTGCTAATAATCTGCATAGCCAGTTCCACTGGGATGAAATGGCTTGAGAGGACCCAAGCTTAGGCCACAAGGATATTTGTAAAGATGCCAGAAGACCTAAGCCAGAACAGAAAAACTGAGATAATCTACTGAAAAATCCAGTGCATAATGCTATGCTAACACCAGGACATCATAATACTGAGATGTTTAAGGTGAATGAACTCAAAAAAAGACACAAACCCTAATCAGAGAACTGCAAACAGGCACCTCCAAAATTAAGCCCAAAGGTTAAACCAAGGCCATCAAGGTAATTCCAGAGCAAGCTTTAGCTTTATAAACAAGGACTGTCCATTCTTTTGGCACCGTGTCACCCAACATGCAATGTCTCAGTCTGAACTGGAGGTCTGAAATGTAGCATGTTTGCTCAGCACCAGACTGCACGGGCTGAGCAGGAATTGTCCCACTGTGATGCCTGGCCTTTGGTAAAGCTGCTGGCACACAGACAAGGTACAATGGATTTCGTGGAATGATTTGTTCAAATGAGAATTTCTCTGGCATAAACTCAAAGAGTCCTGACCCCTTACTTCTTCAGAGCCAGCACAGCTTTGGACTCTTTTATATCTCCATTTCTAACATTTAAATTCCACATAACATAACAACATAACATAATGTAAACATAAAGATGCAATATTTAAGATATTCATAACCCTTGATAATTTTCAACTTTTCAGGATTGGAGGATCATTGCTACTAGTTTTAAAGTTATAGTAAGCATTAAGAAAGCAAACCACCTTGTTATTTATGGCTTGAATGGATTTGTAGTGTTAGAAATTACGCTTAACCTGCTCTTTTCTGACCTTCTCTGGCTTAGGAAGATACTTTGGGCAGGAGTTAGTCTAGTTGGATGAGAGAAATGCACAGTGCAGATGGTATGAAAGAGAGGGCAAATAGTCACAGGTAGTAGATACACATAATCACTTTGAAATTCTTTTTATATTTATATTCAGTTTTATATTTAATTTGGAAAGTAATACATAGTTTAAAAAATAACCTGAAGTATAATTATATTTAGTTCTGTCTCCTGCAGAAAACCTATGTAAGCAATTAGGTATTTAGGTCAAAGATTTCTTGACCACTTTCAGATACCTCTAATGAAAATAACATTTTTCAGTACGGAAAAAATATTTAAGCTTAGCCTATGGAAAAAAAATTCATATATTTAGGTTTCTCAGCTAAAAATCACTCTGATACTTTCAAAGCTACATATGCAATCTAAACATCTTTAGTAGGATTCAACCTTTGTACTCAACCTTAAATACTAGCATGGGAAGCTCTGCATGTGGCTGGGCAACTTTGGTTCCCCCTAGAGGCAATGAATAAAAAGAGGTACTTTATGGAGTGAGATACGTGATGTCAATGAGAAGTCTGCTTCAGAAGTCAACAAATCAGTCTCTCAAAATGCTCATTTATAACCTGCACTGCCTAAAAAATTAATCTCTTCAAACCAGCTTCAAGGTAGGTAATTTTGTTGACACCTTCCATGGAGAATGTGAAGCTTGTCTCTGTTTTCCACTGTTGTTAAAGTAAATTGGCCAAAGTTCCCCAACGTAGGCACCTAAATTTGACTCTGTGTGTGTGTTTGTGTGTGCAAGCATCATATTTTTGAAAGTGTTTACATCAAAGCATTATTGCTTTGTATTGTATATTTTAACGAGTCTCTGTGATTTTTTTTAGTAGTGACACAACTCTTACATTGTAAAGTGATTAATTGCCTAGATATTTTTTGATCCTCCTTTATCATACAACTAATTTTTCAGGGTATCAGTATTATGGTTATCTGAACATAAATTTTAAAAATTTAGTCTGTAGCCACTCTTTTCATTTACTTAAATATGGACTGAATATTCCTGCAACTGAAGATAAAATGGGACTTTTTTTACTTCAAAAATAGAACACCTCTTTTCTCTTCCACCAAAACCTGAGAAGGCCAGTATCATGTATTGCTTATCTTTGCAGTGTGTTCTCTTTATATGAGAAAGGAAAACACCTCTGTCCATTCAAATCACTTTATGAAATGGAACCTTGTCAGTGTATAGGTATGGGTCTTAAGGTCAGTTTACAAACAAAAATCCTTTAAAAAGTTGTTAGATGAAATGAAAGAGGTACCACTCAACTCTCAAATACTGGTTTCTTGAATTCATACTTAAGGAAATTCATAACTGGAAAATAATATCAAAAGCTGTGGTTTCTCAAATGTTCACCCCTGAAATAAATAAATAAAAAAATTAAAAATAAAAAGCATTTATATTTGAAATGCCAGCTAATTCCCTTGAAACCTAAGTTGTGACATTCACTTTCAAAAAGTAGAGTCAAGACTTTGATGGCATTATGTCACAGCTTAACTCTGGCCTGGCAATTAAACCAAATGACAGATGCTCTCTATTAAATCACCCTCTCCTCCCTGATAAAGGAAGGAGAATAAGAGGGAGAGACTTATGGGTTGGAAAATAAACTACACAGCTTTAATGAAACAGTAATGATAAATAGGAAAAATTACTAAATACATACAAATATACAGGAAAATTGATAGCACGTTCCTCCCCCCTCTCCCCCAATAACTCTCATGTCACCCCTGAGGCTGCAGGGCAGCCCTGGGAAAGTCCAGGCTGGACTCCTGGTGTCAGGAACAGTCGGGAGCTGGAGGCAGGAACACACAGATTCAGGCTAGCAGGGATCAGGACCACAGGCAGATGAACAGAGGGAATCCTCCCAGGATGCTGAAGAAAATAGGGACAAGTTAAGAAGGGGGTTTAACCCTCGTGATCCCTCAAATTTATACTGAGTCTGATGTGTATGGGATGGAATACACATTGTTTGGTCAATTTTGGTCATTTATCTTGCCCATTCGTCCCTAAGGGAGGGCTGAAGATTTGACCTTTTTACTCCTCCTTCTGGAGGGCAAAATGTTCCTCAGAGCTGAGCAATGTCCTTGGCTCTGGACACCAGTTTCTAGCTGTAACTATAAACATCAAGTGTTATCAGTCCCAGAAGTAGACACTGTCTGAGAACCTTGCTGTTAATTTCAGCAAGTGCAGCTACTTACAAGAGACTTAGCTGAAAGCAAAGTTACAAGACAGAAAATTTCCTTTATCCTGGCCCAAACCAGGACACAGTAAAAGCAGGAAACACAGTCCTTCCTACAGAGGATCCTGGGTGGTTCATCTTCAATACCGTAATTTTTATAGCTGGAAGTTATTTCAGAATATGTTTTAGACCCTTCAAGGTATGTCTCCTGGTTTGTGAGGAGCAGGGTGAGAGCAGCCATGGCCACGGGGAGGGCAGGGTGGGTCAGGTGACCCCAATGGGCCAATCACGGCGCTCCTGCCCCTGGCGTGCGGCATAAAATGGTGCCTCAGGGAGCCCTCCCCGGGACTCCATGGCGGGGTTGGGGTTCACTCGCTTGTCACTGCTCCCCCTCCTGCTGCTGTCCCTCCATCCTGTCTCCTTGCTGAAGAACATTGCTCACCAAGTCAAGTTAACTTACCCCGTCCCCTTGTGTCAGGCTGGTATGGCCTCCTCAAGGGTTTTGCTGACTGTCACCAGGACCCTGGACACGGACACCCTATCTGCTACAAAGTCCAGTTTGAGACTTTTCTGGTCAGGAAGTAATTGCCAACTGAGGAATATTAGGTCTGTACTTACATACTTGTATGTACGTCACCATTATTACACTTCATCATGTCAATAAACCTCTTCTAGTGTTTTTCCAACCTTAAAGTCTCTCTCCTCTTCCCCTTTTCATCTTCCCCTGCGAGGGTAGTGAGGGGATAAGAGGGAACATCCATCACCTGGTCATTGGCTAAAACTGTGACACTACATTTCTGTTATTCTTCAGAAATGTATACAGATAACATTGAGAGAAAATAATTCTGTAAGTTCTACTTGCAGGTATAATGAATTAAAATTATATACAGTTCCTTAAATTAATGAATAGGTGCTTCTGTCTACTAAAATATGTGCTGAGAATGAGCTTGCACTTCTTTGCTTGTGTCTTATAAACCTTTATTTCACACTGCAGTCATGTATATATTATATCTTACAAGACACTGAAAAGAGCTGCAATGCTAAAAAAATGGAGAAAGATCAAATTTTATTTGCCTAAAGAACTTTGTTACCAAAGAATTCACCTTGGAGTCCATATTCTACACACAGAGCATTGGCTCAGTGAAAAAAAATTCTTAGGTTATGAGGAAAAGGAAATAAGGTACAAGAGAAGAAAGAAGGAAAAGGGGCACCTCATGGGTAGCAGATGCCAATTTACATTTCTCCTGTCTTTGGGATGTTCAGTTCTATGGAGTAATCCAAAATGACATGTGTCTCAGTGTTCCAAAGAGTTATTAAACAATAGATTGAACCCCTAATATAAGCTGTATCTCACATGAAATGTACTGCTAGTTAAAGGGGATGGAAGATGTACCTCCCTATATAATAATGCCAGTTTGTTCTTCTGCAATCAGTGTATTTGCAGAAAGCACTGGAAAGATGCCTATTGACTTTAAAGATATCTGGCTTTGGTTAGGAAGTAATAAAGAAAATCAGGAATATCTCCTCTCCTATCCTCCTTCTAAAATAAATCTTGACTCTGATTGCACTCTCATGCTGGAAGACAGATACTGTTGTAACAGAATAACAGAGCAAACAGGCATCTTTGTCTCAGTGTCGCCCTGTGTCTGTCTCAGTGTTCTCAGTGCACATCACAACCTAGCAAGTGCACACAAGGAGCAGTATTCCTGCTCACTTAAAAGTTTTAATTACTCCTATGACTTGCATGGGCATTGTCCCTTTGCTTTACTCAATGTCAGCAACCTTCTGCATCTCCACCTGGCAGTCTCATGGTTTCATCTGCATTTTGGGCTGTGCTGCTCCATTTCTCCCCTGGCTTTTTAAGCTATTCTTTGTCACACTTCCAGATACTGACAGGAGCCTCAAATACAGAGCCTCAAACTCTGGCATCTCTATGCAACACTGTGTCAGGGTTTTATCTGCTGCTGGTACACCAGAGACTGGTCTGGAGCTTGCCCAGGCCTGAGCTGAGGGTGGCCCAGGGGCAGGTGAAGGGTGTCTGCAGCAACACTCTTGTGTCTGTGCCCACATCCTGCAGGCAACGTGGCAGAAATAAGCACTACCACAGCATGGTTACGTGCTGCTGTTTGAAACTTGTCCAAAACAGGTGAGTTCATAGAGGTACAACCTATAAAGGACCATTAATATCTTTTCCACCTCCCTGCTCGGCACGGGTTACACGTATGCTGCACAGAGTCAAACACAAACTTTGCCTGGGTGCTTGAAGCCTTTTTAATCTCACCCACGCTGCAATAGCTTGTCCCTCTCTGAGAGGCGTACAGGGGCTGCACAGGCTTACCACACTGTGCTCCCCATGTCTCCTGGCTTGGGAAGTGACAACATCTTGAACTAATTTTTTTTAAATGGGGGTTCATTTTGAGCAACATATTTTCCAAATTCCTTTTTAAAATGTGAGCCTAATTCTTTTTTTTTTTTTTTATGTTTTTCTTTTTTTCTGTTTTTGTTTTTTTTTTTTTCCTTAACCTCTTGGCAGAGGAGAGAATTCTGTGCAGGGCCTTGAACGAGGGACACTCTGGGCAGCCAAAGATATCAGCAACATCTGCCAGCCACCTCTGGAAGGTGGGAGCATGGCCGAGGGCTGGACATAGGCTCCCCCATCAGCAGAGTCCTCAGCCGCAGACACGGTCAGTAACCACAGCCCAGTCTGATGTTTTTTCTGTACCAGACAGTTGTCCTTTCCACATAGTCAGGTATGATGCTTCGGGGACAAATCTGGGGGCTTTCATCACCGGCAGTGAGGGGGTGGGAGAGAAGCTGCATCCAAATAAAGGGCCATGACGTGTTGGGTCGGAGTAGGAAGTTCTGTTAGCCAGGCTGCAGATGCAGGGAGAGGTTTTCTCTGAAGTTTCTCTGCTTGGATGTTAGGAGCCATTTGAAGAGCAGTGAAATGGGCAGCCAAGGTTTCCTCTTCCCCTGCTGCTTTCCCACCTTCGTGCAGCTGTGCATGGGGCTTTCTTGGCACACCACGACTGCACTACAAGGAGGAGGACTTGGCTAACCCTAGCCACCTCGGGCTTGTTGGCTCACCTTGCATGGAAAATATATGAAGCACCAAATGTTATCCACTGAGGCTGTTTTGCCAGGCCCAAGCATGCAGATGTCAAGAAAAGTGCTCCCAGATATAATGGCTTAAATTTCCTAAAATAAAAGGTATGAACTTGCCCAGTGGATGTGCAATTGTTTCTTTGCAGCTTATGGTTGGACACTCCAGCATTCCCATAGAGACAAAGTTTCCTGAAGGGAGTTTGTTTTCCCTAGACTTGCCTCATGGGGTGAGGATGCTGTGAGACACCCCATAGTCCCCACAAGTGGGACAAGATGAGGCTCCACACTGTGAACAGGGCCATCACCTACTGCAGTACTTCAGAGGGTGAGCACAGATTCTTTGCATAGATTCAGACTTTTCTTATTTTCTTAAATTTTCCATTTCTTTCATAGGCAGGCTACTCTGGCTCTAGGCTGGTTTCCATGAGGTTGGTCGGGAATGCTCCACAGCAGCAGGATGTTTTATTGCTGCCTTTTGTATTTTGCCCAGACAGCATTCCTCTGTCCTAGTGCCCAGTGTCAATGATAGTAGATTTTTCTTCAGTGCATAGACAGCTTTTATCTTCCTGGAAAGCCAGCTCCAAAAGCTGTGACTGACAGGTAGCTGATATTGAAGCAAAAAAAAAATGCTTTAAAGGACTGGTCTTTGTGCAGCAAGGACTGGATCCTGCCCTGCAACAGAAGGACATTTGCCACGTGGCTCCCTTGAGCAGCATGAAGTTGGGAGTAGGTCCCAACACCCAGCCTAATCTCTGTGGGGGGAAAAAAAACCCCAACATATTCTTGAAGCAAAGAGCAGCCTTTTATCTAGATTTGGCTTTTTACCCAAGGACGGGAAAGTCATAAGAGGGATTTGTCCAGAAAGCCTCTTGGTTATGGCCAGCTTTCCAGTCCCAGTAAAGTTACAGCCTCACTTTTTCACATTAGTCACATGTCTGTCCCACACCTTAACCCCTTATATTAGACAAAACTGGACTGTAGCTGGTTTTATCACCTCCAACTCTCCAGCAGCTAAGATAGAGAAAAATCATTTGAAAAATCATAATTATAGTTTTGATCTGTAAGCTACGTATTTTTCATTGCATGTGTTGCTTTATATTCACAGTTTTTTCCAGGTTTTCCCCGAAGCATTAGTGTGTAACAGTCTGGGCTTTTTAGGGAGTGGGTAAGTTTAAGTGCTGGAGAAGACAAGTTTGCCATAAACATGTGTTGTTTTGCAGCAGAGGTACTAAGCTCTGTATGTACTAAGCTTCCTATGATAAAATGTTAAGGTAACAAAACAAAAGACTTCAGAATAAGCTAGGATTCATGTTTACTATTTAGAGATCATGTGTAAAATCAGATGGTACTATACCAAAACCCTGCTCAGACTAAGCATGCTTGCTGGGGACCTTAGAACCACAGAATCATAGAACTGTTTTGGTTGGAAAAGACCTTGAAGATCATGAAATCCAACTGTTAGCCAAGCACACTGCCAAGTCCACCACTAAACCATGTCCCTAGGCACCACATCTACACATCTTTTAAAGGATTTCATTCAACCTCTGGTTTAAACTTAAGAACAAAGTGAGGAAAAGGAGCCAAATCAGCAGTTTTACATGAAGAAAGAAGAAGTTTGTTTTCAATTTCCTTTTCCATTTCCTTTTCCTTTTTCTACTTCATTATTCTTTACCTTTTTCCATTTCTTTTACTTTTTCCTTTTCTTATTTCCTTTTCCTTTTTATTTTTGTTTTCATTTTCCCTCTTACTTTTACTTTCCTTTTGTCCTTTTACACATATAATGCATTTTTAAACACTACAGGGCAATTAGGAGACACAGCAGTTTTGGTAGGAGACAATGCAGATTCTTCACTTTACCAGGTGAAGTCCCTGACAGGTAAAGCACACACATCCATCTGCTCCATGCAGATGGAAAATGTTCTATAAATACAAAGGGCTGGACAGGAAGTGTAGATGGAGATGATGCCTTCTGCTAAAGACAGATCCCATTTCTACCACTCCTCCCTGCTTCCAGCAGTGACAGGATGAATAAGTAGGCTTCTCCAAAGCTTCTGTCCTGCTTTCCTTTGTGCTTTGAGATTTTACCTGTGCAAAATTTCTTTGTGTTGATGCAAAAAAAAAAAAAAAAAAAAAAAAAAAAAAAAAAAAAAAAAAAATTTTAGTTTCAGAAACCTTTTAGTTTCGGGTAGACTTTTGACTTCAAAGCACATTGCAGGTGGCTGAAGGAGACAGAGCTAAGAATCTCATGCTTTTTTGTAAGAAGTAAGATTATATTTTGTGCACTTGGAAATATAGAGATCAGGCTTAGCAGTGGGATCATGGACAGAAGAGCTCAAACTCAGTACATGGACACCTAGAGCTAAGCAAGAGAAGTGTAGGAGCTTCTCTTAGATGTCTCCTGCAGCTATGTTAAGGTAAAGGTAATGTAATAAAAATGTTAATGCTCTCAGGCAGGATGAGCCAATGCCTCTGTAAATCACAGGCAAATGGTGGACTGTGCATCCAATAAGAGAGGTGGATTTCAATGCTGTCTGCAGGATGTGTGAACTCCTCCACAGCACTGAAATGGGATGTTTAGCTCTTGCACCACAGACCAAATGCTCAGAAGCTTGCATCTACTCATTTGTTTCCCTTTTCTTTGCATATCCTGCATGGGAGCAGAAGGGCATTTAAAAAGACATAAGCACTTACATTTTTATCCTGTTTATCCTCCAAAGTCAACAGTGAATTTACTGGAAAGATTCCAGTTAGCTTCAGCTGACTTTGGACCAGTCTCTCAAGAAAAAGATGCAAACTTTGGTTTACAGTCTACAGTACCATCCATCTGAATTAGTTTGGGAAGCTAACTTGTAATTTAGCACTTAAAACATTTTAACCATTGTTATTGAGGAATTTTAAACTTTAGCAGTATAAAATGCTCCTTCATATAGTCAAGTTTTTAATTTGCATTTAAATTATCATTTTACCAAGGCAAATCTTTCTCGGTGGGACTTCAAATCAGAAAAATGATAATTAGGGTTTGCATATCTTCAGGGGACTAGAATGCCTCAGCTGATATTCATAAAGCCTTATGTTAACATGAGATTCAAGGACTCTGGTAGTTTTGTTTATGCAAGAGTTTAGGAAGGGATTTACTCTTCTTTTCAGTATATTTTCAGCTTTAAGAAAGTCATCACTTGAATTGTGAATGGCTTCATTTCCTCATGCATCACTACAATTAGTATTTTCTCAGGGAGAAAACTTGCAAAGGCAGTAAAGGCAGAGCTACTTTTGGAAAAAGTTTGCAGAGAAAAAAAATATAGTAGAATTTTTTGAGGATTTTAGAAAATTGCACTCACTAAAACTTATTATAATGTCATCATCACAGGCATGTTGAATCTTTTCTAGCAAAAAACTTCCTCTTAAATGAAAATTAAACCTTCAATAGCATGAGCAATTAGAAGAGGAGATAGCTTCCAGAATCTGTGTTGCCCAGACAGAAACAACTTTCAGCTGCTTAACACCGACTTTTGTCCACTTCCCTTTTCCCCCAGGTGTATGTAAGCAAGTAGGAGGAATGGAGAAGGTGGAAAATAATTCCAGAAAATCAGACCAGATGAAAACTTGGTATATGTTTTCAACATTATTATCCAACATTTGCCTTTTTACCTTTTTTCCTTTGAAACCAAGCTTTCTAATTTTCTAGTGAATTTGGAAATGAAATGCTGATCTATTACTGAAAAGAACCCTTATTTTGAAATGTAAGAGAATGAAGAGGCATCAGCAATAGTCCCCAGACATGGCATGGTAAGCCAAACATGTAGACAGACTTGTAAAATGAAGAGTAATTTACACTCTCCTATTAGAGTATCTTTATTAATAATACTATCCTGAAAATAACTTTCAAAATCCCCATCAGCATGTCTAGAAAAGGTCTTCTAAATTCAAATAACATCTTCAAAATGTCACAAAACACAAATGTAGTCATGAGTTGATCATCTTCAGATAAGAGAGGAAAACAAATTCAATTTAGTTGACTTGTTTTCACTGCCAATTAGAGTGAGAAACATCCTCTAGAACTGAAATTTCAGCATTCTGTGGCAAATACTCCAGTTTCTGATGCAGTGAGGCAGCAAAGTTTGTGGCTTAGACTGGAGAAAGCAATTGAAGTTACAGAAAAAATAATAGCAAGGTTGATACACAGGCATAGAATCATAGAATCATTTAAGTTAGGCATTAATTGCTCTGCTTCTCAGTGCCTGTACAGATTTTCCTCAGCCAACTGAAATCATTGTCTAAATCAAAGATATAAAAACTGCTATTAACTTATAATTCAAATGTAACTGCTATTAACTTATAATTCAAATGTTCAAAATTGATGGATAATTTAAAAACAAAAGAGAACAAAAAAAAAGAGCAAGGTATAAATCCTAGGAGTACAGAGAACAGAGACTTGGGAAAGTCTGGCAAATTTTAGTTTTAATTTTAAACCTAAGCAGTTTCTCCAAACATAACATCAGTGGCTGATGTAAATTCACATTTTGAATTCATAACCAATAATTTAATATGGAAGTATTTTGCTCTAGCTGGAGTGCAGTGTTCACCCACCTCTGAACTAAGTAAAGTACTAAGTAAAGTACTAAGTAAAGTAAAGGTATATAATTAGGGAGACCAAGCATTCTCCTCGAATTTGTTTTTTACTTCCTCCAATAACATTAGAGGTTTCCAGATGAAGATTGCCATACTGTACAATACAAGGAAATAAATTCTAGCCCTAACCTTCCAGGCCAGTACAGCTCATCCAGATCCAGGCAGGCAGCTTAAAGCTCACTCTTTTTTCCTTGCATTTAAACTAAACAATTATATTTTCTAATAAGCACTTAAACCCTTCAGCACAAGGGCAGTATTTATGCAGCTTTGTACCATGGCTGCAGAGCATTATTACAGATTTGCAACATAACCTTTGGGTATTTCATATCCATTTAAAAGACCTAGATGGAGAAACTCATTACCAGGTGGGAAGAGTGCTACTGGTACTTGCAGAAAGTGTCCCTCTGTGCAGTACCACCACTATTTTATTAACAGTCCATTTTGAAAGAAAAGGGAGGTGCTGAGCAGCCCTGACAGTGTGCACTGTCTAATGACCCTGTGAAGGATTTCTCTTTCCTCTCCTCTGCTGGCCTGCACCCTGGCCACAAAGGGCTGGCAGTGAGGTGTGTGCCTTCAGCCCTCTGGAGGTGCTTTCAAGGACTGTTACCTGTCAACAGAAATAAAAGGCGATTTGCTGGCATAAAATACAAGGTTTTTTGCTGGCCAGCTCCAGAAGGAAAAATAGTTGCTGAACAGATGATAGCAAAAGCTTAGTGTGGATGAGTATTCTTTCCTAAATTCTGTTTCTTTCTTCCCCAGTGGAGATAGAGCACTTACTGTAATACTATCATTGCCCCAGGAGGAGCCCTAGACAGATATTAGACTGCATCTGAAAGAATCACTGGATGAGAACTAAAAAAACCTATTATTTACCAAAAAGCCTCCAGCCCAAACCACGACAGAGACAAAGCCACTACATTTCACAAGACCAGTCTGGAGGGAAATTCTTGTGCGTCATTTAAAAGGCCATTTATTTTTAAAATACAGGCCCCTCTAATGGAATAAATGTTCCACCTCCAGCTCACATATCATTTTTGGCACATTAGAATTTTTGTCTCTTTATGAGGACTAATGTCTGTTCTTCAGAGTTATGAGAGAGAAAATCCAGCAGGACTGTCCGAGTGAATGGCTAATGATAGGGTATCTTTGTTTATACTGAAAAGACTTTGTTAAGAAAGTTAAAGAATAAAAACTCCAAACATTGACCTTGCTGTCAGATTCCAAAAGTATTTTTCTTGGCAGAAGTATTTTTAAATTCCTCCCAAATAGCCCTTTGTAATATTTTAACTTTATTTTTACATACTCTTTGAAAACAAACCAACTTGTTGAATCCTTTTTCCTTGAAAATTTAACAATCATATGAGGTCTTTTGTTGTAACAAAACCAATATTTTAACATGGAGACATCCAAAACTTCCTGCAAATAAATTATCACATAATGCAACCTTAAAAAACAGTAATTATAGCACTGGCAAAGTTACCTCAAAGGCTAAATTACTTTTTCCCAACATGTGCTCAAATCTTTTCTTCTTGAAGCTCTAGAGAAGTAGAGAGATGGGTGTCCAGGCCTGAAAATGTCTGAAAATCCCAGACTGCAGTAAAGGAAGAATTCTTTTGAATTAGACCTGTTCTTCTTGTAAGACCATGTTTTGGTAAAGATATAACCTTTTACAGTTAGAATTCTGGGGGTTTGTAGAGAAAGTTTGAAAGAGAGTTATTAAATCTACTAGTAGTAGGCAGGCAAAAGGGGAATCATTCCTGTATGTAATTTTTAAATAACAATATACTTTGAATCATAGAAGCATAGGATAGTTTGGGTTGGAAGGGACCTTAAAGATCATCCAGTTCCAACCCTCCTGCATGGGCAGGGACACCTCCCACCAGACCAGGTTGCTCAAGGCCCCATCCAACCTGGACTTGAACAGTTCCAGGGAGGGGACAGCCACAACTTCCTAGGAACCTGTTCCAGTCTCTCACCACCCTCACAGGAAAGAATTTCTTCCTAATGTCTAATCTAAATCTCCCCTTTTCAAGTTTTAAACCATTTCCCCTTGCCCCACCCGTTAAAAAATCCCTACCTGAGCTTTCCTGAAGGCCCCCTTCAGATATTGGAAAGCCACTATAGGGTCACCTTGGTGTCTCCTCTTCTCTAGGCTGAACAACCCCAACTTCTTCAGTTGTTATTAAAAAATATAATAAAAAAGGGTTGTTGAATGAAAGAGACCACGGCTGTAGGAATAGGAATCAAATGCCCTCATTTTTTAAAACCTAATGGAATTTCAAGAGCAGTATGAGGTCAGGGAGGATGTGCTCAGTGTCAGGCTTTGAGACTGTAGAATTTGAAGCTGAATGAAAGCAACAAAGGCAAATAAAAAGCTTTTACATATGCATTTAAAAGCAAGCTTTTTTTCTGCTGACTTTTGTCTAAATAAAATAATCCATTCTAGAAACTCTGGTTTTGTCCAGTCAATAACAAAACAAAGAAGCAGCAGCTAAAATTTAGTGCATAGCCTGAAGTCCAATGCAACAGAATTACCCTGTACCTTCAGGAAAGCCAGAAAGCCAAACGATAGTAGATATTTTCCCTCTCTCTAAAAGAAAACTGTATCATCTGTCATTGAGCAGGAATCCAGCTCTGACCATGACTTTAAACCACATGGCACAGGAAGTGGCAGAGACCAAGATAAATAATTACAACCCCGTTACAGGCTTTATGAACAAAACCCAATATGACAAAACTACTCGGCATTCAACAAATGAGTGTTTCAGTTCCTGGCACATGGCACAAAGTAATGTGGAAAGACAACCTTCAGATAATGAAGCTGTGACCTGAATCCTTTGCTGTCTTCCTCTTTGGGAAAAGCATCAAGTGTAAGTGAAGTCCATTTCACTATTTCAGTCTGAAGCTAGCAGGTGAGAAATAAAGCCATTCCTCAGCACCAAAAACCTGTGAACCCCAACTGCAATGATGACTTTATACCATTGATATGGGTGTTTACTAACCCCTTAATCACTGTTTTTTCCTGGTTATACCACTGCAGAGAATGCTTACTCAGAGTGAGTGATATGGAAAACTACTTACCACCTTCTGCAAAGTGAAAAATTTAGCATGCAATCTTCCCTGTGAAGAGCTTTGCAAAGTTGTTTTTGCATCTGACAAGTGCCTCCCAAACACCTTATTCTGTATTCCCAAAGCTGGTTTTAGCTTAGATGTTAATTTGTTACAATCAATCTGTGCAGAGCAAGCACTGCATACATGGGTATTTCTTTTAAAACTTTTTTTTCTTATCTGGGATACCCATCAACACAGTTATGTCCAACAGTTCACACTGCAATTAATACTTTAAGTGAAATCTGGAAGATGCATCCACACTTCCTTTCACACAAAAAATCCATCTTTCATCCTGTTGCTCACTTTTTTTGATTATTGGCAAATAGCTTAAACTGATCTTTTTTCCACATTTATTGAATCATTTGTTAATATTGTTCACTAATGTTTATCTTTTAAGAAGGAGGCAATGTGCCGTGTATATAAAATATTTTTGATGTGAGGTAGTGGCTGATGCTTAAATCTGGAGAAAAATTTATTTTGTTCCATAGAACAGCATCCTACTGCACAACAGAGAAGACTGTTTAGTAAGACATCCATTAACAACATCACCTCACCCTCCAAAAAATAACCAACCAAACAACTAAGTTTAGGTATAGAACAAAAAGTACTAATAAAAACTACTGTAAAATATTCTTATTCTGGATAACTGTAGCAAGTACATAAATCAAACATGCTTCCAAGTATTCCCATTACTATTTGTTCATCATTCCTTTTGGCCAATGGCTCCAGAAGAGCCATTCTTCTGTTCATTAGCCAAAAAAAAGTAAATTTTGTAACAATTGTTCAGGGAGTTGTAGAACAAGTTCTGATAAAAAGTTGATGTATCTCAGAGGCTGAATCAACAAAGACATATTTTGTGGCCAGTAGGAGGAAGGAAGTAACTGTGTCCCTCTACTCAGCACTGGTGAGGCTTAAATACTGTGTTCAGTTCTGGGCCCCTCACTACAAGAAAGACTCTGAGGTGCTGGAGGGAGTTCAGAGAAGGACAACCAAGCTGGTGAAGGGTCTGGAGAACAAGTCCTGTGAGGAGAGGCTGAGGGCATTGGGAATGTTTGGTTTGGAGAAGAGGAGGCTGAGAGGAGACCTTATTGCTCTCTACAGCTACCTGAAAGGAGGTTGTAGGGAGAAGGGTGCTGGCCTTTTCTCTCAAATGATAGGACTAGAGGAAATGGCCTGAAGTTGCACCAGGGGAGGTTCAGACTAGACCTGAGGAAGAAGTTCTTTACTGAGAGTGTAGTTAGGCGTTGGAACAGGCTGCTCAGGGGGGTGGTGGAATCACCATCCCTGGAGGTATTTAAACACCGTGTAGATGCAGCGCTTCATGGTATGCTCTAGCAGGCATGGTAATACAGATATTGATAAATAGATTTTATTTATTTTAGTGGGGGGAGTGTCGATGGTTGGGCATGGTGATCTGAGAGGTCTTTTGCACCTGTGACAATTCTGTGATTCTGTGATTGTAAGATCTGAAATGTATGGCATCATAAATGGAAGAGCTTTCTTATTTTCTGCTTAGTCAAATCCCAAGATCACCTATTTTTTTAGAAGCAGAATTGTTCTCTAAACCGAAGCACAGAGCAAATGAAAATTCAAGACGGGTAAGGGATCCTCCATAATGACATGCAAATCCTTCCTATGGCTTGGCTGCTGTTTGTGACAGCCATCCTTTTTTAGGCTATGTTGACCACTCCAGATATTCATCTTCAACATCATGTCACGAAGTTCCTATGGGAACATCTTTTATCTTGGCTACAATGAAATGATTAGTAGTATTGAGACCCTGGACATAAATGGTAAAGTATAGACTATCACAGCTGCATTGCAGAGATCATGGGATATAGTAAGAGATCCCTGCTCTTAGTGTAGACTGGTGGTATTTGATAGTGGGTAGGAAAAATTGACACAGGCAATGCTGGAAGCCAATTTCCAGCCTTGGGTAAAGATTGTGCTGTAACAGACTCAAAACAGGGCAGGCAAAGCCCATCTCAAGGAGCCTCCTCTGACTCATAGGTGTTAGTGGTGTCAAACTTAACTGGGATCAAGGAACAGATGCAGACATGCAGTGAATCATTCTTCCAGTTTTATTCTAGGCAAAAACTCCCCAGTCCTCCAGCCATATTATTAAAGCATAAAACATTTCAAAAACTTCTTCAAACCAACTTCAAGAAAAAAGATATTTCCTCTCTTGACTCTGCTCTTCCCCGTTGCTTAGAGAAATTTGACTCTGTCTTCTGTCTTGCTCTGTCTCTTTTTATTCATTTTTTTATGTTACATGTAAAGGCTTTACTTTTAAATACTTATCAATAAATGTAGCACATCCAAGCAAGGCATTAAAAATTTTTCTCAGACCTGTATTTATTTCTTTTGAACAGTACATTTGCATTGGTTGTGAGAGGGTTTTTTTATCTGAGACTGCAACAAAGATTTTGTTTTCTGGTAGTGGTACCACTACCCAAATAATTAGCAGCAGGTTATCTGCAGATGGTTTTTCTTCTTAATATAAAATGATGGGTTTGTAATCCTCCCGCTGTCTAGAATGTGGTTGTTTAAAAGTCTGGAGATTTTACTAAAAAAACCCAAAAAACAAAAAAACACAGTTGTTTAGGCAACTAATTTCCTACTGAGTTCAGCATGAAGAGTTAGGAAACTAATACAGTTTGGGTCCTCAGGTACTGGCTAACTCAGGCTCCTCTTGGCTTCCTAAATCTTCCATGACATATTATGTGAGTGATCTCTGATTTAGCATCTCATTTGTTTAAAAGACAAAATTCTTTGCAAAGATTTTCTTATTATTTATTCCAGATTTTTTAAAAAAATTAAAATTTATGTCTTTCATACATGGAGAGGTCACCAGAGGAACAGCACTGCAGCAAGTTCAAAAAGGCAAATGAAACAGAAATGTGCCAGATATACCTGAAAGACTACACACTTCTGACCATCATGTTTTCAGTTTTTATTGGTCTGACACTCAAGCTAATCACTGCCAAACTTCAAGGTGATGAAATAATTTTCATTACACCATGATGTTACAAGAGTAAAGTCGATAGTAATTGTCATGGAATATGTGAAATGTTCTCAAGTTCCAAGCATTGAGTGAGGGCTGTCAAGGTGT
Source organism: Florisuga fusca (assembly GCA_038090715.1). Lineage (NCBI taxonomy): Eukaryota > Metazoa > Chordata > Aves > Apodiformes > Trochilidae > Florisuga > Florisuga fusca. The sequence goes on from JAAWXA010000002.1 coordinate 55,821,477, forward strand.
TATTACTGTCAGCAGCAATGTAAGCAAGGGCAAATGTGCAACCAGAATTATTCACATCACATCATACTTCTGATGACAGAAACATGTGAGGCAGAGTTTATTTCCATTAGCAGTTGTAGATTCATTAAGCTCAGCTCTGGCACTATGGTGAACAACTTTTTCTTCTTTCATTGCTCTGAAAGGAAGCTGAGGACAAAGAAATAGCTACAGTAAGGGTTAGGAGATAGAGTGTGCCATGGATCTGAAAGACAAACTTGTCAGCCACACTTTGTTAATCATCAGCTGGAAAATTTCAACACACTAGTGCAGAAGATGCTGATTATTACAAGAACTGTTATTCAGGCAACAAAAACTTGCTTCATTTTGCTAGGGTAAGAAGTGAAGGAGTTTTTCCATTATTCTTGTCCTCCTTTAACTTGAAAATGAAGCACTCCCTCTAAGAGACCTCTAAATTTCTTCCTGCATGACCATATTAAACATCCAGATGTTACCAACTCAGTGGCTGATATCTGACCTCCTTCTCTTAATGGTTTCTCATTTGACATTTCCCCTGTCTTGTGTACCATCTGGTTGCAATGAAAGCATTCCAGGGGTTTACATGCCTGCTCATCAGCCCAGAAATCTTGTGTAAAAACATGCTTATGCAGCTCTATGAATCTGTTAGATCTTGAATATCTCGACCACTTCAGCAATACCTTCCCCTGCAGGCATCTGTTCATTGATTTTGCTGGGACTGAAACTAGTACCAGATAGGAAATCTCTTTCATCCCTGTTCTAACAGTCTGCTGTAGTTTAATGAACTAGGATGACCCCTAGGCAAGATAATTCTGTGATTTCCATCCCTCCATGTTGCTGTATCTTCATACAACTTTTGATGACACTCCGATTGCATTCTGTCTTTTCAGGATTTTTCATGGGCATTATGGGGGTTGAATTTCAGTGTTACTGCTGGTAAGACTTTGATAAGTGAATGTTCACAGTAAATCTTCAGCGAAGACACAATTCTAGTGTATCAAACACAATTCTCATGTGTATCAAACCATCAGAACACTGTAAAAAATAGTAAGTATTTGCAGCACCTGAGTACTTTTAACCAAAAGCTATCAGACATGTTATTCTTGCTCAAAGTTTTGGAGCACTGTCCTTTATCACAAGGCATTGCTAAAACTGCTTCACCATGGGCACTGTCATTGTTTAGTGCTTGGGAGCATTTTCTTTTCTGAGAGTGTTTCACTACATGTCGTGTGTCACATAAACATGCCCCAGAAGGTGTATTACTGGACCTCACTCATGAAAATATCCCCCTCTCAGTCTTTCCACACCATTAGAGAGCCCTGTCTAACAAAACCTTTGGGAGAAACTGGTCTCCACTTTTGAATGTTGAGCTTAATGTATCTGAAGTGATGGTAATGCTTGATGAAAGCATCTGAAATTAACAAAGGACCTGATTTCTGGGTAGTTTGAGGCCCTCTTGGTATTGATACCTTGTTTTTTATGTGCTCTGAGACATAAACCCAAGCTAAACTCCTATCTCCTTTTTAATGCTTCTGTCTTTATCTTAAGGTCAAATGCTGCAACCTAAGACACATGGCATAAAAGATTTCTGGTTGTATTGCAATAGTAAGAAGAGAGAGGATCAACCAGACACTAATGCAAAAAACTTTTTATTGCTGCCATTGAATGGTGAGCAAAAAATCTTTGCTTTCTGGCAATTGCTTTCAAGTGGTATTCCTATGTCCCCACAGCACAACTGCACAGCATTTCCAGGCAGGCAAGAAAAAGAGCTGTAGTCTTTTTGAAGTGGGATGGGCTCATTTTTTAAATAGTTTTGAGCCCTGATCCCTATTTCTCAATGTTGTTTTACCACGTCAGTGACTACCAGCTTGCAGAGCTGGATGGTACCTGGACAGGCTGTTTAAACTATCTCTGCTGCCACACAGCTGGGTCAGCTCTATCTGCACCATTCATTTTTGTTCAATGTTTAACCAGCCTGTGATGTCCCTGCTCAGCCATCCCTCTTGCAGGAGAAACACAGGTAACTTCACTCTTTCTTAAAAGACTGCATTTTCTAGGCTTCTGCTCTCTGTCATTACTCTTTTCTTTTCTGGACTCTTTCCAAGTAGTTCTGTCCTTCTAAATGTGCAGTCCCTCCAGCTAGACACAGAGCTTCAGCTGTGGTTGTCCTATATAGGTCATCCTCTTGTTTATGCAGCCCAGTTTTTGCTTTTCTTGGAGCCCTACAACTCTGTTGACTCACGTGCTGCTTGTAGTCCTGTCCGACTGACGTGCTGCCTCCCCAGTTTTACTCCTCCGTGTCTGTACACACCACACTTGCCCCTGTCGAAATTTTGTTTGATTTGTTTCCATAACATATTTTGTGAAATATATTGGCAAGAGTTGAGTTCTAGCCTTCCCCTCCTTCCCATCTTGGTGGCATTTGCAAATTTAATACTTTATCATCAGGTCAGGCGTATAAATGTTTGTTACATAGCATCAGACTGAGATTGACCCATTCGCAGATGGTAACATGTAAGCTTTGCCCCCTCCCCTTTCCTCCGCCCCTCTCACAGTATTAATTTCACCTAAATCATGCTTTCCTAGCTTTTTTTATGAGTGGGTAAGACATCTGCATTTGCTTTGCCCACGGTCTGTGACAGAAAAAAATTAAATCGGCTTGACAGACCACTAAGAGCAGAGCAAGGTAACTAAAAGCTGTTGGGAACAGTAACAAGTTAAATCTTCTGCAGAAGGGCTATCTGAGCTGGTGTGTCAGATTGGAAATAACTGGATTCCCAGCAGTGTACTCTGACAGTAAGTAGCATATCCCTGATTTTCAGGTCAGTGACTGATGAAAACCATCCTCAGTGGAAGGTCAGCCAGACATAAAGGAGTTTTCCTTGAACACTGAAACAGAAACACAGGGACGTTATTGAAGCACATATAAAAGTGGCCCAGGGCTGGTAGTGAGAAAGGAGAGGCTAAGTGCTCTAGCAGTCACATTTTCATCATCTGTAGATTTTATAAAAGTGCATGAGCCAAAAAGAAGCCACCTGATGTGTCTTAGATGCTGGTAGCTGTTGGGACGCTAACAGGTGATGAAACCCCAAACCTCAAAATCCAAAACATTTGCCCAGTAGTAGGTAAAGGCAACACGTCTGGTTTTGATAGCTTTTTATTGTTGGAATTTTTGTGAAAAACAAAGAATCCAGAAACCATGACACTTATCTTCAAACATTTGGTTATAACTGGTGCTTAATTGGGCAAGAAAAATGTTCTCAGGGCTTCATTAACCACAAGTCAAATTTAAAAATAGAGGGTCTACATTCCCTTTTCTTTGTTGTGGTACTCTGCATTTGAAGCTGTAAGTGTTTTCTCGCCCACTCACTCATGTGACTCCTGTCCATTATAACACATCTCCAGAATATAGAAAAATTAACTTGTTTTGCCCAGTTCAAACAAGAAGCTTTCTTAAACTCAGCTTTCCTATGGACCAAGTGAGCACTAGGATTTCTTGGACCACCAGGGCCAGATCCTTTTGTTACCACACTCCCATCCACAAGCACAGGGTTGCTCCATCTTAAAAACAACCATGCTGGTTTGCCTCCCTCTGCTCCTATGAAAAGGATGTTGCAAGATCTCCCTAGTCTAACAGTTAAACACCTTCTGCCTTTCAGCTTGAATTTATCCATGCCTACTTTATGCTCCTTACTTGTATTTTATCACAAAGCACTAGGTCAGTTGTAGGGACCCATATTATTTGCATCTGTTGGTGGATGCCTCTCTTCTCCTCCTTTCACTTTGTCCCATCAGGAATTGATATTCAGAGAAGCAAACCAATGGGGAAAGCCACAAGGGCTGTGCTGGGATCTTGCAAGTAATGCCGTAACATTAACTGAGCAATGTCTGAGTCAGGGAAGCAAAGCATTCACCCTAGCACTGATTAGCTTTCCCATCAGTGTCAGCCACTTAAGCTCTCTCCCAGAAATTCATCCAGCTTGGTTAAATTTTCTGGAAAGGGAAGATTTCCTCCATTCCCTGTCCAAGTCCACAGCTCTAAGAGTGGAAAACAGAAGGACAAGTTCACTCTTGGCAGATGGAAATAGAAGTTGTGTTTATTTCTGGCTCTGTTAAATCTTTTCTTCTTCCACACAGGGTTCACATGTGCTATGCTACTATCATGACCATGCTGTGCTAGCACCCTTCTATGCCTTTCCCACCTTAAATACAACTCCTTAGGTCAATAGGGAAAACCCATATGTTTCCACAAGCCATGCACAAGACACCTTTCCCTAGGGCAGTGAGCAGCAATTATATGAGATCAGGGAAAGGCATGGCTGAAAAGTAGAGGAAGCCTTTGTGATCCATCTCTCCCCAGGGTTTCAGCTGTACAGTACTGTCTAGCTTGGCCTCTCAGGACAAACTAGCCTGTCAGAGTCACCTGCTGCTGGACCTCAATACAGCCTTCTAGGATGCCAGAGCAAGTTACCAAGAAGATGCCATCACCTTGGAGGTTTTTAAGACTCAAGTGGACAAAGCCTCATGCAACATGTTCTGAATTCAACTCTGACCCCTCTGGGACAAGAGATCTCTTCAGGTCCCTTCATGCCTGAGGGATTCCATGAGTCCACACACACAGAGGACACAGATGGGTGATCTCATCCATGACCAACTCACTATCTAACATCCTTCATATATGTAAATTGCCATCTGTCAGCTACTAACAAGCTCTGAATCTGAAAGCTCAAAATGAAGGAAGGTAAATAATCCAAAGGTGGAAATACAAAAAGTGAGGTGAAACAGCCATGATCACTTCAAAGTAGGTACCAGCCATTGGAAAACTTAATGATGCTGAAGAGCTGTGTGAAGTAAGTTGGCCTTTGCCTTCAGTTGTAGAAAATATGCCTTCAGAGTCTCCCACTGAGATTCTGGCAGGCATTGTTCCTGGACATCAGCTACTGGCAAATGATTCCTCTTTGACACAGTATCAGAACATCTTTGGAATTTAAGTTTCCTTATGTTTGGCAAGCACTTTGAACTAATAAGAAGTGGAAAAATCAGAATGCAAGTGTTCAGTACACAATTTTATTACAATATTACCCAAGTGACAGATCTATCCAAGATTAGAGACCCGTTAACACTGGCTATCTTTAACCCCAGAAAAGCTTGGATTTGTTTTGTTTTGTTTTGTCTTTTCTTGCAATACTATTTTTCTCTGCTAAATTACCCAACAGAATATTTCTAGATTCCAGGACTTCTCCAAAAGTTCTTGACACTCATAATGTTGCAGACAGAAAAGTTCAAAAATGACTAAGTATCACAGAGAAACAAGTAAAACCAGTGATGCCATTGCTGACCTCACATGCCACATAGTCAGCTCTGAAGGTGACAATTTATTTACCCATCTGACAAAGCAGCATTTAAAATAAATTACTCCAGAATTATTCCTTCATAGTATTCAGTCTTGCAACCAGAAGATAAGACTGACAGTGTGCATCAACCGTGGCCCTTGCTTAAACATGCAGCATACTAGTAAATGCCATGCACATCACTGCAGCCCAGTGCATTTACCCTCAGTTGTTCTAAAGCTCTCATGCTAGTGACTCTTCCAAGCAGAATGGCTGATCTCTTGTTCTGTATTTTTTCATACCATTCACCTGAGTAAATTCATGAGGCATAAGTATTTAATGAGGCTAGACTACTTTTTTCTTTCAAACAAGAAGGAAATTTTATTTAAAAATAAAAAATAAAAAGGTCCATAAAATGTGTTTCCTTCCCAAATTAAACATCATAGCATTGCATGTATTTCCTGTGTCCAACAGAGGCTGTAGACTATGATATTATGCAGTTCTCAAGCCTCTCATTTCTGGCTTGAGTAAGTTAGGTCAAGTTGTTGTGTGATAGGTACTGGAATATTTGGTTCAAAGTTCTTATTTGGAGGGAAATGATGTCTGTATTGCCATTCAGCCTCAGACTTCATTTGACAGGTCTCACTTCCTGCTCTTCCTCTTTCAAATGCCTTTTACATCCCTCCACGTCTTAGCTCCGAAAACTGAAAAGAAATCAGAAAATTTTTCTGCACAGTTGCTCCAAGTTGCCATGTTAGAGCTTCATGCATCACACAGGGGATGAAGTGTTTCTTTTAAGGAGGATCTGGGAGAACATTTTTCTTTCTGAGGTATTGTCCAAAGAGGCCTAATATTGGCAGCTTTTTCCCAGGTATCTAGTTTGGGCATGCCTCTCAAAGCACCCCAAAGCTGTAACTTGTCAGGTTCAGCCTTTATTCATCAGCTACTCTACAATGTGCTGGTGGAGAAAGGGCTGAGTATGAAACCCAGCAAGAGGCCAAGTTGACAACAGGCAGCATTGTGGGTCTCTTGCAAGCCTTGCTGAAACATTTTTTGATATTTGATTTTGAGAAAACTTGAACACTTTGGAAAGGTGTTGTCCTGTGAAAAGCAATGGGTTTTTTTACCGTTTCCCTCACCAGCCCTCAGTCCTTAAACACACCTCTCTCAGTCTGTTGCAATTTAGGCTTCCTCAGTTACTTCTCTGCTGAAAACCCACCAGAAGTCTGCTTCTCTATATCTCTTAGTCAGACCAAACACTATATTGCCCAAACCTCTACTTCTCCAAGTAGTTAACTCCACCAGTCACTGCTGGATTTTACCCCAGGCCTTTTCCAGTCTAAATCCCAAGCATGGAGGGTAAGTCCTGGGACAATTCAGCTCTACCACTGCAGTGTGTTTGGCTTACCTGACTTCTCTGGTGTGTATGCTCTGTAGTGGCTGAGCAAACTTCTGGTGTTAATATCCACACACCTATCCAGAGCTCCATTTAGAAAGGCACCTACTGAACCTGTTTGTGTCTTCTCAGGGTGCACTGGCCAGTTCTGATCAGCAGCAAGCTGACAGGAATGGGCTCTTTGCCCAATTGGTCTTGCTGCATGGCCACTGCCGTCACATCCTGTCATTGCACTACAGCTGGGTTCATGTTTTGAAAACCCTGCTTTTCATTCTTTGGGTTTTAATTATGCAATCAAATAATCTCTGGTACCACTTCTTTAACTTCAAAAATGACCACAAATTTTAGAAGTGCAATTGGAGATGGAGCACATTTTCCAACTAGGGAAAATCCCATTAGGGTTCACTTACATACCTAAAGGATCCTCAGAAGTTTTCAGTGAACTTATAAGGTAGAAAACTCATCCACAACTTGTTTAAAAGGAGACGACAGTGTGGCTCTAAATTTGTTGTTGGCAGCTGGAGAATAAAGAAAAGTTTCAGTCACAAATAATTACCAGGCTTTCTGTTCTAGCAGAAATATTGCTATTTTTTCAAGTAAAACCAGATTCAACATGAAATTCCTGTCTTATCACCTCCTCAGACAGTCTGATTTATATGGACTGCTGTGCTTAGCACTAGTAATTCTGATTGCATCCTTGTACTTTTTCATATGTTGCTAACACCATCTCACTTTGTGTCAATAAAATCTGGGTGTGTAGCACATTTATTAGGTTTTCCCTCGTTTATTGGTTAAATGTTGATTATAGCTAGTCACTCAAAGTCACAGTCTCTATCAAGGAAGCTTACTTGACAGAAATGTTTTAAAATTAATTTGACAATACAACACATTACCTTTTCTTTTTATGTATCCACATGTCAGTTAGATGAGAAATACACAAAATAGAAACAGAAATAATACCACTTTGCCATCATCTTTCTTTCCTTGTGAAAAACAGCCAGGGATAATAATGTCTCAGATGGAGTAAGTGGTTTGATCCTACCTCAGAAGGAGATTTTACATAAAATACAGTTTCCAGGCTGTAATAGATTTATGGAAATCTGGATTTTTTTACCCACTTTTCCTTCCGAGAAAATGGGCTACCCCTCTGCACTCAGGGAGGATTTCAACCCAACTGTATTCCCAGTAGTCCAGCCTTCATTCTTGTCATGCGCTGCTGAAGAAGAAATTATCATGCATTTAGTTTATCTGGGAAGGCAGAAACTATGAAGCACAAGGCCTGGAAAAGATAGAATGTTTTGGAATTTCTAGAAGAGGACAGTGGTCTGATTTACATAGTTTTGCTGCTGACTGGTGGCACAAAATTCAGACAGCATCTGTTTTATTGCATCACCATTACTGGACATCACGTGATATGATAAGACCAACCCACCCTGGAATGACTAATCGAGTGGGATGCTTGAAAAGGTTTTTTTCTTTTTTACAACCCTCAATTAGAGAAACCACATTTTCCAGGGAAAAAACAGTAACTTTTAAGCGTGTGTGAATGTGCATGTGTGTTGTGTTTTTTGTTTTTAGGTTTTTTTTGTTTTTAACAAAGAAGGCTCTCCTGCCCACTAAAGAATATGGTCAGAGAGGCTTTTTGTTTTTAAACCTGTAGTGAATCAACATGAATCATCTAATTTTAACCAGCATCTTTATAGTTTGAAACAAAAAGTAGGACTCACTCCCCAGGCGAGGCAAAAATGGATTTCCTGGCTCATGCAGCTTATCGCCCCATTTGTTGTAAGATACACAACCACGTTAGTTTCCCCACTTTCAGCTCTGCCTATTAGAATTGCAGCTACACTATTTCCCAAGAATATTCTTGGTGCGTCAGCTAACCCTAAAATATTAAAAATGGAGAGTGGCTTTGCAAATTTATGCCAAAATGGAGAGGTGTAAGGAAACCGCAGTCTGGAACACAAGAACTTGATGTTCTTCACGCTGAGGCCCCTCTGTATCTTTCAGCACTGAGGCCATGTGTGGTTTCTAGAAATAATATTGTGTTTGTAGCTGTGTTCTGCTAGTAAATGGCTTTCAGACCTACCTGCTCATGATAAGGCCCCAAGCAATAAGCAAGTGTATTTTTCTCCTACTGACATTGACATGCTTAACCCCTCAGTAAGGATTATTTCATGTTTTGCCCCTTTGTCCCCTTGCAGGATATATGTTCTACTGACTACAACATGCAGAAGATTGAGTGTGGGATACCCACTCTTCATTTGAAATGTTCATCTATGTTTGGATCTCCTCAGTAATTTTGTAAGGGTTCTAGAGTAAAACACATCAAGCACTACAGTAGAGGTAGGGTGGTCATCTGCCCCCTGTGTAAATTTGTCATGGAGCAGATTGAAAAGACATCCTACTAGCCACCAGAGTGCAATAATAACTGTCCAGCCAGCCTGATTGTATAGGCTAAATAGAGCCTTTGGTAGAGCAGGAAACTAGTTGCTGACCCAGGTCTTGGACTGCTGAGTTTGGTGGAGATTACTGTCAACCAGGCAGCCTACAGACAACTCCCAATCTTCCACAGATATTGAGAGGTCAGACATCAGATGTGGCCGGATCCATGGTGTCTGGCCATATCCAAAAATAAATGTTGGGCTTTTCTAACCACCTTCATATGTGATGCATATTGTTGGGGTTTTTTGTATTATTATTTCTATGTGTTCTTCAGCAAGGTTTGAATGTACCCAAAACTTGGGGGTGAGGGAAAAAGGGTCCTTAATTTACAGTATCTCTCTATTATTATAGTTATCTGTCTCTGGTAGGAGCTTCAAAACTTGCCCTGCACATGTTGGAAAAAGGAGTTTTTAGCAGTAGTGTGGCAATGGGGTCTGTGCTAGCAACCTGCTCAGCCTTGAACCTCGTGGAAAGCTGCCTGATGGAAAAGGACCTGAGCATGTTCATTGACAGCCAGCTGAATGTAAACCACTAATGTGTTTGGGTGGCCCAGAAGGCCAACAGCATCCTGGGTTGTATCAGGAACAGTGTGGCCAGCAGAACTAGAGAAGTAATCATCCCCCTGTACTCAGCACTGGTGAGGCAGCACTGCAAGTACTGTGTTCACCTTCAGGCCCCTCACTATAAGAAGGACATCAAAGTGCTGGAGTGTGTCCAAAGAAGATCTGTGAAGCTGGTGAAGGGTCTAGATCACAAGTCTTCTGAGGAGTGGGTGAGGGAACTAGAATTGCTTAACCTGGAGAAAAGAAGGCTGAGGGGAGAGGGATAAGGACTCTACTCCCAAGTAACAAGTGACAGGACCAGAGGAAATGGCCTCAGGTTGCACCAGGGGAGTATTAGATTTGATATTAGGAAAACCTTCTTCACCAAAAGTGTTGTCAGGCATTGGAACAGGCTGCTCAGGGAAGTGGTGGAGTCACCATGCCTGGAGGTATTTGAAAAACATGTAGATGTGGAGCTTATGGACATGGTTTAGTGGTGGACTTAACAGTGTTAGGTAAATGGTTTGACTCAATGATCTTAAGGTGTTTTCCAAACTAAATGATTCCACGATTCTACTGGGGTGACAGAACAAGACATTGTGTGTCTAGTATTTTTCACTGAACAAAGTGAAGAAATGGCTTTCTTCCAGGTCAGATTTATCCAAAATTCCTTTTAGTGGTGGTTTTTATGAAGTGCTCTTGCATGTGAAAACAGCAGTTCCACAGATAGCTTCAGGGATGAAACATCCTTTTTATCATTTCCCAGTCTGGTTCATGCACTCCTTCTTGGTACTTGTAGGGTGGGGCAAAATATTTTCTGCAGAACGCTAGTGGTACCCAAGTTACCTTAAAGGAGAACAAATGACCTCCTACAACTCTGAAAATCTCTCCCTCTAGGTACTCCCAGGGGGGAAGGGCTGCAGCTGGAGCTGCTGCCATCACCTCTATGGATGCCATAAGTCAAACAAGCTCCTTTGGGTAATTCCTGGGCTTAAAAAAAAAAAAAAACAACACACCAAAAAAACAACAAAAAAAAACCCCATTGAAATGCAGTTTGGAAAGAACAATTAGGGCCTCCAGGGCTTATCTTCCCAGCAGGTACATACTCTAAAACAGCTGTAAGAGGTTGTGGTTTGTAGCTTGCAGTCTACTGGTGGATTTGAGCTGCCTTCAAGGCCCCCACAGGCTGTCAAAAGAAAACAAATGGTTGCTGCTGCGGCTGCAATCCGAGGAATCCCTTGGGCCACTGGTCACAGTCTTCAGGCCCCAAAGTTAAAACTCCAAGTAACAAAATAAAACACTGTGAGGATCTTCATGAGACACCGACTTCAAGTCCATAGCACTGAAAGGAGACAGGTCCTATAAATGCATCCTAAGATGCTGTGGGAAGAATCCCAGCCTGCTGTAAAGTTTACAGCGTGTCCTTAAAAGCCACTGGTATTTCAGGGATTTTTTCTACTCACTGCACCAGCTTCTTTTGGACCCACTCAGCCAGGGCTGACAGAGAGCAAAGCAAGTGCTGCTCACCTTTCACCACCTCCCTCTCCAGCCATCCTTTTTCCCAAGGTGTACTTTGTGAAACAACAGGGCTCATATCAAGTTGAGGATCCTAAGGAAGCCTTTGCTGATTTATATAAAGCCAATGGCCAAAGACTACCCCCAAAACAACCTGCAGACAAAGCCCAGGTTATTTAGCAACATCTTTACCACCACGACCACCCTTCCTTTTTTTCCCTAGAAACCATGATGTAGCAGAGAGTATAGCTGAAAGGCCATAAATAATTCAAGGAGCACTACATAGTGCATCTTCTTGTTGCCTCCACATGGAAAATTATATGACTTCAGAAACTTTGGAACATGAGTCAAGGTTTTAGGACAACTCAAAGACCATGCTGTACCTTAGCACCCTGCTGATCAGGCTAACTTCTTCTTTCAGGGCTACCTTCAGGCCTCGTGGCTGCTGCCCTCTCCCTCTGCTCCTGATGACACTGAAGCTCTTCAGGTCTCAGCAGGATTTGCAGGGAGTCTCCCAGGCTGCACCTTCAGAGATTATTTGTCTGCAGTTCCCCATCTTCTCTTGGGACAGGGCAATATGGATTGCATCTTAACGGCTGGTTACAAACTACAGTTTTGGAGCTTCTTATTCTTTAAGAGCCCAGAGCACAGAGCAGATTAAAAAAAAAAAAAGTATAAAAAATTATTTCTTTATGTTCTTGTCAAAATCTGATATTCATTTGGAGATACTGATGGTGTTTTTGTGCTGGCTTTTCAGTTTGTGCTTTACCACAAATTTCCTATGGCTGTAAAGACAAATATAACTATGTAATTATCATGGTTTTCATCTTTCAGTGGAATTAACTGGCTGGTTACAGTGGCTTTTATACCCTGGTTCCTAGCCACATTCTAACATTCACTCATAAATTTGAGCCCTGACTCAGATCCATAGTTCATGTCTTATCATGGTAGATTAGTGTTTTCTCTAGCTGTTCTGTACCTTGCCAGCTCTGTGCCTGCTCACAGTTACTGTATACGTACTCCCAAAAAAACAGAGCAAAAGTTAGGATAAACACAGAGAAAAATCAGAATGGATACTAGTGAATTACTTATTTAAAAGAAATATGAATCTTTACTGAAGAATGTTATTAGATGAGTTATAGGACAAAACACCCAGTATTCAGGGAAATCACAGGAGGTCATTGGGACCATTTGTTAAATATCCACATATTTATTTCTTAGAAGAAGTAGTCTGGCCATAGAGGTGGTAGTGGAGCTTCAAAGCTGTCCTCAGTTGGGGCAGATGCTGGTGACAGTCAAAGGGGAAGACAAAACCTTCCTGGCACTCTTGAGCAGTCAATTGTATATCTGTGCTTTACTACATTCAGAGAAGACAGCAATTAGGTTACTTTTTCTGTAGCTAATTTTCTGTGTAATTAGATATAATTTCTATTTTCATTTAAGGAATGATAATTTGAGACATTTTTATGGGGATGCTTGAGTTTTGATCAATGGGCGGACAATTCTATGGTAAAGAAAAATTTTAAATCGTTCACCAACCCATATGCAAAGTAAATGTACATAGCAAATGAAATCAGTGAAACATAATTTAAAATGCCCTTTAAACATGGCTAGAGCTCTTGCAGCTCTAAGTGGAAGACATGAGAGGAGTTTGATACCAGAGAAAGCACACTTCATATGGTTGTACCAGCCATATGAAAGAGGTGCTGTCCATTAATTTGGATTATGGTGAAATGGTGAGATCATGTTACAGGATGATTCATCCTAACTAGAATAAAGATGTCAGGTAATGTATGACTAGTAAGTGAGTGGTACTTCCTCTTTCTTCCCCATCCCTGCCTTTCTTCTTTCTCAGATACAAGAGGTTAGCTGATTAGAGACCTGTAGCATCAAGCATATAATTTCAACTACTACTACAAGAAGTTAAAAGATTTGGAGCCAGCAGCTCCTTCGAATTTTCTCAGCCTCATTATTTGCAATGTGTAATAACTCATCACCAGAGTCACAAAGCTACTTTTGTCCATAAATCTGCTTCAACTCAGAATTGGAAGCCCTGTCCTCCACCTGTATGTTTTTTAATTCTTTTTTTTAATTTTTTAATATATGAATGTGTTACCTCTGAGGTCCGATATGAGGACTATCAAAAAATGAATAAAAAACAGAACGACAAAAAGGTATTACAAGTTCCAACAACATCTGTGAGCATCCCCTGTTGTTTTTAAACTCTGCTCTCTGCCGAAGCATTATACAGCATTAGAAAGCCATATGGTCTAACTTTGACTCAGGTCCGGCAGGTGGAAGAGTTATTAAAAGAAAGGCTGCAGTGCCAGGAGGTTTCATTTTCTTGTACAAACATAAGGGTACATTGGAGCATGTGGTGTTGATGATCCTGCGGGGACAAAGCACAAACTACTAGGGTCATTAAAAACCCACATCCCAGACTATGCCACATGGCAGCACAGAAGAAAACCCAAGCATTTCTTGCTAACACAAACCAATTAAATTATTTTTAGCTTCAACAAAAACAGAAAACACAGTGAAAAGCAGCCACACTGGTCACTAAGACAACAAGCATTTCTAAGATTAGTCTCAAAACTCACTAAATACATAAACCCCCCACTCCACCTTCCGAAAGGAAAATCATAGTAACCATTAGGGTGTCTGCATTTATGACTAAAGCTCCTAAAACAAAGATTAAGATTAAAGGTTGAAGTCTTTGCTTTTCATTCTGCTATGCAAAAGGAATGGGTTTGATCTTCTTTACTCCAAATACAATGATCTGTATGGCTATATTCTGTGACTGGATATTTAGCAGAGTGACCTAATGGATCCTCTGATTTCCCTGTCCCCATGTTTGGTTTTCTTCACCAAATACAGTAAATTGGGATATTAAGTCTTCCACAACATTTGCCCCTTGTTGTTGGCTTCATTGGAGCATTTTCTGTAGCTTGGACAGACACCCTAGGTGTGCATTGCTCTCCCCTTTCCTCTCCCTTTACCATGAAGTGATTTTTCCCTTTAGACTTCTATTGAAAAACATTATGCAAGAGGAAAAGTAGAGGATAATAAAAACAGGCATGCTTTGTTTTTGGAGAAACAATGTGTGTGTCTCTGTGTGTTTGCTTACTAATGTGCATACATATGTGTGTGTGTGTGTATGTGTGTGTGTGTGTGTGTGTGTGTGTGTATCTAAGAGTCCTGAGTATGGACAACAGGGCCAAAATGTAAGAACAGGAGAATACAAAAATATTCTTTCCTAACCTGTGAATATGCTTCAAAGCAGCCCTGGGGTTTTTGAGGGGAGCACACCACACCACGCAGACTCATACAGTGAAAATACCCAGCAAAGGTGCCATGATGATGCTCATTAAAGAAAAATGCTTGGTGGAAGACTTATGAATAGTAATCACATGAATTCCAGAAACAACAAAAGAAAAAAATTGTGAGGCTTAGACACTGTGTGTTTTTTTGAAATTTCCCCTAAGATAGCAAAAACAGGACATGGCTATTGCTCTTAATTAACATGCAGTGACATGTGTTGTTACTTTCCTTACCTGAAATTAAGCTTGGCAACAATTATTTTAAATTTTAAATATATAGATATATGTCTTAAAACTCTTTACATCTACTACCAGCACATAATTTTCAGAACAGCTGGCTTAAGCAAGCTCCCCTTGCCTTGCAGAGGTCTGGCTGATGGTTTCAAGCATCAGTAATTTCCATCATAGAGTTCAGGGTGGCTGTCAGCTTTCTCCATCCAAGCCCTGGCTGACTCACAGGGGGGGGTCTTCAGGGACCTGATGCAAAGGGACCAGTGGGCAGCCCAACACAGATCTACTTCGTGTCCCCTGGTTATATATTTTGGGGTATTTCAGTTAAAAACCTCTAAGAATCTAAAGGGGGGAAACTCAAACATTTTCTGCCTTGTGGGGAAAACCATAGGCAGCTCCACTGTACACAACATGCCTGGAGTGAGTTAGGACACCCTAATTAGAGGCTAAAGTCCTAGACTAGCAAAATCTTGGGCAAAGAAGGTTTTTTAAGAAAGGAAAAGACTCCTTTTAGGAAGCATTCATTTTTTATGTGGCAAGGACTCTCTGTGGATTCTTCATGCCACTGCACCCTCTTTAAAGAAATCTGATACTGGAACAGGTGGCTACAGGGTTCACCCCAGCCAGCATGGCTAGAGAAAATGGTTAGAGGAAGACAGACCAAGCAATCCATCCAGGTGCAAAGGTGCTCTACATGGAAAAAGGGCATTCCTGGTTAAAAGCATAGACAGTCAGGAAAATTGCCTTGGGAATTTTAGCAGCAGAAGGTCTCAGTGGCCTGTGGTCACCTTCTTGCCCCACCACAGTACCCGTGAGTTAAAAAGAATATTTATTTTACAGCCATATGTCTTCTACAACCAGTCTTCACTATGTGGGAATGCAGACAGGGAAGGATGGATCTTGCTGGAGGACAGTCAGTTGTCATCAAGAGCTTTACTAGGGGGAAACATGTGCAGGCAGGCATTGCTGTTGGGGTATTCATAGGTGCTGCTCTGGTGGCTTTGGAAATTCTTGTCTTATGCTTCTCATGCTCCTTTCCTTGTTTCTGTGTTGCTTACCATTAACAAAGCACTGCATCCTCACAGTGGGGCTTGGCTCAGCAGCCTCTGCTCCTCCAGCTCTGTTTTGGCACCAAGGAAAAGAAAGCACTGGCCTCCCGGGTGGCAGCCACTGGGATTTCCCACTGCTAGCACAGCAGCACTGAGTCCATCACCTTCAGTGATCTCCCTCTTTGTAGGCTGGGTAATCCTTAAAGTCTCAGTTGATGCATCTTGGCAAGGCAGGGGGGATATATTTTCTCTCCATTTTGTACACTGAGAACTTGATACGGGTTGTTCCTGTGATCATCAGAAAGAAACCCAACTTTAAATCCATGTCCATCCATATATTGTGCTGTTTCATCTTCTAACTTCTGGTGGTTACCAACTATGAATTCTCCTGATTTTTCTATACTTTCTCCTTCTTGGTTGTCAGTTACTTTTCTTGGCAGTGGTAGTACTCTTCAAATCCAAATCTTATAGCTGGCATCCCTTATGCTTCCTATTGGCAGTCCTTATTTTTTCAGATTACAGGGGTTTAGTTATTAGGCCAACACTCTGAATAAAGGAAGTTCCTTGTGGCAGCAAAGAAAACATGGCAAAGTCACTGAATGATGTAAGCATTGCATATCATGCCACTGATCACAAAACTACCCAAGCAAGTTCTTGAACAGCCTTTTAAAATTACTTGTTAGCAAAGATGTTTTGTCAGACCATTCTCTTTGAAGTCTGATTTCATGGAATCCAAACAATTGTTTCTATGTCGAAGGGTGGTCAAAGATTGCAAAGCCCAAAAACCTGTCGGCTGAACAATCTTCATCAAGACACATAATAGAGATATTTTTTAAAAAAAGTTAATCATAATTAATCAGTTAGTTTAATGTGGGGCTTTGTTGGGGGTGTGACTTTAATCTGAGCTGTACTTAGCTACAGAGTTTTATGTCAGCGAGTTTCAAGTTGCCCTTCAATTTATACCCAAATTCAGTCTAAAATCCTGGCCTGACAGCTCATGTTGCTGACTGCAGGGAAAATGGAACTGACCATTTTAATTAAAACAACTTATTCTATGGTCTGAGATAACAATTATTTCTGAAGACCAGTAATTTCATGGATTTTTTTTCTGCCTTTTCCTTAAATTTAATGATGACTCTGTTGTCTGTCTTTCCACCTCATCTTTCAGCAGCCTGCTCTCCCAGTGAGTCATTTCAGAAAGTTCCTCTGCAATTGTCTGGTGTACTGATTTATGTCTAAGGGAGCAGCTGCCTGGGCTAAGGAAGCAGCTGCCTGGGCTACTACTGTTTGCCAAAAAAACATACCACATATTTTAGTGGGTCAATTGCACAGGTATCATCTATAAATCCATTAAAGAGCTTTGGTTTTTCTGCATTTCATTGCACAAAAAAAATCTGTTGTAAAAGGTTTAATTTAACATCAGAATTATTCTTACTAGTTTTGTAAAGTTAAACAACCCTTTTGTATTAATCCCATAATACTGTAATTCATTGCTGGAATATATTTTTGTAAAAAAAATGTACTAAAAAATCATTATGTACCATTTGTCAAGAAAATGGCTACTTAATAATTAGTTACATTTAATTTTTTAAATGTATGAAACTAAAAGAAATAAACACATTTTATACATGGGCATTTGTAATAAGCTAAGGAAGAGCTCATATTGCACATTTTGTTGTCTGTACAGGACATACCAACCATGTGAGTACAGAGCATCCTTTTGCGACCAACAGTCCTTTGTGAAATATTTTTTGGCCACAGGTAATATTAAGTTTCAAACCTCACTTTGACCAATGGAAAACAAATACATGCCTTTTATGCCTCATCATTGTAGCAAGACCCTGGGTCCACACTGTGACATTTTGTTCTGATTCCTCCACAGCAAATGATGGGATGAACCACGGTTAATCTGGAGATTAACTCCAGGTTAAAGTTAAAGTTTAGAAGTGGCTGGTTAATTAGAATTCATGGGAGTTATAAGCATATAGTCCAGACACATAACTCCAAACCCTTTATTTAAAAACCTGGAGGAAAAAAACCTGTTGCTCTCACTGCAACATTTCACATGCTTATTGTCCCTGAATTTATCATGTTTAAATAAATTTGTGCTTTATATTTTATGGAATGAAATTACTAGAGGTTCTTTAGTACATGCCTTAACAAAAAAAGAAAAATATTTGAATTTAAAATCTTTTCATATACAAAATCGATGAAGTCTACTTCGCCAGGACAAATCTCAAAAGAGTAACAAGAATCTCCAGGGTTGACAGTAGTCCTTACCCTATGGGTTTCTTGACCAAAGAAGAAAACACAGTTTCCTTGCTCAAACCAAGACATGAGGCATTCAAGAGAGCAAACAAATTGTGGAGACAGCAGACAACTTCAGCACCCTTAGACTGGAAGGGTGTAGAAAGCTGGATTTGGAGAACTGGCTTAAAAACTTCAGCAGTGAAAGAACTGAGCAGGATTTAGAGATAAAAGTGAAACTCCACATTAGAATTTATATCTCACATAATTGTGTCCTGAAAAATTTATTTAAGCATCTGAAGCACAGGAGACCCTGAAAAAAACCTGATGCAATTCTGTTGATCAATTCATTGATCAATGTCTGTTCAATGGGTGGGTACCAGAACTTCCTAAAGACAGCCATGCTTCCAAAATATTGACAAACCTGCTTATGGATAGCATACAAACAAAATAATTTCTCCAGAGAGATCAGCTGAAGGTCTCTAGTTTTGATCCCTTCACCCCTAGCTCAAAGAGTTAATTTCCTGCTGATGGCTATAGCACTTCAGCACCTCTATCAATTCTCATCTTGCTGTACAATTTTTGTCAATGGGGTTAGCAATGCTTGCAAAATTCAGTGCCTTACATGCAATAGCTGTTTCAGAAAGAGGTCTACTTCTTCCCATTAAAGACATCTTAGATTGCAGCCCAGCTGTCTCACACTTCTGCTGCCTAAGACATGACTTGGAGCCCTGGTCTTCTGGGGATATGTTTTCATCTGCAACTTGAACCACTACATCCCACTTACATATTAGTATTATAAACATTTCTACACTGAAAAGCAGCTGAAGACAAAGTCTGGTGTGCCTAACCTCTTGGATCACCAAGTCAGCATGAGGAAAGAATATTCTTAACAGAGTCAAGGAGTTAGTGCAGTGACAGTGTTTTGCATAGTGTCAGCATCTTTGCTAGCTAGTTAACTAACTTGTAATAACTTTACAGTTCTTTCCACAGTATGTGCAGCATCCTGACTTTTGAGGCATAGATGATCAGTTTTCACAGGATGAGGATTGCCCTGGATAGGATCCTGCCTCGCTGAACTATGCCTGTGTGAAGAAAATCTCAGTCAGTCCTTTCTCAGGCCTGAGACCTGCATTGAACAGGAAGGCAGTGTTCACTCCTGGAACTAATGATCAAGGGAATGTTTTTCCTTCATACTATTATTTAGGCAAGACTATTGCTCTGAGCCTTCAGTCCCTCACAGTCCTTGCATTACTTCAGATGCAACTTTAGAGAAATCACTGTTCATATTACTTTCAATATAGTTTTATCGTGAAAATTCTTATGTCCAATGTTAACTATGCATTGTGGCCAAGACATATCATGGATGTATTTCTACAAATGCACCCTAAAATAACCCAGAGAAAGAACAGATGGAAAAGATTTTTAAAGTCATCACAAAAAATCCCAAGCAATTTCCAGAAACTATGTCAGTTACCATAACAATAATTGCACCCACAGTTCTTCCTTCTCAAAAGAGTTGATATTGTATGCATAGGACTTCAGAGCTCTGTATTGCATTTCTACAGCTTTTGAAGTCTCATTTAAAGTTTGGAAAGTGAAGCTATTGGAAACTTGGCTATTCTCTTGAATTTGCTGGCCAAACAAAATACTGGATATGTCTTGTCAGATGCAAATTATAGGATAGTATGTTGTGATGTGTGTATTTTAGAGACCAAATCCTTGTTTGTAGAGGTTTTATGTTGACATGGGAATCGTGCACCACTTCATCAGTAATTTCAATCTCAAACCAGTGTAATTACAATAAAATACAATATAGTAGAACCAAGCCACAGATGAAATATCAGCTTTCTATCCCATCCCATCACTTGTGAATGAGATGTGAAAAGTTCAGGCTTACCGTAAATCTATGCTAGCACCAAATACACAGGATTTAGATCAGTAAAAACAAACATTTTCAAGTCCTTATTGCTGGGTTGGTTTGTTTTGGTTTTGGTTTTTGGGGGGTTTTAGGTTGTAACAGAACAGTGTATAAAAACACTGCCATAATTCTACCAAAACATGGCTTGACAAGCTTAGTCTGTTTTTTTAGTAGATACCACTAATATATCAATAGAACATACTTTTCTGACTTGGGCATCTCTTTAAAAGCTTCCTTTCCTGATTGTCTTTTTGTGTGGCATCTATCTGATGAAATATGCTTAGCTGAGTTCCTCTTGACTAAGGTATCTCTAAAATATTCCTCTAAAATCACCATGTTCTATAAAATGTAAGTTCCTTAAACATTTCTATACTTGCCTGCACTGTCATTTTTTTTCTCCACTGATTTGTTTCTTCATTATCTGTGCTTCTGGCAACATTGTCATCCTTAAAAAGTCCCTCAGAGGTATTTGTTAACCTTGTGAATTTAGGGCACAGATAACAAATTTTCTGCAATATCTAGTTTGCTATACTTTGTACCTAATCTGCACTTTCGTAGTTACCATTGTCCTCTTCCAAGTGTGTTACCACACATTTAATGCAGCCTCATTCCCCTTCTAAATGCAACAATGTGACTGTGTTTATGCCATAAGCTGTTCTTACCAACTTTCAGAATTAGCTACATAATTTGAAATGGAAGGGAACTAGTTCACACTTCACATCTGGTCTCTAATTAGCCCTAAATGTATCATAAGTTATGTATTTAAAAATTAGGAAGAGGAAAGTTTCTGGTTACATTTATGGTTTAGGTCACAGGAACATTAAGCAAGCTTACTTTGGCTCTGATAAATCTTTCCATTTTAGTGGTTTTTACTGGGTGCTTCATTTGAAATAGCTTTCTAAAAGCTTTCTAAAAGCACTAGCTTTAACCGGAGCAGAACTGTTCCTGTACCATGTTAAAAAGAGACTTAGATCCCAAAGACTGGGAGGAAAACTAACCAACCCTTGTTCTTCTTCATAAAGGCTCAGGCAGATAATGTGCCTAAGATAAATATTTGTCTCAGAAAGGTTTTGTCTTTTGGAAGTTGAGATCTTCCATTTGAACACCATGACCTGCACCTTCTGACTGCAGTCTTGAGCTCTTTGCCACCTTCTGAATGGGAGCACACCTACAGGTGCTCACGAAAGCTCTTACAGGCAGAGGTGTATGTATGGCTCTGCACCTCTCCACTGACAGATCCACATGTATCCTCACTATAAAAACCTAAGAGATATTTAAAGTTGCACTACCATTTATTGCAAATAAATTACAGTTGAATGCCACTTTAGCATAAAATGGAATAAAATTTGGTCTCTCCAAACTACATATTAACTGTTTGTATATGGACCTGTTGTCTATTAATTTCTCTAACCCCTTTTTGCATTAGTCTCCTTGACCTGTCCTTCTGCCTCTCAGTCTCTGTGCCAGAACCATGTACAACATGGCCTATTAACTATGCAGCCTTCATATGTAGGCTTCAAATTGAGTATTTGGTACCAGAGTACGTTAATTATTCTTCTCATCATCTGATGTCTCACTTGCTAAACTGTCCTTCCAGGAAAAATCCACTTTTGCAGGTTCCTATTCTTGTCCTTCTGAAATCTACTTACCATCTTCAAACACAGCAACTTGGTCTGCACACTTAACAGCTCAACTGAGTGGCTTTTAGAAGGTTCTAGAGATGTTCCCTGACAACATAGTGATTATCCAAACAGAGGTGCAGATGGTTTCCAAAGCTTTTCAAGGTCTGAAATAAGCCAGGGACGAATGACCCTGCATTCCTTTGCTGGCCAATGCATCTGCAAAGCCCTGAATTCCTGGCAGTAATGTGCCCTGATGCCCACCACGCTTGCAGACAGCATCTGCTGCCACGTGTGGTCAGACATCAGCTTTTGGTACAGCTGCTGCCCTGTGTGGGAAAGGTTTAAGATGTCAATGCCATTGTGCAGCAACAGGTGCCAGCTTGGAGCTGAATAACCACCCAGTAATTGCGTGCGTGCTGCTCTCCCTCAAGGGCAATCACAGAAAGAGAGCAAGATAATATTTCCCAGCAAAGAAGCACCAACACGTAACTGTGAACACACTTGGGAAATGTGTGATAACTGCAGTATGATCCTATGGTAAACAAGAGGAAAGAAGTCAGTGGAACCAGGAGGAAGGGATGTTTTCCAGCAGCCCTCTCCCTGGGAGCAGTACGCCCATCACATCTCCCCAGGTCACCAGGCACACAGCAAGACGTAACACTGCCCAGGGAAGGAGGGTTTCAAGAGGAGTTTGATGATGTATTCTTCAGCAAATGAAGGCTGTGCTAATGAAGTCACAACCCTGGAAACAACGCCAATTGTTAATAAGCTGCAAATTCAAAATCAAAGCCTGTCCCCCCAGGGGACACAGGGCTCAGTGCCATGAGGTGATGACTCAAGAGTTTCTCCTGTGTGCTGGAAAGGGAATTGGTTGTGTTACCTAAATGAACTGCCAGTCAAAACATATCACAAAAAATCAAATTCAGCTCCCACAGAGTTGTTGACAGAGGTTGGAACCCACAGCTGCCTGCACCGCTCTATGCTCCCCACCTAATGGATGGGATTTCCCACAATAACGAGGGATGGATTTAGGCTTCCATAACAGAAACAGAGAAACATGAGCATTTCCTTCCCCACTTCTGTAGTTCAGGACAGTGTTCAATACAGCTTTATAATAGCAGCATTTCTCCCTTTTTAGGAAGCTATACTGAGAGCATAATTTATAACTGAAATAATTAGATTTATCATGAAATTTCTCAAACTATCAGCACCTTTATCAGTCTCTTTGAATTCAAAGTAGTTTATTGTAGAAACCTTCTTAATCAAATTTAAGAGTTCTGAATTAAAAAAACCAAATTATTATGAACATTTTCTTACTCTGTAGAAAAGCTTTTTTTTCTGAAGCTAAGGTTAGATTTTTGAAGCTGATGATTTTATAACCTCTCCTTTGACTGATATTATCTTATTGCATATACTGTCTGTATAAATGCTGTTCTCTCACACCTATTACTGTCAGTATGTACCAGTATAAGGTGAAAAAAAAAACATCACTATAAAAATGTGTAAGATTTTAGAGTTGCAGAACTCTAACTTTTATTGCAAATAAATTACAGAGGAATGCAACCTCAGCATAAAAGGGAATAAAATGTGGTCTCTTGTGTATGAAATATCTTTCTCTAAAGAATCATAGAATTGGCTGGGTTGGAAGGGACGTCAGAGATCATCAAGTCCAACCCTTGATCCACTACCACTGTGGTTACCAGACCATGGCACTGAGTGCCACATCCAGTCTCTTTTTAAATATCTCCAGGGATGGAGAATCCACCACCTCCCTGGGCAGCCCATTCCAATGCCTGATCACCCTCTCCATAAAGAAATTCTTTCTAATATCCAACCTAAACCTCCCCTGGCACAACTTAAGACCATGTCCTCTTGTCTTGCTGGTAGTTGCCTGGGAAAAGAGCCCAATTCCCCCCTGGCTACACCCTCCTTTCAGGGAGTTGTAGAGAGTGATGAGGTCTCCCCTGAGCCTCCTCTTCTCCAGGCTGAACAGCCCCAGCTCCCTCAGCCTCTCCTCATAGGATCTGTGCTCAAGCCCCTTCACCAGCCTGGTTGCCCTCCTTTGGACCTGCTCCAGGACCTCAATCTCCTTCCTGAACTGAGGGGCCCAGAACTGGACACAGTACTCGAGGTGTGGCCTCACCAGCGCTGAGTACAGGGGAAGAATCACTTCCTTGGACCTGCTGGCCACGCTGTTCCTGATACAGGCCAGAATGTGTGAAGAAAGTTAATGCTCTTGTCTCCTGCTGAATTAATTCCTTCATCCAAATTTATCTGTAAGGATGCAAATCATTATAACATGCAATATGCTTCATATCTACATTTTGCTATTTAAAAGATCATTTAATTTCTCTAATGCATGTGAACTTAACCTGTTGCATCCAGCGCTGGTTTTAGGAAGTTGCAGTCCACTGGGATGGGTATGACAAAACTGTCTCTGAGCACGAGAATAGTGAAGTGTTTAACTATGCTGACCATCAGATGAACACTGACAAAATATTTCACATGTCTGAAGGCCTTTTGTCAGTATATGCTGTTCTTATGTATCTTCATCTCTATTTGTTCGTATGCTGCTCTTCTGTTATCTTCTACCAAGAAACAGGCTATATGATAGAATCATAGAATGCCAGGTCTGAAGGGACCTCAAAGATCACCTGTTCCAGCCTTTTTAGAACAAAAGGAGGTGGCCTCAAGTTGTGCCAGTGAGATTTAGATTGGATATGAAGAAAAATTTCTTCATTGAAAGGGTTGTAAGTCAGTGGAAGAGGCTGCCCAGGGAAGTAGCGGAGTGACCATCCCTGTAGGCATTTAGCAGGCGTGCAGATGCAGTGCTGAGGGAGATGGTTTAGTGGTGGACTTGGCAGCGTGCTAGGTTAATGGTTCAGCTCCATGTTCTTGAAAGTCTTTTCCAATTGAAATGAATCTATGCTTCGACCTCATCTCCAGCATCCAGCTTCTGCCTTTTCAGGGCCAAATTAATTTCTGACTTTCATCCCTCGGAGGATATTTTTCCTTGATGAGAGAGGCATTATTTTCTTGTAGGCTAGTGCCTATCGCTGTGCAGAGCCACAGGTGTCTTTCACGGTCCCTTCCAGCCATGGACTATAGAGCGTCTCTGCGCCCGGAGATAAAACCCCTGGGCTGGCTAAACCCGACTAAACCCGACTAAACCCGACTAAACCGACTAAACCCGGCTAAACCCCGTTAAACCCAGCTAAACCCCGCTAAACCCGGCTGTTCGGCCGAGATTCAGATCCCAGTAGGAGCTTGATGTCTCCGCTTGCGGGAGCAGAGAGTGCAGCATGCAGCTTGCCCAGAAGAGGGGGCTGGCTTCCCAGCCCCAAAAACACGCTTGTGACCCGCCAGCCCCCCTCATCCCATCCCTCCGGGGGCGGAGCTGCGGCTCAGGGTCCCCCCCGCTCCCCGGCTGCCCCTCCCGTCACCCCGACCCTGGTCCCAGCGCCCTGGTACCGACCCACGATCCAGACTACAACATTTCAGAGCAGCTTGGGGGATTGTTCCTGTGCACCTTGAGTGGGGCTCTGATATGCTTTATATCCGCTCCGAGCCCAAAGGGGCTTTGCGAGGGACTGATTTGAAGAAGCAGGTGCCGTGCCAGCACAGGTAGCCTCAAAAAGAGCCTCTCCGAGTGACTCACCTCGCTGAATTCCACTGAAAATGCATCCAATACCTTGTGTGAGGTCTGTGTATATTATTTTAGGAAACAAATCTAAAGAGCATGGGGAATTTCACAAGAAAATGTTATGGGAATGGTAAAAGGGTTGGAAAGGAGTGCACAATGTCCTTCAGATAGGAGCAAATTAAAAGAACAGAATGTACAAGCTTCATTAAATTTGATTACAGAAAATTCAAAGGTAGATTCTGCAGTTTATTCTGCTGGGTTTGTGTGTGTTGTTTTGGGAGAGATCTGGATATTTTAAAATATACTATCCACTTACGTGGTCATGAGCTAAAGCATAGAAAGAAGTTTAGTGGTTTGATTTTTTCAGGTTCCCTTGCCACCTGCATAATTATGCTTGCCTCATTTTTTTATTTGCATAATATAATACTTTTTCATCAAGTTACTCAGAATTCCCACAAATGTTTTGTTCTAGAAAGTATTTGTCATTCAGACAATGTACAGGAACAATGTATTTGACAGTAGTGGTGTTTCTGTTCTGTCCTCAAAGCAAAATAGAGAAGAGTAAAAGGGGGAAGGAAACAAAGAAGAGAGGGTCCTGCTCACTCTGAAGCCATTTAGGAAAAGGAGAGCAGCTATTTCAGCACTCCTTTCAACTGGTTTTGAACAGCTTTTGTCAAAATATCCTTTTAAGTAACCCTTTCACTGAAGCAACATGTTAGCACTGACACAGTCTGAAGCTTACAATGCTTTAAATCTGCATGATTTCATTAGAGTTCAGTGTATTTATCTTCCAAAATTGTTACTGAACATAACTGGGGGCAAAGGATCTAGCAAACAGTTGGTCTCTTGTTAGTACTTCATTGTTATCCATGTAAGTCTAAAGTTTGAGAGGTATTGACTGTCTGCTGAGATAATGATAGTCATACTGATAATGTCATAACTGTAAATTTGTTTATTGAAGGCTGCAGCTGTACTGAACTCTGGTGGTGTGCACTTCCAGGCTCTGTAGAATGAGCATTATAAATACTCCTTGGGTGAAATCCACTTTGGTGAAAACCCCTGTCTTTCTTACAGGGCAGTTTCTGTACAGTAATCTGGACACATTTTTTCTTTTAGTAGAATAAATCATATCAAAGGGTCATACTTTAAACTTCCAGCATAGGGTGGTGGAGTTTCTGTGTAATTTTTACTTCTCCTTTTTCATTTGCACATTTTTGTTTCAGTAAGTCTGGTCACAGGAATTACAAAAATGTCTTCCTTTATTAAGTTTTATGAAACTACCAGATGTTTCTTTGGGCCTACAACCATATACACATATTCCCAATTTTAACATTTACTTCTGTGCATAAAGGAACTTGTTTAGGAGGAATCCAAGTGGAGTGAAACCCCTAAGCAGGTAAAAACAGATTAAAAAAAAAAAAAAATCAGATTGAGAGTAGAGGTATATTAAGTATTTTATGCACAAAAACATAGCTATAAATGGGGTAAGCATTGTTATCTGAAGGTTTTCTATAGAGATAGTAAGATTCTTGAAGGCACAGGCAGAGGGTTCATCATCAATTTTTAGGGAAAAGAAATTCTAAAAACTTCCTTAGATGTTTGAAACTGCTCATTTTTGCTCTCATTAAACTTGTAAACTCCAGCTGTGGGTGAGAGCAATTATCCTGGGGCTGAGTCTTGATACAAAAGAAAAAGGAAGCACAATCTGAAAAAGTCGTGTATAGAAATGGGGCCTCTGCAGACACAATGAAGAGGAACTGCTGAGGGAAAATGGCTAGAAAATAATAATATGCATGAGAAAGATCAGGCAATTGAAGTGAAAAAGACAAAGAGTTTGCAGAGAGAGAGAATATGAGTGTGCACAGCCAAAAATAAAAATCAGTGTTGAAATGGCCTGTCTTTTCAGCATTCTGCATACTCAGGGCACTTTCTAAAAGCCAACAGAAATTCATAGTGGTCTTTTATTGAAAACTAAAGTACAAGCATTTCTTTCTTCCTTCAGAGTGACTAAGCTCTTATCTTTAAGATAGGTTTTGTCTTGCTTTGATGATGAGCAAGAGCTCAGAGAGGAACATTTCTGTCAGAGCTGACCAGCACACTGCTGTGGGTTTCGACCAGACAAATCTTCCATTAATAGCAGAGAGAGTGGGATTTTGAGGTTCTTTCTTTCCCAAGGAAGGAGAGGTTCTTTTTAGACTGCAAGGCTATAAAGTTTTATTGATACACATGCTAGAAATTTGGGGGGCTTTTAGCATTCGAGAAAGCAAGTGTAGGTGGAAGGTATCTAATTTCAAAGCATGCAAAAGATGCCTGCAAAAGTAGCACATAAGCCATATAATACAGTATTGTTATGAAATATGCCTAACAGTGCTTGCTCAGCTACTCTGCTGAATATTGAGACAAGGAGGAACCCCCGTCCTTCTTGCTGGCTGCTTATTCCACCAAGGAAGCTACTAATGCTACACACTTTTTACAGTGGAAGCAGACGTAAGGATTGAAAATAGGAACCTAAAGACTGAAAACAGTAGCAGTAGGGAAAAATTAATGAGGAAGGCTTCAGGAAGCAAATACTGAATCCTGACTCTATGTTTCCATTTCTCTTGCTCCAGAAGATTACAGACACTCCTACCTTAAATCCCTGTAATAGGCACATGTCAACAAAGTCCAAGGTGACAATTTAGGTGGAATGTTGCCTGAAACCTAAGTGCAACATGCTCCATTCCTTTGGAAGGTGGAGCAGGCAGTCCATTACCTGCACACAAAACTCAATTGGTTACATTCAAACTTCAGTGTCAGGACAGAGAGAAGCACCTCTGTTTCTAAGACACCACTGAAGAAACTGCATAGTCCTTCCTTACATAGGCTAATTTGGTCTGTCCTTCCCTACACTCTGATGCACCAAAGATTAGGAAAAGATCCTGGAAAAACTAGCCTGGAAAAACTAGCCCACATGCCCATGCTCATTTCATCTTTTCCACACCCGCATTGCCAAATGCCACCTCACTAGATAGTGTTGCAAGCACAGTTGGTTAAAGTTGTTCACAGATTAGGACTTTCAAAGCCAGCTTCTATATAACTTAATCTATCTAAAGTTACCTGAGTGGTTACTGATTGTAAATCCATAAATCTCTCAATTGCTCATCCAAAGCTAGAAGTTTCAGCTCCCCAAATTAATGTGTCATTTAGCTCACCAAGATGATGTGAAATTAAGGCATCCAGTCACAGTATTGTGTGTGTTACACAAGAAGGTATTTCGGTTCTCAGAATTTCAGTGAGATTTTAAACCCAAGCCTTAGCACATTGTACTATGCACTTTAATTACTAAGTATTTTTAGTAAAGCTTAGTGAAGTCCTCTCAAGACTTAACTGAAGAATGCAAAACATGATGTCTTTAACTCTTTGCAGTAGGAACTGAATCCGTTCTTTACCCATCAGGATCACCTCCATGACCCCTGAAGAGCAGAAAAAGCAGAACACACACTTTTTTCACCTCAGTGAGATTTTCTAAGGTATTTTTTTGACAAAGCAAGCAGAAAAGAGGATATTGGCCACCCAGAGGGAGGAAGAGACTCAAACATTAATCTGACAGGTTTTCAGACAACAATTATTTATCTTAAAACAGATTTCTCTCCTTGTTCTGATCCAGGATACCTTTTTCCCCTCTTTTCCACAGTTGCCTCATGCCTTTCCCTTAAAGTCAATCACCCCTTTCTCTAGGTCTTCACCTCTCCATGACTTATTCTCTCCCAGTCCTCACCAGTACCCTGGAAGAGCTGCCAACAGGACAGGAAGCTTGAGGAGAGAGACAAGTTGCACTGGCTCCTATGAATAATTTTAAGCAGGTGCTTCCTCTGTTCTTCTCAGTGGTACTTTATATTACTTCTATATTTTCAAGAATTTAGGTTTGTTTGGGGGTTTTTTGCTATTCCTCTGACACTGTATATAGCATAACTACAAAATAGAACAGCAGCTCTGGAGCTATGATCTAATCCCCTTGTACTTATTCCTTTCCTTACAGCCAGATCAAGCAGGCAGCTGCCTGGTTCTGTGGCTCTCAGGCCTGAGTCTCACCTGGCTGTAACAGTCGTGTTTCTTTATTGGTTTGTACCAATTTATTCCACCAGAACTATGCAGGAATACTGAGAGTTCTGCTTTAGTTGAGATGTTAATGGTTACACACAGCCTGCACAGGCTTTAGCTAGTTGAAAGCCGGCCTCTATTTTTTGAGCTTGGCTGTATTTTCAAGATACAACACTGGACTTTTTAGTAGTTTGATAACCACTTGTAAAGCCTGCTTTTCATGTGTTCTCACAAGTTTTGCTTCTAATCTGTTCAGCTAAATGTCAGCCACTTTATTTCAAGATAAATTTATTTCACAGCATGCAGAGGGCTGCTGACTTTTATAGTATCTTAAACATCTTGTATCAAAACTATTTGGTGACAGGTAATTCAAATGCAGGCTCCCACTGAGATTTAAGTCTTTCTCATTGCATTTGTATAAAAAGTAACAGCGAATCCTTAGTATAGCTACATGCCTGAAAGCTTGAGGTTGTCTTTGGTACAATAACTGGTGAAAAAAAAAAAAAACAAACAAGGAAAAAGCAACAAAAAACACCAAACCAAAGAAACAAAGAAAGATAACAAAATTAAAGTAACATAGGTAAAATCATTAAAGTGCATAAAGTGATTGCACCTGGATTAAGAAAAAATTATTACTGAACAAATGATTTTGCAAGATCATAGCATTTTGCAGCTATCATTCACCGTAATGCTGCTATTATTATTATTGTTATTATTACATTAGGTGCTTAGAATACATCTTTTTCAGGTCCAGGTTGAATACCCCAGCAATCAGCATCACCTCACTGCAGCTGCTGGGCACAGAGCTCCCCGAAAAGGGATGGCCTCTTGTGGAGCCAGGCAGGCTCCAGGCAGCCAGTGACCCCTGGTTCGATAGCTGCAGCCTTTTTTTCTGAAACACTGAACTTCAGACAAAGCATACAACATACAGGCTCTCATGAGACCTCACCTGGGGTATTGTGTCCAGTTAAGGGGACCCCAACACAAGAAGGACATAGACCTGTTGGAGCAAGTCCAGAAGAGGGACCACAAAGATTACCACAGGGCTGGAGCACCTGCCCTATGGAGACAGACTGAGGTACTTGGGGTTGTTAAACATGGAGAAGAAAAGGCTCCAGGGAGACCTTACAGCTGCCTTCCAGTACCTGAAGGGGGTCCACAAGAAACCTGGGGAGGGACTTTTTTACAAAGCCATGTAGTCATAAGACAAGGGGGGACTGTTTCAAACTGGATGAGGGTAGGTTTAGATTAGACATTAGGAAGAAATGATTTAGTGTGAGAGTGGTGAGTCTGGAACAGGTTGCCCAGGGAAGTTTTGGATTCCCCCTCCATGGAAGGGTTCCAGGCCAGGGTGGATGGGACTTTGAGCAACCTGTACTAGTGGTAGATGTCCCTGTCTATGCCAGGGGTTTGGAGGGATTCTTCCAACCCAAACCATTTTAGGGTTCTGTTATATGTAACCATTTGACAAGCTTTGGGCTTCAAGAAGGATGGAGACCATACTTTCCCAAAGGAACAGATAGCTTTCTAAAGTGGCCAGCTGGTTGTGTTTCTGTCATATTTTCACCACATCAGTTGTGCTTGGATTTTCTGGTGTTGATCTCTGTAAATAGAGGGACTCTGATATGAGAAGATGCCGGACGCTGAGCAGAATTTAAGCCAAGGACAGCTACCCCGTCTCACTGCTCGATTTTTATCGCTGCACCCCCATTCAGGAGCACTCACAATTAAAAAGAGGAGCCCCGCTGTGGGGCGCTCGGGCCGAGCCGGCCTCAGCGCTGATTGTGCGCTTTGGCCCTGGTACTAAGATGAGTCCGGGGCGGCTGTCAGCAGGAGGAGAGGTACTGGGACCCTTAATTAATACCCCTCACCCTTAATGAGCTTCAGCATCCCCCGGATGAGCACCGCCCGCCCCGGATCAGGCCTCGCCCCCGGGTCAGGCCCCGCCCCGTTCGGCGCCGGCCCGGGCCCAGCCCCTCCCATCCCGGGGCCTGCGGCGTTGCCTGGCAGCGGTGCGGGCCCTCTGCCTGGGGCCGGAGCTGCGCGCCTGGGGTAAGCGTTGCCGCTGCCCGTCGCCGGGCAGCGGGGAGCGGAGCCGGGGGAAAGGGGCGAAGGGGGAGAAAACGCGGAGATGGGTACAGGGCCGGTTGGGTAGCGAAGGAGCGGCCTGGCCTCAGGTCCCCTCCGGTCGGAGCTGCCNTGGTGCGGTGGAAGTAGAGAAACGGCGCTTGGCGGGGGCGGGGAGAGGAACAGGAGGAGGAGGAGGAGGAAGAAGAAGAAAAAGGAGGAGGAGGAGAAGGAGAAGAAGGAGGAGATCACGTGCCGGTAGGAGGCCGGGTGCAGCCTGAGGGGGAGCGGGGGGTCTCTGCTGTGGGAAGCGGGGTGCCTGCCCATGGGCTGGGGCCATGCTCAGCGGCAGCGCTGCCTGGGCTGCCTCTCCTGCTGCTGGACGGCTGAAGGAGGAGGAGGAGGATTGCTTCTCCCCTCTTTCTCAGATCTTGGTTCAGCAAATAGTCTTCACGGAGCCGCCGTGACCTGTTCGTCCTGCTGATACCGGTGTGAGCTAAGCAGGATGTGAGCAGCTCTGGTTTCCATCGTGGGAAGATGGTTCACTGAGGTTTAATTTTAGCATCGGGCAGAATTTGGCGATGCGTTGCTAGATTTCAGCATGGGAATAAAAAGCAGGTCATTCGTTCTTGAAATGTAACGTTTTGTATGGACCTTCAGGGTTACACTCAAATGTCCGCAGACCACAGAGCTGAAGCTTACAGCAGTTTTATCTGCAGTACCTGTTAAAGGTGCTCATTGATGAACTGCTAACATTGTCAGTTCTCAATTTCGTAGTAGTCAGGTGCAGGTAAATACAGTGTTTGATTTAACAGGGGAAAGATTCACCACAAATACTAAACTTGAAGAAAGAGGGGGTTTGGTTTGTTTTAAATCGTGTTGATGTTTAATGGGAGAAGGGTTATTTCTGTTGCTGTTACTTTTAGTATGTTTGCTGTTTTAAGAAGGCCAGATACATTGTGCTTGGCTTTTTATTTATTCATAGTATTTAGGGCCAGACACTTCTGGTAAAATGCACCAGGGGTCCTCTTGCTATGACACAGATTGTTGAGTGTTTCTCTGTTAGTTGCATGGTAGACTCTTCCAGGATTAATATTTTTCTTCCGTAGACTTGGTATGTGGAGGAAGAAATATTTGACCTTTTTAGTGATGCTGACATTTGTGAATTACTAAATTACATGATTGGGCATTTTTTTCGGTGTACTTGATGGGAAGCATTCGGACTGTTATAAATTCTCAAGGGTTTAGGCATGAGTTTTTCAGGAGTTTCACACAATTGTCCTAGGCCTTCACTCATGAGACAGAATGTATATAGTCTTTAGCATTTTAAACTTTGTCATACCATCCTTGTGAAAGATACATTTTAATACCTGTCATTGTTGAAATTTTTTACATGATAAAACCTATTTCTAATGAGCACGCTTAATGAATATCAGTGAATTCACTCAGGAAGCACAATACTAGCAGTGCTTCTGCAGAAGTTTGGTGCCATGGTAATGGGAAATGTGATAACAGGAGCTCTGATTTCTGATGGTTAACTAGCAGCATCCAGCAGCTTAGCTGAGTCACTTTAAAGGATCACAGATGTATTGTTAGTTGAAAATCTTTTAAGAGTTTATCTTATCTTCTAAAATGTTTGTTTGGGTTTTTTGTTTGTTTGTTTTTTAAATATTGTCTTCCTTAAGCGCTCTCTAAAGAATTCCCAGGGCTTGAGTTTGCCTGGAAAAAACCTTTGCACCATTTTGTTGAGTAGGTTTTGAGGGGCTGATGGAATCCTGCGTGTTTCCCACTAGTAGATCAAGTGACCAACTTATTTCAGGAAGAGTCTTGCAATTCTGTGCTAGCAAAAGAGAAGGGCTTTTCTTGTCCAAGTAGCATCTAACTGGCAGACCTGGGACCTGTGTTTGTTGTTGAATTGGAGAAATCAAACAAACATGTCATAGTATTATCATATGCAATAAACCAGCGTGCTAGTTGGTGTTTGAAGCAATCAGAAATTATCTTCAACTGCAAGTTAAATATTTGAACATTATGATTATAATAGCAGTTCCTGTTTTAAGCTCTGGTCTTGTAAGGATTTTTCTGTTTACTCTGACCCATAGTGTGTTGCTACAGACTAAACAGGTAATAAAAGCAGTAATGCAAGACTTTCTATCAGAAAAAAAATCCCTTGCTAAGGACATGGAGAGGTAAAGAACTGGTGGGTTTTATTTATCTCCTATATGAGGAAACCCTGGCAAGGGAGTGCTTGATTATTTTTTTTGTTTTGTTACGAATGGATATTACTGTTGTTTAAGTGTCAGCTTTTCATCAGGAAGGACTGTGTTTTAGTACTGAAAGCTTGTAGTTTTCACAATACTTTAGTATCTTGGCCACAGTATTGGCTGTATCATCCTACATTTCTGATTGAAAATTTAAAAAAAAATCCAATTTTTTTAAACTGTCACGGAAAACTACTTACAGTGGCCATTCTTTTGCAGCTCTGTTGTCAACAGACATATATAAAAGGTGTTGAGGGTTTGTTTTCAGTAGGTTTCAACAGCAATTGTAACCCAGTGTTACTTGAGGTGTGTAGTTATGTTTTCCCAGACCAGGGTCTGTTTACTCAGCGCACTGAGCCGCTCTGCACAGAGTCGAGGGATTTCTTTATTCCAGTTCTGCCCATGAATGGGTGCCTGGTGGTAAATCCACAAAGCTAGCACAGCTTCCTCATAACAGGGTTTCGTTTCTACACCAAAAAATGCTAAATGACCTCATCTCTGTGTATACCCAAACTATTTGTCTACAGGATTGGTGCACGTGTTCTTTGCTTCGCCTTAAAGCAGCAGTGCTTCTACTTTTCCCTGGCCATACCCAGAGGATGGGGGGTCCTTCCACCCCGAGGGAGGGTATTTTAGTGTGTTAATGAGGGAAGTTCACAGGAAGTTTAATTAATGATTGTTTTCTGTTACCTGTCTTAGTGCTCAAGGCTAAGTCTGCATCTTCCATTCAACTCTTATTCAGACAAAGATGAGTGGACCCCCCACCCTCATCAGTCCCTTTCCTGGTCTTTCTTGACAACTTTATGTGGACTTTATGGTTTCTCTGATGTTTTAAGTTGAAATAGCATTGCCATTTTCTAAAATCGCCTGCATGTAACACTTTCACTTTTGGTTTTTCCTGAAACGTCATTTTTTTTTTTTCTTTTTAAAGCCACATCACAGGTAAATGCTGCTGTATGCTTCTGTCAGTACAAGTGAGAATAATGATGTTAACTGTGAATGTAACCTGAAACACATGGGCTAGCTCTTGCCATGTCTAAGTCAAGTCTTCATGAGGCTCTGAGGGCATGAAAGGAGTGCAGTGCTAACCTTGCTTATGTTAATCAACTCCTTTTGTGAGCAGGGCTACAACTGGCTGGCAGGCAGTCACCAACAGTATTCCTCAGGGCTCAAGCCTAGGGCCAGTTCCTTTCAATGGTCAATGATTTGGATGCAGGAGCTGAATGCACTATTAGGTGGTTTGTTGATGGTACCAATCTGGAAGGTGCTGTTGACTCTCCTGAGGGAAAAGAGGTCTTGCAGAGGGACCCAGACAGGTTGGAGCATTGGGCTTTAATTGATGGGATGAAATTTAAAAAGTCAAATGCTGTATTCTGCCCCTAAGACAGAGTAATGCCTGGACACAGGTCTAAACTGGGAGAGGAGTAGCTGGAGAGCAGCCCTGCAGAAAGGTCTGAGAGGCTGATAGGAGGCTCAGCAGGAGGCAGCAGTGTGGCCTGGCAGCCAAGAGCACATGGAACATAACCTCAGCAGCCAGTCCAAAGAGGTGATTATCGTGCTGTACTGAGCACTGGTGTGACATCTCCTTCGTTATATGTGCAGCTGTGGGCCCCACCATTTGAAAAGGATGTTAAAGGAGTGAATATGTCAGGAGGAGAACTCAGTCAACTCAGTCAAATGCATTACGGTCAGAAAGTTTCAGATCACAGTCCTGACCATCACTTCCTAAAATTCTGTTGTGATTGTTTTTTTAATTCCATTTGTGTAACATGGTTTTTAGAAAATGTCTGATGTTTGATGGATTTACCTTTAGGTAACCAAAATTGAGGTAACTGAAGCCTGTTGCAGAGCAAGGTGGACACCTCTGCTGGCTGAGCACAGTGAAGATGTGAGATCAATCAGCGAGCACGCGTTTTAAATTGTGCGAGTCATGCACTTAAACCCCCCTCCTGTATACATAGATCTGCTCAGTTTGCTTGAAAAAATCACTGTGAGCAGAGCCAACACTTCCCTGAGGTTCTCTCCATTGAATTGGAGAATGGTTTGGGTTGGAAGGGTCCTTAAAGTTTCCACTCCCCCTACATGGGCAGGGACACCTCCCAGTACATCAGGTTGCTCAAGGCCCCATCCAACCTGGTGTTGAACAGCTTGCAGGGAGGGGGCAGCCACAACTTCCTTGGGCAGCCTGTTCAGTGTCTCACCACCATCACAGTAAAGAATTTTTTCCTAATGTTTAACCTAAATCTTCCCTCTTCAAGTTTTAAACCCTTTCCCCTCGTATTCTCACTACACACCCATGTAGAAAGCCCTCCCCCAGCTTTCTTATAGGTCCCCTTCAGATATTAGAAAGCCACTAAAGTCGCCTTGGTGTCTCCTCTTGTGCAGGCTGAACAACCCCAGTTTCCTCAGCCTGTCTTCATAGGGGAGATGCTTACAGTCCTCTATCATTCTAGTGGCTCTCCTCTGGACATAGTTCTGTGTCTTCTGGATCTCTATGTCCTTCTTATCCTGAGGACTCCAGAACTCCAGGTGTGGTCTCACAAGAACAGCATGAAGGGGGCCAATCACTTCACTCAGCCAAGTGTCTGTGCTTCTTTTGATGCAGTCCAGGACACAGTTGGCTTTCTGGGCTGCAACCACACACTGATGGCTCATGTTAAGCTTGTGGTCCACCAGCACCCCCAAGTCCTTCTCCTCAGGGCTGTCTGCAATCCTTTCTCCTCCCAACCTCTCTTTCTGCATGGGATTGCCTCAACCCAGGTGCAGAACCTTGCACTTGGCCTTGTTCAACTTCATGCAGTTTGCACAAGCCCACTTCTTGAGCCTGTCAAGATCCCTCTGGATGGCATCCCTTGCCTCTAGCATGGTGAGTTCACCACACAGTTTGGTGTCATCAGCAGACTTGCTGAGGGTGCATTCAGTTCCACTGTCCGTGTCACCAATAAAGATGTTAAATAGCACTGGTCTGAGTACCAGCCCTTGAGGAACACTGCTCCTCCCACATCTCCATTTGGCCCCTGAGCCACTGATCACAGCTCTTTGGGTGCAACCGTCCAGCCACTTCCTTATCCAATGCCTGGTCGATCCATCAAACCTGTATCATTCCAGTTTAGAGATCGGAATTGTCACACGGACAGCACAGGTCCAGGTGGATGTTGTTTGTTGCTTTGCCTTTGTCCACTGAGGCTGAGACACCATTCTAAAAAGCCACCAGATTAGTCAGGCAGGACTTGCAATTTGTGAAGCTGTGTTGGCTGTCACCAGTCACCCCTTTGTTATCCACATGCCTTAAGGAGGAGGATCTCCTCCATGATCTTGCCAGGCACAGAGGTGAGACTGACTGCCCTGTAGTTCCCTGGCTCATCTTCCCTTTTCTTTTCCATGTTAGAAAAGGAGGGTTTCCCCTCGTCCAGTACCCTTAAAGGTACTGGAGGCGGTTCTGTTCCTGGTGCTGAATGAGTGCCATCTGCTGATCAGTGCACAGTTGTCCTGGTGGAGAGTTGGTGGCATACAGTTTGGTACCATACACTTCTCCCTTTTTGTCAGGCACATGGCCTAGATGATCATTGCAGGGCTGGTACCAGCTGAACTGTGCTACTCTACCTGCTGCACTCATGGTGAGTCAAATAATACTGAGACTGTTACTGACCAGAAATGCCAGGGTTGTGTTTTGGGTTTTTTTCTCAAAACCACTTTCAAGGACACATAACACAAAGGATACAAGTAGAAGCATTTTTTTTTTAATTCCTATTTATTTTTTCAGCTTAATTATTTCATCTTACCTTCCCTTTCATCTTACCTTCCCTTTCATCTTACCTTCCCTTTCTTACCTTGTTTCAGGACAGATGTTCTCAAGGATTAGCTGAGTGTGCAAGTGTAGCCAGAAGCAGGCTGGTGCACTCCTCAGCTTAGCCTGGAAAACATCACTTGAAGTCTGTCAAAAGAAAGTCGGAGATGTACAGAAAGTCACAGCATCTTTTGGAGAGTGTGGGCTCTTGAGTCTCCATGGGCAGTGTGGGTTTCTGGCTCTCATGTTGTTTCTTATGACAAGGAGGAGTTAAAGGCACAGTTGGTTTCCAGCAGTGTTGCCATGAACTCGACCTAGCCAGGCCAGTTGGTTAAAACTCTGTTTGAACTCCATTCGGCTCCTTTCAGCTGTGTTTGATTTTGTGCCTTTGTCTCGATTGGATTCTGACTCTTCCTGGCCTCCTGGTGCATGGCCTCCTCTTCCCTGGCCTCTATTTGACTTTGGCTCTCCACTCATTTTGTCTCTCTTTGGGCTTCTTCTGGGCTCTGTTTAACTGGGTTTGACAACATTTGACTCTGTTTGAACTGGTTTGGCTCATTTGGACCCTACTTGACCCTCCTGGGAATTCTGTGACTCTGCTTGGACTCCTGGTTGACTTTCTTTAACTTACCGTCCCTGCACTTTGCCTTTTCCCGACCTTCTCCTTCCTGACTTGTTCCTTCTTTGTTTTGGCTGGGACTCTTCCTGGACTGTATTTCACTCTCTTTGGTCCTGTTTGGATAGTCCAGTTTGACTCCACTTTATATCTTCCTGTCCTGTTCCTGCTTTCCGTCCTTCTGCCTTGAGTCCTCCTGCCTGGCCTCTGTGTGCGCTCTTTGTAGCCTCTGTTACTGCCATTCCTGGACTCTGCATCGGGCTCTTCCTGGCCTCTTGGGGACTTTGCTTCTCTCCTAGCTTCGTCTCCCTGTGGGATCCATGAAACTTGGTTTAAACGCACTTGACCCATTTTCCCTTTGAACTGCACTTGTATCTAATGTAGCCACTTACCTGTTGGTGCTAACTTGACTCTTCCTGCCTTGACTTTTTAAGGACTCTTCCTGAATTCCATATCTTCTCTTTGTGTCCTCCTCATGTCTGGCCTCTTTTAGTAGTCTTCCTGGAGCCTGTGCAGACTCCTCCTACCTTTTCTTTGCCTCTGGCTTTTGACTAGCTTTTTCTTAGTAAGATGCTTGATCCTTTCTGTCCTTATGGATCCTTTTAAATCAAACTTACCTTTAAGTTAACTCATTTTGAGACTAACATTTTAGGCAAACGTTTGGGGACTGTTTTTTTCAGTCTTCTCCGAGTCTTCTATTAGTCTTTGTGTCCTTCTCATGGCTGGGCTCTTTAAAGAGTCTTCCTGTATTCTCTGAGGACTGACTCTTCTTGGGCTCTCTGACTTTGTATGTGTTCTCTATTTGGTTCTTTTTGGGTTTTGATGTTGTTATTCGATGCATCGTGGCCCTATTTCCCCTTTGGGAATCTGGGGGGCCCATTGGACTCCGTTTGCCTGTATTTTTATAACGGCGTTTAACTTCGGGGGTTAATTTTTGGGTGCCAAGTTTTTGAAGCAATCTAACGTTTTAAGGTTAGCCATGTTTTGGGTGCTGTGTTTAGACTGTTCTTTGGCTGTTCTTTGAGTCTTTGTGTCCTCCACATGCCTGGTTGCTTTAAGGAGTCGTCTTGTAGCCTGTGAGGACTCTTCCTGGCGTCTCTTTGCCTTTGGCTCTTCACCAGCTTTTCCTTGCCTACCACTTGAGCTCTTACGACTCCATGAATCCTTTCTGTATTTTTGGGAACTCCCATCTGACTGCATTTGCATCTTCTAAGGGCTAACGTGAGATGTTTCTTTTTTGGGAGTAATTTCAGGATGCTAATCAACTTTGGAAGTTGAACTTACCTGTAGGGGTCAGCTCATTTTGAGGCTAACATTTTAGGCAAACTTTGGTGGGAACTGTGTTTTGCCTCTTCCTTGCGTCTTCCGTAAGTGTTTCTGTCCTCCTCATGGCTGGGCTCTTTAAGGATTCTTCAAGTAGTCTTTGAGGACTCTTCCTGGGCTTTCTGACTTTGTGTTCTCTATTTGTCTCTTGCTGGGGTTTGATATTTTCATTCGTTGTGTTATGACCCTATTTACCCCTCTGGCATTTTTGGGAGTCCCATTGGACTCTGTGCTTTTTCTAAAGGCTAACTTCACGGGTTAATTTCTTTATGGCCAAGTGTTTGAGGTGATCTAACCTTAAAGGTTAATCAAGCTTTGGGACTGTGTTTTGACTGTTCTTTCACTGTTGACTCTTGACTAGCTTCTTCTTTCACTGTTGGCTCTTGATTAGCTTTTTCTTAGTAAGGTACTCGATCCTTTATGTGCCTATGGCTCCTTTTCAATCAAACTTACCTTAGAGGTTAACTCATTTGGGGGCTAACTTTTTAGGAAAACTTTTGGCAGCTTTATTCCTCTTCTCTTGAGTCTTCTCTTGAGTCTTCTCTTGAGTCTTCTCTTGAGTCTTCTCTTGAGTCTTCTCTTGAGTCTTCTCTTGAGTCTTCTCTGAGTCTTTGTGTCCTTCTCATGTCTGGGGCTCTTTAAGGAGTCTTCCTGTATTCTCTGAGGACTGACTCTTCCTGAACTCTGTGCTCTGTGTAGGACTTTGCTGTCTTATTTTTGATGTTGACCCTAGAGTCACTTTGTCTCCCTGAGGCCTCTTTACATTATCTCATCCTTTTAGGAGTCTCAGGAGTGCTGGTGGAGTCCCATTGGACTCCATTTCATTCTGATTTTGGAGTCTAATTTTGCAGGCTAACTTATACACTTGCTTTTGTCCCTCTCTGGCATCCTCTTGCCTGGATTCTTCTAGGACTTTTTCTGGATTCTGCTGGCACACTTCCTTAATTCTGCTAAGACTCTCCCTGGACTCTTTATGACCGTGACTATGAACTTGCTTCGTCTCACTTAGGGCTTTGTTTGACTATGCTCTTTGATCTGTAGTGACACTGTTGAGAACCCTTTAGAATTTTTCTGGAGTTTACATTGTTATTCGATGTTTTATTTCTCTCTATTTTGACTGTTCTTTGACTTTTGTGTTCTGAAGTTGTTTTTATTGAGACTTTTTCTCCTCTTTATGCCTGGACTCTCTAGGGACTTTTTTCAAATTCTTTTGACTCTTCCTCCCCTCTTTTTTTGACTCTCTGCTCATTTTCAGTGTGTCTTACTTTTTCTTCTGGGCTTTTGAATTTATATTTTGTGTCTAACTGTTGAGGGCTCAGTTTTCCATCTGCGCTGATTCCGCTGATTCCGTAGACATTCTCTCTCCTTTTGTTCTCCTTTGGGTCTTTGTGACATCATCACACCTCAGCTCTCTAAGGACGATCCCTATAAATCTGTTAGGACACTTCCTGGCTTCTTTTTGACTTTGACTCTAATTTCTTTGTCTTCCTTGGGGTTTTGTTTGACTGTTCTATTTTTCCACTTATGATGCTATTAACCCTTTGGGGGTTAAAGCCCAGTGCCTGGGCTCTTAGGGCACTTCCTATTCTCTCTTAGGACTCTTCCAGGCCTTTTTCTGAGCTTTGCTCTGCAGTAGCTTTGTCTCCCTCTGGGATTCATTTGACTCTTTTTTTTTTTTTTTATGTTATTTATGTGGTTTTGGCCTTTCTTTCCCTTTTGGGATTATTGGGAGTCCATTGGGACCCCATCTGGACTCCAGCTAGACTTTTTTTGACTCAGTTTTTCTCTTCTTTACTCCCTTCTGTCCTCTTTCTTTATTTTGCCTCCTTCATACATGTCTCTGTACTCTTCCTGGCCTCTATTTGGCCATTTTGTGGACTCTTTTGGGACTCTTCACTTACCGTGTTTTACCCTCTTTGGGTTTTTGGGCTGCAGTTGGACTCCAGTAGGAATCTATTAGTAGTTCCTATCTTCCTGGCATCCTCATGCCTTGAGTCCTTTGTCCTTGGCTCCTCCTGCTTAGGCTCTTTTAAGACAACTCCTGTGCTGTATTTGGGGTTTTCCTGGAATCTATGTGACTGGGTTTGTCTCTGGGTCTCTGTGCTGCATTAAAAGTCCCTATGGCTCTGTTTGAACTCTGTCCTTTTTTTGGTCCTTTTTTTGTCTTCTTTTGCCTCTATCTGGACTCTTTGGAGTATATTTGTCTCTGATTCTATTTGACTCAATTTTATCGCGAACTAGAGTACAAGTGGTATCCCGGGGGTGCCAGAGCATCCGTAAAGAACCAAACCAAAAGGGCCCAGAGGAGCCCTGAGAGGGGGCTGTGCTCAGTGCTACAGAGGACAGGAAGCACCCCCAGGGACCACGCTTGGGGCCCACCATGGGGGTGTAAGCAAACTTCCTGCCCCCTGGATATGGGGGGCCACCTCCTGGAGCAGGAGCAGCAGCACCTGGACAAAGTGGCCCAAAGGAGCCCATAGAAGGGGCTGTGCTCAGTGCTACAGAGGAAGGCAAAAAACCCCAGGGACACTTGTTAGGCCACCGTGGGGGAAAAAAGCCTTCCTCCCCCCAGCTGCAGGGCAAGAGGGGCCACGGTCATGGTGCAAGAGCATCAGGCAGTAACCCAGCCCAAATGGGCCAGAGGAGGCCTGACAAGGGGTCATGCTCAGTGCTGCAGAGGAAGGCAAAAAACCCCCGGGGCCCAGGGCCAATCTGCCCCGGGGGAAAATTCCTTCCTGACCCCAGCAGAGCTGGCGATCGGCTGCTCCCTGAGCATCTGAGCAAGACTGCCTCCTTGACACAAGGGCACCTCCTGCAGATGCTCAAGCCCAAATCTCCCTCAACCTGGAGCCATCTCAGGGGCTTCCAAGAGTGGCCACATGCACACAGCCTGGTTGACTTTGGCAACAAATCCTTTCCCATGCCTAGTGAGACACCAGTGGGTGCTCCAAAGCACTGAGAGAGACCCCTTGCAACATTTCTGCATCACTCACGGTTGCTGCCCCTGGCTCAGCAGGGGAAGAAGATGGTGACCTCTGCAGAGCTCTTCAAGAAGACATTCCCTTGGTCTTCATGGGTGTCCAGCTGAAAGAGCTTGTAGTCTGGGGTATCTCCATGTGTTGGTGGTTCTTCTCATCTCAAGCAGCCTTATCCAGTCTCCAATCCTCCCTCAGCCCCTTCCAAGGAATTCCAGGAGCTTCCTGAGGACTTCCACTCAGATGCCTTCAGGCTGCCCCAGCACCAGCTCTGGCAGCAAACACAGGAGGATGCCCCCTTTTATACTGCCCCGGGGCATTGTGACTGCTGCTTTGCTGGTGGTGCCATTGTGACATGGGGGTGATGGGGACAAACCCCCTGCACAGCCCCTCCCTGCACAGCCCCTCCCATCACAGCTTCCTTTGGGAAGGGCACTGGGTGCTGGCCCTGAGGCAGGCCCTGCCGTTGGAGGCCATGCTCTGGGCACAGCTGCTGGGTGTCCCTGATGCCTTCTCAGTCTTGGCTCCCAAGGACAAACCCAGTGCTGTTGCTTTTCTCTCAGGCCATGGCAGAAGCCAACCCTGCAGCCAACCTAATAGCCACCCCTAATAGCCAACACTTAGCAAACCATCTGCTAGCGCACACTTTGTGATTAATTATTTTGCAGGACTGGTGCAATGAGTGCAGAAAGGTGCCTGGCTCTTTCTGTTCATGTAAAGAATCTCAACACTTCAAGGCAAGCTCAGTGTGACAAGACAGACCATGTGTCCAGTGTCCAAACGTGGATCTGAGAGATGAGCAGGCAGAGCAAGGCTACCAATGAATTCATTTGCTGTCATTCCCCCTTGTCCCGAGGACTTTGAAGCAAAATTCAGTCTGGCAGTAGCCAGGGTTTCAGACTATATGGAATTTTTAAGCTAAAACCCATGTTTTCAGTTACTCTTGAAAACTAACTGGTAGCCTGTGCATTTTGAGACCACTCTTCCCTTCTTGCAAAAGGCTCCACAAGACAAGTGAAAGCTGAACATGAGTTTGGGTAAGCTTACTTTTTTAGCCTTATTCAGAATTCAGTCCTTCTGATAGGTTACATTATTTATTATATTGGTCATTTAAAAAAAATCTTCTTAGGCTCAAATATTTCTAATGGAGGCTCATCAGTGTGCTGTCCTGAGAAAGTTCATCCTAAAGTTGGAGAATTCACCATCCAATAAACATACATTTTCTACTTCTCTAACTCTCTTCTGCTGCATAGAATTGTGAGTCTGATTCTACTAATGAAATTAATTGCAATTTTTGTTGTGAGGAAGGGAGGACAGGATAAATGGCAGTTTTTCAGAACTTATAAAATATTACTTTCTTTAAAGGAGCAACCTACAAATCCTTTGGTATGGACTAGTCTTCACTAGAGGATGTAATGAGATCATAATTTTTCAGCTGAACTTCAGGGTGCACTGTAGTTACTAGTTACTAATAACTAGAAAATAATGAATTTGTATGCTTTGTTTTGAGCAGACAGTAATTTCAGATAATGTGGTTATTACAAACAAATATAGAAATGTGATTTATAGTGTAAGGTTCAATGTCCAGTATTTGAAACAGAGGAACAGAAGTAATTGCAAAAGAGTTTCTGATAGAAAATGCGTTACCAACATGGGTTACTCGGAGAGAAGCAGGTTTACTGGAATTCTTAATGTGGAGTAAGTCTGTGTTGGCATTCGTGCAGGCATTCCGCAACTTGACTGACATGATTTGTATTGCACAATGCATGGCTTCATCATCTGAGCATTTTGCATCAAGTTAAATTTTCTGAGCATTTCCTTGAAACATTATGATCTTCTCAGGCAGCTCTTGCTCAAATTTTTAATTGGAAAAAGGTTCTTGTGGAGTAATTATGTAGTGAATTGTGCATCAAACTGCTCCAGCTTTATAAGAAATTTAACCAAAGCATTTTTTCAAAAAGCCTTATAGGCAGAAGAGACATTGGGTAATGGCATTACCTTTAACCACTGGGTTGCATACAGTTTTTCAGAGAGACCCTCTCTGGCAATATAAACTTTTCAGTTTGTGTATAGTGCAAATAGCAGTGTATTTGCTTTGTAGAATAATTATTACGATATTCAGGATTTTTTATAGACTTTGGTTGTGTCAGCTCTGAATGTCCAAGTAGCAAACACTGCAATTTTTCTGGAATTGTGTATGGAACTTCCTCCAGGTTGGTAGCATTTAAATCAGCACCATTCAAGATGGACATCATGCTGCTTTTTGTTCATTCCCATTGAATGTTCTCACTCTTAACATGGAGGAGGGAGCCTTCTAAGTCTAGACAATATTCCCTTATTCCTACCAGTCTAACTGACCATTAATCA
Source organism: Florisuga fusca (assembly GCA_038090715.1). Taxonomy (NCBI): domain Eukaryota; kingdom Metazoa; phylum Chordata; class Aves; order Apodiformes; family Trochilidae; genus Florisuga; species Florisuga fusca. The sequence continues at coordinate 55,866,229 of JAAWXA010000002.1, forward strand.
ATCCTCTTGTTTCACAAATCCTCTTGAGAGATGGATGAGACGGAGAGAACACAGATATGTCATATTGGAGAAACCATGTGTGGAGCCTGCTTGCTGAATTCTCTTAGTTGTCACTTGAGCAAACAAAGACCTGACATGGTCAGATGAAATTACCTACTGGAATTCGGAGGTCTGGTGACTAATGTCTTTCGGTTTTGTCTGGTTTTTTAGAACTTCTTCCTATATGGATCAGCCTTCTAGTAATGGTGAAACTGGAAGAAGACCTCTCTAAGGAAACCCAGGATGAATCGGGTGCCAGGTGACGCAGAAAATGCTCACAGTAGCAGTGTGGAATCCTGTCCTTCCTTGCGGGATGTCCACTCCATCAACCCAGCACAGCTCATGACAAGGATTGAGTCATATGAAGGCAGAGAGAAGAAAGGCATATCAGATGTCAGAAGGACTTTCTGTTTGTTTGTTACATTTGATCTCTTATTCATAACCTTGCTGTGGATAATAGAACTAAATGTGAGTTGTCTTTTCAGTACCCTTTGACTTTATTAGTTTATTTATTCTCTTCGGGAGTAGGTAATAAGTTGCTCATTTCTGTCCCAAATTATGTGCTATTTCTATCTCTTTAATTAAAGCAGCTTCGTTCTTTTAAGCTTTCATGACCATGGTATTTGTCAATTGCCTATACTCTTCATCATTAGGATACGTTGTTTATCATCTTCTCATCACTAAACTCTTTGATGTTCCTGTAATCTGTGAACCCTGCTGAGCAAACCATTGGGAATCCAGTTATCTTTGCAGGCTGCAAGCAAACAAAAACGTTACTGTGTGTCTTTGGATTTGGCAAAAAGTTTTAATTTCTTGTCAGCATTCCTTCACAGGATAAATAACCTCCATTATTGATCCAACATTGTGACATTTCAGGAGCTGGCTTTTTAAGCAATTCATTGATAAAGTGAAAAATAAAATTGCTGATTTAATTTGAAAACCTAGACTTTGCTTACCTGAGTGCTGTAATTTTGGGACTAAAGGTCTGTTGTCTCTCTACTTGAAAGACTGGGTATAAATTAGCTTGAAAGGCAGCATAGTGTTCTCATGCACTTCAGTTTTTTAGGCCAGTTTCTCAACTGTTGTTCAACTAAGAAGAGCAGAGTCCAGTTTTTTATCTCCCTGACAAGGGATTCAGAGTAAAGATTTTTATATTAGCATTCTCTGAATATATAAAAATCTTTATAGAAAATGCTGCCAACTGATGGTGTTTTATTTTGAATGCTGCAGTATTGTGGGATCTCATGATACTGGCAACTTTCTTTGTGAAAATCTTTGTTTTAAGGAGAGTATATTATAACCAGAGTCCTATACTTCCATGTGTCAGCAAGAATGAAAGAGGTTTTTGACTTCAGAAAATAGAATATTAGATATCATCATTTGATATATGGGATCTGATGGATAGTTAAGCTTTTTTGCTCTGGTTTTGAATTGTTTTAATTTTTGAAAAGTCAAATGGCACTTTGTTAAGACTGTCCATCACTGGTACATAAGTAATGGGACTTCAGAATAGCTTCCAGAGTTCCTGCAAGTATTGTTTTCCCTTTATCTCTGTTACCCAGTGTACCTAGGCATAATTGGTGTTTAAACACTTCAGGGAGAAGCTGTATGACAGTTTGAACAAATTCTGAATCAAGGCAGTTCTCTGTTCAGAAGGTGTGGGGGAGAAACTGGAAATAGATGATCATCCATGATGCTGTAGTGAATCCAAGGCAAAGCTTTCTGTAGAAAGTGATGTGTCAGGTAGACATAGAGGGAGGGAAAAGAGAAGAAGTAGAACTTGAGGTTGGAGTTGAATAATCTTAGGAAAACACTGGCCGACAGTACAGTTGGGAAACATTTGCAAGTGTCTCAACTGCATTGCTTTGAGATGGTGAACATAAGCTGTTGGTGTGCCTCTTGTTGGTGTGGTACCTCCTTTCTTTAGAACGATGAAGAAGTCAAATTCAGTGTTGAAGACTTTTGTTTATGTTGCTTTCCAGTGCTTTACATAACTCTTTCATGCGGTGCTTACTTACTGAATTTAATATTAAAACCAATAGGATATGACCACTTTTGCTTCCAGGTAAGATACATAGTACTCTCATACTAACCCAGTACATCCAAAATAATTTTCTTTCTTACCCAGTCTGAACAGGAAAGTTGCAAATCCTTCCACTGTGAAGAAATGCAGTGGCTTAAGATGATGTAATTTTGCATCCCCTCAAGAAAATGAAAGAATTAAATTTGGTCATTAGTTAGCTGTGGGAAAATAGTTTAATAGTTGCAGCTTCTATGTTTTTTTACGGTGGGTTTTTTGCTCAGCTCCCTTAAAACAGTATGCTTGCTGGTCAGGAAAAGGTCTGGAGTTTTAATTCAGTTTTCTATTTGCTAACATGTGACTAGCTAGAGCTAGTTTCTCAGTGGCCTTTTGATCCCCCTTATGAGACATAAAATACTCTGGATTTGTGTAACGAACCTGAATTTAATAATTTCTTCTTCCCTCAACAACTTGTTTGCTTTTATTTTGGGACAGTTGGAAATGTAACTTACACAGTCCAGGTGATAAATGTTTTCACTTTGAAAATTGTATATAATAATGAAAAACAAAGAAGAACAGTAATCTTGAAATTTACATTCTTAGCATATATGTCCCCTGTACTTAGTTTAATGGTCCCATCAGTGGGGAATTGTTAATTTTACCCTTTAGATTTGTGTGTATTTTTTCAGTAACTTCTGTTGTAAAGCTGTGTGTGTTTTTTTCTTTTTTTAGGTAAAAGGAGGCATTGAGACTACCTTAGAGAAAGAAGTCCTACAGTATGACTACTCTTCTTCATATTTTGATATCTTTGTAAGTGGTTTAAAAAAAAAGAAAAAAAGCAGCAAAAGTATAGTGATCCCACATTCCATCTTCCACAGATGTTCCCTGGTTTGAGTCCTGTAAAAGGGTTCATCTTTTTGTGATAATTTAAACCTGAAGGGCTTGTGTCAGATTTCACCTGTCAAAGGGGTTGCCTAGTCCTGCTATGGCAGGAGGCTCATGGAGCCTCTGGGTAATGGTGTTTAGGCACACTAAATTGAAACTTCTGCTTTGGGGGGCATAGAAGAACAGGTTAAAAACTCAGTGGAGGATGTGAGACAGATGTAACATAAAGATAATTCATTAAAGACAGGATCAGTAGTCCTCCAGCTGTAAAATTGTTTTGTTTAAATCAGTGTTTTTGTCCTTCCACAGAAATGTCAGTTGTACTGAGAAGACACTTGTTGCTAGTTTGGCCCATGCAGCTCAGGTTTTATTCAGTTTTGTTCAGTTTTAACTAGAACAGGTGTGTTGTTTTTTTTTTTAACATCGTGCTGAGACCAGATGATGTGAAGTATGAATCTCCTTACTATGTATAAGCACCCTGGGCACATGGGAGGAGCTCTTCTGCACTGGGAAATGTGTCTTTCAGTAAGGCTATAGCTCTGTAGTTGCAATGCATTTCACTATGCATGGACCAACTTACTGATGTCTAAGTAAAAGCTGTTTCTTTACAGTTCTTCTAAAGGGCCCCATGTGTTTGCAAGATCATTAATTCTAACAGATCTTGTTTGCCTGGCAGAGGTGAATTGGTTTGGTCTCAGTCATGTTATATTGATGACTGTATACAGAATGTCTCTTTGAGACTTGTGTAAGAAACTGTCCTGGCTTCTCCATTGAACCATTTGCTGAGTCAAATGGAGTAAGATGATGGATACAAAATTTTCATAAACTAGGAAACTATGCTGTGTCTGCCTTTCTTTCTCCTCATCTTTTTTCTGGCAGGTTGTCCATGATACACCTTATTGCAGAAAGCAAAAAATGTTGTCTGTGAAAAAAATTGGACTTTTATTCCCTGGAGAGGCACTAGGTCATTGAATTCTGACAAATTATTTTTAGGTTTATACAGATTTTCTTCTGTTTCTACTACACATCACTGAAACATATGTCTGCATAAGATTACCTGGATTCATTGTACCTCTGGCCATGCCTGGTTTTGATTTCTCCTTAATTTTTAAGTGTTTGTTTCACATTTTTTAGATTCTGAACACATTGTTTAAAATAAGTTGAAGGCAATCTTGTGTCAAAGAATAAACAAGGAAAATGAGGGTTAAGGTCCCTAAGTCAGAAATCTCACCTGTCTGTTATTGATTTTGTTTTCTGGTCTAGAAAGACCGTAAGTTATCTTTTGTTACTGCAAAGTATTTGGAACAGCTTGCTATTGCAGGCCTGTCCATAAAGAATAATTGATTGTTGCAATGTTAATATTTCAACAAACAGTAAAAATATAGTAAGTAGAAAATTTAAAAAAAAAAAAATTCTTCCAATTTTCTGATGACATTTGTGAAGTCCTTACAGTTTAATGATATTCTTTACAGTGGCACACCACTAAGATCATTAAGACAGATACACAGTGATGCTGGATTAACTGGGTGTGCTAGATTTACCTGCTCAGATTCTAGTCAGATAGAACGGTCATGAGCATACTTTGTGTAGCTTTCTTATGTTCCTGACTTACTTGTGGAGTTGCATGTGCTTGCATATTTGAGCCTTTGTAGGCATGTGATGAGTGGTACCTTCTGCTTTATGAGTGGGAAATGATGTTCTGTTTGTTTCATAAGCACACATTCAAATTTGTTTCGCAATAACAGAACTTAGGTTGTGCTGGTTTAAGTTGTTATGTAAGCAGTTAGTTTCAGTGAGCTGAGAATCTTGTGGTTCTTCTGTGTTCTGAATTAACCAACAAATATTTTTTTCCTTTCTCTGTAGCTACTGGCAGTCTTTCGATTTAAGGTGTTAATACTTGCATATGCAATGTGCAGACTGCGCCATTGGTGGGCAATAGCTGTGAGTAGTAGCCAAGCATAATGGAGTTTTAACTAGAGCGGATCAAACAGACAAAATTTTAGATGCCTCTTAACACTTATGTGTTAGGAATCATCTTGATGCTGTATATAAAAATTTGCTCTACAGTAACAGGTTAACAATTTCTGTTTTGGAAGATCTGTAGCCTAAAGAAAAGAATTTAACAGCACTGTGGGTGTGGTCTTTATTAGGTATCACGTTAATAAAAAATGAAGATCTATTTTGAATGCCGTATGTATGGCTAGTCATAACTGCTTGTTACCCCTGACTTGTTAATAAATGTTTCAAATACATTCACATTTGAAATAGTCAACTGTATTAAAAAAGAAGAATTGGCATTATTGTACCAGAGATCCACCTGTCCATTAACTCACACATTCTTAGCTTTGTAGACTTGCAGGTGCCACCCATTGACCACTGGGACCTTTATGCTCCAATACAAAATGTTGAATATACATCCCTTCTTAGACAAGGAGTTCTTGAGAACTGTAGGCAATCTCAGTAGGTTGGAGCAAATATCTTCAGTGCAGCTGTACTGTGTGGATGAGAATTCATACTTCCACCAGTCAGTGCTACAGATGGGGATACAATAGGCATATTTCTGGGTTAATGCATTGTAAATCTTAAACTTTTCTCCCCGTGCACTGTCATAGGTGCATGTAGAATGTGTTCATGTGTAACTTGCTTCAAGTGAATTGGCTGTTCAGTCCTCTGAAATAACATGCCATGATTTTTTTGAAACTGTGTTACTAGCATGGCACAAACACGTACATTAACAGTAGCTGTTCCTCTGATTGTGTTCAAGTCCCATGATCTTAGTTGTGCAGAGTATTTCTTCCAGTGTCATCCACCAACTTGATGCACTTGTTTGTGAGGTGGTGAGAATGATCCCATCATGGCAGTAAGCCACTAGATATATAAAGCTTCACTGAAGGTTTTGTAAAAGCCATTAATCTTAAAGTCCTACCTGTGCTTACCAAGAGCTAGTTATGTTCTGCTGTTAATGAACTGCTGGACCCAAATGCACTAACAGAATTAAAAGCTTTGCTTAAGTGACCAGTCTTATCCACTACTTCTTGGGGTTTTTTTTCCCAGATATTTTAGGCAGCTTGCCATTTTTAAAAATATGTCAGGGACTATCAAGTTTTAAAAGTGATTAATTTCTCACAACAGCAGTATGTAATCAGTGGGTGATATTAAAATCTTAATTCGAATCTACTCCTGCCAAGATGATTTGTTAATTGAAGTTAAAAGATTTTGATGATAGTCAACAGCATTTGTAGACATTGCTGTTTGCTTTTACCCACATGCAGATAGATTTTTAAATTTATTTAAGTGACTTGGTGAATAAGAATCTGCTTCTTCATTGTGCTTACAGTGTAATCACAATTTATGTAACTCAGCATCATTGTAGCATCTATCTGCTGTATGGAAATCAACGTTTGGAGATGTCTGTATTAAATGATGCCTTTATTCAAAAGGATATTTTAATAACATGTTAAGTAAAGCATGTCATACTTGTTACTTTTTAATAATCTATGATCATGCTCTTTTTGGTAAATAGTTAAAGTTGCAACTGATAGATAATGTAAAAAATGTGAAAGTAAATCCATTTATTAGACTTAACTAATCTTACCCTGTCTCTTTCAGTTTACAACAGCAGTGACCAGTGCCTTTTTATTAGCAAAAGTAATTATTTCACAGGTATATATTCCAATCAAATGTTTGGTTTACTTTTTTTTTCTTGAAAGCAAGATTCATCAGAGTAATTTCTGGAATGTTGTGTGGTTTTGTTTCCTTCAAGCTGTTCTCGCAGGGTGCTTTTGGCTATGTGCTGCCCATCATATCCTTCATACTTGCCTGGATTGAAACTTGGTTCTTGGACTTTAAAGTGTTACCACAAGAAGCTGAAGAAGAAAACAGTACGTTTTTGATACTTATCCTCAATTGCTGCAGTTTGACACTTATTCCTATGCTATCTGACGGAAGAATACTTCTTTCAGCTTGTCAAAACTTGAAGAGTTTGCCTCATTAAATCATGTGGAATTGTTTTTCTTTTTCTGGAAAGGAACATAAGCTTCCAAAGAAATGGGTTTTTTTAATTAACATAGGGAGGCAAAATTAAAAATTACAAGGTCCAGGATCAGCAGTTTGTCAAGCACACAGGAATGTAAATAATTTTGCACACGTAAGGCATGAGCATTTAACTGACTTTGGCTTGTAAGGTTTTCTTTTCTGGGAAATGCATAGAGTTAAAAGCCTGGTTCCTCTTATAGGATGAGCAGACAGTAACTAACTCAGTCTCACTAAGTCTCCTTTTGAGGTGGAACAGAGAAAGCAAAGAAGTGTTGTGTAGGGCCTGCTTCATGCACAGACAAAATCAGAGCAGAACAAGTACGAGTTTCAGCCTCTTCATGAGGCCACAGGTCATCTGACACTTAATGCATTCAACTAAATGGAGGAAAACTGTTGATTTGGTTGAAAGAGAATTTTGCTGGAGTGGTGAGGAAAAGAAAGCATAGATCTCTGCTGCAGATGTTTTGTTAGTTTCAACAGCAGGAGAGTAATTATAACAAATCTGTTATTTGTTAATCATTACCTCAAATATTGTCTGTAACTCTGTTGGAAGGGCATGTTTGCCTGTTAGGTATAAACAAAATCTTCACACAGGCATGGATGCCTTCTTTTTTTAGTTCTCTGAAATGCAATCTTTCTACTCTGACCCCTTCTTTTTTCCACCACTCCGGGAAAAGTTGGTTAAACTAGTACAGTAGGTTTTGCCTAGAGAAAGGAAAACTCAGGGTAGCTTTTTTTTGAGAGAGTGAACTGTTGCACTTTTAAATATTGAATATTAATAGATGAAGAAAGTATTTGGTACATACACATATAAATACTTCATGGTCATATGCATAAAATTGAGTGGGATTGAGTGCCACTTTCTTTTTCTACATTTCTACTGAGCTTGAAATAGATGGCATATCTTCAGAATGCATGCTTTTTAGTTCAACTTTTTATACTTCCAAAAATATTTTAAGCTATTAAGTCAGGCAGATGTTAGATGTACGTGAACAGTGTGGTGGTACTTACATAGTGCCTTCATTTCTTTAAAATCTGATAATGAAAACAGATTTTAATAGTTTTTGCTTTTTGACCAGGTATTTTTGTCTCCAGTTTCTAGTGGGACTGGAAGCCTATTTCCTGTGTTACTGTTTTGTATTCTTTTTAAAAAAAGAAACAACCCCAAAAAAACCCCAAGCACAATAATTTTCTGCCTAATGCAAAAATTTAGAGAAATTTTGTCTCAAACTTGAAAAAAACAGAAAGGAAAAAAGTAAAAAGGGGAAATACAATCATTCCACTGCAGAGGACTTGAAGCTTTAAAAGCTTCCTTCTGTGAGCAGAAATGAAAACTAAAATCCAACCAGTATGTGTCTTCTAGCATCTTGTGACTCATTGTCAAGTATGAGGACTTAACATCCTCTTTCAGAGACAATGGAAATGTAAGTAGAAGTCTCTTTGGGGGACTTCAGACTGGGTAAGAAGGTGAATCAGTATGGAGAAAGAGAGTTGAGTTGGAGAGATTTTTTTTTTTAATAACTGCTGGCTACCTCAGATAGCTACCATCTGATTCACTTTACTTACCAATTCAGTTCACCTTACATGAAAGTTTTCTCTTTTTTTTTCCTTCTTTCCCATCAGTCTTCATGTGGCAGAGAGTAGAGGATGAAAGTTCAATAGCCTTAGGCTGACCTAAAATGCCCCCATTGCCCTGTTATTATCAGAAGACTTGGTGATGGCAGGAAGGACGAGATGAATTAGCTTCTTTCCCAGCACAAGCCCTCCCCCCCTTTTTTTTTCCCTGTATTAAACACACCAGAATAACCCCGTGTGATTTCCAGATAATTTTCCTGATTTTAGATGAAACTGAACTAAAAGGAGTTGAAAGTTGGAGTAATTAAGTATGTTGGGGCAGATGGGTGAAAGCAAGCCATTAATGAGAAGTCTTATTTGGTTATGCATGGCAGCTCACTGATCATTAAAAATATGCAGAATTTGAGTTAGCCTGGGAATATTGATGAGTTTACCTATGGCATCCCAATCATGCACTTGCACGTAGTAGAAGGAAGGATTCCTTAATTCAGGTGTATAGTACCTCTGTTTTGCTAGTGTCTCCTCACCTGTCTGAAGCCATGTAATTTAAACACTTCACTTTTTTCCTGAGATATGTATTTATAGAAGTAACTTGTTAGCAATGCTAGTTGATAATATGTCAATCTTTAAGATTCTTCATCAATACTTGATCTTTTATGTGATAGTATTGAGGGTTTTTTTGTTTTTTCTTTTTAGGATTTTTGATAGCGCAGGATGCTTCTGAACGAGCAGCTCTTCTTCACCCAGGAGTCTTCTCTGATGGGCAGTTCTATTCTCCTCCTGAATCTGTAGCAGGTAGTTATGTTCATGTAGTGAATGACTTCTTGTATTCACATGAAATACCTGCATATTTCACCCACTTCATAGGGTAAGACAAGATATGGCTTAGGGTGGACAAATAACTTTTTAAAAATTAAAAATGCACTTTGCAATTCTCAAATAAAATATTCTTTTTTATTCAGTAATTCAGTTTAATTACCACCTAACAGATGAATTGCAATACAAAAAGTTGGTGGGGTTCTGACATGCCCTAAGAGTGTTAAAAACAGGGTAAGTCTGAAAGAAAATAGTAGCAAAACTGAAAGCAAGTGGTTATTTGTTTCTGCTGTTGATGATCTTTATGGATCTCTTCCAACTTGAGATATTCTGTGATTCTGTGATCTCTTGCCTGCTAGCAGGAATGTTTATGTTGCAATGCACTATTTAGTCCAGCCTAAACTTGGAGCATTACAGTATTTTAGGAAAGACAGTGAATCTGAAACTGCTGTAAAGCAAGCTGAAATTTCAATCAGAAGCTCTTTTCCTTTCTCATAACAAAAAGTGCTTTCTGTAGAAAAAGAGCTGTGTGGGTGTATTGGCTGAAGGCAAGTCTTAATTACATCTTCACTCTGCATATCGTGTGCTTTGTTCTAGCTGAGCTATGAGCCAAGTAAACCAAAACAATAAATGGAAGTACTGCAAGGTTTAAGAATGTGTTTGTAGGCATTTCAAGGAAATAAGTAATTATGGATTGAGTTATTTGAGGACACAGTGTGAACCCCCAAAGCCGACCATAAAATCTGTGCTGTAGTAGGTAATATATTTAAAATATTAATACATGGCAACTGCTACAGATACATGTGCCTATCTTGCATTATAGAGTTACACGTTGATATTTTTCGATTTAATGTCTGTCACCATTATACCAAGGTGCTCAGCAACCATAAATGACTTAGAGCTCCATCTAGGGATGACTAAGCATCAAGACAACCTCGAGTATAACTCATGATTCAAAGTGAGCATGTGTTTCAGTTTTAAATCTTGACTCTATCTTGAGGAATAATGGTTGGAAGTATTGTACTGAGTTCAGCCTGGGATTCTTTTGGCCATCAGATATACAATGTAAGAGGAAATGTACGTGGAGCTCACACATGTTGCTGAGCAGATTGGCTGGGTCTGTGTTGCATGTGTCCTGGGAAGGTGATGACAGGTCTACAACTGTGCCATTGCTCTCAGCTTACTGAATGGCTGCTTGTCACCCGGGTTTCAGTAACAGCTCATGTGTCTTCTCTTTGTTTGCTCTAACTGCCAAGTTTAAGCACCCTTCATGGGTGGGAGAAGCAGAAGACTGGTCAAATTAATATATCTGAGCTAAAACAAGCTAGGTGCCATTGGTAGTTACGTAGTATTCTGAAACTGTTAGATGAAGTACAGTAAAAGTAGCTCAGAATTTAATTTTTTTTTTCAAAATTCTGCAATTTTTTCACTTTAGACAAACTATGAATTGTTCTAAGGGAGCAATTTTTTGTTATTTTGCCTGAGATATTGATTGGAAGAATATCTGGAGATAAACTATTTTCCATGGTCATGCAGAAGGGAATAAACCCCTCTGATGACATGGCAGTATGTCTAAACACAACTCTTTGCTGTCTGGTGATGACATGTAAAACAGGCTTTCTTGGAATTTTCAGCATATTTAATTTCTTAATGTCTTTCTTGAAGATGCACATGTCCAGGGCCATACCCTTTTCCATGGGTAAGGGAATTCTTTATATGGGTTAACTTCTTTATATGGGATATATGGGTTAACCCTTCAGCTTTAGGCATGGTTGCCATGTAATCATTTTGGAGGTAGCAGGTGGAAAATCAGCCTGGAAAGAGTAAATTTTTACAGTTTCTGTACAATTTCAGCTTCAAAATGAAAGGTGGGGATGCTATTCCAAGAAAGGAAAGGACTTCAGAGTAGTTTGACACTTCTTTGTGAGAGGTGTATTGGCTGAAGGCAAGTCTTAATTACATTGTCATGTCCATGGTTCAGCTTTAAATTGATGGCAAAAGCCCAAATAGGTCTCCAGAGCATTTTATCAAAGGCAGTTCTTTACTCACCTTTTTTTTTTTTTTTTCCCTGGTGGGAGTCTCATTTAAACTGTCCAAGACATGTACAGTGAAATGCATGGGCTGACTGATAATTTCCTTAGTCTTGCCTGACAAGGACTGACTGCCACCTCAGATGAGGGCATCTCTGGGCTGGATTGGATCTCCAGAACCATGAGTCAGCACTGCTCCCCCTGCTTGCTTGGTATCTTCTTCCTCTCTCAATAAAAGACTGATCCATCAAGCCACCTCCTGCAAAGCAGTGCCTCCAGCAGGAGCTGTCTCTGGGCATGTACCCCTGTCACCACCTAAGATTTTTTTGGGGGGGGACTTCCAGGGCTTTGTCACAGTGGAGAACTCAAAGCAGACAGAGAGCTGGGCAGGGAGAGGCAGAGGGAGCTGTTTGGTCTCTGGCTTGGAGTGAGACAATCTTTTGCCAGAACATGAGATTATTAATTTGTAAAGCAGTATTTCTGGCTGCTTTGAAAGTGTCTTCTGAACTTGTCTTCCAAAGGGCAAGATGTAGCACATGGGAAAATCCGCATGTCAATGAGCAAATGTGGCATTGATTGTCCTGGGTGTCTTGTATAGAAAACTTGAAGAACTTTCTAACTGGAACTGTTGACAGGTTATGTCTATCAAGAATTATTCCAGTGTTGGGCTTTGGGTTTGAAAACTGCAAAAATCCCCAAATCTTCAATGTGAAACATCAAAGAATATAAGAAATCTAAAATAAAAGTAACTATTTTTGTAAGAAATAGTTGCCTTTTGATAAGCCATTACCAGGGGTGGTCTGCTGCTTTTTTTCCTTCTTTTCTCAGCTAATCTAAAACATTCTTATCTTCCTTTCCAGGATCTGATGAAGAATCTGAAGAAAAACAAGACAGTGAAAAACCAGTTGTATAGCAAATATGAAAAGGCAGGTAAATTCCTTTGCATAGAATCTGAGTATTCCTAAAAATATTTTTTTTCTTCTTAGTTTCTCCCCAAATAATTTAAACAGTGGGCCAACTCCTAGGAGTTCATCATCTTTGAACCCAGTCTGTCCATCTCAGCAAACCTTCAAGAAGGAAATCCTGATGGGCTTTTGGGAGCCTGTGCTTGGGGTTCCTCTGCTGCTCAGTCGTGGTTAAGCCCAGGCGCAGGGGTCTCAGAGAGCTGTTCTGGAGTTACACTGTAAAAGGCTGCAGGCTCTGGATGGAGCACCTCCAGCATTTTTTTTTTTTGGCTGTCCTGGAGAGGCCAGTGGCAGACCAAATGTGTAAAAGCTGCTTTTTTGGAAGTGAGGAGAGATACTTCTTGTAGTTGGCAATGCAAGAGTGCTAGGAAGAGATTTTCTTTTCATTTAGGTATAGGACCAATGTACTACTCCTGAAGATTTCACAGGCAAAACTAACTTCGATATTTCTGCTCCTCAGTCTGTTTAATACTACCAGTGGGTTACACTGGAGCAGCTGCCTTTTAAGATTTTTGTAGTATAATGTGAGAGATCATTTCCTTATTTTGGAAATCATTTACTTTTGGAATTATCTTGCCTCATGCTTTCACTGCCCCAGACATGTCAAACAAAGCACAAGCTAGGGAAGGTATTAAACGTTCTTGAGAAGCTGAAGCTTCTGATTATGGATCTTCTAGTGCTCCTCTGGAAGTGGATGACCTTTCCTTTTCAGCCTCCCCATTTTCATTATCGCTTTTCTTCATTCATATTGACTTGTGTAATCTGTTACAGAAAGAAAAGCTCTGAAGGAAGTTGTTGGGTTTTGGAAAATGGCAACAGAGTCTGTGGCTGCCTTGCTGGTGGAGCTGCTGACAGGAGAATGTACTGAGTAGAAAGCAAAGGGAATGGTTCCCATGTACTGTAATACCTCACAAAGATGTACCTTGTTGACATATGTATATTAAGTTGCCTCCCAGGTGGTAAGAAAATATTTGTCCATGATGTATTTTATTATTCAGTGATTCCTGAAGTTCATCCTCTAATGACTAGGTAATTACTGGAAAGTGTTGTCTTGTGTACCTAATCAAGAGATTGGTAATATAATGAAGTAAAACTTCTCTGTGGTGGAAGTATATTTAAATGATTGTTGGGACTCACTAGCTAAACTTATTTCATGTTATTGCAAATTAGTTTTATGTTTACTTTTTTTAACTCCATGCATTTTCTTTTTTAATGGATATGTTCACTTTCTAAAATAAAACCATTGAAACATGGATAATGCATTATGATATTTTGTTGGGCTATCAACTGAAAGTCTGCACGTACCACTCCGTTACTTCTTGTGGGGTAATGAGGATGCCAGTTCCCATAGATTTCCTGCAGAATGTGTTTCTGTGTTTTTTGGCTGCCTGTAGGGATACAGTGTTAGTGGAACACAATTTCTTTATTGCATTTGTGATATCAAAAGGATGGAAGGATCTTCTTGAAATAACTTGTTTTCCACTCCTGTGTGGGTGACTGATGTTCTTCAGGTTTAAGGAGTGAACTGGAGTAAGCAAGCATCTGGTAGTGAATGCAAGGTTGTCAACTGTTTGATTTAGGTGTGTGAGATATTTATTTTTGGATACAGAGCTTAAGTGCTAACTAGTGCTTGGCCAAAAAAAAATTTTAGGCTAACACCCAATTCCTACGTGAAGAAGAAAATCATTACTTTCCTTAGCTGGCCATTAGGTTTTACTGGCAACCTGCATAGCAAATACTGAATAGCAGTGTATTCTTCACATGTTAACTTGTGTGTATGGACAAGGTTGCTTTGTAATATTTCTTTTGCTGTGAAACACAAGCACCGTGTAGAATGGTTGGGCAATGGTCTTGGTCTCTCTCTTACAATCAACTTCTCTCTGAAGCAGTAGTGACTTTGATTTTACAGGATTTTTCCACTAAAAGCCCAAAGTGAAAGCCAGTCCTCAAAGCATTAGAACATTGGCTTCCCCTTACTCAGTCTCAACAAATCAATAAACAAAGCAGCATGGGCTTGTAAGCCACTGCAGTTGTCAAACTCACAGCCATGAACTCGATGAGTCCTGGAAATTGCAGATGGGGGTGTTCAACACTGTTGGGTTATGTGGATGCAGGATGGGGGTTTTTTTTCAGCTTTGGGTATGAGACACAGCAAATAAAATGGAAGAACATTTATTAGAAGTGGACTTTATCACTTGCTTAGTTGTCCTATTGGAGTTGAGGCTACAGCACCAAGTGAAGACCACTCTGGAGGCAGTACAAGAGCAAAAGAGAGGAAGAAACAAAGGTGAAAGTGATGCTATTCAGGTCTGCAGGAGCTACATTCAAGCAGATGTTTTGAGAATACCTTCACCATCATTTTATTTCACTGTAGTTGTTATGAAGCTTTGACAGTAGAATCATCACCTGCCCTTTTGCTTCAAATAGCAGTTCTGTAAATAAGAGTATGGATAAAAGATTAGGCAGCCCAGCTTCCTTCACACTGAAAATCCATATATATCGAAGGCAGCAAGTGCTTACCTTGGCTTCAGTATGCTATTCCTAAAAATTCTTTTCTGTGGCTGCTGGATGAAAAAAAATAAGCCAAGATCAAGTTTGTTGCTTATGCCACTTTGGAATAGTAAAGCTCTGCTTCAGAGGATGCAGGTAAGAATAAATCATTACAATTAAAAAAAAAAAATAATCAAACCCTGTCACTTGACAGTGCTGAGATGTTCCTTACCAACTAGTATAAACTCAGTAAGAAAAACACATCTGGGATGGGAGGTCAAAAATTCCATTGGACCTATGAACTTCATCTAGGTGCACCTTAATTGACCACCTTCCTCAATCTGCAGTATAGAAAAATTAGAAAAGAGAAAATATAAAAAAAATTTTAAAATATAGAAAAAATGTACAGAAAATATAGAAAAATAGAAAAATATATTCTGTGCAGGGTAACCCACATTTCCACTTTCTCCTTGTTGGTCTGGCCAGCTCAGGAGGACCTGACACTCCCCTAGGGATCTTGTTGACAGTGTTGCTATCAAAGGGGGCAGTACAAAGGAGAAGGGGTTTGCTGGACCAGTGTGGGGTTTGTCCATAGCCCAGTCTCTAGAGACAGTGAATGCTATGAAGAATTTCCACCCTTTTCAGGCTGGCACATCACAAGTGGGAAATGAACAGGACTTGCAGTAGCAACCTAGAAACATTTGGAGTGACACTGCTCCTGTGCAGCTGTCCATCTGAGAGGAATCATCCTTTTGGATTTGTATCAGATGCTTTCCTGCAGCAAACTGCTGCTTTTCAGGAGTATTTCTCGAAGGAAGGAAGCCTTCAGGATCTTTGAAATCCAGAGCATTAGTACTGCTTCTACCAGACCCTCTTCCAAATTGAAGAGACATCTTCAGCTGGGTTTAGACTTAGCTAAAAGCATTTATTCTTTGCTCAACAGAAGGAAAACAGACCATTTGCTATCGTGTTAGTGTGATATTAAATCCCTTCTTCCCCTAATCATGATTCCAGCTCTCTCCTCCTAAGTAAGAGGTGTTCATGTAAGTGGTGCATACTTCAAGACCAGTCTATACAAATTACTGCTTGCTCAACATCTCTCAAAAACTTTATACAGGTCAGGCAGGTTTGCAAGCTGCAGAATGTTGCCATCTTCTGTGAAATGCTTAGGAGGTAAGAGATGAGTCCTAAAAGATTTGTAAAGTACGTGTTCCACAGTCCATTTCCATGTTGTTGAACCAGAATCAGAACCTTCACTCTGAAATGAAAAAGGACAAAAAATTAAACTGAGATTTTCTTTTACTAAAGGAGAGCACTCCTTAAGAAACCACTATGTGAGATTACAGTGTAAAATTCTGACAGTATTAGAGAGGAAGTTCATTCCATACAGTAAAGTTTATTTTAAACTCTGGGAAGTCTGTTTGAGTAGTGTCAGTTGCAGAATGGACTACCTTGACTGAATGCTTAAGCAGATACTTGGACACAAGCAGACTACATTTTTAATTTATATACATCCTTATTCTTCTATAGAAATCGGAGCTCAGCAAGTTAATAACACCACTCAAACTCAGAGGCCAAGGACTGTTCTAATATTAAGTAGACTCCAATGCCCAGTGTTAAAAGGTTTTCTTATTACATGCAGTACTTTAGAAATTTTAAGTGACATTCTTTCCAAGTCTTGCCTCACTGATAGTAGAGTTGGAGACTGAAAGCAGAGTTGGGACTAGAACTCCATAGTTAAAAAAGTAGTTTCCTTTGTGTTGTTACCTGTTTGTTCATATGACTAGTTACATATTCTTGTACCTGAGAGTTTGTTGGGTTGGCTTCATCTATTATATATTGCTTCCTAATGGAGTAGAACATGGCTAATTCTTTACTTAAGGTTTCAAAACACTCTTTTTCTTCATCCCAGTTTACCTGTTACAAGAAAAAGAAACCAGTTGGTAGAATTTGACTATCAGAGACTTTATAGAGGTTCTTAACCTGGGAAAGTCATAATAATGTCATGGCCATTTTTGTGCTGAAAAGGTAAATGTATAGAACAACAATAACAAAAAAAGTAGAAACACAGGCTTTCAAGTCAAAATATATTCTCATTCAATCAGTAGTTATGAACAGAGAGGCAAAACACAACTGCTCAGTAACCACAGTAAAAATATCCAGAACATGTAACCATAGATTTAACCAACTCCAGCCTTTCTTTTGCAGCTTCTGGTGGATGACTCTGATTCACTTCATTCATTGTCCCCTATGCAGGAGTAATTTGTGAATTAATAAAAGCATTAAGAGAATTTACCTCTGTGGCCATGCGAAGGATAAACATAGGCAGTCCTTCCAATGGTGGAACATAGTTGTCTATGAGAAGTGGTAACCCAACGAGGTTTCCTTCCTGCAAGGCAATGCTGCTGCTTCAGTAAAAAGAAAAAATAATAAAATTTCTTTCTTGCAAGTAAATGCACCAAAACTATTACCTATTGTAAGACTGATTCTTACCAAACTTAGTGAGCCTTAGGAGCATCTGAAATTAGAAATTTTTAAAGCCTGATGCCAGGCAGACATTACAGGAAGCAGGTTAGTGATGGTGGTGAAGTTCAGGAGGCCTGGATTTAATCCACTCAGTTCAGGAAGGCCTGAATTCAGCCTCTACCTCTAGTCACTGACTGCACAGATCCCACTTTGCAGTGGAGTATCTGGCTTGGGTTATATGATTCTTGACAAAGCTGCTCAGAAGGGATGCATTAGCCACACACACATACAAAAAAAAAAGAAAGGGACACACTGAGAGCAGTGGAGATGCCATATGCCCTGCCTGGCTGGAGAGCTGGTTAAGCTGCACACCTTGTGGATAACAGATCTGCATTCTAGCTATAGACACAAATTACTAAATTACTTTACGTGGTAACTAATCAAACATCTTTGTGTGGTACCTTTCTAAAAGCAGAATTAAGTCCTAAGCATTTTTAATGACAGATGTACCCCACCTAAATCTCACTGGAGATAGTTCTTAGTAAGTGCTGCAAGCAGACTACTGCAGTTATCTGTTACCAAAGTGCAGAATCATAGAATCATTTAGGTTTGAAAAGACCCTGAAGACTGAGTCCAACTGTAAAACTAACACTGCCCAATCTGCCATTCATTTATTTTCAGAAGTAATACCAGTAGTCACCTCATCAATTTCCAGAGAAAAATAATCTTTCAGCATTTCAGTCTTCTTTTTCAGAAACTCCACAATGTACTCAGCAAGCCCTTCTTTTGGGCCATCTTCTTCCGTCCAGCCACTTTCAGGATCCTCTAAAGCGAGCATTGAAAGCTCATACAAAGGAGCTGGCTCCTAAAAACGGAGAAGGCAAAATTGTTACTAATGACCAACACACTCCTCTGGAAATCTACAGCATCTCCTTCAGGTAAAAGCCATTTGTTAATACACTGATTCTGGCCTGCAGAGCAAACAGTTCTGCTTCTAACAACCAGTCTAAAAAGCAGGAGTTTCTTTCCAATATAATTCTGCACAGTCCACTGTCCTGCAAAGTGCTGTGATATTTACAGGACAAACACTAGCAGTAAATACTGTATTTCTGACAGATGTTGTATTCAAGTTAATTATTTGTCCCGATGCAATAAGCAACAGCAAAACTTGGTGAATATCTAGGAGTGACACTAATAACAAGCAGATAGAATTACAAAAAGCTCCAAAATCTCTAACAGTTTTCTACATTAAATATTTTGTTCTTACTGTAAAAGAAGAAAACACCACTCTTGTAGTGGACAAAAAAACCACCTGTAAAACTGTATTTGTGTGAAAGGGCAGGGTTATTGTAAAGAAATGTTTAAAGTCTTTTAATATAAGATATAATGTAAAATTGTACTTACAGACAACCTGAAGACTCCAAAGTTTGCAAAGTCATAAATAAGTATTTGGTAGAAGAGTTCTTGGCTAAATTGAAGAGCAAACATCAGTTACATGGAGAGAATAATGCCTCTCCAAGTTACCATAATAAAGAGGGGAAAGTAAAGGGTTAACTTCAAAACATCAGATGTACACATCCACTCATATTAACAAAGATTTGATCTTTACTGAACACTAAAATTCACACTCACTATCTAGATGTTTACAATTAAATTTGTTTCTTGTTTCCTGACATCATCAGCCACACTGATGCAGAAATGTTACATACTCAAGCACAAAGCTACTATCTCATTTATTCCCAGATACCTTGTGTTTCAGCCTTTTTAGTCCTTTGCTGTGCACTGCAAGAAATGCACAGGAGCTTGGAAATTGATAGGCCTACCTTAAGTATATTCTTTTATTTTCTATGTAGCTGGCCCTGTAAGGCTGCATATGCAAAGATACAAACTGGGTAACAAACAGCTTAACCTAACTGGACACAATGTTGCACAAGACTTTTTGGAAGCCTCTGCTTGCTCATCTTTATACAGTGTGCTGTAGATAAGTTGCTGCTGTAGACAATCGGGAAGCAAAGAAAATGCCTTTCCCTTCCCCCAGTCTATAAGCACGCAATGCAGTAGCTGGCACTTTAATTACAATGATTCCCTGCAACTTTTCCCAAGTGTGCCAGACTTGTTTCCACTGTTCTGAGCTTACACACGCTCATGTGACTTTTTGGATAGGCAACAAGAGAATGATGTTTCTTCATGTCATTTCCTGACTTCTAATTATCTTAGTAATTGCTACTTATTTCAATTGCCAGTAAGTCTAACAGCTTCTTTACCTGAGCTTTGTTGTATTGAGAAGATACAGTTTTGTCTGATATTGGACCAGAGCCCACTGAGGACTGACACAGCCAACAAATGAGTGATCACGTAGCATCTCCTGAAGATCTGAAACAATCAGGGTGGGGAAGAAACAAAAGGATGTAATTTTCATATGTGCAACTCTGTCCTAATTTGTTGAGTGGTTTGTATCTTTTTAGCTTTAGTCTCAGATGACTGTTCAGTCACTGCTCCAGAATAGATTTATAGCAGTTACACTACACAGTTTAATTTAACAGTTAACATTAACTTAAAACAAAACAAAATCACTCTGTGTTTGACTTGAACAGCCTTTCAAAATTTGTTTCTAGCCACAGATCAGTAGGGGAACGTAGACAAGCTCCAAAGAAGGCTACAGATGTAAAACAGCTTTGCAACAAAATCTAGCATGGTCAGACTAAATTCTAAAAGTCTGATAGAAGAGGTCCATAATTTCTTTATTTTTCTCTCAAAAAATAAGTTTCTGGCCTTCTCCATTATTTAGATTTAAAAAAGAAAAAAATAGTAAGTCAGAATCCATAACAAGAGTTCATTTTAAGCATTCCACAAAAAAATGTCACTTGTTGCAATCCTTGGGAGCAGCTTTGTTACGGAGCTTGGCACTGCAGTTGTACCATATCCAAAGCACAACACTAAGAAAATTCCACTGTTACCTTCCTTGGGAAGGTGTCTTGTAGGTATATGTTACACATGTGAAGACAAGGCACAACCTTCAAGCAACTTCACAAGTTCTACCATGTATTTTGAGACGTTTTTTGACATTTTATGTCTCAGGGACAATTGTTTGATTTCAGGATTTAAATAGGGACAGTCAGATACAGAATTACCTGCTCAGAATTACAAGCAAAACTTCTTCTGGAACACAAGTGTAAGTACATGCTTTCTAAAGATCAAGTTTTTTTGTAATTTATAAAAAAAAAATATTTATTCAGAGAATCAGCTGGGTTGGAAGGGACCTCAGAGATCATCAAGTCCAACCCTTGACCCACTACCGCTGCGGTTACCAGACCATGGCACTGAGTGCCACATCCAGTCTCTTTTTAAATATCTCCAGGGACGGAGAATCCACTACTTCCCTGGGCAGCCCATTCCAATGTCTGATCACCCTCTCCATAAAGAAATTCTTTCTAATATCCAACCTAAACCTCCCCTGGCACAACTTAAGACCATGCCCTCTTGTCTTGCTGAGAGGTGCCTGGGAGAAGACACCAACGCCCACCTGGCTACACCCTCCTTTCAGGGAGTTGTAAAGAGTGATGAGGTCTCCCCTGAGCCTCCTCCTCTCCAGACTGAACAGCCCCAGCTCCCTCAGCCTCTCCTCATAGGATCTGTGCTCGAGTCCCTTCACCAGCCTGGTTGCCCTCCTTTGTTAGCCCTCGCTAACTGCCTGCACTCACTGCCTCGCTAATCGCCTGCGATCACTGTCTCGCGAACTGCCTGCGCTGCCTGCGCTAACCGCCTTGCTAACTGCCTCGCTAACGGCCTGCTCCAACTGCCTGGCTAACAGCCTCACGAACTGCCTTCGCTAACTGCTTGCTTTAACTGCCTGCTCTGCCTGTGCTCACTGCCTCGCTATCTACCTGCATGAACTGCCTCGCTAACTGCCTGCGCGAACAGCCTTCGCAAACTGCCTCACTAATCGCCTGCGCTGTCTCACTATCTGCCTGCTCCAACTGCCTGAGCAAACTGCCTCGCTAACTGCCTGCTTGTGCGAACTGCCTGCGCTAATTGCCCCGCTAACTGCCTCGATAACTGCCTGCGCTCACTGCCTGCATGAACTGCCTCGCTAGCTGCCTGCTCTAACTGCCTCGCCAACTGCTTGCATTAACTGCCTGCTCTAACTGCCTGCGCTCACTGCCTCGCTATCTACCTGCACGAACTCCCTCGCTAACCGCCTGCACGAACTCCCTCGCTAACCGCCTGCACAAACTCCCTCGCTAACCGCCTGCACAAACTCCCTCGCTAACCGCCTGCACAAACTCCCTCGCTAACCGCCTGCACTAACTGCCTCGCTAATCGCCTGCGCTCAGTCTCGCTATCTGCCTGGGCTAACTGCCTCGCTAACTGCCTGCTCTAACTGCCTGGCTAACTGCCTCACTAACTGCCTAACTGCCTGTGTGAACTGCCTGCGCTAATTGCCCCGCTAACTGCCTGCGCGAACAGCCTTGCTAACTGCCTCGCTAACTACTTGCTCTAACTGCCTGTGCTCACTGCCTCGCTATCTACCTGCGCTAACTGCCTCGCTAACTGCCTGCACAAACAGCCTCGCTAACCGCCTCGCTGCCTGCGCGAACAGCCTGGTGAACCGCTTGCTTTAACGGCCTGCGCTCACTGCCTTGTTATCTACCTGTGCTAACTGCCGCGCTAACTGCCTGCGCAAACAGCCTCGCGAACTGCTTGCTTTAACTGCCTGCGCTCACTGCCTCACTATCTACCTGCACAAACTGCTTCGCTAACCGCCTGCGCTTACTGTCTTGCCATCTGCCTCCCTAACTGCCTGTGTGAACAGCCTCGCAAACTGCCTCGCTAACTGACTGCGCGAGCAGCCTGCGCGAATTGCCTCGCTAACCGCCTCGCTGTCTCGCTAATTGTCTGCGCTCACTGCCTGCGCTAACCGCCTCGCTAACTGCCTGCGCTGCCTCGCTAACTGCCTGCGCGAGCAGCCTCGTGAACTGCCTGCGCTAATTGCCCCGCTAACTGCCTCAATAACTGCCTGCACAAACAGCCTTGCTAACTACCTTGCTAACTGCCTCACTAACTGCCTGCGCAAACAGCATGCATGAACAGCCTTCGCTAACTGCCTGCATGAACTGCCTCGCTAACTGCCTTCGCTAACTGCTTGCTTTAACTGCCTGCTCTAACTGCCTGCGCTCGCTGCCTCGCTCACTGCCTGCGTGAACAGTCTCGCTAACTGCCTCGCTAATTGCCTACGCAAACAGCATGCACAGCCTTCACTAAGTGCCTGCACTCACTGCCTCGCTAACTGCTTGCTTTAACTGCCTGAGCTCACTGCCTCACTATCTACCTGCGCAAACTGACTCGCTAACTGCCTGCCTGTGCGACTGCCTGTGCTAATTGCCCCGCTAACTGCCTGCGTGAACTGCCTCGCTAACTGCCTCGCTAACTGCCTTCGCTCACTGCCTTCGCTCACTGCCTTCGCTCACTGCCTTCGCTAACTGCCTCGCTAATTGCCTCGCTAACTGCCTCGCTAACTGCCTGCGTAGCGTCGCAAACTGCTTTAACTGCCTGCGCTCACTCTTGCTATCTGCCTGCGCTAACTGCCTCACTAACTGCCAAACTGCCTGTGCGAACTGACTGCGCTAACTGCCTCGCTAACTACTTGCTCTAACTGCCTGCGCTCACTGCCTCGCTACCTACCTGTGCTACCTGCCTGCGCGAGCAGCCTGCGCGAACTGCCTCGCTAACCGCCTTGCTAACTGCCTGCACTGCCTCGCTAACTGCCTGCGCTGCCTCGCTAACTGCCTGCGCGAACAGCCTTGCTAACTGCCTAACTGCCTGCACAAACAGCACACATGAACAGCCTTCGCTAACTGCCTGCATGAACTGCCTCGCTATCTACCTGCGCTAACTGCCTCGCTATCTACCTGCGCTAACTGCCTCGCTCACTGCCTCGCTCACTGCCTGCGCTAACTGCCTGCGTGAACAGCCTCGCGAACTGCTCGCTTTAACTGCCTGCTCTAACTGCATGCTCTCACTGCCTCACTATCTACCTGCGCTAACCGCCTGCGCGAACTACCTCACTAACTGCCTGCTCTAACTGCCCCACGAACTGCCTGCGCTAACTGCCTCACTAACTGCCATGCCACATTCCTGTTCACGGCGCTCTGGGTCGCTGGCGCTCCCGGCAGCCATTTTAATCCCTCTTGGCAGTGCTGGTTGCTGCCCCCTTATCAGCAGATTGGCCTCACCTGAGACCTCCAGCAGAAAGCCTGGAGACATATTACAGATGTCTGCTTAGCCACTTGAGTTGAGGAATGTCCCCAATTTCTACTACTAGAAAAAACAAAATAAATTCAACATCCCCCACAGAATACAAGATTCACAACATTTATACTAACTTATTAATATGGTTATGTGGCTCAGTTTGACTCTGAAGGCAACTGAAAGAGTCAGAGGGAAATGACCCTAAGAAGAATTGCAAACCTTTTATTTTTTCTAAAACAACACCTACCAGAAGAAAGTAATAATTCACCAGCCTCATCACTTCATATAGGTAGAACAGATAAGAATGAAAATGAAAAGCAAAAGCAGTAATTAAAAATGAGCATTATCAAGACTGTCTATTTCGCAATCATGTGGCTAAGAAAAATTTTTGTAATAACCACACTGTAGCTCCCATTTCTGTTTAAAAATCACAATTTAACTTAGCTTTTCAAGCTGTCATCTTATAGTGTTATCAGTTACAATGCAAGTTAGGGTGCAAAAAATACTTTGACTGCACAAAGCATCTCATCAACTAACAAGGCACATGACAGTTTTTAAAACAGTCCTCCAGCATGGCTCAGCATGGCAACTGTCTGTTGCAGGGTTAGTCCCTCATGTTTAATGTTTTGGGGGCACAGCAAGCTGACTGGGCCACCTTTTAAGTATCTTTTTCCTCAGCAGGTCAATCAATCATATTTAGTTGGTGGAATTCAACTTGAGAAACAAAAGGTTTATGTACTTAGAACAGAATCATAGAATGGTTTGAGTTGGAAAGAACCTAAAAGATCATCTAGTTCCAACCCCCCTGCCTGGGCAGGGACAACTTCCACTAGACCAGGTTGCTCAAGGCCCCATCCAACCTGGCCTTGAACACTTACTTGCATGTGCGTGGTTACTAATTTCCTCCTGGAGAGTCAATACACTGGTCAAGTTGATAATTCTTCTCCTAGGGGTGCAGGCAGCAGTCAGGTCCTTTCTTGTGTCATCTTTTTCCATTTCTATGTCCACATCTTCCCGTGGTCTCTTTCTGCCATATGAAAAGAAAAGGAATTATGTTCAGTTCTCCTACCACTTAAGCAAAACACACATGCAGCAGGTGAGATGCTCAGTTCATGTGCTGTACGTTAACACAGAAAATGAGGAAATGAGTACAGTTTCACAAACTTATCTGAAAAACTGTTTTATTTTACTTCCAAGGCATAATTTGGTAGGAAAAGGTAATTCATATGAGAATTTACAGGTCTCTAATACCAATCACAACTGGGCTCTAGAGAACACATAAACGTACAAAAAAGTGTTGATATTTCTGATTATTTTTTTCACAACCATTTTTCTGTAATACTAGGAAGGGGGTAAATTTACAAAAAATTCAGATTCTCTCAGACGACATGGGCCTCTCATAAGAAGCTCCTGCAGGAGCTGTATAAAATATAACAGCACTTTTATCTTTACTAGGCTAAGAGCTGCAAAATTCAACTATGTGGGTTTTATCTTTCTATCCCCTCACAAAAGGAGGGGATAGAGACAATAGAGGGGATAGTCTCCAAACAGAGACAGACCAGTATGATCTCCCTAAACTGAAGTTAATGTCATTATTAAATTGTTTACTGCCTTTTGACATGCATGGAAATTATAGAATCATAGAATGTTAGGGGCTGGAAGGGACCTCCAGAGATCATTTAGTCCAACCCCACTGCCAAAGCAGGATAACCTAGGGCAGGCCACACAGGGAAGCCAGTTACAAAATTTGATCACAAGTTATATAATTTACAGGCACGAAAGATGAAATTTCATTTCTCATTAAAATGTCATGGAAAGTTATTTCAGGAAAACTTTTCCTTATGAAAAAGCACAAGTGCAAAGAGATCAGAAAAATCTGCAGTTTCAGGGCCATGCCATGAAACAAAGAGGTAGCCTTGCATCACCCCAGGGAAGATGAGACTTACCGAGGTGGCACTGTCTCAGGAGACACACGTCCACTCTCACTCAGCCCCGCAGGAATCACCGTGTCCTCCTGAACCATTTCAACCACATCACTGACATCTTCCATTTCAGCATCTTGTGGCCTGACCACC
Organism: Florisuga fusca; assembly: GCA_038090715.1. Taxonomy (NCBI): domain Eukaryota; kingdom Metazoa; phylum Chordata; class Aves; order Apodiformes; family Trochilidae; genus Florisuga; species Florisuga fusca. Next base: position 55,891,874 of record JAAWXA010000002.1, read on the forward strand.
TCCCCCAGAGGTCCTGCATTAACCTCTGTGGTCACTTCAGTAGGGCCTGTACTTAAGGGGTTGTTCACTGGCTGAAGAAAAGCTTCCAGTTTCTGCTCTCGGGAATCAGTGCGGACCATCTGATGCGCGTAAACTTTATCACTGGTTCCTTTAGTAACTGCAGAAGAGTTTGCTGCTGATTTTACAACCTCGCTGGAAGAGCAATCAGCCCCTGGAAGCAATGTCTTTGTTCAGACGGGGGGGAAGTAAGAAGACATTCATCAGGAAGATGATTAAAAACCCACAAAGATCAGCCACATTTCTCACAGCATCTTACTGCTCAGAGTGCAAGTAACTTTCAAGCTCCACAGACAGTGTCAGCTGCTTAAGCAGGCTGTTGACTTTGCATTTGCTACACACTTAGCATGAATGTCATCTTGGCAGGCAGTGAAACCACTAGTTAGCATCCCCTTGTCTCAGAGAAAATCTTCAGTGTAAAAAAGCACAAGGAAAAATTTTTTAAAAACCATTATAATTCTTTTACGGTGCTCTATATAAAAAAAATAAGATTAGGAAATCTTTTTACTGATTTTTTTCATTTAGATTAAATCTGAAATGTTGCCAAATACATAAAACAGCCAATTTCCTCAGTCACATGCATTTCATATTCACCAAAGAAGAATAAAAACTATTCTCCACATGTGAAGACTCATCTACTTGTACAATAAAAAACCTCAACGGATACTTGACAGGAAGTTATGTGAAATGTTTTCAGGCACTTTTTCTCCACTAAGCATTGTTAACACTGGTATATGAAGGCAGTTTCATCCCTCAAACAGAGCAAAGCTCACAAGCTACCAGTGTAACTATCACTGCATAAATTGTACTACTGAACTGATTAAACATATCCATAACAGTTACAGTACTGAGACCAAGAGCTGTGGTCACTTGAAGAGTGTATTCTCACCTGAGTGAAGTACGTCCTCGAAGAATTGGAGCCCAATAACTTGCTCTCTATGTGTTGTTGCACACGCTCTAGTATACTATCTTCATGGAGGAAATGGACCTCATGTTTTGTAGGGTGCACATTCACATCGACATTCTGGGGGGCTATTTCCTCCCATGGACAACAAGGCATAAATTGGTGTGTTATGTAATTTGTCAGACGTCAGGCAGAGAAGTCAAAAGAGTCCTGAAACCTGCTAAAGTTATACCAAACAAATCTGACTACAGCATACTAAAAATGAAGCCTCTCTTCTAAACTCACCAAAATCAGCTTACATAGGTAATCTTAAAGCATTGTGCTACTACAAAACAGCTTTTAGAAATACCTTTTACTTGTGGTGTCTCATGAGTTCATGGCTTTTGATGCCTTATCATTTTGCAATAATCTTAAGCAGGAATTCAATTAAATGCTGCAATATGAGAACTTTATTGTTAGAAAACACTGGATATCAGTATGTTTCGTTGGTGAATGGCAAGACTGGATTGCTTAGCAATTACAAAGCCAGGCTTTCCATTTTATATCATATTCTACATGTGTTAAGTGACAGTTTCTGTTCAAATTTAGCTACTACTTGACTTTAAAGTAAGTATTTATTTCCTGGAAGCACTTTGTTTTATTGCATTAGCATATCAAGAACAGTAAGAGTTAAAAATACAGATACAAATAGAAATCACAGCATGGTGAAATGCTGGTGTGTTTGGAATAAATTATTTGACTGGTCCTAAATGCTCTGCTGTATCCCTGGCACAAGTCATTTTCCTAGGTAAAGAACATCCATAGTATGAAAGGACTTAAGCTGAATTAACAGTCACTACTTCTGAAAATAAGGCCCACCTTCTTAAGATTTCTTTAATATGGTTTAATTATCCCCTGTCTGGCAATTAAGTACCTCAATACAATGCCTAACTATTGTGAACACAAATGTCCTTCTGAACCTACTCACCCTAATTAGATCCTACAAAATAGTATTAAAAGGCTACATCTTCCTATGGCTTTACCTTAAGTACAGGAATGGATGTGTACTCTTTGGCAAGTAAGCAGCATACACAGTTTCTATGGCTTTCCGCAAAGCAGCCGACTCCACCAATCGATCTGAAACACAGAACAAAATGCTATTTTCAAAGAGCCCCACTGAAATCCACTGCACAGTTTCCACTTATTCCTTCAGACCATCCTCACACTTCATGTTTTCAAATGGCATCTGTATAGGCATCACCAATTTTTCCCCAAGACCTATTTATCCTCCATATAAAACCAAGAAATAGACATTATCTTCTTCCTATGCTTTAGATTTAATTTTTCCTTCCACAAATACTGAAATAACCAGACTGCAGTCTCACTGTTTCATACAGTCAAGGTTTGTTGCATTCTGTGCCAATGTTGCTACAGAATGGAGAGACCACTCCCTGTAAGCTGGGAGGGCACAATCATAACCTTGATACTTCAAGCTTAAGCTTCTCTAGGCCCAGTAGTAGCTGCTTTCCACTATTAAGAGCACAAATCTTTATGCATGTTACAAACAGAATAACACCCTAAGCTCTACAATTAAGTGTAATACTTATTTTTCAGTGTTTTTAAGAATTTTGTAATTCTTCAGAAACTTCTTATTGTTATGCAGCCAACATATGACTGTTACAACATTCTGATTTCTATCTTAAACTTACGGTTTATGAAGAGTAAAAATATACATTTCTTCACAGAGTAGTTTGCATTAGTGATGTAGCCTTTCATTTTAAAGGCCAGATTTGTATCTTCACAACCCACTTCTATCAGTTCCCTGTTGATGGTTTGACAGAAACACACACAAAATTAATTTTTCTGCTGATGCAAATTTCAAACAGTACTCATAAGTAGTGATATAGATCCATAGTCTATTTATATGACAGTTAATGAAAACACCAGAATGACCTGAGGATTCAAATATTCATTGCTGAGTCACAAGATTATTTAACCTTTCTAACTAAAGGTAAAAGTCTGACTAGAGTCTGTAAAACTATCCGCAATATCTTTTTAATACCTTAACATACCACAATAACCATGAGATTATAACCATCTATTGATAATTCTAATATGCATTTCACCCCTTAAATCATAGACAGGGATAGACAAGGACCCTTCAACATTGTCAGCAGCCAGCGAAGATCACTCCTTTCCTTGAACTACTCTGTCCACTTTTACTAAGCATCTTTTTCTTGCTTATGCATACAAATTCTAACACTAAAAATTTTCATAATAGTTTTTATATAAATTTTAATGAACCATTAGTTAAGAAAATCCACTTTGGTAGCTGGAAGGCAACTACAGCAGTTGGCAAGGCATTATGCTAACATCTAAAGTTAACATGGAAAAAGGCTTTTACTCATTTCCTATTCAACCTCAATACCTACCGAGTAACATTTTTATTTGTCTTCTTTTCGTAAGTCAAAACAACCAGCTAGACTAAACACCAACTTAAATTATGTACAATAAAAGTTTCATTTAAAACATCTCATCAAAATATTTAGGTTGAAATGGAAAATTTTTCAAAACTGTACAAAGGAAAATCTGGCATCAAAAAAGCACTAGTAATACACAAAAAAAGGATAACAAATAAATACAAATTACACTGCAAACCTTATCATTAAACAGCTCTTTTACTGTGCTTCATAAAGATGTTTATGTGAATTAAAAGTTACATTCCTTACTTGTGAAGTGTCATCCTAGTAACCAAATCCAATTGACACCTGCATATTCATGGGACAAATACATTCTACAAGTCCATTCAATAATTCTTTATAGCTGAATATCTTATAAAGAGAGAATTCTTCCTGAAGTGGCTGATGATACATTTTCAAAATACGGTTATTTTTGTTTGTTTTTATTTGTTTACAACTTTTCTGCCTGATTTACTCAGCCTCAGCTAATGTAGCTCTTATCAAAATAATAAACCATCAATGTTCAGAAAAACAAACTGGAGGAGTCTTCAGAATTTATCAGAGAGCAGACTGCTGTAAGAAATGATAAGAATTTCATGGCATAGGAAGGGGCTAGAAACTTGTAGACAACACAGGTACAGCTTGCTCTTTTTAAATGAGCACACCAAGTTACAAGCAGGTTGTTTTCTCTTAGTGTATATTAAAGGAACATCTTCCCAACTACCTTCTTTCCTTTGATATACTAAAAAAAAAACCAACCTAAAAAGAAAAAAATAAAAAATCACACATTCTGCAAAACAAGGGAGAGTTCTATTATTAGTGCAACACTCCCTCTTGAATTCACCTTGAAAGAAGCAAGGAAAGCTAGCAGAGCCCATCTTCTTTTTTAAAAAAGATTTATTAGAAAACTTTGTGTCAAAAGGAATCTTGACATCAACATACCTGCTAACAGCATTTCCAAAAATTGACCTAATGTTGTCCACTGTTGAGGCATTTGATAAGGTTCTAACATCAGACACATTGTCACCTTGCTAGAGAGAGCAGAAATGAGCATCGATCAATTCACAGTTCTGGCTGAAGTTTTAGAAATGCATTAAAGTGAGTAACATTTCTAGCACAAGTACACAGGACATAATATAATTATTTTATTATTATTATTAACTCATTTGTGTTCAAGAAAAGCAATAGATGGTAAATGGCACAGGATTACAAGATCTGCTGGATCACATCACACACATACAGGCAAATAACTCCTTGAAAAGTGAGAAACAGAAGCAGTTCAGTAAGCAAATCTCAAGAATACCACAGAATGAAGTACTTTACCCCATCCTCTTTCTTCCAGTTGTAAGTAAGCCAGACTCTCAAAAGAAACTCAAACAGCTCATAAAGCTAAAGCAAAGTAACACTGACCACACAGAAAACTCCAGATTCCTGAAAAATGCATTTTTGTCGTGCTTACTTTTAACAAATGTGTTTTCTGTCCATATTGCATCACCATACACATCAACGTTACATACATATATATATAGACACATGGTGAGGTTATTAAGACTTTATTTGCATACCTTTTTAACTGAAAAGCTGATGCCCGAGTTATGGATGGCATACCTGAAAAATAGGTAAACCTAAGACTGCAGTATGTGAAAGCAAAGGTGCCCTGGATGCAGAAAAGCAACAAGTAACAGGGGCAGTTTCTTTTCCTGTTACACAGTAATGTGATTTGAGCCAAATTAAGCTTTCATAGACTGAACAGCTAGTTATAACTCACCTGTGACCATGTGAAATTTAAGGATCAGCTTATCTTATTTCTCAATAAAGGCTGATCAACTTAAGACCTGGTTAGCTTAGTTTCACTGAATACATTTAACTAGAAGGACAGAAAACCTTCTCAGTACAACAGAAAGTCTCAAATACTATGGAGAAAGATCTGAAAAATGGCTGGCTCACCCATCTGACTTCCCCTACCCAGCTGGTTCAGTTGTCTGTCACCCCAGGGCCAAGTTCTGATACACTACAGCTGCTTAACCCTGGCTTAAACTTCTAGGGAAGTTGCTAAGTCGTGAGAAAGAACACAGAGTAGAACCCTCTAAGATGAGAAATGTAAAAATGCAGACACAGGTTAGACTGTTGTGACTGGGGCAGCTACTAACTCAAAAATTAAAGTGAAAAAACCCCCAAAAAACAGAAACACAAACAAAATGAAAAGGTGTAAAATCCTAATGGGAAAAAACCCAGCAAGTCAGAAGGGTGTAATTAAGCAGGACTTCAGACAAGCCTGTTCCATGGAGGGACCTCACCCTTCATCTCCGGGCTGAAGTCTGCCTGGCCAGGAAGGAGTCTGAGGTGGCTCATTCAGGAAGCAGGGAAATAGTTAGCATACAGTCTTCCTACTCTTTGCTAGCTTTTGTAGTTATGTGGTTAGGCTGTGTAGATCCTACTTCAAAGCCTCTGCATATGGCAAATATGCAACAAAGGGACCCAGGAAGGGAACATCTGACAGCTGAAGGGATACTTCTTTTTTTTTTTTTCGGACGTGAAACTGCCATTCAGCTTTCCAAATTCAAAGAAATCTATATTCTCTTGCACAGTTTTTACTTGAATTCTATTCAGCTGAAGTCCATTGAGAGTTCACTCCTTCAAGTTTATCAGCATTTGTTTGCTTTAATTCTTCCTAATAGTGATCACAGACTGAATACAGTCTCCTCTGGATCTTTTGTATCTGCTATCTGCCACTGAATATGAAAAAAAGTTTAAAACCCTTAAAAAAAAATCAACAAAGAAGGACACCACACACACATATGCAAATCCCTCTGAAAAACCTCAGTATTCATGATGAGAGGAGAAAAAAATTGAAGCCTCCTATTTCAGTTTACCTGCCAACAACTTCTAGAATTTTTGCATATTCTTCACTTGGATTTTTTAAAGCTTTCCTCCTTGTATTTACATTGTAAAAAAGATCTTCAACCTACAGAAAAAAAGACTGTGATTAAAAATAATTTTTTAAAATCTTTCCTCACTAAAGTCATCTAAAGCCATCATTTTAATAGATATTACAAATTTTTCTGAAAACATTTTAGTTTATGAAGTTTATACGTTTAGTTTATTCCTTAGCTGCTTAAGTTCAGTTGAATTTCTCTAGAGTTACATGTTGTTATATTTTAAAGTATTTTCACCAGTAACAACAACTCTACAACTCACTTCTCAGTGAGAGTTCTATGATTTCCAACACACCCTCTTGAATTCACCTTGAAANGCCTCGATAACTGCCTGCGCTCACTGCCTGCATGAACTGCCTCGCCAACTGCTTGCATTAACTGCCTGCTCTAACTGCCTGCGCTCACTGCCTCGCTATCTACCTGCACAAACTCCCTCGCTAACCGCCTGCACTAACTGCCTCGCTAATCGCCTGCGCTCAGTCTCGCTATCTGCCTGGGCTAACTGCCTCGCTAACTGCCTGCTCTAACTGCCTGCTCTAACTGCCTGGCTAACTGCCTAACTGCCTGTGTGAACTGCCTGCGCTAATTGCCCCGCTAACTGCCTGCGTGAACAGCCTTGCTAACTGCCTCACTAACTACTTGCTCTAACTGCCTGCGCTCACTGCCTCGCTATCTACCTGCGCTAACGGCCTCGCTAACTGCCTGCGCAAACAGCCTCGCTAACCGCCTCGCTGCCTGCGCGAACAGCCTTGTGAACTGCTTGCTTTAACGGCCTGCGCTCACTGCCTCGTTATCTACCTGCGCTAACTGCCTGCGCAAACAGCCTCGCTAACCACCTCGCGAACTGCTTGCTTTAACTACCTCGCTAACTGCCTGCGCAAACAGCATGCATGAACAGCCTTCGCTAACTGCCTGCATGAACTGCCTCGCTAACTGCCTTCGCTAACTGCTTGCTTTAACTGCCTGCTCTAACTGCCTGCGCTCACTGCCTCGCTCACTGCCTGCGTGAACAGTCTCGCTAACTGCCTCGCTAATTGCCTACGCAAACAGCATGCACAGCCTTCACTAAGTGCCTGCGCTCACTGCCTCACTGCTTGCTTTAACTGCCTGCGCTCACTGCCTCACTATCTACCTGCGCAAACTGCCTCGCTGCCTGCCTGTGCTAATTGCCCCGCTAACTGCCTGCATGAACTGCCTCGCTAACTGCCTTCACTCACTGCCTTCGCTCACTGCCTGCTCCAACTGCCTGTGCGAACTCCCTCGCTAACCGCCTGTGCAAACTCCCTCGCTGATCGCCTGCACTCACTGTCTGTGCTCAGTCTTGCTATCTGCCTGCGCTAACTGCCTCGCTAACTGCCTAACTGCCTGTGCGAACTGACTGCGCTAACTGCCCCGCTAACTGCCCCACTAACTGCCCCACTAACTGCCCCACTAACTGCCTTGCTAACTACTTGCTGTAACTGCCTGCGCTCACTGCCTCGCTACCTACCTGTGCTAACTGCCTGCGCGAGCAGCCTGCGCGAACTGCCTCGCTAACCGCCTTGCTAACTGCCTCGCTAACGGCCTGCTCCAACTGCCTGCGCTAACAGCCTGCGCGAACTGCCTTCGCTAACTGCCTGCTCTGCCTGTGCTCACTGCCTCGCTATCTACCTGCATGAACTGCCTCGCTAACTGCCTGCGCGAACAGCCTTCGCAAACTGCCTCACTAATCGCCTGCGCTGTCTCGCTATCTGCCTGCTCCAACTGCCTGAGCAAACTGCCTCACTAACTGCCTAACTACTTGTGCGAACTGCCTGCGCTAATTGCCCCGCTAACTGCCTCGATAACTGCCTGCGCTCACTGCCTGCATGAACTGCCTCGCCAACTGCTTGCATTAACTGCCTGCTCTAACTGCCTGCGCTCACTGCCTCGCTATCTACCTGCACAAACTCCCTCGCTAACCGCCTGCACTAACTGCCTCGCTAATCGCCTGCGCTCAGTCTCGCTATCTGCCTGGGCTAACTGCCTCGCTAACTGCCTGCTCTAACTGCCTGCTCTAACTGCCTGGCTAACTGCCTAACTGCCTGTGTGAACTGCCTGCGCTAATTGCCCCGCTAACTGCCTGCGTGAACAGCCTTGCTAACTGCCTCACTAACTACTTGCTCTAACTGCCTGCGCTCACTGCCTCGCTATCTACCTGCGCTAACGGCCTCGCTAACTGCCTGCGCAAACAGCCTCGCTAACCGCCTCGCTGCCTGCGCGAACAGCCTTGTGAACTGCTTGCTTTAACGGCCTGCGCTCACTGCCTCGTTATCTACCTGCGCTAACTGCCTGCGCAAACAGCCTCGCTAACCACCTCGCGAACTGCTTGCTTTAACTACCTCGCTAACTGCCTGCGCAAACAGCATGCATGAACAGCCTTCGCTAACTGCCTGCATGAACTGCCTCGCTAACTGCCTTCGCTAACTGCTTGCTTTAANCTGTTTTATTTTACTTCCAAGGCATAATTTGGTAGGAAAAGGTAGTTCATATGAGAATTTACAGGTCTCTAATACCAATCACATCAGACTTAAGTACTAACACAACTGGGCTCTAGAGAACACATAAACATACAAAAAAGTGTTGATATTTCTGATTATTTTTTTCACAATCATTTTTCTGTAATACTAGGAAGGGGGTAAATTTACAAAAAATTCAGATTCTCTCAGACGACATGGGCCTCTCATAAGAAGCTCCTGCAGGAGCTGTATAAAATATAACAGCACTTTTATCTTTACTAGGCTAAGAGCTGCAAAATTCAACTATGTGGGTTTTATCTTTCTATCCCCTCACAAAAGGAGGGGATAGAGACAATAGAGGGGATAGTCTCCAAACAGAGACAGACCAGTATGATCTCCCTAAACTGAAGTTAATGTCATTATTAAATTGTTTACTGCCTTTTGACATGCATGGAAATTATAGAATCATAGAATGTTAGGGGCTGGAAGGGACCTCCAGAGATCATTTAGTCCAACCCCACTGCCAAAGCAGGATAACCTAGGGCAGGCCACACAGGGAAGCCAGTTACAAAATTTGATCACAAGTTATATAATTTACAGGCACGAAAGATGAAATTTCATTTCTCATTAAAATGTCATGGAAAGTTATTTCAGGAAAACTTTTCCTTATGAAAAAGCACACGTGCAAAGAGATCAGATGAGACTTACCGAGGTGGCACTGTCTCAGGAGACACACGTCCACTCTCACTCAGCCCCGCAGGAATCACCGTGTCCTCCTGAACCATTTCAACCACATCACTGACATCTTCCATTTCAGCATCCTGTGGCCTGACCACCCCCCCAGGAGGTCCTGCATTAACCTCTGTGGTCACTTCAGTAGGGCCTGTACTTAAGGGGTTGTTCACTGGCTGAAGAAAAGCTTCCAGTTTCTGCTCTCGGGAATCGGTGCGGACCATCTGATGCGCGTAAACTTTATCACTGGTTCCTTTAGTAACTGCAGAAGAGTTTGCTGCTGATTTTACAACCTCACTAGAAGAGCAATCAGCCCCTGGAAGCAATGTCTTTGTTCAGACGGGGGGGAAGTAAGAAGACATTCATCAGGAAGATGATTAAAAACCCACAAAGATCAGCCACATTTCTCACAGCATCTTACTGCTCAGAGTGCAAGTAACTTCCAAGCCCCACAGACAGTGTCAGCTGCTTAAGCAGGCTGTTGACTTTGCATTTGCTACACACTTAACACGAATGTCATCTTGGCAGGCAGTGAAACCACTAGTTAGCATCCCCTTGTCTCAGAGAAAATCTTCAGTGTAAAAAAGCACAAGGAAATTTTTTTTTTAAATCATTATAATTTTTTTACGGTGCTCTATATAAAAAAAATAAGATTAGGAAATCTTTTTACTGATTTTTTTCATTTAGATTAGATCTGAAATGTTGCCAAATACATGAAACAGCCAATTTCCTCAGTCACATGCATTTCATATTCACCAAAGGAGAATAAAAACTATTCTCCACATGTGAAGACTCATCTACTTGTACAATAAAAAACCTCAACAGATACTTGACAGGAAGTTATGTGAAATGTTTTCAGACACTTTTTCTCCACTAAACATTGTTAAAACTGGTATATGAAGGCAGTTTCATCCCTCAAACAGAGCAAAGCTCACAAGCTACCAGTGTAACTATCAATCACTGCATAAATTGTACTACTGAACTGATTAAACATATCCATAACAGTTACAATACTGAGACCAAGAACTGTGGTCACTTGAGGAGTGTATTCTCACCTGAGTGAAGTACATCCTCGAAGAATTAGAGCCCAATAACTTGCTCTCTATGTGATCTTCATGGAGGAAATGGACCTCATGTTTTGTAGGGTGCACATTCACATCGACATTCTGGGGGGCTATTTCCAGGCTGGAAAACATTTTAAAAGAAGTTAACCTAAAATTTCCCATGGACAATAAAGCATAAAGTGGTTCGGTATGTAATTTGTCAGACATCAGGCAAAGAAGTCAAAAGAGTCCTGAAACCTGATAAAGTTATACCAAACAAATCTGACTACAGCATACTAAAAATAATTACTTGGAAACCTCTATTCCAAACTCACCAAAATCAGCTTACATAGGTAATCTTAAAGCATTGCACTACTACAAAACAGCTTTTAGAAATACCTTTTACTTGTGGTGTCTCATGAGTTCATGACTTCTGATGCCCTGTCATTTTGCAATAATCTTAAGCAGGAATTCAACTAAATGCTGCAATATGAGAACTTGATTGTTAGAAAACACTGGATATCAGTAAGTTTCGTTGGTGAATGGCAAGACTGGATTGCTTAGCAATTACAAAGCCAGGCTTTCCATTTTATGTCATATTCTACACATGTTAAGTGACAGTTTCTGTTCAAATTTAGCTATTACTTGACTTTAAAGTAAGTATATTTCCTGGAAGCACTTCATTTTATTGCATTAGCGTATCAAGAACAGTAAGAGTTAAAAATACAGATACAAATATAAATCACAGCATGGTGAAATGCTGGTGTGTTTGGAATAAATTATTTGACTGGTCCTAAATGCTCTGCTGTATCCCTGGCACAAGTCATTTTCCTAGGAAAAGAACATCCATAGTATGAAAGGACTTAAGCTGAATTAACAGTCACTACTTCTGAAAATAAGGCCCACCTTCTTAAGATTTCTTTAATATGGTTTAATTATCCCCTGTCTGGCAATTAAGTACCTCAATACAATGCCTAACTATTGTGAACACAAATGTCCTTCTGAACCTACTCACCCTAATTAGATCCTACAAAATAGTATTAAAAGGCTACATCTTCCTATGGCTCTACCTTAAGTACAGGAATGGATGTGTACTCTTTGGCAAGTAAGCAGCATACACAGTTTCTATGGCTTTCCGCAAAGCAGCCGACTCCACCAATCGATCTGAAACACAGAACAAAATGCTGTTTTCAAAGAGCCACACTGAAATCCACTGCACAGTTTCCACTTATTCCTTCAGACCATCCTCACACTTCATGTTTTCAAATGGCATCTGTATAGGCATCACCAATTTTTCCCCAAGACCTATTTATCCTTCATATAAAACCAAGAAATAGACATTATCTTCTTCCTATGCTTTAGATTTAAATTTTCCTTCCACAAATACTGAAATAACCAGACTGCAGTCTGGTTATTAAATAACCAGACTGCAGTCTGGTTATTTCAGTATTTGTGGAAGGAAAAATTAAATCTAAAGCATAGGAAGAAGATAATGTCTATTTCTTGGTTTTATATGAAGGATAAATAGGTCTTGGGNTCTTTATAGCTGAATATCTTATAAAGAGAGAATTCTTCCTGAAGTGGCTGATGATACATTTTCAAAATACGGTTATTTTTGTTTGTTTTTATTTGTTTACAACTTTTCTGCCTGATTTACTCAGCCTCAGCTAATGTAGCTCTTATCAAAATAATAAACCATCAATGCTCAGAAAAACAAACTGGAGGAGTCTTCAGAATTTATCAGAGAGCAGACTGCTGTAAGAAATGATAAGAATTTCATGGCATAGGAAGGGGCTAGAAACTTGTAGACAACACAGGTACAGCTTGCTCTTTTTAAATGAGCACACCAAGTTACAAGCAGGTTGTTTTCTCTTAGTGTATATTAAAGGAACATCTTCCCAACTACCTTCTTTCCTTTGGTATACTAAAAAAAAAAATAAAAAATAAATAAATAAAAAAAATAAAAATCACACATTCTGCAAAACAAGGGAGAGTTCTATTATTAGTGCAACACTCCCTCTTGAATTCACTTTGAAAGAAGCAAGGAAAGCTAGCAGAGCCCAACTTCTTTTTTAAAAAAAGATTTCCTAGAAAACTTTGTGTCAAAAGGAATCTTGACATCAACATACCTGCTAACAGCATTTCCAAAAATTGACCTAATGTTGTCCACCGTTGAGGCATTTGATAAGGTTCTAACATCAGACACATTGTCACCTTGCTAGAGAGAGCAGAAATGAGCATCGATCAATTCACAGTTCTGGCTCAAGTTTTAGAAATGCATTAAAGTTAGTAACATTTCTAACACAAGTACACAGGACATAATATAATTATTTTATTATTAACTCATTTGTGTTCAAGAAAAGCAATAGATGGTAAATGGCACAGGATTACAAGATCTGCTGGATCACATCACACACATACAGGCAAATAACTCCTTGAAAAGTGAGAAACAGAAGCAGTTCAGTAAGCAAATCTCAAGAATACCACAGAATGAAGTACTTTACCCCATCCTCTTTCTTCCAGTTGTAAGTAAGCCAGACTCTCAAAAGAAACTCAAACAGCTCATAAAGCTAAAGCAAAGTAACAATGACCACACAGAGAACTCCAGATTCCTGAAAAATGCATTTTTCAGGAATCTGGAGTTCTCTGTGTGGTCATTGTTACTTTGCTTTAGCTTTANCGTGAAACTGCCATTCAGCTTTCCAAATTCAAAGAAATCTATATTCTCTTGCACAGTTTTTACTCGAATTCTATTCAGCTGAAGTCCATTGAGAGTTCACTCCTTCAAGTTTATCAGCATTTGTTTGCTTTAATTCTTCCTAATAGTGATCACAGACTGAATACAGTCTCCTCTGGATCTTTTGTATCTGCTATCTGCCACTGAATATGAAAAAAAGTTTAAAACCCTTAAAAAAAAATCAACAAAGAAGGACACCACACACACATATGCAAATCCCTCTGAAAAACCTCAGTATTCATGATGAGAGGAGAAAAAAATTGAAGCCTCCTATTTCAGTTTACCTGCCAACAACTTCTAGAATTTTTGCATATTCTTCACTTGGATTTTTTAAAGCTTTCCTCCTTGTATTTACATTGTAAAAAAGATCTTCAACCTACAGAAAAAAAGACTGTGATTAAAAATAATTTTTTAAAATCTTTCCTCACTAAAGTCATCTAAAGCCATCATTTTAATAGATATTACAAATTTTTCTGAAAACATTTTAGTTTATGAAGTTTATACGTTTAGTTTATTCCTTAGCTGCTTAAGTTCAGTTGAATTTCTCTAGAGTTACATGTTGTTATATTTTAAAGTATTTTCACCAGTAACAACAACTCTACAACTCACTTCTCAGTGAGAGTTCTATGCTTTCCATCGACACTAACAACGGATTCCCTGATTACACTGGGTTTTAACGAAACACAAATAAGTGTAAAAACAGTTGCTACAATCACAGCTGGTAACAACAGTAAAGCAGCATCCTGAATTTTCCCAGTTCATTTAAACAATACACAAATTCTTTTTTCTGCTAGAGTGAGAAAAATAAAGTTCAGCTTTCTTTTTAAAGCTACATAATTCTAAATATTGACATGTGAAGCTTGCTGGATGTATGTTCCCACTTTAAGAGAAGCACACACCTGCTGATTCCCAGGCCAGGATCCCACTTTCCACCCTACACTCCTTGCCATCCTGAGCTCCTTATTCTTCATAATCCTAATGCCAGTCCTAATCCCAACCCACGATCTACACTGGTAGCTGTGAGAAAGATACAGCTGAAAGACGAACAGTGATTCTGCAGCTTCCTGTGCCAGCCCTCATCTTCCCACTCTGACTCATACAATGCAGACCACTCCCCCTTAGGAGTCCCTTGTAGCCCTTGCTGCTCACTGAAGCTTTCAGAAGTCCAGAAGGATTATGAAATATTTTTGACAGTATATGACTATTCTCAGAAAAAGGGTAAAAAAAGGTAAAAAACCCCAAAGATGAAAAATCACACATCATCATTTGCAAAATATTCTACAAGGTGGTAACTGTTATGTACCTTACAATGTAAGACACACCCATACATGGTGCAAGTATCACAACCAGAGAGCAGAAGAAGCATGAGAGAATAAGGACTTTTAAAAACCAAAAAAAACTACCGTGATCTGAGTTCCTTGGTTTCCAGCACAGGGCTTTGGAGCAGCTTTAATTTTTCCATCACGGTAAGTGGCTCTAGGCAGAAAATAAAAGTAAATAAGAGTTTACCCTACACAATGTACTGAAGTAGAATTCCTTTTAGGATTACCCTTGCTCTTTTATTTTTAATATATATGGTTTAGTTAAAAGCTTAATTTTACAGTTTGGAACAATAGTTTAAAAAAAGTACAAATCTCTTAAACTATGTTTTCTCACATTGTGGGTCTTTTTGTGTCACTACCCTTGAAACACACACCCCACCTTCCTCTTTATTAAGAACCCTGAGAAGATAATTAAATACATCTGTTCATTATTACACACAGCAGAACTAATGTGGGCAATAGGTAGCATACCTGTATGCACATTTTGCATCAGCTGTTTTAGTTGTTACTGTAACATGAGCAACATGACTGATGCTAGCCAATGCCTAGGGAAAGAGAAAGCATCTTGAAAAAGCTTGTTCTGGAGACCACTGAATGCTGAAGGAGAGTTCACACTTTAAACAGCATCACTAGATTTTGCTGCACCACTTGTAAGTAATAAGCAACCTTACAAGCAAATTGCAAGTCAGGAAAGATTTTTTAAAATTTAGTACCTATAACACAGACTTTTATTCAGGACCTCATTTTGGCTTCTCTAATGTTTTATTTTCTCTGCCAATGCAAGCAGCTAACCATGTAATGTAACTCAAAGAAATTTGCAAAGTCATTACATTTCTTCCAAAGTTAACAAAAAATGGCTGGGAGGCTTTAGCCTGTCCAAGTTCTTATCCTTACTGTAGGTGATATTACAAAGTTAAGTGACAATGGTTTTCCTGGAAAGCTGAATGGATGTGTCTACACACCCTACAGAAACCAGGCTCAGGACCAGACTGCTGGTTGCAGAGCTAATTGTGTTTGAAGTGTGTGAGGAAAGTATTCCAGCAGTCTTCTCTCTGAAGCATGCAAGGATCTATGTATCTGAGCACAGAGAAGATTTTGGATATCTTCTTCTTCATCTAGACAGTAAGGCAGAATTAATCCCCAGATGATCTTTCAGATAAATTTAGATACAGCCAATGAGAACCTGGAGAACCAGGATTCAGAGATACTAACTTTTACTACTAGAAAAATCAAAGGAAGACAAACATACTTTTCAAACATTTAGTTTGAAGTATTGTATTTAGACAGATACCTGACATCAGAGATGCCCCTTCAAAACCCTGAAGAGCTTACCTCACCCCTAAAACCATATGTAGAAATACTAGCCAAGTCTTCAAATTTTTGCAGTTTGCTTGTAGTAAATCTCTCACACACAATGTCCAAATCTTCTTTCTAGATGAAAGGGACAAGTAGTAGTCACTTTCCATAACCACATTATTTCAACATCAGAAACATTCATAAATTGAAACAATTTTAAAAAGTAGTACTAAACACCAGCATACAGATTTCAACTTTGTTTACTCACTCTGATACCACAGCCGTTATCTTGGACCTGGATGAGTTTCAGACCACCTTCTTTAACGACTACCTGGATACTCGTAGACTTTGCATCCAAACTGCAGAAACCAAAAAAGCATTCTAGAAAACAGCAATTCTAGAGAAGAAAGGACTACATGACTTTGATTGAAAGTTTAATTTTTCTCACACAAGTTTCTCTCTTCTTGTCACTCAGACTGGAATTAATTCTGTTTCAAATACATCTTTAATGTCTTCTTCCTTTTTCTTTTAGCTAGTCATATATTATTCTATTTCAATATCCATAGAAATGATGAAGAACTAAGAAATTTAATTTAAGAAGGTGCCTAGTCCAAGAACCAGACTTCCTCTCCCCATTACCAAAACCTACTGCAAAACGAGCTGCTTGCTTTCACATGGCTGATAAAGTCACCACGCAAGCTAGTAAAAAGGCTGCAATTTTAATCCCAGATAGACTTTATCTTCAAAACAAACACCTGAGTTAATAACTTGACAGTGACAGTAGAAGATTCATAAACTTATCAGACAAAATCATAGAATCGTTTTGGTTGGAAAAGACTTTTTGGATCATCAAGTCCAACCATTAACCTAGCACTGCCAAGTCCTCCACTAAACCACGTCCCCAAGCAACACCTCTACACATCTTTTTAATACCTCCAGGGATGGTGACTTTCACCACTTCCCTGGGCAGCCTGTTCCAGTGTCTCACAGCCCGTTCAGCGAAGAATTTTTCCCTCTTACCCAATCCAAACCTCCCCTTCTGCAACCTGAGGCCATGTGCTCTTGTTTTATCATTTCTTAACGAGGGAAACCCCCATGTCGCTACAACCTCATCTCAGGTAATTGTGAAGAGGAATATGGTCTCCCCTCAGCCTCCTTTTCTCCAAGCTAAACATCCCCAGCTCCCTCAGCCGCTCCCCGTAAGACAGAGCAAACCCGAGCTCAAATCCAGACGGCCTTTTGGAAGGGAGCCCTCCCCGTGCCACACGAACACGCTCCTTCCCCCTCACCACCCACACACCTACGGTTCCCCCCCGCTGTACGATGGCGGCCCACAAGCGGTGTCCGCACCCACCCAAGGCCCTCAGCCTCCGCTACCGCTGCCCGGCGTCCAGGGCCGGAGGACGCCGGGCAGCCCCTCAGCAGCCCCCCCCCGGGCAGGTCCCGCCTTACCAGTTCTCTATCATCTCCTTGATGGCGTTGGCCGGCCTCTGGATCACTTCGCCGGCGGCGATCCGGTTCACTACGGCTTCATCCAGCCGGCGGATCACACCGGCCATGGGCGCTCTGACAAGAG
>JAAWXA010000002.1:55909427-55921347 GCA_038090715.1 Florisuga fusca
GACAAGAGCCCGGCCCGGGGCGGCCGCCGGGCGGGAAGGGCGAGGGAGGAAAAAAGGGGGGAACGGGAACCCGAGAGGGGAGACGGAGCGCAGCCCCCCCGGGGCAGAGCGAACAGCGAGGGCACTTGAGGGGAGGGACAAACGGCTGCGCGCCAAACCCCCTGCACCCCGCCTCCTGCCCCGCCTCCAGCGATCCGCCCTTCGATTGGGCCACTCAAGTGCCCATCACACGAAAGCTATCCTTCTCGTGGGGGTAGGGAGCCTGCGATTGGCTGAGCCGGGAAGGGGCGGGGCGCTGCTGTAAGGGGGGCCTCGGGGAGCAGGGCGCCGCCTGGCGGCCGCAGAGCGAGGGTGCAGGCGGGGTTTGCGGCCCGCGCCACGCTGTGTGTCTCTGACGCAGTCACGGCGCTACGTGACCGCGGCGGGACGCGTGGGTCGGGGTTGGGGGGCGAGAGGACGGTGGCTGCTGCGGTGGTGGCGGCCCGGGTGTCCTGGTTTGGGCCAGGATAGAGCGAGTTTTCTGTCTTGCGATTTTGCTCTCGGCTGAGTCTCTTGTAAGGAGCTGCACTTGCTGAAATTAACAGCAAGGTTCTCAGTCAGTGTCTGCTTCTGGGACTGACAGTGCTCAGTGTTTACAGTTACGGCTGGAGAATGGTGTGCAGAACCAAGGACACTGCTCGGTTCTGAGGAACATCTTATGCTCTGGGAGGAGAAAGGGAGTAAAGGGGTCACACCTGCAGCCCTCCTTTAGGGAGGGGCTGCCAAGACATATGACCAAAATTGACCAAATTAAGTATTCCATCCCATACACCTCATACTTGATATAAATTTGAGGGACCGCAAAAGTCAAGCCCCTTCCTTTGCCTTGACCCTTTCCTTCAGGGCTCCTTTGCCTGTCCCGGTTTGCTGTGGTATCCTGGGCAGATTGCATCCATCCCTCTGCCTATGGTCCTGATCCGTGCCAGCCTCAATCTCTTTTTTCTGCCTCCTGATCCCTTCTGACTCCATGAGTCCAGCCTGGACTTTCCCAGGGCTTCCCTGCAGCCTTGGGGGTGACGGGAGTATTACTGGGGAGAAAGGGGAGAAGTTGTATTGTTCTCCTATATATTTGTATATATTTAATAATTTTTCCTTTTTTATCTTTACTGTTTCATTAAAGCTATGTAGTATAGTTTCCAACCCATACATCTCTCTCCCTTACTCTCTTTCTTTATCAGGGAGGGAGATGAATGGAGACCATCTGTCACTCCGTTAATTTCCAGCCCGGTGTTAAACCATGACACCACGTTGGGCTGGAAGCCCGTGGCGGCAGCACTCGTTCTTCTGCATGCCCATGGCAGGAAGGCTCCGGGTGATGGCAGCAAGCGCTGTGATGCGTGCTCACGGTGGCAGTGCGGGCTGTGCTGTGTGTGTGTGTGACAGTGCTATAAGGCTGGCCAGCAGTGTGTGTCTCACAGCATCTCCCATCACAGCGTGCTTCTCAGGATCCATGGGACTGCCGCCCACACTGCGGTGGAGGCCACAGTGCGCATCCTCACGCTATAAGCTCAGGGTTGGAACTCAGTGATTGTCTGTAAAGTCCCTTCTAACCCAAACCATTCTGTGGTTCTATGTAAAATATGAAGCAGGTAATTATACGTGGCACAGCCAAAACTTCACCGCAAACCCTGAGCTTTGGGATCTCCTAGGCTTAGGAGACAATTGTCCTGCAGAGCTCTGGCTTCCTTCACCAGAGCATCCAGCACGCTGCCTTGTGTTGGGTCTGGTGGTTGGAGTATGGCAAGGGGTGGGAGGCCTCTCCCTTTGATTGCAGCAGGTGAAGGAACCATGGCCACTGCAATAAAACCTGTTGGCTTTTGTGGTGCTCCTGACCCAGAGATCCTTGCATGCCAAAGAGTTAGCAGACCATGTAGACTGTTGCACACCCAGCACTGCCCTTGGGCTTGTGTTGTGCTGCACAAATCCCTTCTCTGCAGGACAACCCCAGCTCACTGTGCCAGAGGAGCCTGCAAGTAGCTCCCCCTCAGTAGGAGCAATCACACCACTTACCTGTCCTTGCCCTTGTCTAGAAATGCAGCAAGAAGTTCTCATGGGAACATCCTTTCTGTTTGAGAGCAGAAAGGAGGAATAGAGTTGTTTCCACACAAGAAAATCCTACAATAGCTTGAACAACCAAAATGAGGTAACCATTTGTATGGACGGGGTCTGCATGGTGTGCTGCACATGCACTGGAGGCCCATGCAATGCTGCACAACTCGAGTTTCCCAGCATCAAAAGGCACATAAAATTATCTGTATTCTTCTCCCTTTGCTTCTAGGGCCTCTCCAGTAAGAGCAAGATTTCAGGTGCCCTACTTGTTGCCCTTGGCAAAACTACCTGAGCAGAGGCCAGCAGTTCTGCCCTGACACCTCCCTGGCCGTGGCTTTCTAAACCCTCTGGTTGCAGTGACCACTGCCTGGGCCATGGGACACTTTTCCTTTGGCTCATAGGAAAAGTTTGGGGACCTTGGTACAAGCTCTGCTTTTAGCATGAGAGGGGCAGCTGGCAAAGGGTTAACAGGCAGAAAGAGAGGGCAAGGGACTGTGCTCCAGCCCTGACTGCTCAATCACCTGGGGAGCATCAGGATCAGGAGGAGCACTTTGAAGAACTTTGAAGAAAGCAGGAGAACCTGGCTCTGCTCCAGGATCTAACCCTGGGGGAGGAATCTGGTTTCGGTGGCCTTGGGCAGTGTGCCACAAGCCTTAACCAGCTGGCAATGGGAGTGGGAAAGCAGAAGGGAGTGGGAAAGCAGAAGGCATCTACTGGATTTCAGCACACAATCTGGGACAGAAAAAATTTACTGAAACTCTTCCTGGTCCCTGCTGTAGCTGACAGCTATTTGCCCTGTCAGTACCTCTCCTAGACCAGCCAGGAGAACAATTTCCACCCTTTACTATTTACACTCAAGTTATTGTTTGTATCATACAGATGCAGTTAAGTTTACTGTGTGTTGCTTACATGAAGCTTTACAATCTTATGTGGTCTGTGCTAAATTCACAATTTCCTGTTGAAGGAGATGTGAGTAAGTCTCTCTTCAGGTGCAAGTAGCCATCAAAAGATTTGTTCATATTTGCATTGAGACTGTCCTAGCCTGAGATCAGCCCTGCCTGCTCATACCCTACGAGCTTTGCTCTGAGACATTCAAGTTTAAAACTGTTTTTTCCTGTGACAATCCACTACAGAAGGGAAATATCAGTTACAAAATAACTACTAAAAATAATTTATCCAAGAAGCCTTATCGAGACATATGTGTCATGGTAAAATACTGCCTTTTTTTTTCTTTTTTTAATAAGATGATAAAGAACATATGAATTTGGTTTTATTAAAGCAAATAAAACCCAAATTACCTAGATTTCATTTTTACTAATTCAGGAAGATTTACCCAGTGTATTTGATGTCAGGGCTCAGAAGTGGTGTCAGGGAAAGAGAAGTGGTGAAGAGTGAATAATAAAAAAAAGTCTGCTGGGATCTTAAAGCTTTTTAAGATCCCTAAGAGGAAAGCTGATATATTTAGCAATCAATATGAAGAAATTTTAGAAAGCAAGAATTCACAGAAACACACAAAACTGAAATAGCCCCACAGTCACTAGATAAGTGTAGTGAGTTTTTCCTTTGGAGTCACAGAAGACCTTTAATTAGCAGTGGAAGAAATGCAGTCTTAGCAAAATCTTTGTCACTGCTGAGGAGGGGTGGCCCAAGTGCCAATATCAATTTTGAATTATTTGATTTTTACGATAAAATCTATGTATTTTATATTGTCTATATTGTCGGGGGGGGGGGGGGGTTGTTTTTGTTTTGGTTTGGGGTTTTTTGTGTGTTTGATTGGTTCATTGTTTTGGGGTTTTTTTTGTAATGCAAATATGCTGCACTTTTGAGGGTCTGATAGTCTTAATCCACTATATTGTATACAATTTTCAAGACTTATATACTTATTATCTGCAGCATGTACTTAGTATTCCAACTGAAATATATCAAGAAGCTCAGAAAACAGTTTTAAGCTTATTTGTAATTTGTTAGTGACACATGCAAAGTCAGCATTGCTTTATTTGGCTTAAGCAATACAAAGAAAGCATTAAGAAACAGGAAATTGGGTCTCAGAAGGAACTGGACCATGGGATTGTAGCTTAACCATAACAAGTAAATCCTGGTTGGCACAATGCTGTCTTCTTTACAAAACAGGAACACTGGGCAGGACTACAAAAAGGTAGAGAGCTGCTAAACTGGAAAAAGGACTGAAAATCTATTTAAAAGGTTAAAATTACTAGGGATATAGACTGCAGCTCAAGAAGAATAGGAGGTTAAAATATGAGGATTTCTTGAGCAAAAAAGCCTGATTGGTTTTTGGGTTTTTTTTAAGAGAAGCAAGTTGAGCAACATTCCAGTAAGTAGCAGGTTTTTTGTGTTTGTGTTTATTTTGGTTTGTTTTGGTTATTCTACACTAGTGCTTCATAAAGTTTCTTGGAAGAAACAGCATTATCCATAGGTGATATTCCCATCTATGGAAATGTCTTCTTGTTTGCCCTTAAATAATTTTCCTTGATGTGCATGTTAGTGGGAAACGGTATCTTTCACCCTTCTTACAGTTTTTACTCCCAACCAGCAGCAAAATTTATTATCTCCTGTTGGCTAGAAAGAGATAGCTGAAAGAATGCAAACCACATAACCTTGATTCACAGACCTCTGCTTCTTTTCAGCTTGTCTTGACAAGTACCCGGAGTGTCCAGGCAGTTCTTTTAACCCTTGCCATTGCTGAATACAGACCTTCTCATCTTGCAGTGAAATTTCGTGCAGCTTTAGGATGCAGCATGAAATATTAACACAAAATTTGTGCTACGGTTGGCTATATATCAGTACCAAAAGCAATAGCACTGCCACTACTGATGCATTACTAAACCTACCTGCAGAGAAGGAGCCGCTCAAAGTTAATGCAGTGCCTACCTGAAAACAATACACATACAAAAACTCCCACCCCAAGACAGCAAAAAGCATCAGACTCCTGTTCCAGTGAATTAAAATTATTCCAAATATAATTCAAGACAGTTACTGCTTCTCACCTGGCACTTTTCACTTTTTAAGAAGCTGTAAATATATTTTGATTTGGTACCTCACAGTTCATGTCTCATTGAAAACATCCTTCTATGAGTAGAAAAGTTAATCAATACTAGGCATTGCATGATTTTATACCAAGCCTCAGGCATTTACATACTGCAAGAGGAGTTTTTGTTAGAAAATATTGCCCAAAATAAGATTTTCCACCTTAATTTATAGTGCATTTTTATGGGTTGTGAAGGAAAGCAGGTTCTGGAAGCTCACCATGCTAGTAAATTTTATGTCCATGTGTTTTATATCCCCTCTTCAGACCCTGTTTATGCAGTCTGTCAGGATAGGAATTTTTATTTTGTCCACTTCATAGGATGATGGAGCACCCAGGTGAGCAGGCTAATTTGTGTGAGGCCCTGTAGGATATACCTGATGGAATTTGGAATCAAAGTGCATTTTTTTTTTCAGTCATAATATCACATCTCTACCTAGAAAATGGCCATTTATCTACATGGATCTTAAAACATCCATATTTGCATTTCCTAGAAAAAAATAAAAATTTTACTCTGCTGTACAAACTGAAGACTTTTTATTTACACTCCTGGTCTTTGAGGTGAAGTGGAACACATCGTCCATGTGAAGTTAAGCATTTATTGACATTCTAACCAGCATCCAACAAAGCATTAAGGTTAGCCAGCTGCAATACAACTGCTGTTCATAGCCCAGATTAATACAGGGAAGTCTCACTAGTACAGTTAAAATAGAAACACAGAAAAATCTTCCTAGTACCTACCCTCTTTCTCAGGTGTCATGCTGCCCTTCCAGCATCTCTTTGGGTGCCCAGGTGGATGAGCAGTGGGGCTACAGAGGGTGTCACTGACAGATCAGCAACCCAGGATCTTCCCTGGGAGGAAGCTGATGCCAGGGTGCAGATCCTTTCTTCCTTGGTCTTGGGAACTGTCTGTTTTTTTGGTTTTTTGGTTGTTTTTTTTTAATATAATGCAGTCTGCCTACATGAACTTGATTTTCATCAGTTCTCAGTTGCTCAGTTATCTCTCTTTTCTTTTACATCTGAACTACTTTAACAAGATTATCCTCCTGCAGTGGCCACTATGGTTTGTGTTCAAAACTTGGGGCCTCTTGTACCATCCTGGTTTTGACTCTTGTGCCTGCCATTTTGTTCTAGGAGAACAGATAACAGAGGCAACAAAGAAATAACAACGTGTTGTCACACTAAACCAAAACTAGCCTAAACCCAACCTGACCCCAAGATAAGTGCTATCATGGCTAACATAAGGCAAAGTCAACTTAGGCCAACAGAACCCAGACAAGTGCCAAGGCCCTGCCGTGTCAAGCTGGTGAAACTCCCTCAGCCTTTCACTTGGAACAGCAAAAATGGTATTTACTTGGCTGCAGGCTTTGATTCTTGGGGAGGGCACTGCTGAAGGCAAGGCATTGTATAATTGTCCTTTTCAAACATTATAGAAAATTACTCATTAAATCTTCTTTTAATCTGACATTAAGAATTGTCACAAGCTGAACGCTTATGTAAACTAATCACACATTGATATGGAGGCAGCATTTTACATGTTCCTAAAATGGTATAAAGAAGAAATTTATGAGAACAAATTTATGCCAACCTTTTTCCCCTATTATAGTAAATGTATCATTCCATAGTGTTTAGAGTTTTTTGAGCCATTGTTCACCATGATGATATTCTACTTATCTTTTCCTTTGAAACAGAAAAAAAAAAAAAGAAAAATAACAGTCATAAATATGAAACAAAAGCCCTTATTTTTTCCTTCATTGTTGTAACTTATTTTCTGTGTGACTATGTATTCTGCAGAATTTAAGACTTATCTTTATAAAACATTTTGTGAACTCTGGATGGAAACTTCTGTATGTTGGTGTAATACTCCTGCATATTGCCTTCCTGTGTCAAGAATGTGTGTGACATATTCATGACAGTGTCAAGAACTCCTAGTTGTTTAGGTTAAACCAATAAGGTTTGAATAGAATGAATCAGTCAGGGTCAATGATTTAGCATTAGCTTGCAGGGATTACAGCATAATGTATGATTTATTATACTGTTTGTTACTTACTTCTCATGAATAGCTAGATTTGCTGAAGCCTTAGGCTGCAAGCTGGGAACTTTCACTTAGATACGCTTTTGGCTGGAGTAGAGTTAATTTTCTTCCTAGTAGTCGGTACAGTGCTGTGCTTTGGCTTTAGAGTGAGAATAGCATTGGTAATGCATTGATGTTTTAGTTCTTGCATAGTAGTATTTATCCTAAGTTTAGGACTTTTCATGGACTTTCCCATGCTCTGCCACTGAGCAGGTACACAGGAAGCACAAACCAGCAGGTAAGGTGGCAACAACCAATAGCACAAGCTGCAGCTCAGCAAGATAAGAACAGTGAGCAGCCTGCCTGGAGACAGGAATCTAATAAGATGTTACAAAACCCCAGGCAAGAAATCACCATTGGACCGAAAAGGTACATGAAGAACATATGAAGAACACCTCAGGGTTGTTGCATGGATTGTAAGAGTATAATTGTGCAGGGATTTCTTTGTCTGGGGTCCTTTTCCAGAAGCACACAGCTTGAGCTGTTTTTCAGCTGAACCATCGGAGTTATTTTTTAATGTAAGATTTGATACCTGACACTGTGCTATGGGAAATCTAGGGATGAACTTAAGGAAAAGGGAATTGCTTGAGCATGAGAATGTGTGTGTGAAAGGACCCACCCACTGGGAGACTGGGATCACCCACTGTGAAAGGACTTTGGTCCTAGCAGGAAAGACCTGGGTGTTGTGTATGCAACTGGCTCCTGTGATGGTGTATGTGTGCTTGAGTGTTCTCTCCCTTAACAACAGTCGATGGATGAACAAGATGTGCCTTTTTTTGTGGGAGGCCCTGTAGTATATACCTAATGGAATTTGGAATCAAAGTGCATTATTTTTTTTAAGTCATAGTATCACATCTCTACCTAGAAAATGGCCATTTATTTATTGGATCTTAAAAAAGATCAGCTCTTTACTTGACAAACTGAAATGGACAAAAAAGCAGTCTGTTTTTCATAATTTCCTTTTTTAACTTAACTTGGCAGACAATTAGTGGAGGAGATATTTGTGAGTGAGAGGGTTTGGTATAGTTCTTGGTAAGGGGTAAGTGAATCAGGAAGAGAAATCTTTCCAGCGATTCCAGATACAGACTGAACAAGCAATCCTGTAGCTCGAGAAAATGTCCTTCATGGGTGGAATGGTCACAGGGGTGCAGTGTCTAGACACTCATTTTAGTACAGGAGTAGCTGTGCCAGCCATGCTGTAACCCTGGGAGGGAGGGGATGACACGTTGGCTCAGCTGGAAGGTCCTGGAGGATGGGTATCAGAAGGTGTCACTGTTAGTAGCAGTCACTGCTGTGAACTGGTTTTGGGAGGCCAAATCACATAAGAGAAGAGGAATCTGGAAAAGCTGTTTGCTCCTCTGCACCCGTGATGGCAGTGTACGCTGATGGCAGTAAAATCAAATACCTCTTGCTTAAAACTCCTTACACAAATGAACTTGTTACATCAAACTTGTTAAAACTAATTACAAAAAACCCCACAGAAAATCCAGACAACCTATTCTGGGTTACAGCTGCAGAGACTTTGCCTCTCTCAAAATTTTCTTCTTCTCCATTCTCCACCTTTCTCTCTTTCCTTCTTTACCCTCACACCCCCTCGCTCAGCTGTTTTGCCTCCAAAACAAACAGGTTGAGATGACAGGTGCAGGAGGAGCACATTTCTTTACCCTGATCACACCTATTGCTCACACACCCTACCCATTTTATGGCTCAGTTCCAGCCTCTTGTAAGATTATTCCAATTGCTCTCCCAGGTGTAACTTCACTTCATGTAAAACATGCCTGGGTTATTCCAAACTGTATGGCAGCCATAAAAGGAGACAGTGAAGGAAGGTAACTTATTTATGTGGTACTAAATGAGTTTTGTGCTAGGTTAAAGTCTATCTAAGAGACATCCCTAAAGCAGTCCTTCCATGCACAACAGGCCTTGTGGTGTAAAAGATTCCATTGATTCCCTAACAAGATACACAGTGCTTGCTGTCACAGGATGCCTGTCTCAGCTCAGGATGTACTTTGCCACAACTCTTTAAAGTGTATAAAGAATAACTCTGGAAAATGGCTGTGGACTGTGTTGGTGGCAAATACAGGAGGAACAAATCCCTTGGTTTTGCCAGGAGGACCAATAATTGTGGATCACTGACAGCTGCTTGTACATTGATACTGACTTCTTGTCAGAGGGCTACAAAATGCCTTAATAGACATTCAGATGGTTTACAAGTATACAAACCCATATGATGCTGACACCAGCAAGTTTAAGCACTCAGGCTTTAAGGAAAAGGAGCAACAGGAATGATATTTGACAAGGTACATTAGACAGGAGAGTTGTGAAGGGATTTTTTAGCTTTAGAGCAACTAGAAACCACATAATAAAATGGGCACGCATTTGCCATTAGTTGTGTTGCAACATCCTTTACTTATTATGTGCTTAAGATTCCATTGGAAGTTCTTTTAAAGCTATTGTTCTGAAGCTGATGATTTGTCTGAGTCGAGTTTCTTGACCTCAGAAATAAACCGGGGCAAACAGAGCTTCATCGCCAGTATTACTACATCAGTTTGGAGATACACTTTTAGAGTCACACAAACATCTTGAAATAATCACCCTCATAGAAGCTGCAGTTTGGGTAACTCCATGGAACCACACCTACACCACAAACTTTGGTGCTCATAACTATAGTAGCTGGAGGCATCATTTGTGTGTTGTTGTTGTTGACTAACTCTCATGTGGGCCCGTTATATGAGGAAAAACATATTTTTCTGTGTACAATATCAGGGAGCAGGAAGGGCCAGCTGCTAGCCAGGGATGAGAAGATGTGAGGATGCCCAGTAGACTGGCTGGGCAGGGGTCTGCTAAGATGTCTGGTAAGATAGTAGTGTCTGACCTGGGCTCAGCACTGTGCCCTCAGGAGCCTGGAGTTTCTGGTTCCTCAGGAAAGCAAGAGCTGTTGGTGGAATAGCTCCCTCAAGCCATGGCCAAGGGCTTTCAACATGCACTGCAGCTCCTTTCCTGGACATGTTAGGAAGGGTGTTCTTCCCCTCAGTTTTTCCATCACTGAAAAAAAAGAAGAGCTAAAAAGCAGAATTCCTAGTGTCAGCCTAGTGCCAAGGCCCATCCCTTCTGTGCAGTGGATACACCTTCATCATGGGCTCTGATGTGCAGGTTCATTCATGGAGTGACAAGGAAGAGGAGGGATGTGTGGCTCACTCAACCATCAAAAAAAAAAAAAAGAAAAAAAAGTTTTCACTTGCAACAGAAGCAGTGTAGAAGCCAGGTAGAAAGAGTTGTAGATGTCATTTTATGCTGTCTGGCTGGACTTTATGAGCACTGCCTTCTTCTGAAGTACCCCAGTATCAGCCAGCACCCCTAACTGTTTCCCAGTCCAAGTGCCAAGTGGGTCCACCCTTTTCAGTTTCTATTCTTTCTCCACTCATTTAGAATCAGGAAATGCAGTAATTTGCAGACTCAGTAATCACTGGCAATGTATGTGTGTGCCAGGGACAGCAGCTTTTGGAAATACCTTGCCCTGCAGGAGAAGGAAATGCCCTGCTGCACGCTGGTGAAAGGCTCACAAGCTGCCAAGTTTGCTTTTAACAGCTGGGTTAAACAAAAAGAAAAGAAAAAAAAAAAAAAGAAAGTTTTAGTTTCGTTTTCTGTCTCGTGACTGATTTGACAGACAGATGTAGCAAAGACTGTTGTGTTGGCATTTGGGTCAGAGTTCCTTCCACACCGAGAGAGCACTGGTTTTCACTTTCTGCACCAGAACTGGGGTGGGTTGGTCCTGGGTGTCTCTTTACTGAAGTGAAACACCCCTAAGTAACAATGAGCAAGGGTTCAGCAATTAGATGACATGCCAGATAGGGTAGCCCCCAGCAGCCACCCATTCCTCTCAACATTTATAATTGTGTTTGTTCACCCAAGCACTTTTGCCCTCAGTAAGAACTGGAAAATCAAGTCACATAGCAAACAAGACTACACAGAGGAACAGGCAGTTTTCCTGCCTCGTATCCTGCAAAATAACAGTTTTGGCTTTACTTTTGACTTTTTCTTTTTAAGGTGGCTTTGCCCGATGATTTTGATGTGCTCCACTTAGGGCACAGGGATAAAACCCCCAGCACTTCAGTAACACTTCATTTCTTCATTCCCTAAGTGGGTAGCAGGGTAATTTCTGCAAAAACTTAAGACAGAAGGCGGAGGGTCAGCAGAAATTAATTTTTTGGATAAGAAAGACGTGCAGTTGGTAACGCTTGGTGAGAGGCAAAAACCCAGTTGAAAAACGTGTATTTCGCAGAAAAGCGAATCATTGAACCACCGTTTGGCTTAGTGCTCTTCCTAGTGTGAAAAGACCACAGGGAAAGGATGGATTAGGGAAACAATTCCGCTACGACAGGACACGCCGGCAGTCCCCAGCTGTTCCCTACACAGGACAGAAGCAGTAGCTGCTTCCTTTGAGCCGGGGCGGGGAGGTTGGAGACATCACCGATGGGAGACATCGCCTCCCGTCCTTTCCACCGCAGGACGAGGCGAGGGATTGATGGGGGAGCGAGCGCCGTTTTGCCACGTATGCTGAAGACACGTCTGCGTCACTTTCATCTTTTTATTAATTTATTTAAATAAACAGACTTTTCCACCCAAGCTACCTTAGCAGGGGGATGCGGTGGGGCTGGGGGGTTTGGTTTTACCCCGGGGGTGTTAGGGAATTAACCCTGAGGCTGTCTCTTATA
>JAAWXA010000002.1:55921623-55996126 GCA_038090715.1 Florisuga fusca
AAAAAAAAAAAAAAAAAAAAAAAAAAAAAAAAAAAAGAAAAGAAAAGAAAAGAAACAAAAACAAGGGAAGAGTGCATTCCTGCTCCTGCAAGGCATCTGGGAGTGTGTGTTGTCCTGGTACAGCTTTCGCGGAGGAGCTGGAGGAGATGAGGTGATGTATCCGTGCTTGAAAAGAAGCAAGAGAACTCCTTTGGCACGGCCCCCATCGGGCTAAACATTGTCTTCAGTAGTTTTGGATCCTTTCCCTGAAAAGCAAAGCTCTTGTGCAAGGTCGTGGAGTGGTCACTTAACAAAGCAGACTTTTTCATTTGAAAAAGGAGTTCGGGCGCAGTGTGCTCTTCAGGAGATGAAAAAGCAAACAAGATCTCTCGTCAGTCTTCGTATTTTTTTCTCAGTTTGCAGGAAACGAACTTAAGGTTGATAGAGCTGGCTTTGCTTTCCCATGCAAATGTGCAAA
Source organism: Florisuga fusca (assembly GCA_038090715.1). Classification (NCBI taxonomy): domain Eukaryota; kingdom Metazoa; phylum Chordata; class Aves; order Apodiformes; family Trochilidae; genus Florisuga; species Florisuga fusca. The sequence continues at coordinate 55,922,081 of JAAWXA010000002.1, forward strand.
AAGGAGCATTTCCTGCCAGTGTTTTTACCATTGTGCATTAAGCTTGTCAAGTGTTGGCTGTGAACTGTGCACAAACCTGAAAACCTTTCTGGTAGGGGAGTCTTCCTGGTTTGTGGTTTGTTGTTGTTTGGATTTGTTGTTGTTTGGTTTTTTTTTGTTTTTCGTTTGAGATATGATACCATCTTGAGCTAATCTGTACAAAGGAAATATTGAGGCTCTTTGTTACCATTGCTTTCTTACCGGGTAAGCTCTGTGATGACAGGAACATTGCTAGGCTAAGCAAACAACTGCAGCAGTGTAAACACCCCCCCTCTGGTCTTGCATGGCTGAGCTTGACTAGGGATTTGAAGATTGTTGTTGTTTCAGAGGACAGGAGACAGTGTTATCTGTTTCTGCCGTTTTACAAGGAATTTTTTTTGTGTGTGTGAACTAGGAATGACACTGTGTAGGTAGAATACTTGATGTGTGTTTGTGTAATTTTTTTCCTGTACCTAAAATGTGAGATGGAAGATGTTTCCTACTTTATTGGAAATCCTAAGTATGTATCTACAGGTTTTTTCTTGTAAATGCAACCCCACAGTTGCCTTAACTGTATGTTCTCTTACTGGTAGGTGAAAGAGGGGACACAATCATTTGAAACTGAAGGCAAAAAGCACCCATTTTCCTTTCACTTAGCAAAACAGGGTCTGCTGTTGAGCAAGGCCAAACCTGTCACTGGTGCAGGCTGTAGAACAGTCTTCCACGAAAGCGAAGTCTGCATGTGCTTGGCATGAGCTCAGTTTGTGAGGAAAGGAGGAAGGATATTTTCAGATGCCTATGTAAATCCAGGATGATGTGTCATGAGCTTGTGTGATGACCTTTGTCACCAAGTTAATCAGCCCTGAGGTCTTGCCTGTTAGCCGAGAGCTGTGATTTTGTGTGTCTTTCAGTAGTGTTAGTGTTCCTTAACATTGTTCCAGGAGGCTTCCCAAAATGGGGTGTAATTTCGGTGACATGAAGGTATGTTATGGACAGGCTTAGGACATCCCAACTGGTCAGTAGGAGCCAGTCTGTCAGGTTTCTGTTGCCCTGTTCATGAAAGTAAAACAGGTTTCACAGGGAGCACTCAGGATATAAAGCAGGTACAGAGCCTGTGCCTGAGGTGCAGCACCCATCTTGTTTAATGGAAAGTGATCTTCCTGAAGTGCTTTTGTTTTTCATTTCCTTGCTGTGTTGCTTCCTGGCCCAGTACCATTCCTGTGTACAAGTCATCCACAAATCCCTACTCTAGAGGATTTATTTATAACTTTTGAGGACTGTCTTTGTCTTAAGGTTTTACTTGGATCACTGCTTGGAGTCAGCAGGGGTGACCCACTGCTTCTGGCTGGGTTTGGGTCCTGTTTACGTGTCTTGTTTATTGCTTGTGTATCTGGAAAGGAGCTGAGCTGCTAGGCAGTGTGTCTGTTTATTGATTAGGGCAAACCAAAACAAAAACCACAGAACCTATTTGCTCTCTGTTACTTCCTGCTCCACCCTTCCAGGTAAAGATAAAAAGGAAAATAAAGAGAGACTTTGAGCTTGGAAATTAGAACTAGAACAGGTTTAATGGAACAGGGAACAGATAGTAAGAAGTAGGAAAATAATGAAAAATACACAAGTATATATATCTGTATTTATAGATAGATAAAACCCAATGTTAATGATAATTATATAAGAGTCTGAGGTTCTTTCCTGGCAGAGCTGACACAGGGAAAAGGGTCAGGACTATATTCAGAAACAGATGGAGCTGGATTCTGCAGAGCATGCAGTGAGCTGAAGACAGAGCCAGGAGCCTCCTTCCAATACATCCAACAGGAGGGAGAAGGGAGCCAAGGCCCCACTTGCCTGCTCTTCTGTCCTTTTATACGGTGTCACGCCCCACAAGGTGGATGTGGCACTGTCATATCTCACAAAGTGAGCACGGCTCCCCAGAGGTGGCAGCCAAACCAAATACCACATCCCACAGAGTGGGCACGGGTAGAGTTCCCCAGAGTGTGAGTCAGCCCAGGAAGATTAAGACTGGACTCCCTTGCTTTTTAAACTCCTTTAGAGAGGAGCCTAGGTGTGTTTATGCCCAATCCCCCTCTATTAATTAATCTCTTTTTAACAACCCATTCGGCAAGATTAAGTTCAGGAATTCTCTGCAAAGTGCTCCAGGAGTAAGATTATGACCCAGGATGTTTGTACAAAACACAAATTTACTTAAAAGTGAGTAGGATTATAAAGCAGGTCAGATTGCAACTAGCAGAATTAGAAACGATGATACTTTAAATGCAGTGGGTTACAAACAGCAGAATTTAGCAAAATCTAAGGAAATTGTCAAAGTAACAGGTTACAGCTGACAAAACTTAACATTAAGTTTTACAACCCTTTGCTTTGTTAAATTAGAAACAGTTACCCTTGTGTGCTGAGATAAGGTTTGAAACAGGGAGAGAGGGAGCAAGTTTAGAAACAGAAAGAGATAAAAAAGAGTGGAGCGAGGAAAAATATCCACCACCCTTGGATCCAGCGATGATCTTGGTAGGAAGTCATGGTCCTTGGATGGCGGGTGCGCATCCAGCATTTTGAGTGTGCCTCTTTTGTGCTACCTGGCCCAACCTTTTTAGGGGGTGGGGGGACTTTGGCATATCATGCACAGCCAGGTGTTCACTTGGGCCCTTCCACAGATGGGATGAGTGGGCAATAACCCTTATTTCTGCTCATGTACCCTCTTCAGTGGCCTTACATGGGGCACACACAAGATGTCACTCTGCCTCTGCAGGGTATATCTTGCCTGCCCTGTCCCTTATCAAATAAGGACAGTGTCCTGCCTGTTGGGGTGGCCATCAAAGTGGGGCTCCCCTTGCAAGGACAGTGTTCAGCTTATCAAGATGGCCACTGAAGGAGGGGCTACTCTTGTGCGACCAGGGCCCAGTTTTATTAGGATGACCACCGAAATAAAGGCCTCTCCTTGGAAGAAGAGGGCCCCCCATTTATCAGGCTGGTTACCCAAATGAGGGTCTCTCTTTGAGAGAACAAAGTCCAGGTAGCTTATCAAATGAGGCCCCCACCCAAGCACAAGGTCCATTTTTTTAGGGCAGATGTTTTGAGATAATTATTCATTTTGGGACACAACATAGGGTATAGCAGAAGATGGGAAGAAATCCTGAGGTCATCTAACCCTTCTCTGTTCTGCCCCCTGGACCTCCTCAGGATCTGAGGTAATGCCTTCTGTCCTCAGGCTTGGCCATCAGACGTCGTTGAATCAAAGCCATAAAATTAGTTTCTGTACACTCAAACCTTAACAAGTGTAACAGCTACAAGAATTAGGTATGTGGCTAGTTAATGTTGGGCAGCCGAGCTTAGTTATTAGTAATAATTGCTTTATAAAAGTTTGCATAAACAGAAACAAATATACAGCAGTAATCTGGAGAAGGACCTTCGGAGGTCGAGTCAGGCCAGCCCTGCCCAGGGACCTAGGCCAGAGCTTGAGTTTTCTTGTGTTTGTATTCTACTTATTCCTCTTCTTCTACTCAGACCTTGCACACATTTCTTCTTTATCTGGTTTGTATGTAGTGTTTGAGGTATTGTCCTGGTTTTGTCTGGGACAGAGATAATTTTCTTTCTAGTAGCTGATCCAGAACATGTGTTTTGCATTTAGTATGAGAATAATGTTGATAACACACTATGTTTTAGTTGTTGCTAAGCACCAAATTAAGGGCTTTTGAGCTTCTTGTGCCTTGCCAGCAAGAAGGCCAGGGGTGCACAAAAAGCTGTGAGGGGGCACAGCCAGGACAGCTGACCCAAACTGTCCAGAAGGTTATGGTCAGCATGTAACCAGAGGGATGCAGTCATGCTCAGCTGGGGGAAGGTGGCCTGGGGGCAGTGATTGCTGCCTGGGGAAGGGCTGGGTTGTGCACCACCTGTTGTTGTATTTATTGTAATTGTTATTTATTATTATGTTATCTTCTATCCTTGACTGTTGTCATGGTTTGAGGCAGCACAGGCTAATTTTATGGTAATAATACCAGGACTGAGAGATAGGGTCTTTATGATCCTGAGGGATCCAGGGGTCAGAACAGAGAGGGACCACTATTCCCACCAATTGTCTGCCCTATAAAAGCCAGGAGGTTAGAAAAGTCCATCCCTTCTTCCTTCCTGCTGCTCTTCACTTGCTTGGTGAACATCTCAGAGAGAGGATCCTGCTATTCAGGATCTGATTCCATTTGAAGAGATGGAATCTCTTCCATCTGAAGACTTTTTCCAAGTCTGCTCTATTGTAAGGGACTTTTTGGACACTTGCAAAAAGTGGGGGGCCATTGAATTCAAATTTTGTATATGTATATTTTTCAGTATTATCTCAAGTTTTACTATCTCCTTCCTGTTCTATTAAACCTGTTCTAGTTTTAACTTCCTGCCTTGAAGTCCCTCTTCTGTATTCCCCTTTTTTATTTTCCCCTTGGAGAGTGGCAGGGAGTACTAGAGAGAGATTTGATTCTCCATGTTTTAGTTTGCCCTGACCACTAAACAGAGACAGAACTAGTGGCATTCAATGTGGGGCATGAATTTTAAAAAAACAGAAAATATTTCTAAATAATTGAAAGCGTGGAAATTAAAATAATTTTTATCATACAGTCACTGTGGGAAATGTTATGTCTTGTCTTTTGTGACTATTCTTTAAGGCTACTTGTTGTAGTTGTGCCCTATCTCCTATCTCTGTTATTTTACCATTTCTTTTGGACAATGCCTTATGCTGGGATGAGTTGGGTTAAGGATTTACATGGGCACTTGGTGTGCTGCTTCATGAATCTTGTTATTATGAAAAATTACTCTGCTACTTTCTCTGGGAAGTTCACCCTGCCAGAGTCTGAAGACCTCAGAACTAGCTGTTCTTACTACTGCTTTGCCTGAGTATGTTCCAGGGCTGGTTCTTTGGTACAGGCTGGTTCATTGTTTAAAAAATTGTGCAGGAACATTGCTGCTACCCACCCAGGTCCTCTGTTTTGGTGCAGGTGGGAATTTCAGTGGCAAGCAAAACCACTCCTGTTCAATGTGTCCCAGTAGTGGCCCGCAGAAAGAAAACTTTAAGGAAGCTGGACCATATGCTGAGAAATAGTGATTCAGAGAGAGATCAGGGAAGAGCCAAGGGGAAAGTCAGCCTGAGGCAGGAAGAATACAGGATGGTAACTCAGACCCTGAGATAATTGTTGGAGCCATGTCTCAAAGAGTTACAAAATGTAATAAAGGATTATGCTGGTTGTGAGGGTGGGCCACTCACTACATGACTGGGCCAATGGAGCTGATGAAATAGATCCAAAAAAGCAGAGAGGCTGTGCAGTTGGGATCCTTAGCCAGAGACAAATCACGGGGAGAAAACCTGGCACTCACAATCTCCCTCCCATTTTCTGCCATGCCCTACAAAAAGATGGAAGGGCAGGAAAGTGGGACCTTGGCTCCCTTCTCTCTTCTGGTGGGCATCTTGGAAGGAGGCTCCTGGCTCTGTCTTCATCTCATCATGTGCTCTGCAGAATCCAAATCCATTTGTTGCTGAGAAGATCCCTGGCTTTTTTCACCCTGTCAGCTCTGCCATGAAAGACCCTTACAGCATTACCATTAACATTAGCATCTGTGTATCTAGAAATATAGATATGTGCATTATATTTGTGTATTTTTCATTGCATTCCTACTTGTTACTATCCCTTTGCTGCTTGATTAAACCTGTTCCAGTTTTAATTTCCAAGCTTAAAGTCTCTCTTCCTTACTCCTCTTCTTATCTTTCCCTAGAAGGGCCTGGGGATGTAATAGAGAGCAGTTTGCTTCTCTTAGTTTGGTTCATGCTGACCACTAAATAGACATGCCCACTTGTGCTATGAATACACTTGACTCATTGGCTGGATGAGTAGCATTTTAAAAATATGTACTGCATGCACATCACTCAATGAAGTGATAATTTAATTGACCTAGGGAAATTGTCATCCTTATTCCTCTAGTGTGACTGGCTGTCATATCTGCTCCATGTAAACTAGACCCTTTTCTTCGTTTTATATTATAGCCAGGAATTTCATCTCTTCTTGGTTCTTCCCTGGCAAGGTGATGTTTGGATTGCAGACATCATCACAGAGTGTTTATTTGCTTATTTAAAGATGTAACTTCTGAGAGGCCTTTTCCCAGGAATCCTGAAGGAATCCTGGATCTGAACTTCGTGATTGCAGCTTCTGCTCTTGCCTCTTGAGAGCTGTGGGCTGCTGCTCCCCTGTCTGCTTACTGAAGGTGTCATCCTGTTGAGCACTTCTTGTGCTTGGGTCAATGAAGGAGGGACAGTGTCATCTGTAGAGTGCCTCTTCCTACCTCTGTGTTCACAATACAGTGCTGCTTCTCAATGTTTTGGGTTCATCATGAGGAGTGCTTGGAGAGAATGTTACATCAGGAGTAAACAAACTTCTTGGTTTGTCTGTAGGTTCATCCACTTAAAAATATCCAGTGTGCTCTGTTGTGAAAAGATCCTCCAGATCATGTTAGCAAGGCTGTGAAGCTACAGATTGTTACTGGTTTTTTTGTTCCAGGGCTGCTAATCCCTGGTACTGAGTAAATCTGTGTATTCCATGTTGGTGAATTAATTCTATTTAACAGTACTGAGATGTGCGAGATTTGTACAGGTTTTTGCAGCTAATGGAAATTACTTTTAATCATAAAATTAATTTCTTTAGAATAATTCTATGCAAAGCTTTAGCACTTGAATTTTGTCTTGTCTGTGATTTTTATATGCTTTCTCAACATACAAGTAGCTGGTTTTCCTCCTGTATCTATGTCATGGTCCCTAACTATTACTATTTTATATTTTGTTTATGAGGAAATATTTGCCGCTGCACAAATTACAAAAGTAACCAACTTTATGATTTAAGCAAATTAAAACAGTTTATTTAAGGGAAAAAGAACACCATGGTGGAAAAGGGGTCTTAGGGAGGGGTTAATAATAGTAGGAGCAAATGCAGGAAAACAGGTTTTTAAACAAATGAATCACCCCAAGGAGAAAACTTTTAAGAAAGAAAAGAAAAAGGGAACAGACTATTGCTTTTTTACCCGCTGGAGCATCACCACCTTGTGATGTGATTGCTGTCTCTTTGTAGCAAAAGATGTGGAAGGAAGCAGGAGAAAGTGGAAATGAAACTCCAGTACCGCCACTTCTGTCACTGCTCCTTCTCGCTGCTCCCTGTTGCTGCTAAATTTTCTCCTTTTTCCTCTGAATTTTTAGAGTAAAAAATTTCTTCTCATCAGTCATTGCCAGAGATTGCAAGTTGCTAACTGCAGGCCTTCCCTTTGGTATTCAGGCTTTGCTGGAGTTTCTTAGTTCTTACATTTGACAGCAGTTTGCATTAGCTGTCTGGCAACTCTGTCAGGAGTCATTCTGATTAGCATTTTACCTTGTTAGTCCTGTCAAAGGCGGGAGGTCTGATGATGAAAATAACCTTGTCTTTACACAGAACAAACCCATCTCATACCAGCTTGGATGTAATTTTGCTGATTGAGGAGATAACTGTTAATTTTTTCAATTTACTGCCATGCCCACGACAATCTATTTCCTTTACATAGCAGCTTGGCAATGTGATTAGGTTTATGCAATGAACCTGATTTTACAATTTTCATGATGCGGTTCATTTCAACCTTTGATTTCCTTGAGTGCTTGCTATATTCATTTTAATAATTGCTGTAAATCTGGTTCACGGTCCTCTTGCACTATTAATATACTTGCATTTCAGTACTTTGATGGAGTAATCAAGTTTCAATGCAGTGTTGCATACACTGGATTACTGAATGTTTAGCCTGAGTGGCTGGACAAAAGAGTCATAAAGAGAAATAAGCTAGTAAATAAGTTTTCTGTTTAATTAATTGAGCTGTATAGCTACATGTATTTCTTAAGTTAGATATGAGCTCTGTTTTCTTGGATATCTTCCCCAATGCTTAGTATGCATGCACATATATAAATAATTTGGAATCTTAATTTTAAAAATATGTTTTAAGACTTAAGGAGAAAGCCTGATTAACATGCATACTGGTGGTAGATCTGATAAGTTGATGTTGACTAAAAAAGTAGGTGGGAAGTTGAGGCATGAACAGTAAAGATAAGGCTGAGTTATATTTTACTATTCCAGCTGCAGTGAAGAACAGATGTGATCTTTGGTCGTCCTTTTCCAATATTCTGTACAGGTTTTGTCTGGGACAGAATTAATTTTCAGAAGAAGTTGGGAGGGGATGCAGCCATGATAGCTGACCCAAACTAGCCAAGGGGATGTTCCATACTATATGATGTCATATTAAGTATATAAACTGAGGGGGTTGACTATGGGAAGGAGGGATCACAGATGGGGCTGGGCATTGGTCAGAGGGTGGTGAGCAATTCCACCACCCTCTGTTAGCAGTGTTTGTTACTTCTAACAAATCTGTTAGTAGTATCGTTATTTCTGCTGCCCTTGTGTTGTCCTATTAAACTGTCCTTATCTCAGCCCATGAGTTTTAAGTTTTTTTCTGATTGTCCTCATCCCAGTGGGGGCCAGAAGGGAGTGAGTGATGGGCCTTTTAGTGTTTAGTTGCTGGCTGGGTCTGAAATACAACATATGCAAAAACTGTGGTGAAAATTTAAGTGGATTTTGAGGAAAGAAGCATCCCAGGAATCAGGGTTTTTGTTTGATTAATTTTTTTTTCTTTTAATTAGCATGGATCCCATGGAACATGTACAGCTTATGAGGCAAGCTGGGAACCAGGATTTTAAAAATGGAAATTACTCTATGGCCATCAGAAAGTATGATCAAGCCCTACATACACTCAGTTATTTGGTGCAGTGGGTCCCGTAAGTATTCTTGAATTGCAAGATATAAGTCATAAGACAAGTGTGAAATTTGTGTAGTGCTACAGTCACCCCAGAACTGTATTTATTGCCATGACACCTGAGTTTCTTATATCTTTTGTCATGCTCTTTAGTGCACCAGTTTTATAATTAAAGACTAATTATTAGTCCTGACATGCATGTATGAGATTAGTTAGTGACTGTAATCTGAATATTTTTATATAAACATCAATTATAAATTAATGTAATTCAAGCTTAAATTAATTTTCCATCAACTGTGATGGTTTCAGTTAAATTACTTCTGTTTCTGAGCTGTCATGCTGCAGATCAAGCTTGCTGTGTATCTGCTGTGTATTGACCATGTCTATGACCTTTTGTTACATGGGTCATCTGGTGGTCTTTAAAGTTATGTATGCAGGTTACTTTGTTCTTGTTGCTTGTTTTTTCTTACTGTTTTCAGATTTGTTTAACAATATTTTTTTTGGCAGAGAAGTTCTTTCCAAATGTTATTTTCATCAGTCAACCTCAGTTGCTTATTAATGATTAAGTATTTAAGTATTACGTTAACTATTAAAAATTAATTACTACTGTGCAGTAGCACTGCTACCAGCACAGTTTAGCACCAGCCAATCATTTTTTTTTACTATTAGCCATTTAGACTTAGTTATAAAATAATTCTGGAGCACATGCAGGGAGTAAAACAAAGAGGACAGAGCTGAGTAGGCTACCTCTGGTGCCTGTCCCTTGCAGGCAGTGAGGCTTTGTGGTACTTCAGGGATCTGCTCCTCAGCATCTCCTTGCCTCTTGACACAGGTTGTCTCGTCAGGATTTGCATACATCCAAGCATGCTCTGAATAGTTGAAACAACTTACTTGAGTGTAAATTGGTAAATAGGAGTAAGGTGAAGGATTCAGCACCGTGTTGTGTCCTGTTTGTTTTGGTGTGGACTGGACATGCCCCCCAGTTAGGTCTCCAGTACCCCATGGCCTGTAGCCCTCTAATTTGTGAGCAGCTCTTTGCAGTAACGCTCTTGGATCCAGCAGGTGCTTTGTATACTTCAGTATGTTCTGTTCTCTAGAATACATTTCTTTATTTCTTATCTTGTGTAAATGTTGATAATTCTGATTTAATCAACTACTGATACAATAAAATGCATTTAGATTGTTTCTTTGTGACCGAGCTTCCATTTGTATGTCTGTTTTCTCTTTTTTCTTGGCCACTGGCTTTCACTGAGCCACATCTAGGTGTGCCGAGATGGTCTAAATTCTTTCTAAATCCTCATACCGTGTTATTCCAGGGGGCTGGCTTTCTGCTTCAGAAGAGACCAGGATATCACTAAGGGTATCACTAAGGTATCGTTTAGGATGTCACTTAGAGATTTTATAGCTGATGTTCACATGATTTTTTTTTTCTACTACTCCATTTTTTACCTCTGATTTTGTTAGGGGGGTGATACATGGATTTTTTTATTTTCTTGCTGCTAGCTATAGTATAATATGCCCTTTTCCAAGCAAATAAGCAGTTATGCTAAAAATGTTTTTTCAGGTGTTCCAAGGACATAGCTGTGTTACACTGCAACAGATCAACTGCTTTGTTCAATCTTGGGAGATGGCCAGAAGCTGTGATTTCAGCTCAGCAGAGCTTACACTGGGATCCAGAATATGTTAAGGTATTCAGTATGCTTAAGTTGGTAGTTTTTGCATGTCTTGCTTCTTCAAACAAGCATCAGTATCTGCTTTTAAGTGTGTGTTTTGAGATGTGATGAGCAAATACAGCACAAAATTTTAGAAAAGGTGTCTGACTCTTCTGTCTGAGTATCAGAATTAAAATTGAAGCTGTGAAAGTCTGTGTAAGTCAATAGCCACAGAGACTGAGACTATTAAGGAAGGTTTTATTACAGAACTGGGTACATGGGGGGTGGCTCCACCCAACACACAGGCCCTTGGTTATTCGGTTACCCTTTTATCCTTACAGATCAAACATATGCATTACATTTCTATACAAGAAATGGGGTTACTCAGATCATCTCCCAGAAGTTACTAGCATAAGATTCCACCCATTTCTGCATGGGCACTGTCTCCTGGTGGTTGCAGCCGAGGGTCATTGGGAGGAAGGCTCAAAGTCTTCTTCACGGTGTGTTCTTAACCCCCTTGGATTTTTGCACTTAGGTGAGAAGTGCTGATGCTGTGAACCAGAACTATTTGAGTCTGGGTTTTCTCTAAGCTTATCAGCAGCACCTCTTGTTTGCCCTTGCAATAAATCAGAGGTATCCTGGCCACGTTCTGCCTGGCAACATCCTGCCTGCACATTCATTGTTCCGGGGTTAGATAGTTTTAACCCTTTGCATGATCATTACTACAATAGTACTTCTAATGAAATGAAGAAGCTCTCTTTTGCACCAGGAGATCTGGTTCTTTTTGGATCTCAACAAGAGAGGCACCAGTGCTTTTTTTAACTTTTGTTAATATTTCAGGCAAGTAGTAAAATCTCATGTGCTTTTGTGATGCTGGAGACCTGGGGATGAATCAGTGCTGGCCAGTCTGCTGGCCAGGCCACAGGATTCTGCAGAGATCCTGTCCATACTGAAGTTCACCAGCTCTGTGTTTGCTTTGCAATCTTACAGAGTCTGGCTCATGGTACAGATGTCACTAACAGTAGTCAGGTCTGCAATGGGGACTTTGCTGTGAAGGTTCCCTTGGGCAGTGTGCTCTAATATTCTTTACATGTTAATAAGCCTGCGTTTCCTGGGAACAGTATGTGGTAATCAAGGTTGTATTGTATTTACAGGGAACAGAACAATACACTTAGGCATGCTTGTGATTAAGTACTCAGTGATTAAATAAACACTGAGTCAAGTTCTCATCTGTTAGGAATAGGTAGCATTTGTACAGTATTTATGATACAGAGACATACACTTGGATTAGCTTTTATGTACAATAAATAGTTGTATGAAATAACTGCTACAAAATCCCAGAGGCTTTAGTAGAAGGCATTTGATTTAGATATGGCAAAGTTGCCTGCAAAAATCTCCTTACTGTGTGATGCATTGCAGCCTGCCAGTCACCTGGTTTGAACAAATTGGCTCCACTTTGAGACAGTACAACGTAGTTCAATGGTGAATATGAACATGTTCAGGTGCTATTGACTGAAAAATATATATGCATTTTGGTAAATATGCAAAATGCAGTGACATGGGGTAAAGCATACATTCTGGACCATGTGGCACAAATCCTGTCCAGAGGGGATTAAATTACAGTTGCTAACAGTATGTTTTTCATCCTGTAGTTTATTTTCCAAGTTCTGTATTCCAGGGTTCATCACTGTCATCGTATCTATGATGACATCAGTAGAATATTATGAATTTCAATGTTTATTGCACTTTCTTTGGATCTGTGTATAAGAAGCTGTAAAAATACTATTGCGTGTAATTTATGTAGCATAATTAGAGAATTTAGGGGGAAAAAGGTAACATTTGGTTTTGTACTGAAGGTCTCTGAATATTCTCCCAACAATGTGGTCATTTTTTTTTTTTCCTCTTTCCTCAGGCTTATTACAGAGCTGGCTACTCATTTGCCATGTTATCAGACACTTATCAGGCGATTTCTATGTTTCATAAAGGTTTGATTCTTCTGAATACTTCTGCAGATCGGAATCAAATTGCTGATTTTGTAGCAGGAATCTTCATAAGTATGAATGGTAAACTCAAATTCAGAGCTTAATTTTTCTGGAAGTGTTCTGGTAGTGATGAATACACCAATCCTTGATTGGGCATCCTTCTTGAGATCCTCATCTAGTCCTTAGTGCTGCAGGTCTGTTTGAGGATTAGGAATATGTTGAGTGGCCAAATCAAAAGCAGGTCATGACTTTTGTCCAGTTTGTATACAGCAGTTGCCAACAGTCCCAAAATGCTCTTTAGGGACGTGAGTGTGTTGTCTCACAAGAACAAGTCAGTCATGTAAATTCAAAGTTAGAGAGACAAGTGTAGAGTTTTGGAGCTCCAGACCCATATGGCTTTAGTGGGTTTTGTCCATTTTTTTTTTTTTTTTTGCTAGGTAGATTTGAAACTAATTAAAAAATACTCATCTTAAACTTGAGTTTACAGTGCAGTATGGGGCACTTTCCATAAGTTAGTAATGGGCAGCAATGAAAAGAGGGAATTTGGCTTTTCTGTGGAATTGTGTGGGGTTTTTTGGGCACTGTCCATCCTAGGTCTTCCTACCCTCTCCTCTACTTCCTTTTTTGTCCAGTTCACAGGCTTTACCTGATGGAGCCTGTGGATGTGCCAGGAGATGTTGTACCCCTGCTGCATTTACTTGAACTTGGAGACCTGTGTTAAGGACCTTGACTAGTTTTAGCAATGTCTTGACACTTAGAGGTGTTTCTTCAGGACAGGGATTATTTTTTTCCCTCTTGTTTAGTAGACTGGCTGCTGTTAACAGGGTACTGTATCCGTGTCCTGTCCAGGAGTATTTTAACCCCCATTTTGCATTCTCCTGGATATCAGTGCTAAATTCTTACAGAGTAGTGAAGTAATTTAGGTAGGACCTCAGCTTTAGGAGTGCTGTGTATACTAAATTGTTTTCTCTATTGTTTATTCCTGCAGATGAACAATACTTTCCACCAAGTTTTCCCCCTGCATATGATTATATTCTCAGCTCAAGGTTTGATGCACAGATTTGGCAGGCGGTGATAGAAAGGTTGGCCCAGAAAGGGATGTGGAGGGTAAGTCTGTCACTGTGTTACCTGCTGCTGTGCTGTAGGCACTTGTGTCTTTCCTCTTCAGGGTAAGCTCATGTTACCTCTAAAATCCAAAACAGTGGATGTTTTTTGTTCCTTGATTCAAACATCTTGATTTCTAAGGCTTGAAAAGTATTTCTAGTGATAAACAGTTTCTGAAATTCATTTCTTTGAGTGATAAAGTGAACTTGAAAATCCCACCAGTGTCTTACTGTTGTCTCTGTTACAATTAAGAAGCCATTTGGTGGTGTTATTCTTGAAAGAAATTAGAGGAGAAAAGAAAATACATATTTATTTGTGGTACCTTTTGCTTTTTTTTCGATATGACAAGCTGGACTTCTGAAGCTGCTTGTGAAAGACATTGCATCTCAGTGGAAGTACATGGCTATGAAACAAAACCATATCATTTAGAAAAATCAGGTGGATCACCTGAAATTATTTGAGCACTCTTTTCTATGGTTACTGTTTTAAAACGAAAAAAACAAACAAAAATTACCATTGTCACAATTACTTGGGTGACAGTGGCAAGGTGCTGACAGTGAGGGCTGCAAGGACCTCTGCTAGGAGAGGCTGGGGCTGCCCTGTGCCAGACCTGGCCACCTCCAGTGGACTCACTTCAGGGCACAGCTGAACCCCTCAGAGAATATGATGGTGGCACCTCAGGGGAAGGTTATTTTAAAGAAGGGAAAATGCTGCCTGGCAGAATGAGGGTGGGGGGAGAGTGAGAAAGAGCCTGGAGAGCACCAAGGCTGGAGAAGGAGAGGACAGAGGGGGGATCAGTTTCTTCAGGCCTGGAGCAGGAGTTTCCTTGTGGTCTGTGGTGAGACCATGCAGCTGCATGCTCTTGCCAGAACTGCAGCCCAGGGAGAACCTATGTTGGAGCAGGGGAGAAGCATAAGGAGGAGGGATCCATGCCCTTTGCTGTGGGCATGGGCATCCTTCACTAGATCAGGTTGCTTAAAGCCCTGTCCAGCCTGGCCTTGAACAGTTTCAATGATGGGGCACTCACATCTTCTCTCATAACCAGGTCTGGTTTATTGCCACATGTATGGTGAAAAATTTCTTCCTTATGTCCCATTTAAGCCCATTCTCTTTCAGGTTAAAACTATTGCCCCTTATCCTGTCACTAAAGGCCTCATTAAAAAAGTCTCTTAGAAGTTTGCTTTATATACTGGAAGGCTCCAATAAGGTCTCCCAAGAGACTTCTGTTCTCCAGGCTGAACAATTCCAACTTTCTCAGCCTGTCCTCATAGGACAGGTGCTTCAGCCCTTTGATGATTTTCATGGCCACCCTCTGGATCTACTCCAACAGGGGCATGTCCTTCTTGTGCTGGGGACCCCAAAGCTGGATGCAGTATGCTAGGTGGGGTCCCACCAGCATGGAGTAGAGGAGTAGAGTCACCTCCCTGGACTTGCTGGCCAGTCCAGGATGCAATTGGCTTTTGGGTCTAGGAGAGCACAGTGGCAGCTCATAGTCAATTTTTCATTCAGCAGTAACCCTAAATCCTTTTCCACAGGATTTGGAAATCTCATCCAGGCTTGCACTCTCATCTCATCATCCCATGGTCTGTAAGGATACTGGAGACTGCCCTGACCCAGGTGCAGAACCTTGCCATTGGTCTTGCTGGCCTCTGTGAGGTTTTCATGAGCTCTTTTCTTGAGCCTATCAAGAGTTCTCTAGATGGTGTCTCTTCTCTCAAGCGTGTCAACTGCATCACTCTGCTTGGTGTCATCTGCAAACTTGCTGAGTGATTGAGTGCACCATGAGGTCCCACTGTCTCTGACACTGATGAATATATTCAATAGTCTGGGTCCCAGTACAAACCCTTGAGGTTCACCACTTGGTACTGTTTTACACTTCAACACTGAGCTGTCGACTGTAACTCCTTGGATGCAGCCATCCAGTCAATTTCTTATCCATCCTATAGTCTGTTCATCAAATCCATATTTCCATTTTAGAGCTAAGAATATTGTGGGGGACCATATCAAAGGCCTTACAGAAGTCCAGGCAGATGGCATCTGTAGTTCTTCCCTTGTCCTCTGGTGAAGCTAGGTGGGTTTTCAAAGAGCAGTGCAAAGTTTTTAGGGAAACTGAGGAAACAGAGAAAGATGAAGCATGCATTTCTTGCTCTCTGCTCAGGGTGTTGGTCTAGATGGGGAGTTTCATCCCCATGAATGTAAAGGTCCAGTCCGAAAGTGAAGGGTCCCTTCCAAGATGGAACTTCTTAAGTCATAGCTTCCCACCATCTACCATGTATTACATTAATTCAGCTAAGAATAAAAAGGGAGAATCAGCAATCTGTTAGGAGCTTAAAAAAAGATCTGAAATGTTAGCCCTAGTTTGCTTTCCTTCAAGATCTGATGAAGAAATGAAAAACAAAGTTTCTAAGTGTGCTTGTAAGACCACTAATGTGTGCGACTTTTTTTCAGTCTTGTCTGTTGTTGTTGTCTGAGAAGAAGGAGTTGCCTGCCAATCTCAGAGTCAACCAGTTATCACTGAAGACTCTCTTTGAGGTAAAAAAACATTCTTTTTCTTTAATCTATTTCTTTTCTTCCTGTTCACTTTAGTGAGAGACTTTCTGTAAAATTGAAAATAACATGTGAACTGTATATGATTAAGTTAAATCATCCACTTACTTTCTTTTCATTTGAGAAGTAAAAAAATCCTTATTTTGCATATTTTCTGTATGTAATATTTAATTTAATTTTATCAAAAAAAGGAGACATCTTCCTCTCAGGTACAGCAAGCTATTAATGTCATTCTTGTAACCTGACAACTGAAGTCTTAAAAATGTCTGACGTCAGTGAAATTGAATTTGTTCTCCAGCCACTAGAACTTATGGCACGCATGGGGTAGGATATTTTTATGCTTGACTAGCCTGTCTCTGGACTGCTTCATGTATGATTACAGGTAGTTGAGCTGGGTGCAGTGCTGGAATTTTCCCTTCCCTCAACACCCCAGAATTTTGGTAAGGTGTTCTATACCTAGGCAGTACTTGCTGAACATTCTTCCTAAAGATATTGATGCTTTCCAAATGACTTGGTGAGTTTTTGCAAGATGGAAATACATAGTTGTAGACCAAGCAGCCTCAATTCCTAATACCTATCACTGAGATGATGGCATCTGCAAACATCAGAATTTGATCTTTATGTTGCTTTTCTGAAATGTGTTCCCTTTATCTTGTGATTCCTCATGTTCTGCAGCATTTGCAAACCTCCAAATCTTTCTTTGCCAGCAGGACACAATAAAATCTTCCAGCTTTGAGAACCTGCCATGCTCACACATACTTTGCTGCTGGTGGTCTGTGCCTGTCTGATGCATGAGCTGTGTTTTGCATGCTGGGGTATGTGCATGGATGTCCTGGCAAAACACTGAATGCATGAAGGAGTGTGCAACCATTGCTTCTGGCCCTTTGGGAACCAGGGCCAAGAGGCCCTGAGACCCAGGAGCTGCTGGGAATTTACCATCTCTGGCACGTGCGAACAGTGGTGTCCACAGCAGTAACACAGCAGCTTTCTGCACAGTGTATGTGTGTTACCACACAGGGGATGCCCAGACCATTTCAATTGCTGGTACATAAAGCACTTCTTATGGATCATGAAAGAACTCATATCTCTTTTGGGGTTTTATTCTTCCATTTTTTTTGTCCTGCTGTATGTCACCTACTTCTTTCAAAAGTTACAGTTAGATATTCATTGAGAAATTCCATTAGGCTTTGTGCTGAAGTATTCCGGATTCCTTACAGCACTGCTTTTCCTGATGGAAGGTTTTGAGGATGTTAACTGTAGGCTACACAGTACATGTGCTTGGCACTTACTGACTGGCAAATGAGCAGTGTAAGGCATATTGATGGAACATAGCAGAGTGTGCCATTTGGCTGTTAGAGTGCTTGTTGTACTTCTGCCAGAATAATTTCAATCAGGGGCTTTTTTCATAAATGTATTTCGGCTAGGTGCCTGACAGAGGGAGGGGGAGTAATTCTGAAAGAGGAGGGGACAGGCTTGTTTATAGAGATAGCAAAGGAATTAGCAGGAGAGCATACACAAGCATGCCTTGGTTAGCTATCACTAATCAGGTGTGCTGTGTGGAGTAGCCTGTGTGGGTACTTCACGTTACCCTCCATCATCCCTAGTGTATTTGCTCAGTTCTTTGTGGAAAGGGCATTGAAGCCCAAAAAGGCCTAACAAAACTGTTTAGAGACAGAATTTTGTGCTTTTAAACAGTAAGGTATTTATTATAATGTTGGAGAATCCCCAGCTAGCGCTGGACAGAGGATTCCAAAGTGTTAGTAAAGGGTTAGGTAATTTATAAAGTTTTAGGGGAGGTTGCAACATCTTCACATACATATTCATAAGATTGCAACATGTAATTATAATATTCATGACAGGCAGAGTCTGGGTGGAGCCATCTTTTGGGGAGATGTTTCAGGGTCTTTGGGGGTCTTCAGAGGAAAGAAAGAAGTCTTCCTCAGGCTTGAACTTGTTACCTTTCTTGATTCTTGCTGACTCCACTGTGGTGTTGTAAGATGATATCGGACTCAAGCCATTACTCTGTCTCTTATCTGCTTATTGTGACATCTTTATGTTCCTTTGTGTAGGTGTTTTCATTCTTTGGCGCCTGGTTAGCCTTGGCAATGTTTTGTTTTAAGAACGGAGTCTACACTCTGAATAATCTTCAAGACAGGAGTTAGACTTGTCAGGGCCTTGCTCTGTTTCAGAAGGTGGGTCGGGGTTTGTATCTGAGTGAGCCAGGCCTATGGCCAAGCAGCAGTGAGGTTGTGGTGCTAGAGCCAGCGTAGCTGTGGTGTGGACAAGGCATGAGAGCCTTGGATTACAGCAGCTCCCAAGCAAAGGTGCTTGCTGCTGCTACTGTGGTTTGCAGCACTGAGCAACACCCTGGCCTGGGGCACAGGAGCAAAGCAGTCCTCCAGGGGGTGAATGTGCTTCTCACACTGACAGGAAAGCATGGTAGTGCAGTAGAGGACACCTCTGGAGTGTCTTTGGAAAAAACCTTTCTTCCTAGGGAAGCAAATCAATATACCTCGTTGGGAGAACAAGAGAATAAAAGTGTGCTTTGCAAAATAGTGTGTCCTTCATTGCTGAACTGGCCCCATCAGTCTTAGCTATTCTAGTGGCTTTGTTGTACATGGAGAAGAATGAAGGAATTAAGATGAAGGATCCCTAAGCACTGCTTCTCTTTTTTAAAAATTAGAAAATGTAGCTTTCTGACAACTCAGACTTCCCCTGCTGCCACTACGTAATCCTTGTAATTTGTTGTATTTTGATTTTGTAACTCTACACATACAGTAATTCTTGCCAGACAAAATTTGGCACGAGGTGTTAGAAAAAAAAGTTTTATTTGTGGATATTGGAAGTATGTGTGAAGACTGCTTATTTAAAAAGATGACTGGCACAAATAGAGAAATTATGTCTGAACACTGTTTCTGAGGCACCCCCTCATGTCCTGATCCTTCTGGCATAATACCTCAATTTCCATCTCAGTTTCCTTTGCCCACCTCCGGAGTTCCCCAGATTGTTGCACCCCTTGTGGGCTGTGCTTCATGTTCATTAAGTCCTTGCTGGAACATCCTTTTTTAGTTCAGATGCCTTCTCCTGAGCCTGTGTACTTTCACTCTTGGTCTGTGTCACGGTTTAACACTGGCCTGGCGATTAAACCGAGTAACAGATGCTCTCTATTAATCCCCCTCCCCTCCCTGATAAAGGAAGGGGAGAGAATAAGGGAGAGGGACTTATGGGTTGGAAACTAAGCTACACAGCTTTAAAGAAACAGTAATGATAAATAGGAAAAATTACTAAATATATACAAATATACAGGAAAATTGATACATTGTTCCTCTCCCCCTCTCCCCCAATAACTCTCACATCACCACCGAGGCTGCAGGGCAGCCCTGGGAAAGTCCAGGCTGGACTCTTGGAGTCAGCAGCAGTCAGGAGCTGGAGGCAGGAACACAGGGATTCAGGCTGGCACAGATCAGGACCACAGGCAGAGGAATGGACGAAATCTTCCCAGGATGCTGAAGCAAACAGGAACAGGTCAAGAAGGGGAAGCAGGAAGGGGGTTTGACCCTCGTGATCCCTCAAATTTATACTGAGTATGACGTGTATGGGATGGAATACTCTGGTCAATTTTGGTCATTCATCTTGTCCGTTCCTCCCTAAGGGAGGGTTTCAGGTGTGACCTTTTTACTCCTCCTCTCCCTCCAGAGGGCAAAATGTTCCTCAGAACTGAGCAGTGGCCTTGGTTCTGCACACCAGTTTCTAGCTGTAACTATAAACGTCGAGTGTTACCAGTCCCAGAAGCAGACACTGACTGAATCTTGCTGTTAAATCCAGCAAGTGCAGCTACTTACAAGAGACTTAGCTGAAAGCAAAAGTACAAACCAGAAAATCACCTTTATCCTGGCCCAAACCAGGACAGTCTGTCAACTTCCCTGTGAATTCTGTATTTTATCAAATCACCTTCTAGGAATTTGTCTGCCAAAAATCTGTCTCCTAAGGCACCTTCTCTTTGTATGAGCAGTCATATTATCATTGCTGTCTTAACAAGGCTAAATGCTTCCTGAGCGGTATGAAAATAGGGCTTTGCCCTGCTCTCCACCCACAGGTTTCCTGAGCTGTAAAAGGAGTGGTTACTGAAGCTCCTTGGACATCTTTCCTCCAGTCTCCAACTTCCTTCTTCCCAATTTCAAGTATTTCTCCAGCCTATTCTTGCTTTGGGGTAGCTGCCTGCATGTGCCTCACTCAAGGCACAGTACCCAGTTAGAGAAATTCTTGGCACTGAGAGTAACATTGAATAGAAAAGCATAAGGCAGAAAGTTGCAGTCAGTTACAGAGAGGAAATACAGAAATACATATTAAAAAATAGACTCCAGGTTCAGTGCTCTTCAGAGCGAGATTCTTTTAATATTTATGAGCAATCTCTTAGGAAAAAAGTATTTGTTTTGAACTTTTACTGGGATTGTTTCACTCATATGTTTCATCTTAATGGTGGCTATGGCTTGATTTTTTTTGTCCTGCTGATTTTTGCTGTAAAAATCATGAAAATAGGATTTAAAAAGAAATGTAAATTTTGTGTATGTAAAATAATGTGGTGTAATTGTTTTTTTTGTTATCAGACTTCTGACTGTTATGGGCATGGTGAGAAGATGCAAGAAGTAGCAGAGTTAGCCAAGTGGCTAATTTCCATTGGGGCGAAAGTTGAAACCATTGGCGTGTATCTGCTTCATGCTGTTATCAGACTGTGTATCAAAGTTTTTTTTTTTTTTTTTTTTTTTTTTTTTTTTTTTTTTTTTTCAAACTAAAGAGATCAATCAGATCCTCCAGGTATAACCTTGCTCTATTTTGAAAATGTTATAAACACTCTCTGATCGTCTGTGCCTGGTAGCAGTAAAAACCTGGTCTGATTGTTCTGCTCTGTGATTTGAAGTGGAAGTGTGATTGACGTAGGTCTTTCAGAACTGAATATATCAGCTTGGAGGAAAATAACAGTCTTTCTTCCTGGCACCTCAGTGTGGAGCAATAGTTTCTATAGTGCTAAAGAGTTGTGAGTCAGCCTCAGAGTTGCAGCGAGTTGGTGAGAATGTAGCCGCATGTCTCCCACCACACAGCTGGCTCTTACCATGATTTCTTTCACATCTTGCTTCATCTTTGAGAAGTTTCATTCAGAATAATCTTCTGTGGTGGTGGGGGAAACCAGGTTATGTCTCTGCTGTGTTTCCTATATGTAACAAGTGGTTTTTTTTATCATTGCAGGAAGGAACCATCTTTTCAGGTGGTTACTGACTCAGAGGCCAGACTTGAAGGATAGGCTCAATCAGAGAGACAGAGATGGATGCACCCTCTTGCATATTGTGGCATCTTCCAATGAATATTCCCAGAAACGCAGTAAATACAATTATTTTGTGTGTGTGTGCGTGGTGTTTTGTTTAAATATTGAAAAATGAATAATGGAAGAAAATTTCAGATCCATTGTTTACTGTTTCATTATAAGGAAGAAAATGAAAGTCCTTTTATCAAAATGTAGACTTTGTAACAGTAACTAATATTTCAACATTTCAGAATTTCCCTATTAATTTTATAGCTGATTTGGGACCATTTTCTTGGCTCCTTGATTTGACTGGTTATGATTTTCCCACAAATATGCTGCAGTCTTAGAATCATATAAGTTAGCTTTTAAAATTAATGTGCTCTTGAAATCATATTAGGTGACCTGGAGATCTATCCTGTTCTTTTAAATAGATGAAGATTTTAAAGCTACATAGCAGTGTACCTTGTCAGAGGAGGAAAATGAAGTGTTTCATCTTGCTTGTGGGATTTTTCTTCTATGTTAATTTAGCCTGGCCTCTGGTATTTCCTACTCTACTCACTAGGTGGCAGCAAGTAGTAAATATGAATGCGGAGTAACACCGGTCTGTCAGATAATTAACTGCGGTGGCATCCCGGTGATTCCTGTGTAATAGTTTGAATGCACAACCTGTATCTAAATAATTTTAATTTCTGGAAAGGTGTAGCATGTCTTTTGCAGCATTTCCATCTTTCACTAAATGACATACTAAGTTTCCAGAAGAAACTATGTGTGAATCTATATGTGTGTGTAGATATAAATTAGTTTATTTATAGTTGTATTTGTATGTTTTCTATAGAATAGAAATGTAATTATAATTACATTTTATTACTGAATTTCATTTCTTTGTATTGTATATATTATATATATTTTTACATATTTATTAAAGTTTATATATATTATATATATATGGAGTATATATAGAGAGAGCGCGTGGATATATTTGGTGTTTTGTTGCTCCTCCGCTTTTCCAACAGGAAAAAAGCACATTTGGCTTGTAGCAAATGTGCCTCTTTGAGGCAAGAAGAGTACAGACAGCTGCTTGCAGGGCTGTGTAATTTCCCAGGGTAGTGCAGTCTTGCATAATAAAAAGCAAGCATGTCATCTTCCAGAATATTAGATACTGTGTCAGAGCTTTAAATCCCCTTTATATTTACTGGTTTTATGTGTTATCTGTAATATTGTCGTGAAATGCTGTAGAGGACAGTAGCTTCTGTTGAAAGCAACGTTACCTTCTGTTAGTCAAACTAGACATCTTGGTTGTAAGGCTTATTACCAAGAAAGTCATGTGGTTGATGTTGCATTGGATAGAAACTTAGTGCCTCGCTGTGTATATTCATGCCTGAACGTGTGAAATATTCTAGTTTATTGAACCATTTTCCAAACACTAGTAAAATATCTTCTTCTTATTTTTCTTTATTTACAGTGCAGTTTCGTAGAGTCTGGAGATGCTCCTGAGGCACCCAGTCACTTTGTGTTTCTGTGCTTCCTATTTCCCAGTTAGTAACAACAAAGAGAGATTTATTTTTTTTAAAATTAAAATTATGCTAGAATTTATGCCAGGAAATCAAGAATGCGAAACAGAACAAAACCTCTGAGCCATGAGAATTAATCTTCCTCTAATGTTTATTCATTTGATGTTTTAGGCCAAACAGAAGATGTGAACATGCTCCTGAATTTTGGAGTTGACCCCACTATTCCAGATGCACGATCAAGATACGTCATAGATATCTTGAAAAGGAACAAAAACTTTGCTGCTGTAAAAGCAGTCAGCAGTCACATTGAGAAACAGAATTCCTCTAAGAAACAGACAGGTATTATATGGACTGAGTGCTTTTCCTCTTGTAAAAATTACATCCTTTAGATACAAACTTGGTAATGGTAGTTTTTATGTACGTTTTCCTGGGCGTTGTCATTCTGATCTTCTGTCAGTGAATGAGGAATGTTTTGTCCTTGCCTGAAGGTGACTGCTGTCCAACTGCTGTTCTTATTATATTGCACAATAAGTAACTACAACTTGCTCTAAGTTACCATAAGCCACTGTGGGGTTTTTTTACCATAAATATGAGGCTCCCCTTGCCACAGAAACTGTTTCTTTTTTATGTTTTTTTTCAGTTTTAACCTTTTACCTTTAATTTCTGGAAAATAAAACATATTTTTTAATCTATTGGAGGCATATTTAAAATGCTTTTAAGAACAAAAAATACTGACAAAAAATAAGTGAAATGTTGCTGACATTTTAAAACCCACAGTCACATTATAGTAGGAGCTCTTAGTTCCCAAAGTTTTAACTGTCTTCGATCTGTATCAGTGATAAGCAGCTAAAACTCCTGTATTATTTAAAAAATTTTAACCTCTACATATCTTCAGGGAAAGGAGTAGCTGAGCAGTCTTTCAGACTGAAGCTGTGAGAACCTCTCATAACTAAAGCATAGGTGCTAAAATTTAGTTACAATCTTCAAGTATGGAGAGACTTCAAAGTGCTTTCTAAAAAATATTAATTATATTTCTAGGCAGTTTGCAAAAGACCTCTTGTCATACAGAAAGACACAAATCTTAATTGTCCCAGTGCTTATATAAAATTTCATTAACTGGTGTTTTAATTTTTTTTTAATAATATCCTGCTGGTTCTGAAAAGGATTTTGAGTTGCCTGAGTTTTTACAATTTTTCACTCTGGAAACTAATGTATCAAATGTGATTGCCCAGATAATGGGAATTTCTTCTTCCATGCCAAAAATGAGGATGAGAAAACCTACAAACTGTACGGTGCCGTCCTAGTGATGACAGTATTGAGACTGGCTGACCCTTGTATGGTTTCTTGTCTGCACTAACAAATGGAGCAAACCTGAGCTGCCTGTACTGCAGTGTGGTGAGAGAGGTGCTAGCTGGGGCAGGAGATGGGGAGCAGTCTACCCTTGGGCTTGGAGGGACCCTGCAGGATGCACCTTCTTGGCATCATGGCAGTACAGCTTGGTTGCTGCTTGCATCCTAGCTCTGAAAGAGATTGTAAGGGCCAAAGACTTTTCAAGTAGAGGATTCAGTCATAGGAGGCCATTTGGAGAAGCTCCTGTGAGTATTCACATGAGAACTTGTAGATTGCCTGGTTAGACAAGATGTTCCTGCAGGAGACTGAGGTTCATGAGCTGAGGAGGTAGATCCTGGAGCAGCTCTTTTCAAGCCAAGGTTTAAATTGCTGTTTAAAAATAAGTTTCAAGTGGGACATTGTTTACCTTGAAATTTCCTCTGTACAGTTTTTCTGAGATGGTTTGGTGCCGGATCTATTTGTTTTCCTTTTCACTAACCAGCCAGAACTTTAAGGTAGCCCCTGCATTAGCATCATTACAATATTAGCCCAAATCATAGCCTTTTTGAACAAGAAGTTGCTCATGTCATGCAGATCTCAAAACACAGATGCAGCAAAAGACTGCATAGGCAAATGAGACTTGGCAAAAAGCAAAGTTTTAAGGCTATGTCCCTGGTTTCATGTGTGTATTGCATAAAAGTTTGTGGAAAGCACCAGCTTTCATTGCGCTTAAATGTTATGGCTCCTGACAAGCACATTCCCAAAGTTCCTCTTGCTTTACTGTAGAGACCTCCTGCCCTGCTTTACTGAAAGTCTTTAGCCTAATGGTTCTCAGTTAGGAGGTTAACACAAGTTCCCCTGTGGACTAGTCCCCCCAGTACTTTGGTTGGCATTCCAGGTAGTTCAGTTTGACTTTAATGGTTTTTTTTATTGCTTGGTTCTGGTTTTGGTTGGGGGTATTTTTCCAAATGCACAGCCTCCAAGGGCTTCGTGCAGAATAAGAGGATTGGTAAATAAGTCACTGCTTGACAGATAACAGCCTGAGGTTAATCCTGGTTGCTAAAAAGATAACTAGACTTGTCTATCCCTTTGTCCTAAGAGATAAAGCTATTGTTTTGTTTGCTCTCTGATGTACTTGAATTCCTCAGAGATTTTAAGGAAGTCAGACCTCGCCTTTTCAATTTTCAGTAAAGGGCATTTATTAGGATATAAGTAAAAATCTGTCAATGCCCTTTATCTCTTAAACTTGTTGGTATGACTGTGGTTGTTTTCATTTGGCTTTTGTTTTGGTTTTGGGTTTTTTTGCTTTGTTTTCTTTTAGGAGGATAAATTATTTTATGGGTGTATTTCTTAATGCCGCTGAGGGATCGGCAGGCTCAGGACACCTGGTTAAAACTGTGCTGAAAACATTACTAGTTTACTCTAAATTCTGAGCAATCATATCACTATTAGGCAGCAGCATTCTGCCTGCTTGTGGGCTATAAGTCCATCAGAGGACTGGTTTTGGCAGTCAGAGTTTCAGCCATCTGATTTTAACCTGCCACTATGCATTTTTCAGAGCCCTGAGACATAATGTGTAACTGTTGTGCCCTGAAACATCCCAGTAAAGGAACTAGGTTTTCAACTTCTATAATTTTTTTCAGGGAGCAGTGAAACCAGAGCCAAAGCTGATACAGATTCCTTCCTGGATGTTCTTGAACAGTTTGTCCAGTTCTACAAATCTCAAAGTGGAGAACATAATAAAAACCTATTGAAGGAAGATGCAGTTAAGCAATTTCTGAAATTACTGTCTTCGGTGAAAGGTACAGCAAGTTCCCATTTCTCCACTTCACAAAACTTAATTGCTGTGAAAAATGTGTTTGATGCCAACATACAGTTTTTGCTCTTACTCTTCCCTTCCCTGTTTCTGCAAATGATATTACTGGAACAATGTGCTTTTACTTATTTTTACTGGTGTATTTTGCGCCTAGAACCACCAGAACATGTACCAAAATTTAAGTGTCATGTTGAAGTTTACTTGGCTGTCAGCATCAGGAAAAAAAGCTGCAAATGTTGCGTTTTGCTTTTATGTACTTACAATTTAATGAGTTCATTATTCTGAAATTAATTTATAGTGAGATTGATTTTATTATGTGGTTTGAGTGAGTTACGTCATCTTGACTGTCTTTCAGAAATCCCTGAAGGAGTGGTTTGCAGCATCTCCTGTGCCTGTGCTAACAGTTTCATAAAACTATTGCTGGAGAAGAAAATGTGGCACCAAGTTTTGCTTCTGCTAAAAGGGAAAGTCAGTGGGGAAGAGCTGTCAGGTGTAGGACTCTTCAAAAACTGCAGTCTTTCAGATGTTGACATTGGTGACATTATCCAGCAGTGTGATGGATTCGATAAGCAAGTCCCTCTCATAAGGTGCCTGATTGAACGAGGAGGTGAGAAACTGTGCAATATTAACGCATGAGAATAGATCCAATACTTTATTTGGCACGTTTGGAGCAGAATAGTTTTAGCTATACCTGTATGTTTTCTGTCACTCTCTATAGTGCAGCAGATTTTGGCATGCAGTCCATTGGCTGCATCTGTGTGCAACATGGAGAAGCTAGTAAGGGTACATAGGATGGAAGATGTTTTTCCAATGAGATTTGGCTGTCAGGATTAGTAAAAGGCAAAAAATTATTGTTTCTTTTTGCTTGTAGTGGTTTTTAATTTCTCTGTCCTCATCAGTAATGTTATCCTTACTGGTAGAAACTGTAGGCCACAGCCTTTAGGTTTGGTCTGTTATTGCAAGTAGTTGACTACATTGGTGATTCCAGAGGCCATGACCAGATGTCTTTCCTTTTCTACTTGGTGTGGACATTATAATTTTCCTGGTTTTGCATTAAGTTTATTCCCTAGGATTACTCTGCCATCTTTCATTTCATCTTATAATTTGGTGCTAGGTTTAAATGATGGAGACACTGTCCTGCTGCAGCTGTGTTGAGTGCCAGAGGTGCAAGGAGGCTTCTTTTTTCAATCAGTGCTTGACTTACTTGAAGATATATTTTAGCCTTTCTCTTTTCACAATAAGAGGAGGACTGATTGCTTAGTTAATGAGAAATGAGGGGAGATTTTAAAGATTTTCTTAGTGAATACTAACTGTTTAACAAATACATCTAAAAACATGACAAAGAAAAAGTCTTCTGCTCAGCAATCAGCATGTATGTTCATCTGTTTAGAACTTTCTGTGGTTTGCAGATCTGGCTTATCAGATTTAACCCCTGCTTTTTTCATGTGCTTCACACCAGCTCTGCCGGATGGGACTGGAACCAGCTCTGAAATGCCACTGCAAATGTGCCTCAAAAAGAATTATTTTGAACTGGTGTATTTGCTGCTGACCAAAGGTGCAGATCCTCAAAATGTCTCCATTGCACAAGGAGATACTCCTTTGCATGCTGCAGTTTCCATCTGTTTACAAAATAAAGGTAAGGCTTTTGTGTGCCCAGACCCAGTGGACACAGAGCGTTTTAGCTGATGGGCACAGAAACTGTTGAAAAAACTCTCCATTTCTTGCCTGTCCAGCCCACTACCTCTTCTGCTTCTATTTACTGATAGGATAGCAGCAGATCAGGATGTCTGTGTCTCAGCCCCCAGAGTTTCCAGGCCAGAGAATACACATCAGTCTTTGTTAAGCTGATGTGTTCTGCTTTGTGGTTGTGGTGGCTGGAACCCTGAGGAAAGTTCATGGCAGCTCAGGTGACATGAGGGAATCAAGCAGCTGTCCTGTCTCTATCAGTTACTGCTTTCTGAACATGTTCTTGCTTGGTTAAGCTGGTTTAGAAACAAAGGGTCTTCTTTGAAACCTTGTAAAATGTGCAACAGGTGGAATTGAAGTAAATGAATGAAGAAGAAGAGGAATGCAGGGCAATGGCAGCAGACTTCAAAGGACATCTGTGGCACTCAATCTGTTTCCCAGTTTTTGTTCATCTATAAATCAAGGAGTTCTGTTCAGAGAAGGGTTGAGTGAGAGGGTTGAAGTGTTTACATAAAAATGTAAGAAATTCAGATGAACTACCAAATGAAGCCTGAAAGTCAAGTTTGATTTTTAAGTTAAGAAAACATGCATTTGTGAGTTGAAGGATTAAAAGAATTTAAAAACACTGAATTTATTAATCTTTAAAGCAGCCTACACATGTAATTTAATAGGTTTATAGAAATTAAAAGCATAGATACTGCCAGTTGTAAATTTTAAATAAAAATATTAAATCCAGTAACAGTTACCTTCTCATAAGTCTTTTTACTGTAAAGTTGTTGAGGTGAGATTTGTTTACAGTGATTCTGGTGTGTCACTAGTGTAATTTTTTTTTTTTTTTTTTTTTTTTCTCTCCTCCCTGTGAGGCACTGGACTAATCTTACTGTGTTGGAAATTGCTCTAGGAACCTCAAGTATCAGGAAATAATTGGGCTTTGCCACAGATTATTCTAGTTAATCAGTTATCTGCAGCATATTGCTTCTGAGTGGTGTATTAAAATGAACCGAATGACCCCAGAGCTGATGTTTGTCTAGATGGCCAGAGTCACCAGCCTGCCTTGGGTAGCAGTCAGGGATAATGTTGGGAGATAAACGAATCTGCACCCAGAGGTTAAAAAAAGCAATGAAAATGACTGATGCTACAGGAGCTATTGCAGCACTAGGGATTTTTAAAGCTTTGGTGCCATTACATTGTTTTCCTTGGGTATTAGAAGAGCTCACTTTCAACCCATTTCAAATAAGCATGTTTTACAAACATGAAATGTAGAGGGTTTTTTATCTTCTGAGAGCAAATTGGTTTTCATTTCATAGCTGCAGAAAGCAAGTGTTAAAAATTATAAAGCAAGTGATTTTTTTGTTTATTTGTTCTCTTGCTTTCAGATGACACTGGTTTAAACATCCTGGACTATCTACTTGGTCTCTTTGCTTCAAGACCTTCTGACTTTCCATATCTTAATCCAAACAAACAAGATGAGGATGGAAATACAGTGATGCATGTTGTTTTTCAGAAAGGATTATCAAAACAGACTAAGAGAATAGTGGAGTCATTGGCAAAATTTGATATTAACTTCAATATAAAAAACAAATTAGGAAGAGATGTGAGGCATAGAATTAAAAAAAACAACCCACTGCTACTTGAATGGAATAATGCACTGGGGAAAAAGAGGTGCAGGCAGGATATGGCAGGGCAATCAGTTAAAACATCTAAGCACATTCCAGCTTCTGAGATTTCACAGTCCAAGAGCACGGGGCGTTCTTCATCTGGGTCCTCATTAAAGGCACCATCTGGCAATCCAGTGCATAATGATATAAAACCCTCATGTTCTTTAAAGACAAAAAAAGTCAAGTTGGAGAAGCAGGAAGCAGAAGAAATTAGGCCTTTGACACTTCAGGAAAGTCTGGTGCAGGCAATCACAGCTTTAATTCAGCAATTGAAATTGGGTGACACCTTAAGAAAGGATCATCCTATGGTGCAAAAGCCATCTTCAGCTCAGAATAATTTGGAAAAGGGAAGAAATAAGTCCTTGCAACCTGGTGGGAGCATAGCTTCTCCTTGGGGAAAAGGAGATGAATTGTACAGAAAGAAGGGAGAAGAGAAGTTTAGTGTGGCCCTGCCTAATGGAGAGAAGGAAGAACCAGAGGAAGAGAAGGGGAAGATTCTGGATATTGAAGAATATGTGCAGGAGTTTGATAACATGACCTGGGAAATAGAGTGCACTCCTGAAATGCTGAAGATGTTGAGCAGCAAAGCTGTGCCACATTATCTGAAAACTAAAACTATAATGACAATTAAGCAGCTTGGCAATGGCGAATGGACTAAGGGCATTCAGAAGCCACTGAAACACTTGAAAGCTGATATCCAACTGTATGAATCCAAGTTGGACAAAGGTGCAAGAATGCTATGGGAACTTGCAATCGACTTTTCTCCTCGTTGCAGTGAGAGTGCAGAAAAGATTATGGAGACAGAACAGGCAAAAAGTCTTTCAGAAAGATCAGGTAGAGTTTACACAGAAATAATCCGAATTTGGGCCATTGTTCTTGACCACTGCAAGCTGAACCATGTCTTAGACAATATATGTATTTCCTATAATCGTGGTTTGTCCTGCATCTTGAGGAAAAAGCTCAAGGGCATAAACAATGGGCAGCAGAACCATAGCGTGACAACGCAGAAACGTGTTCCACGTTGTTATGTTGAAGATCCAGAGGCAGAAAGATCAAAAGAACGTCCTATACCTGAGTACTTCCCTCCAGCCAGTCCAGCAGAATTGGAATACAACATAATGAAATTTCACAGCTTCAGTACTAACATGGCACTTAACATTATAAATGATGTGCATTCTGCTGTTGAATACCCTTTCCGAGTTGGGGAGTTGGAGTATGCAGTAATTGATCTCAACCCAAAGCCCATGGAGCCAATAATTTTAATTGGGCGAAGTGGGACAGGGAAGACGACTTGTTGCTTGTATAGGCTTTGGAAGAAATTCTATTCATACTGGGAAAAATCCACCTTGGCAAATAGTCCTCTGCTGGAGAGGCAAACATGGCAGCAAAGACAGGGCAGTGAGGCTGAAAAAGATAGGTTAGAGAAGGAAGAGAGTGAATTAAAACAGGACAGTGAGGATTCCAGTGAGAAGCAGGTGAGTGATGAGCTAGACCAGGACAGTGAGGATGAAAATGTTCCAGCAGGCCCAGCTGCTGAGGAAATTAATTCATGTGATGACCATGAAGATGACCAGATGCATAGCCCAGAAGCATCAAATACGCTGGAGCACCTGCACCAGATCTTTGTGACAAAAAATCCTGTCTTGTGCCAAGAAGTTCAGAAGAATTTCATTGAGCTTAGCAAGTCTTCCAAGATAACCAGTCACTTCAAGTCTCTTGAGCCAAATGTTCACAAGCTTCAAGACGTTAAAGATGAAAATTTTCCACTGTTCATCACCTCCAAGCAGTTGTTGCTGTTACTCGATGCATCCATGCCTGACCCATTTTTCCCAAGAAATGAAGATGGAAGCCTTAAGAGAACCATTGTTGGTTGGAGCCCTCAGGAAGACTTGGTGGTACCAAATTGGCAAGATGAGGATGAAGAAATTAATATTGAAACAGAACATGAAGGAGCAGCAGATGGATACTCTAGGGAAAGTGATCCACGGACTTTTGTGACTTACGATGTATTTGCAAATGAAATCTGGCCACAAATGATCAAAGGCAAAAGCATTTACAATCCAGCACTGGTTTGGAAGGAAATAAAATCATTTCTGAAGGGCTCTTTTGAAGCACTCAGTTGTTTCGGGGGCAGACTTACTGAGGAGCAGTACAAAAAGCTAGGCCGAAAGAGATCACCAAACTTCACAGAAGACAGGAGTGAAATCTATCACCTCTTCTGTCTCTATCAGCAGATACGATCACAGAGAGGTTACTTTGATGAAGAAGATTTGCTGTATAATTTATCTCAAAGACTCTCAAAGCTCAGGGAGCTGCCATGGTCCATCCATGAGTTTTATGGTGATGAGATCCAGGATTTCACCCAAGCTGAGCTAGCACTATTAATGAAATGCATCAATGACCCTAATGCCATGTTTCTAACTGGTGACACTGCCCAGAGCATAATGAAAGGAGTTGCTTTTCGTTTTAGTGATTTGAGGTCATTGTTTCATTATGCTAGCAAGAACTCTGTGAACAAAAAGCAGCGTGTTAGAAAACCAAAAAGGATCTATCAGCTGTACCAGAACTACAGATCCCATTCAGGTAGAGTAATAAATTTATTTATGAGCTGATGTCACTAATGATTTAATTTCTCTACTGGCCAATTCAAAGCATCTGTAAACAGCCTGGTTTTTTAAGAGCTCAGATGGCCAGCTTTTTCTGATGTGCATATTCTGTATTTTGACATTTCAACTAGAAAACTAAAAATGTATGTTTTTGAAATTGACTTTTTTTGAACATTCGTGACTACTGCATGTTTTAACTGCATTTGTTTGAAGGAAGACTTAACAAATAATCATACCCATTTCTGTTGTTCCAGACCCAAATTGCTAGACTTTTTAAGATGGTTGTGCTACTTCTGTTTTTTATATTTTGCTTCTCATTTAGGACCTTTGTGAGGACTCTGCTAAGCCCTCATAGGATGCTTGCTGACCTTTACAGGCCCACTCAAAACAGCAGAAACATAAAGCAGACCTTGTAGCTGCTCTCTTCTCTGACTTTTTTTTTTTTTTGGGTCATATTTCTTAATTTCAAAATTCTAAAAAAATCCTGTGCAAGTGTGTTTGTGGGGAGAGTATGAGGCTGTCAGACTGAAGTTTAAAATCTGTATTCTGCTTATTGCAGGTATTCTCTGTTTAGCATCTGGAGTGGTTGATTTGCTTCAGCATTTTTTCCCAGAGTCTTTTGATCGTCTTCCTAAGGACCGTGGTCTCTTTGATGGACCAAAACCTACAGTCTTGGAGTCCTGCAGTGTTAGTGACCTTGCAATTCTGCTCAGGGGCAACAGAAGGAAAACACAACCAATTGAATTTGGAGCACATCAGGTTTGCTTTTCTTAGGTATACGGCTTTTTGCAGATTCTTCCAGCTGTTGCTAAATAATCATTTTATATGGGCTGCCCACAACTTTATTATTTAAGATGATGTATCTCACTGATAAATTATGCTTTTTAAATGTAGAAACCATTTTTTGTATTGGTTTCTGTTTCTTCTTAATACACATCTGGCTCTTTCTATCATTTCTTGCATCAGATATTGCCTCTCCGGGTCCTTTCTTCCTCCAACTTTTCTTACACTAGATCTACAAATGTCTGCACGTGCCACATATTTATCAGTCTTCTAGTGGCAGCTTTGTGACCTTTATTGCAGTGTACTGGAATGTCTGTGTTAAATGTTAGCTGGTTTTGAGAAGGCTCTGGCATTACTGTGACGTGTTTGTATGCTTTTCTCTGTCATTGTTACACTTTATACTTTGTTGTTCTTATGAATAATGTGTTTGATGACAGGTGGTATTAGTGGCAAATGAAACTGCAAAGGAGAAGATACCTGAGGAACTCAGTTTAGCACTTGTGCTGACAATTTATGAAGCAAAGGGCTTGGAATTTGATGATGTACTCCTTTACAACTTTTTTACAGATTCAGAGGTATTTAATTCTTACCCATTTTATGAATTTTTTCTTCAGTCTTGATCTTACATGTAGTGTAATAAGTCTCCAGCTGGGGAGGGATTCTTTGTTTCCTCTGATAACAGGTGGTTTCATCACAGTAGAAAACAGAGCTAATAGGTTTATGAATTGAGCCTGTCTTCCTTTAGTGCTGCATTTTCCTACAAATTGGCTGTTGCACTTGAAGGGACAGTCTTAGGGTTCACACAACAGTGCACACGAACACATTTCTGTTGCATACCAGGACAACTCTGTTATCTTACAGTATTTTTGTCCTGGGTGCTGTCTGTTCAGGTCAGAGCAGTTGGTGGAGGAACACTCCATTGCTTCTTCATCTTATCTCCTCAGATTACAAGTCCCAAAAAACACCTTAAGCACCCTGCTTTGCATCACCACTCTGTTCACAATGCAATTTTTGGGGGGTGCTAGCTCACAGAATTGAAAACATTTGTCAGCCCCAGACAAAATGAAATAGAATGATGTTCTGTTGTTTTGGCTTTTTGTTTGTTTTGTTTTGTTTCTTGTTTTTAATTTAAAGCTTAGTAGGCAAATATATTTAAAATCAAATAGTGTTTTTTTGTGTTTGAGGGCAGGGGAGATAAGCATGCTCTGTAGCCATCTACAGCTTAACTCCAGAAAACCCATTCTGGTCTAGTTCAGGAGTTGTTAGGGAAGTTGGGAAAATTTCAGTCTCTAGTGTAGACCATCACCCTCAGAATGGCATTAGATAAAGAAGACCTAGGAGGTGCTGTGTGTTGTAGTTTCTTACGTACTCCCTTTTTTCCCCTTTATGGTTCTCTGGGGAGCTCAAACCAGGGTTTCCAGGGTCTCCTGTGACTCCAGACCTGGCACTCTGTCCTCCTTGAGGCTTCTTGCAAAGAGCTGTCAACTGCAGCAGCCTTATTGTTGGAGCATCAGGGAGCCACCCCACCCCCTCAGTAAGGCAGTAGGAAGCATTCTTACTGAACATGCCTGCAGAAACTCAAGAATGCCCACGAGTAAGCTGCTCTGCAATTAAACATTCAGTGTGAACATCTCTGTTGCAGATGCTCTCTGCTTCTAACTTTCAAAACTGTCTCAGATGTGGTTTTCAGCAGATGAAAACCACAAATGTAGAAAGGAAAACAGAGGGCAGCTTGTTGGTAACTTTTCATGAAGGTTAGTGGGCATTTTGTGATGAGGGCAGAAGGAAGGAGCTTTTAAGTAAATCACCTTGTGTCTGGCTTACTGAGATTTGGCAATGGGGCAGCACTGGCTGTCGTGGTAGACTTCTCAAAGGTGATTTGTGTTTAGTAGTGCAAGTTGTACTCAGAAAAAAACAACAAACTATTTGTCAGAATTTAGCAGAATAAGTTTAACAAAGCTGAGTTCTGTAGAGCATTTTAATATAGACTAATGTATGTCAGGCCTGGAGAACTGTTTTGTGTGGGATCAGGAACCTGCAGAAAGGTGCAATCAGGGCCTGGCATTCATTACATGGCATGAGAGTGTGCAACACCAGCCTGCTGCCACACTTTACGGTGTATTAAAGTGTGTCTGTATACGTTTGTAGATATTTGTCACATATCCCATTGTCAGAGTCTAATATTATCTGACCAGGCTGTATGAGTATTATTTTTTCTTATCTCTGAGCCCTTTTCCAAGGTTGGCAGGTGCCATTCCACCTCCTGGCTCAGATCAGCACTAGTGATTACTGGTGTTGCACAGTGAGCTTAATACATTAATTGGATGAGTGACCTGGCACCATGAGGGTAAGAATATATCCCTGTGTGGGATACTGATAGGTCCACCTCCATGGGTTCAACCCCTTGGTTTTGTCCATGGATTTCACCACAAGTTTTTTATGAGCACTGGTGATGACTTGCATGCCAAAGTGAGGTGCTAAATGTCCCTCTTATCAGTGCACTTCCTTTTCCTGCAAAGGTGATCTATCTGGTCTCTATTCAGAGAACTGCCTCGTAGGTGTGCTTGTCAAAAGACATCAAACAATTGCCTCTGTTTGGATCCTCTTTGCTATAAATATCCTTGGTACTACAGAAATGAGGAGGTTGGTGAGTTGCGGGCCGGCTGGTCTGCAGCTCCCTGAGCTTGTCAGTCTTCCAGTGTCAAGGAGACTTGGCAGCTGCCCATGCTGACCTACAGGCCAGGACCTATCCAACATGTCTTAGATAGCAGATTTTAACACTGTAGATTGCAGCTCATGAGTTTGTCCCACCACCATTTACCTTTCACCCTGCCCTGAGCTTGCAGGCAGCTCCCTGCTGAGGGGATCCACTGTGAATCTGCCTGGTGCTGTGTTGAGGTTTCTGGGAGAATCCCTGGCCCTAAGATTAAATCTTGACCCTTGTCCATAGTGAGGGTAACCCACTTTCCTCCTTCTCTGCATAGATGGGACATCTATTTTAGGAGTGTATCTCCAAGTTTAGCTGAAAATGTGTAGTCCATCCATGGAGGTTTTCATGTTTAATGTAAGATTTACTTATTTGATAGATCAGGCATTGCATGTGATTTGGATTTAGAAGAATGATAAAGCAGTGTGCTCAAATCACAAGGACAAGCATTCTGTAGCAATGATAATATACAGCAGAATCACAGTACAAACATGATTCCTATTAGTGGTCCCTGTATGTTTCACCATTATGATGCTGGCCATCCCCAGTCCCCAGGAAGTAATACGTAGCTTGAAGCTAGCCCAAGGCAGTTGCACGGTTTCAGGTTTGCTTTGTTTGTTGCTGAGTTTCTAAACTCTCTGGATCAAGCTATGTTTTCACCTCCCCCCTGTTGGTCTGGCCAGCTCAGGAAAACATTATTCTCTCTCTACTGGCTATTTCAGGGCCAGTTGTTCAACCTGATGACTGCCTGGTACATCTGTGTCTGTCAGACAAAAGTTACCCTCCAACACTACTTGTATCGAGATGATAGTCAGCTTTCTTGTTGAAAATTGGTGATTATTCTTGTCATTCTTCTCTGAGATTTTTTTGGTTTTTTCCACCCATCTTCTCTGAGCCTTCTTCAATTGTGGGGATGTGGTGGTCGATCACAATGTATGACCTTCTGTTGCATTCTCTTGATGTTCTAGGCTAGCAAAGAATGGAAGATCATTTCTTCTTACACCCCTGATTCAGATGTGCAAGTAGAAAACAAATTGCTAATCGAAATGCCTTTAGAGGATGCTACTGCAACACAGAAAAGAACTCCTTTTAATGTAGAAATGTACAAGGTAAGTTTTGTAACATTGGGAACAGGAAGGATAACTTAATTCTTAAATCTTAGAAGTAGGGAAATTTCTTCAAGAAATACTTTGGAGTTCCATGATTATTGAGATTGGTTTATCCTTTTGGTAGTTGTTCACATTTGTGTAATATAATTGGATTTTGAAAAAGAAGAGCTTTTTTTCTGAAGTAATTTGATACAAGAACAAAAATTGTATGTAATAGACTATTACATGTATTCACAGAACAGCTGTGGTTAAAGCAAATTGCAAATCAAGTAGCCAGTATATTATTACTACTTTAGTCTGGTTTTGGATTGCTATATTTACCTTCAGATTAAGGAAACTTCTTAGAATCCAGTGAGTCAGATATTTCAAAGGTTATATGGTAAAAAAAAAAAAAAAAAAAAGAATAATTATATGTGCAAGTTTTACTGGGGAAATGTACTGTCACGCCTTCAGCTTCTAGATTCAGTGTAGCAGTAGTTGCAATCAAAATATCTGCACAATGGTTTATGCAAATGAAAAATCTCTTTTAATATTTCACCTTGCTTAAAAATACTTTTTTGTTATTAATTCTGTTTATATTTGCTGTTTTCTTTTAACTGCAAAGTTTATTTCTTTCTAGGAGTTTAGCTCACCTGGCATTTATTTTACTTTATTTTGCTGTGTTGTTTTTTTTTTTTTTTCTGGTTTGGTTTTTTGCTTGTGCTTCAGATGCTGAATGGAGAACTAAAGCAATTGTATACTGCCATTACAAGAGCCAGAGTCAATCTTTGGATCTTCGATGAAGACAGTGAGAAACGGGCTCCAGCTTTTACATATTTCGTCAGAAGAGGATTTGTTCAAGTTGTCAAAGCAGATGACAAGAAAGGTAAAGTTACCTTAGAACTTTTTTAGAAGACTGTCAGGGCAGCCTAGTCATGCTTTCTTGCTTTTAGGCTGTATAATAAAGGTTACATTCCTTGGTCCCTTTAACAGTAAGCTTTGATAACTGCCCTTGCAAATTGCCATTGATTTTAGTGGCTCTTACTTCTTTGGGCTCTAAAGATCAATTGTATATGTTAATACATAAAGTCATTGCTAATTCTTTATACAATTATATATAGATATTTATATTTAAGTAATTTTTCCTCCATGGTAATGAAGGCTGTTCAAAGAAAAACATCCCAGCTAAAGGATGGGATTTTATAATTTCTTTATAAAATGAAAGAATTTGGTTTCTGTGAAGACAGTAGATTTACTCAGTTTGGTCCAAAAAACAAGCATGATCTTTAAAGGTCTCTCAAAATGAAACCAAACTTGTTGATTTTCAGTGCTGATGGAGAAGGATAAAATATATTTAACTCATAGTTACCGTTACTGATACAAGCACAAATCATATCATTATAAGGTGTTAATGCTTTTGGTACATCAGTGTTTTCTGTGGTTCTTCTATTCTCACACAAATTATTATGCCTGACTTTCTAGACTTAGATGACAGCATGTTTGCTAAAACTTCAACTCCAGAAGAATGGATTGCACAGGGAGACTACTATGCTAAACATCAGTTCTGGGAGGTAGGAGCGTATGTTTATCTGAAATAAGGATTCTTATCTATTCTGAAACACTTTAATTTGCATCTATAAAATTATCTGTAAGCCTCTAGTTGCTCTGTAGTGGTGTATCTTAGTTTGTGGTTTGTAGTTGTGTAAGTGTCTACAGACTATTTGTACATGACTTGCAAGATGCAAGCAGTCTGTCTGTAATTTTAAATTCTCAGCTCAGAATTTTGCACTCCAATGAAGCAAAAACATTTTCATGCACACAGATGAAAGGTGATGGGAAACAATAATGAGCAACAGATGGACTTGACTGGAATTTGTGGATCTAAACCACATGCTTGACAGTGTCATTACACATTGCTAGAGGAAAATGAAAACATTTCTAGGAAGTGTATTGATTTGGGTGATGATCTCAGAACACTTAGTTTTTCTAGACACTAATCAGGGATGGATGCAAAAACGCTCATTGAAGAACAGCATGTAAGAACCAAGGGAGCACTAAGAAAACCACAGAAAGAGTAGCAAAATGATGGTTTCATCCCTTAGCATTTAAAGAGCATGGAGATTTTGCATTCTTTCATTTCCTAAAGTTAATACAATCCAGATATGGAATTACAGTTAATGGAATAGAAGCGAAACCCAGCCAGGACAACACTATTCTATAAGGAGTTAAGGGATATCTTTCAATCAACAGCCCTTCTGCTTATGACTGATTTTAACTTCTCAGACATCACCTAGGAATATTATGGACTGCATACAAACAGGTCCAAGAAATTTCTAGTGCATGTTGAAGTTAGCTTCTTGGTGCAGCTACTAAGGAAGCCAACTAGGAAGGGTGCCCTCCTAGTGTTGTGTGTAAACAGAAAGGGACTTGTGGGTGCAGTGTGCTTGGTGGCTATCTTGGTCACAATGACTATGAAGTAGCTGAGTTTCAAATCAATGGTAACAGGAAGAAAATTGCCAGCAAAACTTTGACGCCAGGTATGAGGAGAGTAGACAGGGCTCCTGAAGTAGCTGGTTAGTAAAGTCTCCTGGGAATCTTCTTTTGAAGATGTTTGAATTCATGAATGATAGTCACTTTTTAAGATGCATCTCTTAAGAACACAGGAGCAAACAATTCCAAAGTGTTGGCAGTCAAACAAGTAGGGCAGAAGGTCCAAGTTGGCTGAGCAGGATTCTTCTAGAACTTAAACAGAAAAGGGAAGTGTATGGTCTTTGGAAGCAAGGACAGGCAACGCAGGAGGACAACAGACACTGTTCACCACTGTAGGGAAGAAGTACATGAGGCCAAAGCTTGATTAGAGTTCAAGCTGGCCAGTACTGTGAAGGACAACAAAATGGGAATTTTTTTTTAATGGATTAACAATGAAAGAAGCCTCAGAGACAACATAGGTCCATTACTTGATGAGGTTAGTCAGCTCACAAATAGGGATGTAGGCAAAGCAGAGACATTTGCTGCCTTCTTTGCCTTCTTCTTTAACACTCTTGATGTGCACTGGAGCCCTGTGATGGAGGACTCTGACTGGGGTGGTGTGATAAACTCCCAGATGACTCTAAACTTGTTCAAGACTTGCTGCTCTGGCTGGATGTGTCTTAAGTCTATGGGGCATTGTGGGATTCATTCTAGGGTACTGAAAGAGCTGGCCAATTGTATTGCAGGACCTCTCTATATTATTTTTTCAACTGTCTTGAGAGTCTAAGAGAAGTCCCAATCAACTGGATGCTGGCAAATGTCCCAGTTGTCCCAAAGTTTAAGATGGAAGACCCTGGTAATTACACACCTGTCAGTGTTGCTTCAGTGCCTGGTGAAAATATGGAGGTTATTCTGGGAGTTATAAAAAAACACTTGAGAGACTGCGTGAGCTGGCACAGGCAGGATGCAGGGAAAAAAACACAAAACCATGGATGAAAT
This sequence comes from Florisuga fusca, assembly GCA_038090715.1. NCBI lineage: Eukaryota > Metazoa > Chordata > Aves > Apodiformes > Trochilidae > Florisuga > Florisuga fusca. Next base: position 55,962,137 of record JAAWXA010000002.1, read on the forward strand.
GCAAAGAAGTAAATTTCTTTTCATTACATTGATAACTGGGGAATCTCTGAAGCAGCAGCTGGAGAGAGGCACACAAGCCCAGCAGAATTCGGTCCTTCCTAGAAAAAGTTTTCAAACCTGCTGCTTCTACCTGTATTTCAGGGATTCTTTGCAGGCATTGTTTTCCACTGTGCTTTGATCTTTCTCACAGCAGAGCAGGAATATCAAGCATGTTCAGCAGAGTGCCCCATAGTCTGTCACAGGCCCATTTAAACACAGACCTTCTACTTGTCAATCACACAAGACTGAACAACGTTTAGTTCGTTGCGTGTTTTTGACACCCCAGATGAAAGTTTCTTGAGTATGTTTATAGCCCTTCTTGCCAACCTGATGTTTTTCCAGAGGCAATGGAAGAGTCATTGGTCATATGATAGGATCACATGCCAATGCAGTCAGTCATTGGTCACATTTGGTTCATGAGAGGAAAGTAAGAATTAACCAACTTAATTTCCTTTTATGACAAGATCAATCATCTAGTTGACTGAAGAAAGACAGTAGGTGTGGTGTTTCTGGTTTTTAGCAAAGCTTTTAATGCTCTCTCCTCAAGTATTATCCTTCTGGGCAAAATGTCGATCACACAGCTAGACAAGTCCATTGAACATTGGGTGAACAATTGGCTGACAGGTCAGGGTCAAAGGGTTGCAGTAAATGAGGTTCTATCAGGATGTCAGACCCTCACCAGTAGGATTCTACAGATCTCAGTTTTAGGGCCAGTGCCCTTAATGTTTTTATAAATGGTCCAGACACAGAAATTATATGTACATCAAGTAAGTTTGCTGACAGTACTAAAATAGAAGGAGCTGTGGATTCCCTCAAGGGTAGAGAGGCCTTACAGAGAAGGATCTGGATAGAATAGAGATCTGGGCAATCACCAACCATATGAAATTTTACAAGGGCAAGTGCCAGGTTCTGCAGCTAGGACAGGGTAATCCTGGTTATGCATACAAACTGGGGGACAAGAGACTGGAGAACATCCTGGGGAAGGAGATCTGGGGGATTGGGTTGATGGCAAGTCAAATATGAGTCAACAGTGTGCCCTGGCAGTAAAAAGGGTCAGCCGTGTCCTGGAGTGCATAAAGGACAACATAGCTCATTAGTCAGGGGGGGTGACTGTCCCACTCCACACTTGCACTGGTGTGGCCTCATCTTGAGTATTGCGTGCAGCTTTGGGTGCTTCAGGGTAAGAACAGCAAACTGTCAGAGTGGGTCCAGTGGAGGGCGACCAACGTGCTGAATGGTCTCAAGGGCAAGACTTAAGAGGAGTAGTTGAGGTCACTTGCCTTGTTTGGGTTGGAAAAGGATGAGGAGTAAACACATCACAGTCTACAACTTCCTTAAGGAGGGCAATGGGTGCTGCTGATCTCTCTGGTGGAGAGGACATGAGGAAATAGAATGAAGCTGCATCAGGGGAGGTTCAGATTGGACATTAGAAAAAGGTTCTTCGCTAGGAGGGTGGTTGGTCACTGGAACAGGCTCCCCAGGGATGTGGTCATGGCATCAAGCCTGTCAGTTCAAGGAGCGTCTGGCCAACACGTAGTCACATGGCTTAGTTTTAGGTAGTCCTTTGAGGAGCAGGGCGTTGGACTCAGTGATCCTTTTGAGTCCCTCCCAACCTGAAATATTCTATGATTCTATGCAATACACTTTCGATACCTTTTTTGATCATGGCAGAAGAAAAGCTTCCATTTTTTTGCTCATAGCATCGTACAATTTTTGCATGGAGAACAGATATTTATAAGAAAGGAAAAATCAAAATAATCAGCTGCCACTGTGCAGACTAGCTTTATCTCCCCTTGAAAAAAAATTCAATTTCCTAATAGGACAAAAAAGTGTTTAGATAAAAATCATACAGCTGGAAAAAATCTAATCTTCAAATCTGAAATGTATTAGCTATATTATGTGCTAGTCTGTTTTCTTTGTAACCCTGATCTTTTCTTATCAATGCTACATTGTGAAGAAATTACCTGGTGAATTTGACAGCTCTAAGAGTGGCTTACAGTATGCAATTTCCAAACAGAAGCAAATGCCAAATTAATGGATAGAATAAAAAAATAATAGAATTGTAGAAGGGGTGAGGTGATGATAAAAAAGCCTTCATCGTACCGTGGTAGTTCCTGCTATTTCTCTTTAGCTTGTCACAGAAAGGGCCTGTTACGGTAAAAGCATGAATAGATGTTCCATGATTTTCAATTTAACTATACACACACTGTTTTTTCTAACTTCTATTATTCATATTGATGTGGTAGATGCCTGGTGACTTAACAATTAATGGTTTGGGCCATCATGCAAGTTGCACGTACTATTCCATCAGCCTGCCAGGTATTTTGCTTTCACTAGTTCCATGTAAAACATTGTCATTAAAATTCTATTTGTGGTAGTCACATGTGGACTGACTTTCTTTTTTTTGTCCTAAATATATACTGCAATTTTTTACCTTTCCCTTCTCCCAGGCCCCCTACTAGTCTTTGTTTTCCATTACAGTGGCTGTAACATTAAGTATTGCTTTTATTTGATAAACCATAGTCTGAATGCATGTGTGTGAACACTGCATGATTTCACTCCAGGTGGCAGCCAAATGTTACCAAAAGGGAGGAGCAGCTGAGAAGTCAAAACTGGCCCTGGCACATGATGCTGTTCTCAAAGTTCACTCAAAGAAAAGCAGCCCCAGGTAAGTGTAAATGCAGATAAGTGAGTGTCATTCTGTGGTGCCAGACCTCAGGGGTGTGTGCAGAGGGAGATTCCCACCACAGCTGTAGGACTGGACTTGGAGACAATGGAGTATTGCACTGAGGGAAGAACATCCCTGTGTAACACCAGAGGTTGGGGGCTGACCTACTGGAGGTAGGCAGAACTTCCTCCTACTCTGAGGAAAAGGACCTGGGAGTGTCCTGGTGGCCAACAGCCTGACCATAAGCCAGCTGTGTGCTCTCATGGCCAAGAAGGCCAATGCCATCCTCGAGTGCATTAGGAAGAGTGAGGCCAAGTAGGTCGAAGGAGGTTATTCTCCTCCCATACTCTGTCCTGATGAGACCACATCTGGAATACTGCATCCAGTTCTGGGCTCCCCAGTTCATAAAGGACAAGGAACTACTGGAGAGAGTCTGGCTCCAAGCCATTAAGATGACTGAGGGACTGTAGCATCTACCATATGTCAGGAGGATGGCACCAGACTCTTAGTGGTGTCCAGTGACAGGATAAGGGGCAATGGTTACAAACTGGTACACAGGAGGTTCAGCCTAAACATAAGGAAATACTTCTTTACTGTGAAGGTAACAGAACACAGGAATGGGCTGCCCAGAGAGGTTGTGGAGTCTCCTTCTCTAGAAAAATTCGAAACCAGTATGGACATGTTCCTGTGTGACCTGCTTTAGGTGATCATGCTCTAGCAGGCGACTTGGATGAGGTGATCTTCAGAGGTCTCTACCATTCTGTGAGAACAAGGAGTCTTCACATCTTTGTCAGTGGGTGGTAAAAGAGATGTAGGAAGTTAGAAAGCCTAGCACAGCTTCATCAGGATCTGGGGCACTGCTCCCTTAGGGGAATAGTGAATGCAGTTGTATGCTGCAGGCTGTCCAAACCAAACGTGGCCCTTTCAAAGAGCTTCCTGGTTATGTGAGAGAAAAGCATCAGGATTTGTATTACCTCAAGAGACTTTATATTTTTAGATATAGATAGAAGAGCATGTACCATCAGCAGGGTTCAGCTCCAGTTAATCCCACTGCATATTCACTTAACACAGAAGAAGGAATGGTGTTGTATATTGGGGAATAAAGCATCCTAACAAGAAGTGAGCTTTGAGGTAAAATCAGTGTTGGAATCTATCTAGAAAAAAAGAAGCAGAACTAGATCTGAACCAAAGGGCAGTTTTAAAGTTTAGTTTTTAAAGTTTAATTAATGCTCTCAGATGGACAAAAGAAATCAAGGGTTAGACAGGGGAGAAAGGCTGCAGTTTCCTGAAGAGGCTGAAAACCTGGGACTTGTCTCAAATAAGACTAGAAAAAACTTCATGGAGAGGACTCTTGACCTAAGTGAATTAATTCCTGTTCATGCTGTGGAGGCTGAAAACTAGCAGTGTTAGAGTGGGTAAGGAATGACTAGAGCAGAGAAAACTAGTACTGAAGGGAGAAGGAGGAAGGTCTGGAGAAATGTTATTGCTGGAGATAATCGAGGTTTTACCTTTTTAATTCCTTTTCATGCTAGTGGCCCAGAATAGAAGTATGAGGTTAATCACAACACTCCATGATTACTTGTTTATGAGACTGAAAAAAAAGAATCTGCAGCTTTTTCCAATCTTTCAGTTGGCTGTAACCTGGGATACTTGTCAACAGAATAAAAATTAAGGTGAAACTGAATATATTAGGATGTAACTTGACAGAACACATTCAATAATGAATCTGTGAAAGTGGCATTCTTGTTTGTAGAGGTATTAATGCTGGTGTGCAAGGCATTTCCTGTGTGCTCTATAATCTGAAATGCTTTGTATGATCCTGATCTTCCAAGCTCAAGAGTTATGAATTCATACTAGGTCTGGGAAGAAAATAGACACATGGTACCAGAAAGGCTGGGCTTGTTTGGTTATACAGAGGAAAGGCTGAGAACAAATTTGATGTCTTTAATGCCATTAGTACTTAACAGCAGGAAGGAAGAAGCAAATTAAGATAGAACTAAGAGAAGCAAGACAAAACCACACTAGTGTGCTTAGTTTGAGAATTTAATACATAATTTTAAAAATTAGCTTTTTACTGACAGCAGTGGAATTCTGGAATAAACTTCTGGACAGAACAGTGTGAGCCCAAAATATAACTAACTTTAAGGTATGTGTGAAGAATAGCACACAATGTCAGTGTTGATTCGATTCAGTCACAGATCATGTGATCCTAAACTGAATTTGGATTAATTCTCTTATTCTTTACAGGGAAAAACAGATGGAATATATGACATTGGCTAAAATTTACTTGGAATGTGGAGAACCAGAATTATCACTAAAGTGTCTGTTTCAGTCAAAGGAATTCCGGCTTTGTGCAGAACTGTGTAAAAAGTTAGGAAAGGTACTAAGTCCTCTAAACTATCTTCTTATCACTTTCCTTTTCCTGCAGCTTTTTTTCCTCTCATGTTACTCATAAGTTAATTGTATTTTTCTGTGACATGGTATTAGCTGAACTAGAACATCTCCTTACGCTGTGCAGTTCAAGAGGAAACATTTCTCACAGAATAGCTAGACGAGGAATGGAGAGGGCAATGATGCAATTATGCAGTCTAGATTTATTTCTTTGGCTTTCCTCAAACATCACCATCAGTCTTTTCTGCTTTGCAGTGGAAAATTAATTAATGACTGACTTCATGAAACTTAAAGGTGTTACTTCTTTCATTGCTCTGATGCTGTTGAAACTTCACTGATTACAGACATCTAAATGGAACCTAGAACCCTGCAAGGGTTCAGTAATGTACTAAAAATTTTCTAAGTGTAGGAAGATATTTAATTTTTTCTATTTGCAGAACATTTCAACTAAAAGAATGTAAAGTAATTGTTCTCAAATATTTAAAGTTTAAAATACAAGGTTAGGGTTCCGATTCTTCATCCATAAATGTTTAAATTAATCCTGTTGATACAGAGAAATTTGCAAGTCAGCAGAAGAGTGTGTGGTTTTTTTTAACAAAGCCAGGTGAATAAGAAGCATTTTGGAAATCCTGTATAATATCCTTAATTTTATGTTCTGATTCTTCAGAGACAAATATTTTGAAGGTTTTTACAAATTTGCTCACTTTTAATGATCACTTTCATATGTATTTGATTACATTCATATACTTTGATTACGTTTTATTATGTGTGCTTCTCTGAGACACCTACATGATGGAATTACTAAATTTATTCTATTCATGTAGTTTTGACTGGTTACAGCACTTCAGTTTAATTACTGACTTCTGCATTGCAGATGAAAGATGCTGCTGCTTATTACCAGAAAAGCCAGTGCTACAAAGAAGCATGTGAATGTTACGAACAGATTGAGGAGTTGGATTTGGCAATTAAAATATATTGTCAGGAAGAACTCTATGAAGAAGCAGCAAAGGCAGTTGAAAGGTATGTCTTCCAAGATGGTACTGGAATATAATTCTCTTTCCCATTTCCAAATTCAACATAATACAGCTGGCTCACCGTCAGTTTTTTCACAAGAGGTTTGGCTGGTGACTTTGTTTTATATAAAGTTAAATTAACTTTGTCAGAATTCTCACTTGGATAATAATAACATCAGGAAAGCATTCTATTGGATTTTCAGCTAGAACAGTGACTGGCTTAATTTTCCTGGGAATTTTTTCTAGTCTCTATTACTAGTCATTTATGTTCTTCTTCAGCCAGTCCTCTGAACTAGGTTTTTCTTGGTAAATGGGACATACACATTTCACAAGAGTACTAAATTATTCTCTCTTAAGAGTGAAATTGTCATAGATTTATCTACTTAGTTGCTGACTTCTATGAAGATTGGATATTTGGTTATATAATGCATCAGACATTATAGCAAATGGACAAGTTGTCCTTCTGACAGATTCTTGTTCCCAGACTCTGAGATAAACTTTTCCATACTATCTCCCCCTGTGCTGGCTCAGAGCAGTTTAGAAGTGCCTCACACTGTGATTGAAAAAACTGAATTTATTAGTATCTCTTTGACAGAACGTTGCATCTAGCACCATCTCTGTGACCTCATTAGCACATTCTTGCATAAATGAGACTATTTGCCACGCTTTTAATTACAGCTAAATTGATTGATGACTTTTAAAGAATATATACACCAATTAGAACTCCTTCAAGGTCTACAGTTATACGCTTTCACTGAAGTCCTTTGTCATGTATCTTTAATAATGTCAACTGTTTTTTTGAAAGACTAAAGCTTGTTTCATGTGTAGAGAGAGTCTGATAAAAAAGTTTAAGCCTTAAAGTCATGTTACCAACTAACATTTTTAAAAGATCAACCTCTCTAATTCATTCATGCAAATTCATCAGCATAGGTACCAGAATTTGCACTCCCACCTTTATCATAAAAAAAGATGATAATGAAAGGCTAATGATAGTTTACTCACCCATCAGGAAAAAAATTACTCATTGTCAGCATGCAGAAGAGAGTACTTCTGCAAGACTGGCTTAGAGAATGTCTTAATATTCACATCAGCCAATGATAATTAATAACTGAGACACATATCACTTGAAATAGTTGGCCTTTTTGAACGAAGGGCTTCTGGGGGCAGCTCTTTGTTTAATGTTTTGGAGGCTTTTTAAAAATGCAGTGCTTTATGTCTAAGTTACTCATCTATGGTAGTAAACTATTTCTATTTTGTCTATTATTTCAGATATGAAGAGATGTTAAATGCAAGAGGACAAGCGGTCTCTAAACTCTCATGTACATCAAATCAGTTGTATTTGGAAGCAGCTGCAAAGTACCTGAGTATGAACAGAACTGAGGAAATGATAGGAGTCCTCTCAAAACTTGATATAGAGGATCAGCTGGAGTTTTTGAAGTCTTGTGGATGCTGGCGCCAAGCAGCAGACTTACTAAAAAGGGAAGGGCGAGAGGAAGAAGCTGCAAAGTTAATGAAACAACATGGGTTTGCTCTGGAAGCAGCCAGCCTCACAGCTATAAAAGAGTTTCGTGCATCGTGTTTGCTCGCTGCAGCACGTGCTGGTGTGGATCGCTGTTCAGAATCGAACCTGGCAGACCTGGAGGTCATCCTAAGAGAAGCTCTTGAACTTTGTGAACAAACCAAGCAGAAGTCTGGGATTGCTGAGGCTATGTTTTTGCAGGGAGCTCTGAAGGCAGACTTTAAAAAGTTGAGCAGTGCATGCTGTCAGTTCCTATCTCTGAATCATTCTGCTGGTGCAGTTGAAGCTCTCTTTGCATTATCTCGCTGCAGTGCTCCCAGCCAGGACGTCCTTTTTCTGGCAACTCATGGCTTAAAGGCCCTTCTCAGTCTGGTCAGGGCTTTGAAGAAAGCAGCCACCAATGCAGAGAAAGATATGGTGAAGTTATGCTTTGCCTATTTTGGGATTGTCCCAACAGGTGACAGCTGCCAGGTGTCTCAAAGTGAAGCTGAACCCATTCTCAAGTTTTTGTCTGACAAGCCAAGTCTAAGAGAGAGGAAGGGAAAAGGTGATTTCTCAGTAAACACAGAAGAGGTAAAATCAGCTTTGATACAGCACTTGTTAGGCAGGTTTTGCTCTATCACCCATGAGTTACTGAACAAGCGTTACCCTGATATTTGTACGAAGTTCATTGTTGGCTTGACCTGTGAAGATAACACCTGTCAAGGTTACCATAAGCCTTTGTTTCGCCATGAAGCAAAGACAATACTACAGTGTAAAATGCACCTGGTGGCAATACATGGACTGCTATTGGAAGCCGTGCACACTTTCCCCAAAGAGCTACTGATTCAGTGCAAAAACTTTTACGTTCTGACTGCTGACAAATATGTATCATGCACAGCCCTCCTAGAAATGCTTTTTCCTAATCATTTTCATTTGAGAATACTGTCTGAGAACCCAAAGGCATGCAAAGAAATACTGGAGTTCAGTAACATTATTTCCAAACCCTGTAGATCAGTGTTGAAGGAGTACATCACATTTAAGTTTAAAAATGAAGACACTGCAGCCAGAAGAGAATCAACTGACTTGTGGCTAAGGGCCATGCAAGTTTTCATCTTATCTTCAGGATATCCTCAAGAATTTGAAAAACTTCTTTTTAAGGAAGAGGACGATTATAACAAAGAGCTAAACTTCATTTTGTCAAAAGCAAAAAACTCCACGAGTAATGGCCAAGGAAGAAAGGTCAAAGGAATAGAGGGCAGACACGGTATGTTGCTGCCTGACAAAAATGTTGAAAATGCAGGGACAACGCATTTGTGCTTCATTCGACTTCTTGAAAATTCCTTTGAGCAGTTCTATGTCCATAAGAACCCAGAAAACTGTAAAAGGTTTTTTTTCCGTTTTATGAATGTCCTCATCAAGAAATGCACAAGATTCCTGATTCCAAGCATAGGAAATACTGTGATGTTGTTGGAATTCCAGTATATTATCTGTTGTGCTGTCCTGATGCGCCTCTGCAAGAACATTACCCTCTGCTTTCCGAAGAGTTACATTGCTCTCATTCATTACTGGGAGTTTTTGTTCAGAAGCAAGGACAGTAACAAAGAACTTAAAGACACGTTTTCAATTATACAGGAGTATAGGCCAAAGGATGCATATATATCTGTACAGAATTTCAGACATCATCTCTATTATCTAGCAGAAGTTCTGTGTGGAGTTCATGGAAATTTCAATGTCCTTCTGGATGCTTTTGAGAATCTTGATTGCATAACTTCAGGGGAGGCTGAGAGAACTGTAGTGCTCTGCTTAGTGATGTTACTGAATGCTGACCAGGTGCAGAGTTCTAATTGTAGATCCCTCTTAGGCCGCCAATTCCCTCAAATCAAGGCAGTGCTGAAATTGATAAGAGAAGACTATCCCTCTAAAATGCCTGGAAGATTGCTAAGGGTCGTGGAGAAAGTGAGTGATGCTACACATGTAAGAGAAATTGCTGCAGGCCTGCAAGAGCTTCTGACAGAGCGAGATGAAGAACACTTAGTTGACTGCCGATGGAGGTGGGACTCTGCCTACACTCAGGGGCATCCACCCATACGGGGCATCCTGTATGAAAAAATAAACCTTGACAGATTCATGGCCTCTTTGGAGAAGACAGAACATGTTGATGAGCTAGAAAATGAACTTGGAAGGGTTCATTGCTTAGAGGACCAAAAAGATCCCCTGGAAGTCATTGCACTCAGCAAGCAACAGAAGCAAGAGCAGAAAGCATCTGCTCAACGCCAGCTGCGTCGTGTGTTCCATTTTGTTTCTCTGTGCATGAAGTGGAAAAGGAAGGCTTGCTCCAAAGCTGAGCCTGTTGCAATGGAAGGAGAGGAATTCTTATCAGAGATCTTCAAAAAGGCAGATATTGACCAAACCCAGTGTGACCTCTGTGGAGTCAAATTCATCCAGAACTCTGAGAACTATTTCAGCCAGACAGAAAGCATGGAGGCAGGCACTTCTGAAGCTGTGACACCAACAGAGGCTGGTGGGGAAGAAAAGTTGCATGCAGAAGGAAATGAAATTTCTGTAGGCAGTGAGGCTTACATAGAGCACAGAAACACAGATGAACACAGGAATAATAATGATGCCTACAAAGATTATGCTGATTTTTTCAGAAGACAGATTGATCCAATTATACTTGATGGTCTGAAAGTAGTGGAGGCAATTATGGAAAAGACTTCCACCCAAGACTATTTAGCATATAAAGAAGGCTCCAACTTACGCCAGAGAAAAATCAAAGAGAGTATTAAGAAGATTTCAGTTGCAGTAGAGGAAATCTATGAGAAAAAAGCCTGGGTTAAAGGTAGGACCTTTTCAGTTTTGTTTTAAACAGTTTAGTATGTCATTTGAGGTCAAACTTCTAGACCTGACACCACACTATTTGAAAATCTTAATGTGGTCAAGAGAAAGGTATTTGCAGATATTTCAAGTAGCTGAGGAAATGAGACAGTTAAACATATTAGCAAATATATTTTCACTTCTTCCGAACACAAAGTAATGCATCAGATAATACAGCTAAAGTGAATAGTGGTGAATTTTAATTAGCAGTAAAGTGAATTTTGACTACATGATCAGACATGTTGAGTTCTCTCAATTTATACAGGCGTAAAGCAGTTTGTTACATTAGACCAGGTCATCTTTACTAATTTTTCTATTTCCTTGGAACTAGAAACTCGCTGAGTTCTGCCAGCCATAGTAATGTGGATATGCAGGAGTAGAGTGTTAGGAGTACTTGGAGTCTTTGGTTAAGCATATCTCTGAGTAGTCTGCCCTTGGACTTGTAATTTTGCTAGGGCTGAACAAAAGTGGGTACTTATCTACAAACCTGTGGGGTGTCAGGCACTCAAAGGCAGCCCTACTATTAGGAAGTCCAGTCAGTTATGGTGCTCAAGAGATGTGTACTTCAGTATTTCGTTCCCCTCCCTCCCCAGATATGCTTATATCAGTATTCTGTGCTACTTTCTGCAAGCAAAATTGAATCACTGAATGAGTGGCCTAGGAGCTAATTTATTTGGGGTACTTGCTGTGGGAAAGTGACATCTTAAATCAAAACGTTACTGGCTTTAGTTGTAGAAATCCACCAACCCTGCCAAGTTGTCACTTTGCCTGTGATGTCTGACAGTAATGAAGAACTGTAACATTTGATGTGTTCATCAGCCCTGATCAGTAAAATATGTTAAATTTGTGGGTTGTGGTCTTCATGTGTAAGCTTAATCTTTACTCCTGCTGGAAAGCTTTAACATATGGATGAAGTCCATAAAGTTTTGCTTGTGATTTAGTTGGCTTTCTGCTTAATAAACCACGATAGAGTTGAATATTGTATAGTAGACCTAATTAGGTAATAGTTGATTTTGTTATGACAATTGTTTGATGAATGATACCTTGTTCTTCCACTCAGTGAAAATATATTTAAAGGAATTATTTGCCTTTGATCTTACTCTTCCCTCACTTTGTAAAAAGCATTTTTAACTTCTTAATGATGCAGTTAAGCAAGAAGTGCAACATCTTGGATTTATTGTGTTTGGCTTGTGTAATCCCAGAGGGGTAATGAAAGCCAGGAACTTCAATACCCAGAAACATATAAACCAGAATGTTTTCAGGAGTTTCAGGTATACCTTAAAAGGGACAGCATAAGGACAGAGCTGCTCCTCTGACAATGCTAGTAATGTTGATTTGGAATAGAGAGTAATACATACAGCATCTTCATCCCCAGTACTGAATTTGCCTGCATATGGTGACTGAGATTTCTTGCTTTGAGGTATCATCATACAGCGTAGCTCTGTGTAACTTCATTTTGTGCTTGGTATTTAACTGATGTTCATCTCTCAGCCAGTGTTCTCACTGACTGTTAATTGCACTCCATTTCAGCTGAAGAAATAATAACCAAACATGCCAACAAATTGTTTGCCACCACTGAAGAGGCTTGTAAGTGGCTGAAGAAAATGGACTCCCACAGGATAAAAGACGAAGGTATCTTTCTAAACTACACAGGTTTCTCTGCTGCCTAGAGGACCCTGTTCCTTAATGATCTTTTAGCATCACTTGAGTCCCCAAGTCAGCAGTGTTGTGGATATTCACTTACTATCTAGGCAACAAGAAAAGGGCACCTCCATAGGGGAACTCTGGAACCAACATGAGTTAACCAGTCTTTCCTTAGTGGCTCTTTAAAACAGAGCATGAGCCTTGCAGCTGGTTATAGGGTGGCCAGAATGGAGCAAAACTCCTCTGTCCCTCAGTGGATACCAGCTTGCATAAAGTATATGTGTGTGTGCACACAGGCAGACACAAATCTACATGTAACTATGGATATAGTGCAGTCTTCAGGATAGAAACTTGGGCAGGGGGAACAGAAAAGAAGCTAACTTCATTTCAGCCAGTAAGATAGTGCTGTTTCTTAACTCTGCTACAGCAGGGAGTTTATGGGCAGCATGCATCTAAGTTCTTTAAGACCAGCTGCCTAGGAAAACTAATCCTCAGGTTGCTTTTAAGAGTTGTGTGGAAAAAGTTGGTTTCTTTCTGTTCTCACTTCCGTTTCAATTGGTTTCACACCTAAAGTAGCATATTACACAGTCTGCTGCATCACAGTCTTCTGAGGATAGGTTTATGATTTCATTGTGCCTACCTCTGTGTTTAGCTTTAAGTATGTATTTAGGTGGTGTGGGATTGCAGCAATTGCATGGGAAGGCAGCAAGGAAGTGGTCAGGCTTACAAACTGCATGACATGTAAAGCATTAAAGTAGATGTGTGTTAGAGAATTTGATTGTGAATAAAACCTTGTGTTATGTTCCTGTTTCAAGAAAGATACAGTTAGTAAGATTACATGGGAGCTCTCATAGTATAAGAAGCCACATTATAGTCTGTCTTTGAAGTTGGTGTCTGCTGAAACAGAGCCTTGTGATTGGAGAGACATACTTTAAAAAGGCAAAATCAGTAACAGTAGAAAGATATTTCCAGTGTAAAAATTAATTACTAGTGCAGCAAGTGGCTTAGCAGTCTTTGCTTCCTGGTGGAGCTCTTAAACACATTGTAATGTTAAGCCAAACACTTCTTAAACATGAGTATACGTAAATTGAAGGCCTATTGCTGACAAAATAGCAATGACATAGCTTGTCATACTACTAAGAGGACAATGTGTTGGGGTTTTCCATTCTGCATTAATTTCTTGTTTTTAATACAGGTTTTGTGCATGATAGAGACTTGGAAAATGAAGTGGAAGATGAAAGCACAGCTTTTGAAGAACTTGTCCGTAAAAAACACGCAAGAAAAAAAGGAAAATGTGGGAGATTGTAATTATAAAAAATACACAGCTTCCTGTTCTATCTTGTTAACAATCTAACCTTAGAATTTTAGAATAGTTGAAAAATAGAGGGATGGGCTCAGGAATGGGAAGAGTCTGAGGAAAAAACAACTTATGCTATCATTTTTAACCACTTGCGTTGTGCCAGAATAATGAACTATAATGTGATGATAAAATTTTTAAAACCTGGGACAAATTTTTTCCAAACCTTTGTGGTATCTTGAAAGTTAACAAAAAAACCATGAAGAAACAAACAAGTAGGAAAAAAAAGTGTTTCTGCCTTATCTCAGGGGTATATTTCTAGTCAGTCTTCTTTTTTTCCTTCCCTGTTAATTTACATCTTGACTCTTCTGAGATGGAATATTATGAAAAATAGAAGGGTAAGTTCTCTGATTTTTAAGAGGTTTTAATCAGTGTTTGTAAACCTGCTATGTTATGAGTCTTGATTTGTCTAGAAATTTTTGGTCTTCAGGTAAGGTACTTACAATATCTGTTTTCTATTTTTATAGGCAAGAACAGTAATTTCTAAAGACATTCATATTTTTTACAGTGTATATACTTTTAAGTAGATACAAAAGTTTTGAATTATCTGTTTAATCAAATTTTGATACAAACTGTTCTGTAAATATTAAAATAGATAATCTTGCTTTAAAAGAGTGCTACACATTTTAATTGTTTTGTAAGCTTTAATTGATAAAAGGCCTTTTGTAATGTATAATAATGTTTTTATAAAACCTGTAAGATTTTTAAAATCACTTCATCTTGTCTTATTTTTTTAATGCTTTCTGAAAACCCTATGTCACTGATTGCATGAATGAGATGTACAGGTTGGGTCCAGAGTATCAGTTCATACTGATGCTGTTTTACTTCTGGGATTTTAGTGTTTCCAACATTCTGTAGTGTCCTTTAACAACATATTTTACCATTGCGTGGTAAACATAATCAGTTACAGTATTATTTAGTTGTTGAAATATTTTGTCTTGAAAGGGGTGCCACTTTGTATACATAACACATTGTTTCAATAATTACCTTTTGCCAAAAACTTAAGCTTTATTATGCTCAATGTCACGGAAAAGGGACATGTTACGTGGGTAAAACCAAACCTGTAGAATGGAGCAGAGTGGGTAGCAGTAATAGTTATGTATGGCTTTGTAGTTGCTGTTGTCTGACAGAAGGTTCTTTATGAACTGCTTTGTATTAAAGAAGCCTTGTTGCTCGAAGTACTTTAAAATCATACATTGATGAAATGTAATTTCAGTGATAGAAATCAAGAATTATTGAGAATTAGATCATTAATGAAACTGCTTTGGCTTTATTTTCTGTACTGATGTGTGTATTGCATTTGAGATACTGCCCTGAATAAGAAACTGTCCTGATAAGTTTTTCTGGCTTGAGTACTTACATTTGTGGCAGTAAATGCTACCCAATCTTTGTAAGGATAATTACAATTTTAAAATTCTTGCTGGCCAGAGTTTGAAGACCTAGGGATCATACTTTAAGAGGAAAATGATGCTTTAAACACTTTATTGCAAAACACCAAGCAAAGAGAAAACAAGAAGTAGGAACAGAAGTTATATTTTATCTATAACTTCATCTCTGGTACCCTTCTTTGGTGCAGGGGCCTATGGTCCTTGGTATGGTTCAGTACGAAGCACTGGTCATTCTCTGACTTTGCATCAGCACTCCCAGACAGAACTTATTTCAGTAGCATGTGAAATAATGACCACTGGCCAAAATTACTGGCAACTGAAATTTCAGGACTCATGGTTTCAGAGCTATAGTAGGCCAAGATGTCAGTAATGTTCAAGTAGAGATGGGAAATCTAAGTTGCATCTCCAGTCCAATGTTAGAGCTTAAAGGGTTTTTCCCCAATGATGGTATACATAAATAAACATAAAGCTTTCTTTTCCATGACATTCTCTTCAGGTAATAATGATCTGTGTGCATTAATCCTATTTGATCATTTAATTAGCAAAAAAGGTTGTCCAAATATGAACTTGGGGTGTTTTGTTTTGATTTTTTTTCTTCATTTAAAAATCTTTCTTAACCTTAGGGTAAGCTCCATTGTTCTAGAACCAGCTCATGCCTTTGACTCAAAAGGTTTACCAGCCATGAGAGGTGCCTTGGTATGTGTGAGATGCACATTGCACCGAAACCTTGAAGCCAAGGATGCAGGTTGTCAAGCTAACCCACCCACTGCTGCCTGTCTAAGCCATGTTGAGATGAAAAAAATTAGAAAAGGCTTCCAAAGCACAGAAACCAGTAACTTAAAATCCCTCTCCCTGGTGATACAAAAATGACATGTAAATGAAAAAAACTATGAAGTGTTTACTGTACTTGGAAGACAGGGCTGTTGCGTAAAAGATAACAATTCTCCAAATTCAAACCCTTCAAGAAAAAAATCTTGGTTGAACCTTGTGTCAATATAAAGGACTGTGGGAATCAATGGGTACTTGCCATCTTTTTTTTTCCTCTTAAAAGCCTTATGGATTGCCTGAAGTTTTATTCCAAAACACTTTCCTAACAATTAGCTGTTACAAAATCTGACTCAGAGAACCTCGAGCATTTAAGTGTTTTGCTATGTGTTCGCTTTCATTCCTGAAGGGAAGCCTTTTGCCTTCATGCTCACTGAAAATATGTGAGGGAAGAAAGTCTTACCTCAATGTGAATAAAATAAAAGTCTTTCCTGGTGGCAATCCCTGTGACATTATCTGCTGAAAACTGATTGTGAGGCTGCCCTCTCCAAAGGAATGGGGACCACAGCCATTGCTGCTGGTCTTCTACGTTTGCAGTTGGAGCATTCTGGTTTTGTGGAGACCTCCACATTGCAGAAGTGTCTCCTTGTCATGCTCTGTATTAGACTTATGGCACATCAATTATTCAGGCTTTAATTTAGAATGCAACTCAGAAATGTGTTAGTATACACCTGTACTCTTTATTTGCTTATCTGGTATAGTAAGCATGGGAAAATTTTTGTGTCTTCCCTAATGCCCATTTGTAAGAGCTGCTGTGGCAGGGAGTGGAAGAGATTACATATTTTATTTTGTAGTTTTCATTTACTACATTTTTACTCAAAAGTTTTCTGACTGTGCATGTACTGAAGTCAATATGAAACACTTAGAGTCAGATACTTAAATACCAAAGCAGATGCATTTTCAGAGTAACAGCCATTGCAAATACTCTTGTGAGAGTCAGAGCATTTATTTCAGTTTCTGAAGTGAACTTCTGATACCGCTTCCAGCCTGTGATCTGAGCATGGTATGTGTGCGTGTCTCGGTGGTGTGTATTCATATTGTCATCTTTGTTGTGTTGTTCCTGCTTTGCTGCAGTGATGCCTGTTGTGGTCATTCTGTACTGCTTGATCTGTGGAAATAGTGTTTGGAAAGAAATTGGTAGACACTTATCTACCCGCAGCCCACCTTCCATTTAGTCTGTACACAAAGTTTCATGGTACATGTAAAAGATGCAACTGCTAGGGATTCAAATAACACCAGTTCTCCGGACACCGTCTGTCATAAAGCTCCAGACATGCTTCATGAGATCATGGGATGAGGTTTTTAACCTTCGTACAACCAGGGATACAACATTTGAGCTGTTTAAAAATTGCCTGGTTCCCTAGAAATAGGCTAGAGCAAAACACTACAAGGAGATCTGTCTTGGGAGGTGAGATACCCTGAGCTCTGAGTTACTCCGGTGTTAGCAATGTCCCAGTCAGAGTTAGTATCTACTTAATGTGGGGCATTTTATATGCATTGTGCAGCCTTTCTCTCAGGAGTTTACATTTCTAGTAGTTTTGGGCAGAATCCCCCAAAATAAAAGAACCCTTGAATGTGGAGCTGCTTAAAAGGACTCTGAAGGAGAAGTAGATGTAATATGTGAGTAGATGACTCCTATTTTCTATGGAGGAAGGTGGATACCTCGGTGTGGGATACAGAACAAAAGAAGACTGAGCTGAGAGGCTCTGGTGATCTGAAATAGTGTTTCAGATGTCAAGGTCAAAGTGACATTACCTTTAAGGGAAAGAATGCTGTTTCACAGCCCATCCCCATCGTGATGAGGCTATTCCTGCCCTTTCCTCCATTAAATGCTGATACAAATGTTGCTTCCGTAGCTCCATCAATTTTTAGAGTTGGAAGATTTTAGGACAAGTGGTGCTTTGCAATTTTACATGATAATTTTTCACTGAAAAGTGCTTGTGTAAGTTAGTAGTGCTGTTACATTTGTTTGAACCCTGATTATCAGGCAGATGTGAAGCATACAAATACTTTGTTGCAACAAATCACGAAGAACTACATTTTTCACAGTTCCTAGATACAATATGGTCAAGTTTCCTTAAAGATGTGCTTTGAGCAGCTAGCGAAGAAATCTTGGCTGGAGACCTGCACAAAGAACAAAGGGATCAAGTTGAAGTGAGTAAGTAATGAAAATGTCACTATGAATATGTCTGCTGTTCAATCTGATGCTATTCAGACAAGATTAAACACCAGCTGATAGGAAGGAATTTCCCAATGTTTCATTCAGAGTTTCTCAGCACTCTTCACTTTGGCTGGAAGAGTCATTGGTGTTTAGAAAAGGAATAAACCTGTAGTACAATGAGCTGTACCTGTGAGCTTGGCTATTTAGAGCTCTGTCCTCTGCAGCAGTCTTCATTTAGGGGGAGAGAAAATAAACTTGAGTTGTCAGGCAGAATATTTTTTGTGTTGGGAATTAAAATTAGATAGCTGTTTGTTACCAAGATGAATATGGGTGTGGAGTGAGGAGAATTTTGGCTGTTACTGCCATCAGCCTTAAGGACATAAGTCCTTCTTCATCCCCTCACCTGGCCCATTTTGTGTTGTCTGGTTCAGAAATAGCCATCTCTGCCTGGTTTTGTTGGAGGATCTTTTTGAAGCTGTTGTGGCTTGTGAGTCATCAAGCTGAAGATGCCAAATCTTCAGTAAGCAGTATTTTGGGGACCTAGGTTTGACAGCCTCAGGATCT
Source organism: Florisuga fusca (assembly GCA_038090715.1). Classification (NCBI taxonomy): domain Eukaryota; kingdom Metazoa; phylum Chordata; class Aves; order Apodiformes; family Trochilidae; genus Florisuga; species Florisuga fusca. The sequence goes on from JAAWXA010000002.1 coordinate 55,980,562, forward strand.
CTTGAGCTGCTGTCAAGATTGACTCAAGCTTGTCTAAGGGTGGAGTCACCACTTGGAACTGTGGGTTGCCATTCTGAAACTGGAAAACATTCCCTGCTAGGTGTAATGAGCATGAACTGTAATCACCTGGCTATGTAGTGTGGGCCCTTAGCTGGCATCAGTGATGCATCTGCTTTTTTAGTTGAAGCCTTTTGATAGGAGCAGCTGAAGCACAATCTGAAGAAGCTGCATCCTTATAGAAGAAAGGACAAAAATCTTTCCCAGTTCAAAGCTGTACTGTAGACCTCCATCTCCATATTCCTGCTAACAAAAATTGGGGGTAGAGAGAAGAGAAAATACTGCTTACTGATGTTTGTCTTCCAGCCATCCCCATTTGGTACTCATAATGCAAAGATTACTAAAAACTAGGTGGAAACGTGGAGTAAAGATACCTGCCTACCTAGATTGACTGACTGACAATTGTACATACTTGGGAAAGATAGTGCTTTTGACTGTTCAAATTCAAAAAAGTCCAGAACATTACAAACCTTTCTCTTTATGTAAGCTGCAATATTCAGAATGAGAATGAAATTGGGAGGTTTTACCTCAGTGATAAATGAAGCAATATCTCCCTTTTTCATCTAATCGCTCTTTTGCTTTTTCTTTAAGTAGTATCTCAAGACCAGCCCTTGAGATCTGGACTACAATACTGTCTGAACACGAGTTTTTAGTTACACATGGTGGATTATCATGTATTTATGGCCAAAAAATTTCCCCACTCCTCATAGTTCCAGTTCCACAGATTCAGAAGCATCGCACTCTGGCTTAAAACCAAATTATTATGGTGTATGTTTAATGAATTTTGATGCTTTCTACATACTTTGTTTCCTGAATCTTTTAGATAGGCTCCAGCCAAACCTAGTTTTCCTCCCTAGCCAGGGGTGCTCACCTTACTGCTTTCTTTCAAAGAAGCAGAAAATCTGAAGTGAGCGCTTTCTTCCAGGAACCAGGTATTAAAGCAAAATACCAATTAGTCACAAGACTCAGGATTAAACCTCAAAATCTGGAAATAATGAGGCATATGACTGAATTGGACTATTTGTGACAAGGAAAAGAGAAAGAAAAATAATATTTATTGTTGTACATCCTCTGTACTGTAAGAGGTAGGGTGGAGGTGATCAGCAGTGAACACCATGTGGGCTTTTGTAGCAGGTTTTTAGTCAGTACCTAATAAACCTCTGTAGAAGCCTCTTCTTACATAGGGTGTTAGCTAAAAAGCTATGTCATATTTGAAAGTTGAAACACTTGGGCAGTGGGTGTGTGTGGAGGAGAGAGTGGGATCATGCTGTAAAAAGTGCTCCCATTTTTAGCCAGACAGCATTTCTGCAGCAAAGAAAATCTCTCCCTCTCTCCAACAGATGGAGGAGAGGTGAGTGGGAGGGAAGTTTGGAACTGCTTTCTGTCATTTCTCTTCGCTCACTGCTTCAGCTGCAAGGGAGGAGGGTGCATGAAATACTAGTCGATAAAAGGGTGAATTAAAAAGTGCAGCAACATCAAGGAGGTAGAGGCAATTCTCCATAATTATGGAGCAGCTTCCATCTGGGACTGTCAAAATGCTTTACAAACATTAGGCAGCTGAGCTTTATGATATCCCTGTGGACAGGTATTGATCATTCCTATTTAGAGATGGAAACAAATCAGGAACAGAGAGCATGAGGAAAGCTTTAGGTGCACAGGAATATTGATCTGTAGGGCTGGACCTCGTGCTATTAGTATCTTCTGCTCCCAGTCCCTGTACGTGGTGTTCAGACTCGGGCTAGCTGCCTGACATTATCACTGACAGTTGTGTTTGTGCCTGACCCAGCCTTCCCTTGGAATACACTTCTGTTTATTTTTCATCATCAGGCTTAATTTACCTGTCATGTTCATTAGAACTGATGTCTTTAAAGCTCTCCTGGAAAATGAGTTTTCTCTTCTGAGAATGGCAGAGAAAGAATCGTTAAGTAGAGTATCTGTACATTTTTGACCTGCGATACTCAGGTTTCCCCCACCCAACTGTTTTAAACAGGAAAATAATAATTTCTGGTCATCTGTTGCAATATAAATTAATGAGCTTTCCACATTTCCTCCAAAAAAGGACTGCTTCTTTAAAGCAATGTCAAAATCCTGGTTACAGGAAGATAGGTATTTGGGTGAAAAGTTTAAACTTGAGCTCAAACAGATCTGTAAGTTCTGCTGTCCATGCACTGGAAGTAACTATGTGAGTACACCTGCACCCAACATAAACCCTTCCAGACATATTCTGATCTTACTTGTACTGGTGGGAAAGGGGACTAAATTGGTAAAAATCTGATTAATTTCATCAGTAGAAAAGGAAAACAAGAAAAAACATAGTCATAGCATTTTACTCCTAGTGCAGGGCAGTCATGTCTTAATGTACAAGCTGAGGCAGACCTTCTGAACCACTCTGACCTGTTCATCCAGTCACAAATCAAAAAAAAGGGGTGTTCTTTCACAGTTTGTCTGGCCATTAATAGTACTGAGCTGCTGGGGAAGGTACAGAGCAATGAACTTTTTGCTTTTTCAGGTTCTGGAAAATGTTTATTCTTGAGGCTAGGAGAATGTGTCTCCATGCATATGAGGATTTCTGAAGCCAAGTTTCTGAAACCTGAGCAACCTTATTAGGTGAAGATGTCCCTGCTCATAGGAGAGGGATTGGACTAATAGCCTGTAAAAGTCCCTTCCAACCCAAACCATTCTGTAATTCTATGAAATGTTACCCTATTTGGTTGGTTTTCTTCCTGAGGTGATTCTGCTACTTTTGCACAAGGGCCTAGTGTTCTGCCTGCTTGATTAAATACCCAAAACATGGTTTCAGCTGGTGGGTTTATGCTTTTTAGCTGTGATACCTCAGACCAATCAGTCCTTTTTGTTCCTGCCTTGCTAAAGGGGGGTTGCAAAATACGTTCTGCAAATGTCTAGCGTTCATTGTCTCACTATTTTTATAACTGCAAACTATTTGTGTCTTTAATGCTGACTCATAAAGCAAGGTATTTCACTGAAGCTGGATGGGAAATGACCATGCATCTTTTCCAGCTTATTTGCCATTTCATTTTTTTGTTCCTCTTTGAGGATATCTGTCCTACTTTAGTCTTGGCTGATTGCTGTGAAGAGATAAAGAGCCTTTAGCCAAAACAGCTTAATGTAAAAATAAGAGAATTCTTTCGCTTCATTTATAAGAAAAATATCTTAAGCAGAATGAAAGAGCACTAACTGACCCTTTTCCAGACTAACTTAGAAACAAAAAAGCTAAAATGCAAATTTGATGGTTTGTTTTTCTACCTTGGTATGAAAAGACAGAATAAAACAATGGTGGCTTCAGGAAGACATGCAACTGGGCCATTGTTGTATTTTCTACTAAAATCTGTTTACATTTTATGACCTGAATATTGCCATAAAAATGTATATTGCAGATTAGATTTATTTATGAAATTCTTGTAAATTACACCTTGGAAAAAGTCTGTAGTTGTTGACAGTTTAAAAAGACAATTAAATAGGTGATACCACCTCTAGTGATTTTGTGCATAGAATTTGCTGAAGTAATAAATTATACGTACGTAGCCATATTTTTTGCTACATGAAAAACTAAATTCAGTGCAAGAACCATTAGAATTTGACAGATTAAGTGGGAGTTGAAACCTGGGTGAAGAAAATTTGCAATTTAATGACAAAACCTTGACGAGGAGAAGTTAACTTCCCCTTCTTGAAGGGCAGATGGTCACAAAGAATCCTTATTCAATTAGTTTGGACTTCAAAATACAATTCAATTAATGTCCTGTTATTATTCATACTATGCCATGTAATTATAATTAATTGATGGAAGCATATCAAGTTTTCACCTTTTATGTGTAATTGAAATTTCCATCCAAATGAGCTTAACACGAATCATGAATAAAAGGAATTCCCTTAGAAATAAGCAGCATATCTGTCTTTCTCTAATTCAGTCTAAAATTTAAATTACCTAATTATACGTTCTCCTAGCTACCAAAGGAAAAAAAAAGTACCAGATTTAGCAAAAACATCTACTTACTTGCAAAACAGCATGTCTTAATAATGGCTAAAAGTGAGAATCAATCATCAGAAAAATAACTAAGTATAAAAACTGTGAGGTAAGAATAAAGCCACATTTTGAATCAGGATGTGTTCTTTGCTGAACTAAATCATGTTAAAATTAGCTTTTCCAGCCTTATCCATATGTTACCTTTCTCTCTGGGCTCTTGTGTGCATTTGATGGGAACTGTGTTGGTGAATTTAATTTGGTTAGGTTTTCTTTCTGCTTTCAGTTGAGTAATGAGCAATTAATAGATCACCTCAAATGATGTGGTGATCTCAAGTGTACATCTTTCACTCAGTGTGTCCGGTGAATGTGTTAAGCACTCAAATAGTAGGTACTTGTCTCCACAATGTAATCCAAAATCCTCTGTTCAGAAATATATGTGGTTCATGTAGAGAATGAAATTCTTCAGGATGCAATCCAGTGCAGCCACTACACTGACTTATGAGATCAGCTAGAATGTACAGCTGCTTCAAGCTAGGCATGGTGAAATAATGGAGAGAAAGATGAACCTCTTCCTGAGGTGCCTTGTTGTCTTCATGGAATCCATCTCTCTCAAGCATCTTCCTGAAACTCCATCCTGAAGACAACACTGAAACGCTGGGAGTATTGGGACACAAAATGGGAGCACAGTCAGCCTCTTCCTCACTCAGAATATTCAGACCAGCAACTCCCACCTTGAGGCTATGACACAAAGCCAAGCTGGAGACAAGGTTCCCTCTTGGATCTGGCCCCGTTATTCAAAGAGTCATTAAGAGATTTAGTGTGTGAGAGAGGGAGGGGGGACAGGGACCAAGACCTTGCTGCCCAGTGCTGGGGTCACTTGGTGATGAAGCCCACTCACCTTTCAATGGTTCTGCATTTTACACTAAACAACTTCTGGAGAAAAGGAAGGTGGCAAGAGCATCTAGAAGTGGCAAAGGGGAAGGGGAGATGCTCAAGAATGTGTTTTTTATTTGGTAAACTTCAGTCTCACTTCTCTGACTTTCAGCTTTTTCTTAAACCTGGCTCTTGGTCACTCTCCTGCAAATTTAGGATTAAGAGCCAGCACTGCTTTGTTTCTCAGCACACAGATACTAATTGTTTCCCTTTGGATTTATGCCACGCCATTTAAAAAAATAAGCAGTGAATAAACAAAGCTGTAAGTCATGTGCAATCATCCCCAACCTACTGGAGTTATTAACAGAACCCACTCATTGACTTTATAAGAGACAGATTCTTTAAATTTGTACCTGAAAAAGTGGCCTAAAAAAAAAGCAGGCTCAGACTGTATTTTAAAATAATTTTAGTTGAAAACTTCCAATATTTACTACACTGTGATTCTACCTAAATATTCCTCTTTTGTAGTGCTCAGTGAACATTTAAAACTGCTAAGTGGGTAATGTTTCCTCCCGGTACTTTCTATGCCCCTGCAATATAGGTGCATATGTTACAGTAACAGACATTTGATAAAAATTTTAATTGTTTTAAATGTCTAAATTGAATTAACTCCCATCCCTGCTTTTGCTCTTTCCCACATCGACTTGCTGGAGAGGCAATTTTTTGTTAGTCTCATTTTTCAAGTGCACTTCACACTCACCACAGGGCAAGAAGTACTGAGCAGAGTGAAGTAATGGGTGTAACTCCTTAAATCTTCTAGTGGAAAGGCCAGGGGAACCACTAGCCTGCACCCTTTTTGGAACATAATGTTAAAGACAGTCCTGCATAAACTGAATTAATTTCCTCATCAGTGTTTCTTGGGTGTTTGTCACACAAAGCAGGCAGTATTGACATGACCAACGTGTGCATTGGCACATGTATGATAAAGGTATTTAACATGTTCAGTATTAAGAAAAAAACCCTGAAACTCCAGATAATCTAACTGAATTAACTGAAGTAAGTACAAGTTATACAGGGATTGCCTGTTTCCTCCTTAAAAAGCAGAGTCTCTAGATTTATCCCTGAAATGAAAAAAATAACCCATAAAAGCATCTCATCTGTTTGGTTTCAGCAAATGAAATAGGAGTTTTTACATATTTAGTTGAGTCTGACTTGCTCTTTTATCCATTTTTGCTGGCAAAACTCAATCGATCTAATTACTCTCTGACAGAAAGTTGGTATGTTGAGTCACATTCTAATTTTCACACAAAGATCTAAGGTGTGGCATATTTCAACACCAGCTTCACCTAAGGGAAATGCATTCTTAGAATACATTTGACAGCCTTAAGGGCGACTTTCAGCACAGGCACAAAGGATAAAGCACCGGCTAACAACTCCCATCAAGTTTCATTGTAAACTTCACTTCTTTCTTCACAAAACCCATCAGAAAGATTCTGTATTTGTATCCAGGTAAGTAAATAAAAGACGTAGCTGGTGAGATACTGGATTTTTCATTTGCAGTAGCCTACAGATACTATCCACAGGGTTTTAGTGATGATGTGAGTAAGTTACCTGGGTAGCAAAATACTGTCCCCAGGCTCCCAGGCTGCGAGCAAATTCTCTACCAGAGTCCCATTCCTAACAAGCGTAGAGGGATTAGAAACTATTTGCTTACTTTGAACTGTTTCACTCCTGCTTCCTTACTTGAGAGAGATTTATGGATTGTTAAAGGGAGGGAAAAGTGATGTTTTCAGAGACATTTTTGAACTGAACTTAAATTTTTTGAGTGACGTAGCATGTTTTCTAGGCAAACTACTACTTAACTCTATGAAATGAGAGGCAGCTGGCCCCCACTGCTCTGTGGTGCCTTTATGTGAAATGAGGTGCCACCTGTGGTTTTCTGAAGTGATCTGCAATAGATTTAAGATGGCTTTCTGAATTTTCTTAAAGGGAAGGAAATTGCCACCTGTTTTTCCTCTTCTCAGCTTTTCATCATTCAAATGTCAAGCCTAGTTTTCCTTGGTTTAGACAGAGACTGTGAGGAATGCTGGCAAATGTGAAAAGTATAAATAAAAGGCTGTAGCCATCTGTAGCCATTACAATAAATACATTGTCAGTGAACTTAATATTTATCCACATCTTCTCCCTGAGGAGACTGAAAAAGCTTTCACGTCAATGCACTGTTACTCATTATTGCATGTACAGAAAAATTTCATCCCTTTCAGCAGGAAGAAAGCTGGTCTAGTCTTAGGTCTCTTAGTTCAAAACCATTTAAAATCTTAATCTAGCTGCTTAGGAATGAAATTTCAGTGGAGGTCTGGTAGAAAGGTGCTCTTCATTTCTTGCAGAATGGTGAATTGTGAATTTAACCCTGTAACTGTTTCTGCAAGAGTGCACCTAATGTTTCAGCTTGAACTTCCTGTGAGAACAAGGTCTTTCAAATAGCACTGGAGAGTGACCCTAGAGAATAAATCTGTGCCAGGGAAGGAGGGACAGAAAAATTTTCAACCAGAAGAACATGCAAAGATCTGTTCCAACAAGATGTCTCTGAGACAGAGGCACCTCTGATCTGACTGAGCTGGGAGGAGAGATGGGGGGGAATTGTGCCTGTATCATTTAGTGTGTGACATGTATGGGTATAAGCAGGGAAAGGAGATTGTTTCCCTCTTGACCTAAAGAAGCTTATTACTGTGTCTGAAGGACACACAGCAGAGGAGAGGCTACACAAAGCAAAGTCCTCTTGGACAAGTAGCCATGGTAGCCTGAACTTTTTCTCCGCTTTATTTCGCTGCATCACAAGGAGAAGGGCAAAACCAGAAAGAACCTGCCTTGTTGCCATGTGGCTGTATGCTAAAACACATCCATTACAATCATAATAAAGCACTTAACTGCCTGCTCTTGCCTTTTATATTTCTCCTGTCTTTGGGCACAGGTAGATTGGCAGCTATATAGAAGCCATTTCAGCTTCCTCTGTGTTCTCTGGAGTTGAGGAAAGTTCATTTAGGCCAAGTTCATCAGGAAAGTTCATTAGGAAAACTAGACACTTTCTGATTATTTTTTTCACCTTGTCCCATTATATGCATCTTATCTGTTCTTGTTTTGCAAGCTTAAGTTAGGAAACACAATTAAATTAATGTATAAAGAACTCAAAAGCCTGTAAGTAATGTAATACCACATATGGCACAGGAAGCAAGGGAAAGCACTTATCAAAAAAAGGTGGCAGGACTTTTAAAGGGCTTCTCTGAGGGGCCAGAACTGATGCCATGGGCTCGTTTTACTGTGTTCCAAAATTAGGAGTGTCTGTGCTGTGCTTTGGCTCCTACTAGGCTACTCCTAAATGAGTGAGATTTAAACAAGTTGTTCTGTGAGCAGTGGGGACTAAGCAACCCCAGTTCCCTATGAGTTGTCCTTTGCATCCAATTTTTTACCTCCCTCTGCTACACTTTCCTCCAGTTTGAATCCCATCAGGTCTCCACCGTGTGCTGCTGAGGTAGCAGCTCTTCAGCCTTGCCCTGAGAAGCAGGACCAGGGCTAATGCAAAGCTACCCATGGATGAAGTCCCATGTCCAACTGACTGTCAGAAGTTTTTTATGTGAAGAGCAGCTACATCCTAGTTGCTAGGAAAAATAATGTGGCTTGTTGTGTGCTAGCCAGCTTTCAAGTTTTCACAAAATGTACACATGACAGAGGTATTTTCCTCTTGTCAGTTTTGGTAGAAATTAGCCAGTGGTTTCGAAGTTGTTGGGTGAGGAGAAGGAAAGTGCCAAGTAAGACAAGTGGAGAAAATAACAGCCTCAAAGTCTTTCTTTCTTGGTAAGTCAGGCTTGAAACAGTTAATACCAGTATTGGTATTTGTCTGCTCCTTCTTCAGCCTGTAATGTTGGTATTTGCAAGATACTCAATCAGGAGGACTGAGCCTACTGTAGCAGAGGCTTCAAAACAATCATTATTATATTGTAAGATTAATAAAGAAAATAATTTTCCCAGAACAGGTTCTCCTCTTTTGGTTCTCTTCTTGATTTTGTGTCTTGTCCATCAAAGTCCAATATAAATAGCAACTCTAACCAGGGTTCCCAAAAGTTATGGAGTGGCACCAGTTGTCCTAAATATATAGAGAAGGAACAGCTGCTGACTGTTTTTACACATAATCTTCCTTTAAATGTTCAAGGGTGATTTGCAATACAATGTTATTACTTATACTTCATTAATACCAAGAGGTCCTAGCTGAAAGTGGAACCTGAAAATACTATTTTTTGTATCCATGTGCTATACGAAATAATTCTGTCCCCAATTCTGCTCTGTGCCTTTCCCCAAAAATATTATAGCTAATTTGGCAATGAATAGATAAATATAGAAAATTGTGCAAAACACTTGGGATATGGCTTTGCAGTATTTATTCACTTCTGTGCAAGGTTGTTAAAATCTTTGTTGAGACAAAGGAAAAAAAGGGAAGAAAAAGCTGAGTTATTTCAAGGATTCTGCTTCATTAGTTGCCTTTCAGACATTCATGAATTGTCATGCTGCTGTGATCTCTTTTGAAAATTATATTCTCATTAAGTATATTAATGTTTACACTGTCTTTAGCATTCATGTGTGAACACTCTGTGCTTTTACCACAGGATTGTCTTGTATCTTGGCTTTTGTCAAAGTGATGTAATTTTTTCCCAGCCATATTCCCTTTTTTTTAGTATACTTTTCTCTCTTATAGGACTTGTCTTAGATCACAAGTGGTCTTTATTTCCCCATTCTTCTGAACTAAATAGCTAAATGGAGACTCTGTGGATGTGAAAGAGGTTATGAGTCATACAAACAAAAATATGTTACCTTCTCCTTGGGTGGGCTATTATCCATTAGAAACATTCTTATTCCATGTGGTTTAGTCTTGTCCTATTTTCTTATTATACCTGACAACCTGCAATTGAATGAAGTGTAATTTTGACCCAGCTCATAAAACTGTTAGACCTCCTTGTGGCAATGCATTCATAAAATTTCAGGTTCAGAAATATATTTCATATCACAGCCTCTTGATATTACTGTTCTATCATAGGATCATAGACTGGTGTGGGTTGGAAGGGCCTTAAACATCATCTAATTCCAAACACTTGCATGGTCAGGGACCTCCTACTAGACCAGGTTGCTCAAAGACCCATCCAACCTGGCCATGAACAATTTCAGGGAAGGAAGGGGCATCCACAGATTCCCTGGACAACTTCTTCCAATGTCTCACCATCCCCCCAGTGAAGAATTTCTTCCTCATGTCTAAATCTACCCCTTGGCAGTTCCAAGCCATTACTCCTCATCATATCACTAAACGCCATTGTAAAAAGTTCCTTCCCAGTTTTCCTCTTGTCCCCCTTCAGATACTGGATAATAATATGATGATAAGAGATTGAATAGATTGAATAACTGGGATTGCAAAGCAATCTTTTGGGGGTTAGGGTAGCAAAAGTGAAGGCAAGTTACATGATCGGAATTCTCCTTCTTCCTGTTGCAAGGGCTTTAAATTTCTGTATGGAGGTAAAGGATGGTGTCAGACTGGCACTGTTATTTCTGGTTCACTGATCTGTTATTCCCACCCATCTTTATTTTTCTGGTGTTATTCCATTTCTACAGTAAAAATACAGACATGATTAGTAAGTAGAAATTGGCTGCCTCCAAGCCTGTGAATTGTGTTATTTTAAAATGTAACTGTACAAACACTGTCTCACACTGTTTGCAGCTAAATTCTGTGTTGCCTGAGCCATTAGTGACAATGAAAATTGTCTCTCCCATAAACTGAGGTTACTCTTAACTTTAGATGAGAGCATGAAAAAAGCTGATATGTAGCAACCAGAGGTATTCACAGCAGGGGGAATGTTGAAATTTATAAGCAAGGAAAGGAGCATATTTTTAAAGCTGTATCGTCAACCAGGGAATTTGGCTTCTTAAAAATCCATGAGCTTATATATGTATGTATGTATATGTCTAAATACTAAGGCACTTTCAAAGAATGCATTCAGCATCAAATATTGCAATAATAACGACAAATACTGAGACACAGAAAAGTCAGGCAGTTTGGGTTCTATTTCTATTTCTATTATTTCTTTTTCTATCTCTATTCCTGTTGCTACTGCTATTCCTATTTCTATTTGACTTGCTATGTGACCCTCACTGAGTCATTTTCTGCCTCAAATCTTCACACTTCTAATATTCATTTAGGATGACAGAATAAATTTTATGCTCCTTAACTGTTTTTCTGTGGTTCTACGTTTTGGTCAGCTCACCTATTAATGAAGTTCCTACGTGCCTTACATCATTAATGAGGTTTCACTGAATGTTGATGAGATTTGAGATACCTGAATGAAAGGCTGTATTAGTATATAAAGTGTTCCCCTTGATAAGTGTCAATGACACACGTGCCATTCTGTGGGTCTTCCCAGGAGGCAAGAATCATAATCCTGTATGTATTACTTTAGCACAGGTAAAGTACAAACCCAGAAGGCTGTTAGGCAGTCACAATTTTTACTCATCTAATACCAGTGAGTCTCTCTTAAAATAATACATGAACAATTTCTAAAACAAGTAATTGAGAATTATCATACATCAACAAAACGTTGCCATTTATAATACGCCTATTATCAATGCCCTTTTCCAGTGCAGCTTCTAATTATCTGAATTTGACACTGATTAAGTACATTAATGACTTAGAAACTGAAAAAAGGCAGTATGTTCGAGGAGGATAATGCAACTTACTTTGTTGAACCCATAGTGATTTTTTTCTAAATATGCCCTTTAAAGTTAATTCTGAAAAGAAGCACAGAATTCTGTTCATTACTTTTATTCTTGGTTAGGTAATTAGAAGTTGATAGTCTGGCTTTTGCTTTGAGTATCTGCTGGTCTGCTGACTGAGGTTGTGGAAGTTTTGGATCCTGATCTTTTTCCTTGGTCTCGTGAATTTCTCAGCGTTGTTGTACATGACCATGATCACTGTTCTGACAAAATGACACACTGGCTTGGTTCCACTCAGGTATTAGGACTTGGATTCTATTGGGAGCTATTTTCTTCATTACATTTAGCATATATCTAAGGAGTAGCATGGATGTAAATTCTTTGATTTTTTCTTTTTTTTTAATTTATTTTTGAGGGTGAAGGGTGAAGCCTGCATTGTTCACATTCAATTTGGCATTTGGTTTTTGTGGTTCAAATAATGCCTGTAAATTTGGTTATTTTACTGATAGGTTTTGATTTCCTATTAAAGAGGTCAATTTAGTCTTCTGTAAAGACCAGATTTTTTGTCTTGATTTTTATTTTAACTGCATGTGTTTCTTTCTTTAAAGGGAGCCATATAAACTGCTGTCTTCTTTACGACAGATATTTTTGCAAATATTAAATCACTCTCATTTGTTCTCCCAGTAGCAGCAGAGTCAGGATGCCTGTCACACATTTGTATTTCAAGCTCTGGGTCTGTGAGAGCTGCTCTAGGCCACATGAAGTGACAAACTTAATGTGCCTGAAGCAACCCTCAGCTCTTGGGTGTCTGTCCTGTCCCAGCACTGTAGGGTATTCAGATTCATCCAAAAAGGATGCACACGCTTTTCTTTATAGACTAAGGACAGATTATTTTATAGTGCTGAGCTTCGAGACTTCAAAACTAATTTACCTCTTGAAGGACAATTAGCAAGTTGGGGAGCCACTGTGTATGAATGACTTTCACATAAAAATGACAAGCTAATGTTTTGATTATTGAAATCACATTATGAAATGCTATTTTCATGCTGATTTCTTCAATATTTTAGATTATATTATTTAGATTTTAGATGAGATTTCTGGGCATTAGGAAGACAGCCTAAAATCTTCAGTCTTTGTGAATAAACTGAATAAGCTTAAAGTAGGTGTTTTTTCCTGTCAATGGAGAATCATAATGTCTTTTAAGTTACATAAAACAAATAGAGGCAACTAAATATATATAGTTTGATTGTTCCTCTTGCTACTTTTTCCTCACTTGGTATGTTAAGTGTATACAGGTGATTAATCATTTTCAAAGTAATGTGTTGTGGTATTAGAAAGAACAATCACATCTGGCTACAACTTCATAGACAGACTTGGGAAAACGTGAATTTTATTTCAACAAAATTTTCCTAATAAGTTGATAAGAAATATACAAAACACTATCTCTGAGCATGATATTCTAGCAAGAATAATTCCTCAAGAAGATCAGTGGGATGTTACGTTTTACAGTTCGTGTCTAAGTATAGCCCTGGAAACAGAACAGATGCCAGCAGAACCCTAGGTCTCAAGACACAGGAAGAGGAAGGAAATAGGTGATTTCTAACACAGAAAGATGTCACTGAGTTTAGGACAAGGTCCAAATATAGGATTTCTTCCTAAGAGATTTAACATCAGTTCCAAGGCTATACCAACATACCTGTGGTCAGTTATAGGCTTATGTAGATACCATATATGACCTGGATGAGAAACACACAGAGATGTGCATTTTACAAATTTATGCTAATTAGTCATTAGCCTGTAATTTAAGTCTGTGAAATTAGTTATTCTTATAGGTTAAAAGGCTTTTATTGAGAAGCAAATCTTGTTGCTCTTGTTTATGCTTATTAAAAAATAGTGAGGAAGCTGCACGTGGTTTTGGGGTGGCTGAGACCACTGGCTGATTAAAAAGTGGATTAATGGAAAATCAGCTTCACAGGCTGTTGAAGAGAGAGGTGGCAAATTTCCAGTGGCAAGTAGGAATGAAATGTCTTCAGAAGTCTGCATTCACTCTTCATCTGTTTTTCATTCTGTGATAAGAGATGTGAATACTACTGATGACTGATGACTTTTGAGTCATGTTACATTCTTGATTCAGAAAACAACTGCAGGGAGTAATACCAGATAATTAGGATTGATAGTTAGCACTTCTAAAGATTTTGTACCTATAGACAGCAAATCCTTTTAATTGGTGTCATTATCCACATTTTACAGGTGGAAAAGGTCACACACAAAAATGTGGAATAACCCGATGGAGGACTCCCAGACAGGAACTGAACACAGTCCCTGAATTCTTAGAACACTGTTAAGTCACTGAGATGCCAAGAACTGCAGACACTGGTTGTAGTGTTGCTTAAAGAACTATGTGAAAGATGAGGAATAGCAGAAGACACCTCCCATTGAGCTTAGAGAATCCAAGATTTCACATGGGCATTGAGTGTGATAGAAGAGGCAGCCTGTTCTTTCATATAAGCTGTGCATGTGAAAAATTACCGAAAACCAACACTTTAGTTATGTTCCTCCATGCGGTGGTAAGTCCAAATACTTATACTGGGAGACAGTATATTTGCCATAAAGACATCTTGGTTTATTTGGGGATTTCCAGAGAAGAAAATGGAGTTTCCCTCCATAATCATTGTGCCAATGATTACCCACTCCCATTAATAACACATCTGATATTAATTTGTCCCTCTTCAGCTTCCAGACGTTGATTCTCTATTAATCTTTTCCTCTACAAGAAGCAAGGGTTCTTAATATTTTCCCCTATGAAGGTACGTACATGCTATTCTCAAAATGCATCTCCTTCTTAGTACAGTAAGTGGTCAGACTTATTTTTATACAATCTTTAAGTCAGTGTTGTGGTTCATCACTTCACTTGCATATACTTTTCCAGCGTGTCTCTACAACTAGATGTGCAGCCAGATGTGCAGCCAGCATCCCATGGGCAGCCTGGATGCTGCAGCTTAGGGAGATGAAATTAACTCCTTGGTCCTCCTCACCTTCTCACACCTTATGAAGACATTGGGCAAATAGTTGTTTGTGCCTGCAACATATAATTTATTTACATTGCTTAGCATGCTTCTTTTTAATCCAAGCCAAATTAAATTTATCAAGTCTACTTGGTAAGGGGCTACAACAATAGGGTCTGTACTCATGAGCAAATTTGCTGTTACACCTGGGAACAGCTGTGGGTAGAGATAAAGTCTCAGCATATAACAAACTGCTATGCCAGGTGGGTGGGGACTCAGCAGAGGTGGAAATCAGAGTTACAGCATCCTAGAATAATTCGTTGGGAAAGACTTTTAAGATCATCAACTATTACTGAGCACTGCCAAGTCCACCGCTAAACCATGTCCCTAAGCACCACACCTACACGTTTCAAATACCTCCAGGGATAGTGACTCCGCCACTTCCCTGGGCAGCTTATTCCAGTGCCTAACAACCTTTCAGTGAAGAAAGTTTTCTTAATATCTGTCCTAAACCTCCCCTGGCGCAACTTGAGGCCATTCGCTCTTCTTCTATTGATACTTGGAAGGAGAGACCAACCCCCACGTCACTACAACCTCCTTAAAGGCAGTTTTAGAGGGCGATAAGGTCTCCCCTCAGCCTCCTCGTCTCCAGCGGCTGGAGGCCGAGCACCACGTTTCTACCGACATAAGGTGGTCCCGGGAAAAGTCGGGAACCGCTTACTCCGCCGGGGAAACCCGTAGAAGGGCTGCCGGTCTACTGTGGAGATGCCGGGGGATGGGGGGCGGTGCCGTCCGGTGGGGCTGCCCCGGGAGGGAGGGCCGGGGCGGGGTGTGGAGGTGTGGCCGTCGGCGTGGCTGTTGCGCAGCGGCACCGCCTTGGCCGAGGGTCCCCTCCGCCCCT
>JAAWXA010000002.1:55996146-56248553 GCA_038090715.1 Florisuga fusca
GTGGGTGGGTGGGGGTCAGGCTCTCTGCGCTCCTTTCCCCAGGCTGAGGCAGCACCTCGGCACCAGTGCCGGGCACAAGAGCAAGATCTGAAGTCTGAACGTGAAGTCTGTGTTTGCTCTTCCCAGAGGCACGCAGGGTGTTATCTGTGGTGCAATAAAAAAAAAAAAGGAAGATTAGAAGTAACTTGCGCTCTTAATGGTCGGTGTGAGTGTGGCTCTCTTGGAATGAGTGCTCGTGGGCTGCTGAGAGAGCAACGATGCTCTGCAAAAAAAGTAAATAGGACGCGATGTAAAGACTTCAGGCTGTTGCGCAACCGGGTGTTAAAATGAACTTAAGGCTTGTGAATTTTCCCTCGGTTGGGAAATTAAGACAGCTGGAGCTGTGCGGGTTACAGGCATGGGCTCAAAGGGTGGGGAGGTCTGTTTGTGTCAGGTGTGGATGCTGTGACATTTGGTAGCCAAAGCTCTCTGAGGAAGAATGCCAATTGTGCCTTGGTATCCTCTGACTTCTGTCGTTATATCGCTTATGTTTGCTCCTATTTAATAACAGAATGTATACTTACAGGAAAAGTATTCCATGACTTTTCATTGGGCGGCATTTTTTTCTGCCCTTCTCGGGATATTCAGTACTCGGTATCAGCAGGGCTGGGTGGGACACTGGTTTGAGCTCATGGAACTGTTTTCAGCTTGTGGGACAATTGTGTTTGGAAACAACCCCCTAAACTGAAACTTTTGCTACACTGTGTACTGAAAGGTTTCCTTAAAAAACAAACATTCTTGCTTTGTCCTCTGAGCATTTCGACTGCAACCTATATTGTGTAAGGGGGAAATCTAAAATAATCTAATTACCAAATTGATAGTTCATCATACGTGCTTGTGCTACTAGCTCTATATAGAAATTAAGATGTGTGTGTCTATATAGGTTTACATACAAGGTTGTCTTCCCACCTTCTTGCCTCCCTTCTCCTCAGCCCCGCTATCCTCTTAGCACCTGTTTTTTTGTATGGACTACATGCAGTTTTGACTCTGGAATGTTGAAAACCAGCCCAGAGCCCCTAAACAGGCAGCAAGTGAAGTTAACTACAGAACACATCAAGGCTACTTTATGGAGTGAAATTGCAGTTATTGTAGGAACTCTGTCTTGCTGCATTTCATATCTCAGAAACCTGCCCTGCAGCTCTCTGGATAAAACTGATTCTGATGAGTTAGAGTCTCCTTTTTGTAGTGTAATGAGTGTGGATCTCTTGAAATGGCATGACTCGTTCCATAATTTTTTTTTTGTAGGATGTTAGGACAGATCAGCTGAGAAGTAGCTTCTGGTAAATCTCCATCTGTGGTTCATTAACCTGAATTGGTTAATTGGACTTAAATGTCAGGAAAGATAACTTATTTTAATTCAAGATATTGGCAGCTGTTCAAGCTTCAGAACTCGAGCTGTGCTAAAGTTACCTTGTTTTTACTGGTTTTCAGTTGTGTGGGGTTTTTTTTGTTTTGTTTTGGTTTTGGTTGTTGTTTTTTTTTCTTCTTGCACTCAGTTATCTTGTGTGTGTTTCTTGTGTGTGAGTTCTGAATATATCTTTATTTGGTAGTTTCACTATATGCTTTGTGTCTGTCTGCACTGCTGCTTTTTCTAGTCATGTTCTGCAGAGCTTCACATTTCTGGCATCTGTGGGACTTTCAGCATGTGGTGATTAAGGGAAGTTGTGTGGGATTAATTTCTCCATTTCTAAGATTAGTTATCTTAGTCTGTTTTCTGCAGAAACATATATAGTTTTGTAGAAATTGGGGAAGCTGGTGGTCCTCTTTTTCTTTCCAACAGCTCTAGGGCAAATTGGGTTGGTTTATGTCACTGCTTTTTCCTTGATTTGGCAATTCCTAAACATTTTACAAAATTTGTAATTAGTGTTATATATATTTTCTTGCAAATATAATTAGCATCAGAACATTACAGTGAATTTAGCAGCCTGAGATATGATCCAGATCTCACTGAAGGTAATGTGAATCTTTTAATTGTCTTCAGTGCAACCAGGATCAGAGCTGAAAATGTAGTAGTTGAAAAAGGGGTGATTGTGACATTTGTCAACAGTATTTTCCAGGTTTTTCTCATTTTCAGGGTATGGGGTCTGTCCTTTTGGAGTGTTCACCTGATACTGGAAACAATGAAAAAAGGAGGGAAAGCTGCTGCCTGGGTTGGTTCTAATGTAAATTTGGAGGTTTGGTAATGCAAATTGGTCATCTTACCTAGCAGTAGTTTGCTTTCACTGCAAAAGGAAATCAGTCACATTTACCATCTTCCCTCTGTTGCTGGTGTAGTATACTCAGTATCCTTTTTGTAAGAATGTGAAACAGTTATTTATTCTTTGAAGCAGCTCTCTGATAATTCTGAAAACACCGTCTCCCATTCAATCAGTAGTGCTAGCCTGCACATCTACTCCAATTTTTTAGTTTTCTTGTCACTGCAAATAATGTAGTTAATGGAAATGCTGAGAAATGTCTGGTGGCATTCCTTCCTGATCTTTCTGCTTGTCATCATGCTTTTAAGTCTAATTAGCACTGTCTTGGAGTTCTCCTCAAGAATCCCATTTACTTGTATAAGTTCTGCAAAACAATTTATTGTGCAATATTGACTTACTTTAATATGTGAGTCTCATATGAAAAAGTGGTTCTGTAATAATGGGATTAGAAATTCTACACTTATATTTGAGTTAACCTCTCTTAAATGTGCTGAATTTCTGAAAAAACCCATCCCACTTTTGGATAATTGCCCCTGTTCTGCAAACCAGATGGACAATCAGACTCTGGCTGGGTCTTTCCTTTAGTTATTCAATGAGTTTATTGGTAATAAAGGATCTGGGAGCCTAATTAAACTCTCAGTGTTACCTCTGCAAGCTCTTATTTTCACTGGGTTTGCTCAGTTGCAACGTATTAGTCATCAAGTTGAGATTTAGGAAGCATTGCAAATAAAATCTCCCACAAGAAGAAACAGAATCCTCCTCCTTAGACTGAGGTAATGTTGGCTAATGGGATTAAAAAGCAGTGAAAGCTTACTTTGTGATGAAACAGGAATAATTAATTTTAAGTATATGGCACTTCAGGAGTCAAGAGCATCAATGTGAAACTGAAACTCCCTGTGCACTGAGCCTTAAAAAAAGCATGGAGGGCTTTGCCAGATGGATCTTGGCAAACATCACAGTTCTGTAAGATGTTTTGATTTCTCTCTGTCAGTTCTGTCCCTCTCCTGAAAGCTTCTTGATGGAAGGTCCTGGATTGCAAAGCTCCCTTCCCTGGTTACCGGGGAAGACCCTAAAGCTGTCAAACTGCAGAAAGCAGCCACGACTGTTCCAAATAAAATACATAGCCTGTCATCTTAATGAAAAAAAAAAAAAAAAGATCAGTTTCATAATATTCTTTTTTTGGTTTTATGCAGGGTAACAATTTAAACTGAGCCTCACACATCCAAAGGCACTGATTCATTTCACGTGCAGTCTTACATTTCACTTAGTCTTTACAGATTGTGCATCTGTATACTACTTTAAAGGGCTTTCTTTATGCTCGCTTTTTAATTTGCTACTTCTAAAATGTCAGAAAATAAATAAAAAAAAAAAAAAAAAAAAAAAAAAAAAAAGTGATGGGACTTGTGACTCATGACCAGACTATAGGAAATTTTTACATTCATCTGCTACTCTGGGGGTGATTCAGCTCAGTTTAACACTAACACATGGCAATAGCCATCTGTGTTTGCTGTAAATATTTTATTTTTTTTAATTGCAAATGGCTTGATTTAGAAAATCTGAAGCTGTACAGTGGTGTGGCTGTAGGCCTGCAGGGGAAGAAGGTGAGTGCCTGGGAATGTAATATTTGCCAAATACTGTTGCTATGTCTGAAAAGGGAGCATAGCACTGAGAAAGCAAACCAGGCTGTCCTGCAGCAGTTTGGCCTCTGCTGTTCCCCTCCTGGGAGAAGCTGGACAGGAGGGGGCCAGGGCAGCCTGCTAAAGAGCTCTGAATATTTAATGAAGAGAAGGGGAATAAAACCACAAAAAAACCCAACCAACAACAACAAAACACCCACAAAACCCCAACCAAACAACCAAAAAAACCACCAACCCCCAAACAAACAAAACCCCCCAGAAAACCCAAACTAAACAATAAACTCTGGAGTTTTTCTTCTTTGAGGAGAAAGAAGCAGGGGTGGCTTCTAAATTTCATGTATCCCTTGTGGTTCTCATACAGTAAATATTGTCACATGTTGCTGCATGCTGAGCATCCTACATGCATTTCACTTCAGTATGGCACCCATATTGGGGCTTGGGATTACACAAAGGTACCATCCATCCTCAGAATGAAAAAATCCAGAGCTCATGTAGCCATAGCAAGGGATCTGGTCCCCCAGCTTCCTTGTCCAGACAGCTGCAAAGTTTTCTACCCAGGCTGTCCCTTTATGCAGTCTACAACATCTGCTTGCTTTTTAACTGGGGGTACTCTTTGCTCCCTAGGATCTACCATTACCTCACAGGTCTGTGTCCCAAAACTGGCAGTGAAAAGGAAGCAAGAGAAATGGGCAGGGGGAAGGGAACAGAGTCCTTTCTCCTTTTCTAGAGTCATCGGCTGGGGAAAAATGAACATCTATGGGACTGAGAAATCAGGAGATCTCGACTTTCCAATTTGCATGACAAAATGGATGTTTACTTTATTCTTAAAAACAAAAGCAGATCTGTTGACAATATAGCGTAGGATGCAAAGTTCTGAAGTCTTTCCTACTCTTCCGAGGGCAGGGAGTGGGTACAAAGCTGTGCATCTCCTGTCCTTTTGCACTCTAGAGTAGCTACTGAGGACATTTTCTTTCCTTGCAGCTGATGCTTTGGTGCTCACTTAATGGGACCAGACATTTGGCCTGGAGAAACTTTAGTTCTGTTGATGACGTGTGGGAGAAAAGGAAACCAACTTGACACACGGCTGAATTTGCAGGGCTGACAGATAAAGGAACAATAACATTACATGTGAATTTAAGCATTCTTAATGTGAAATTGTAAGAGATAATGAACTTGGAATTCCATCACACTAATTTTATAGGATTTTTTAGGGGTAAAACTGTGTATTTATGAGATGCAGAAATTATTCTGTTTCTTGTTTGTTTCTTTTTTGTAGAAGAGCCCAAATTATTTTTTCTTCAGTGAACTTAGCATACTGCCTGAGTGAGCTGCTGAGTGATTTTAGTTTTCTACAAATCTGGTTAGACTGAGTCAGAAGTGGAACTCCATTATTCTAGTGCAAACTGGACTTGGATGTGCTGGGCATGGATGACTGGAGATGCCTGTTAGGGTAGCAGAAATGATGTTATGGATTCTCTCTCTTTATTTTTTTTTTTAATTGTTACAGTATCAAAACTGTTCTTGAAAGATTCCAGCTGCTAATAGTATTTGTAATATTGAACATGGGTTTGTTTTCTTTCTGCATAAGTAACTAATGCAGATAAGAATTTGTGCAAATAGCATGACAAGTTAATCTGTATAATTGGATAAAATACACTTTGGGCTTCTAAAAATACTTAGATTCTGCTTGTTTTATTTTCTTTTTAAACCGTGGTTATAATACCGTATGATTCACAGTAATATTTTATTGTGTAGTGTATTTTATAACTGCCTTACCATCAAAAGTATTCTGAATACACACAGTGCGTTCAATATGTTTGTTTAGTGTATTTAAAAATGTGTTTCTATGAGACCAGGTACTTACAATCTAATATTATTCAGGTTCCAAAATCAAGCCTTTATTACTATTGCTTAGTGCTGTCTCCTCAGCCCATGTTCCTGTGCATTAAAATATAAACATCAGTTATACTATTAGATACTGCCTTTTTCCTCCCCCAGGGTCTCTGGCTCCATCAGTGCATATGATGGACAAAGCTTACCTAATGAGCATCTACTTTTACCCTGGCAGTTTGTGCCTTTCACTGCATGCCTTTTGTAACCTGCTGTTAATACAGTTTTATTAACTTGTGGGCTTTCCAGTCATGGTAATTGCTACAGCAATAAACATGGACTAGCATCTCGGTGATACCTGTAAAAAGAGGGCATAAACTACGTTCACAAGGAGTCGAGGTGCAAAAAAACAAAGTCAAAAGTACTTTATTTTGGGGAGGAAAGCAACCTGAGATGCTCAGGTCCTGAATTTTGGGATGACTTACCATTATCTATGAGTTATGTTATCTTGTGTCTGCAGTACCTCTTCCAGGATATTCTCTTGCATCTGTGAGCACTGAGCAGGCTTGTGGAACAGGTCTCAAGATACTGTTTTTGCTACCAGAATGTAATCCTCTCTGAGAAATCTAGATGAAGTTGATTGCTTTGCATCGCTGTGGTATTGGTTGGGAGAAAATCCAGTTCTTCAGTACTGTACTTCCTCACACAGAGAAACTATTCTTCTTCCTGTGTTCTTTTACTACACATTTTCAACTCTCCTAATTACAGAGGTTAAGGTCTTCATGGATGACAATTTTTGACTGTAACAGAGGGAGTCCATGTACCCTGAAGCAGACATAGAAAAAACTGTGTGCACTTCTAACCTATATTGTATGGAAGGAGGAGGGGAATTCAAGTAATGCTGACAAATTTAATTTTGTCCTGTTTTAATTATGACCTCAGTAATGTTCTCTTAATTTAGTCATCTATTTATGTGCATGTAGTTTTCCCTGTTCTTTAAAAAAAACAAACAAACTAGCCTCTGGACGGTGATACCAGAAGAGCAGTGCCCCTTCCATATTTGCAGCCCTCCTCTTCTCTCTCTGCAAATTCCAGCTCCTACTGCATGATGCCTGTCCTTGGCATTTCCCCAGTCAACTTCCATTTTAATCCCTTTCCCATACCCTGTTTTAAAAGAAATTTCTAATCCTGTCTCTTTGTGGTGCCAGTTTTTGTTCCATAACCTATAGGAGGACAGAGTGACCACCCTCCTCTCTAGTCCTGTTTGCCTGTCTCTGTACATCTTTGTCTATATTCTTAGTCTCCTTTGGTAGAAAACTCCTTGCTCTCCATGTTTTCTTCCAGTGTCCTTTTTGACAAGATATTTCCAGTCTCCTTCTTTTCCCATATTGACTCAGTCTCTGTGTGAGAAGCTCAGCCACCTTTACTGAGTCCCAGACTTCTGATTCAACCGAAAAAACCACTAGTCTTGACTCAAACAAAATCTCTGCCCTAAAATACTGTGAAGCATGGCCAGGAAGCAAGGATGAGTGGGAATGAAGGTAAAAAATGTTGCTACAGCTATGGATCTTTAGAGGAAAATTCACCAGCACTGTTTCCAACAGTAGGACTGTAAATAATGCCCATGTAAAATTTACTTGCTGTAAAAGGATGCTTGTGATCTTATTTTGTTTCCATGTAACTAATTTACTACATTGAGTCTTGTCATGCTTCTTGGGCACTAGTAGCGTGCACTAGCCCTTAAAGTTGCAACATTTAATTATTTACAGCAAGATAAGGAGATCAAGATGACAAACTTCTAGACGACTCAGATTGCATCCTGGAGCTGCTAATGCACACTGGTAACCTGTGTGAACTACACACTTGTCTGCTCTGACTTGAGTGCCAGAGGATTATTTACCTGTATGTACTTTTAAGATATTTTGACATGAATTAAAAGTTTTGTGTTCAAATAAATCTTTTTTTTTTTTTTTCCTCCTATGGTCTTTGTTTTGCAGGCTCTCAGCAGGAAGTGCTGGGGATTAAGGAAAAAACCAGATGTTTTTAGTGCTGTTCCTTCCCTTTCCATCTGAAATAGTGTTTTATTTATTTAGTGTATCAGGACCAATATATCAAAAATCATAATTTCTGTTATGTGCAATGTTACTTGTGTGAAGAATGCTCCTAATATTTTGAGTAGTTTTCATAGTCACTTTTGGTAAGTGGAGGCTTTCCTATTGATCCAAGGCCCACTAAAGAAATTGCATGGCTTAAATAACATCATCTTATTCACAGAAAACAATGCCATAAGTAGATCCTATTTCAGTCTTGCCTTGTGTTTTAAATTGTGTTGTAATACTGCTTGTAAAAATTTAATTCCACTGCAACCTGTGCTTTGATAGCAGAATTAGCTGCTGGGTAAACCATTCAGTTAATTACTGAAACTGTCTTCTCAAGCAGGAGAGCCAAGAAGGAATGCAAGATGAGTGGAAATATTTTAATTAATGAACAAACCCAAAAACTTATAGGCTGTTCAAGAGAAGGGATACATTTTGAAGGACAAATGCTAGCAGTACGTTTTTAATTGCAGGAGCAGGTGTCCTCTGGCAAACCCTATTACTCCTCTGTTGTAGAGAGTGAGTGTATCTAGGTGATTCCTTAAAATTGCTTGAAGCCCTGTGTATGCACCTTATTCAGGGCTTAAGTCTTCTGAATTAACTTTCTTTACTCCAAGTTCAGAGTAAAAGCCAAAACCCTGTGGGGAAAGGTCTTAGAGAGGAATTTTTGTGGTTTCCTCCTTATGCCTTCTCTCTCTGCAGTGAAGTTGACTGTGACTGTCACAAATGGTTTGTGAATTGGCTTTTTAAAATGAACCACAGAGGCTGTGCTCCCTGCGGCAACCATTTTCTCTCCAGAGAGAACTTGTGCTCTGGTCACTAGATACTAAACTTGTTTCTTCTGTCTGAGACTCCAAATGCCAGTTTGTCACAACATCCCTTCTTCTCTAGGGACTTGGTGTGATCATTTATCCTATCAGACCCTCTTGTCTTCATCATCTAGAGCTGAGAGTCCCTTTTTTTTTTTTTTTTTGTTTGTTTGTTTGTTTTGTTTGTTTGTTTGTTTTTGTTTTTTGTTTTTTTCTTCTGTTCCCACATGCATGGCTTAGGTGGGATGCACAGTGCCCTTGACCATCCGTGCTACCTTACCCCTGCCCTTCCACAGCTACAGTCCTCAGCAGCCTCCTCCTTGCTCAGTAAGATTATAATAGAATAAACCACATTTTATTCTCTGATGTATGATTTGCAAGTACTCAGACTCATTGAAATGTGTTTCTGATCCCACCTCCCTCTCCCTCCCTCTCCCACTTGTATATAAATATGGAAACAAGATTTTGAAGCTATAGAATTTGTGTATATGTGTGACCTTTGGAGGCTTTCTAGAAATGCTTGTTTCTGCTTTGTGTGCTCTTTCCTGACAGATTGAGGCTTGCTTCATGTGCATCAGTTAAAATAAATATAACTGTAAAGTAACAGAAATTATGACTGAAATAGCTGAAATGGCAATTCAAACAAGTTTTTTGTGTAATGTATAGTCTTTGTGACCACCACTACTTTGACAAAATTTGACATTTCCCCTTTTCTTAAACACTATGAGATCCCTTTATGCAGTGATTTAAGCACTTACATAGCTTTCCTTTTCATCTTAGAAAAATATGCAATATTATTCTTATTCCTAAAATGATTATATATAAACTTGTGGCTTGTGTCAAACTGTTAATTAAGCCAGTTTAAAAAGCACAAAAACACATTCCTGAATTGCTCTTAATAATTACACAAAGCTGTTCTTATTCTACTAGTTGTAGAATTAAAAAATAAACTATGTTTCTGCTTAGAGTTTAGCCAGTTTAGTGAAGAAAGGAAACATAATTAATGTTTGAGTAATTGAAACAAGCATGCATCCAGGTGCTTAAAATGAATGGTTTATAGAAAGGTGTGATAATAGCAGCATGGCTGGGGTAAACATATCTGTGGGAAATCAGTGCAGCATTGTTTTTTATGTTCTAAGAAGTTTATAAGCAGTACAATGGTCATGAGCTGTTCCAGTAAGCAAGATGCTGCTTTGATGACACTGGATACGTAAGAATCTTGTAGTGTTGATTAAATTCAGAGCTTCAGCAGTTCCTCATAACCAGCATGTTCTGGAGTTGATTTAGAGTTCAGAGAACTATTACTACATCTGATTCTCATTTCCCCCTCCCTGATTCACTGTAGGCTTTGTGCAGGGTAGAATCTAAACACCTGATTGCTGAAAAATCACTAGCATGTATGTAGTCATCTTTTACTAACAAGAGATCATCCTTAAAAAGCAGAATGAAGACAGAAATAACTTACACAACCACCAGCATTAGTCACACGTAGCTTTTATATAATGTTTATGTATTCAGTCAGTGTGCTGGCAGCTGGGCTTCTTTGTAATATTTATTTGGAGAAGCAGCATCTAACTCATTTGGCAGAGGAAGAAAATGAAGCTGAGTTAAGGGATATGCTAGGGGCCTCGCATCACTTAGCTGGTCAGCATATTGTGACTAAGAAATGTCCATCATTGTACCTTGAACAAAGCCTGCAGCAGGGTGAAGGTCTGTCGTGCTGTCTCCTCCTGTGGTCCCACTCAACCCTTTGCCTTTTGTCTGCACCGTTTTTGAGGCAAAGCAAGTTGATGCTGCAGCATTTGTTGTAGTTTTCCCTTTTGTTTGATGTTCTAGGTGAGGAGGTTTATTTCCTTTGTTCTATTATGCTTTGATGAATAGGACAAATAAAAACACCTCACCTGAAATGCTGAAAATGGCTTGCCAGAACTTTTGAACTTTCATCTGTTAACTCCAGCACCAAGAGGAACTCTTGAATGTGCAGATTTTCCTTTGAGATTTGCCCACTGCACTGTGACTATGTAATCTATGAAAATGGGTGGGATTTTCTGGGAGATAAGCTATTTGTGTATGGGAATTTCCCATGCAATGGTTCAGTAATCATTCTGGCTGCTTTCTTTTGGCTTGATCCTGTAGCTCACACATATTGAATGTTTGTTCCCAACTGAAACAAGACTATTAAATGGAATTGGAAAAGCACTCTCTGATCTCATTCTGAATGCTTATTTCTTGAGAAAAGCGTTGCATTGGAATCAAATTTTAATCTTAATGAGTACAAGAATTCAGAGTGCTTTAAGAAGACATTTTGATTCTCAGCTTATTGTGCTTCTAGACAGTGAATTATATTATAGGTTGGCTCGTCCATAATGAGGTGCTGTGTTTTCAGTTCTTCCTTTTTGGAATTATTCACAAATAATGGTGGTGTTTTCTTTGGTTGGCCTTCTAAGATGAAATATTGGAGGGAAAATGGCTAATGTCCCTAGAGGATATTCAGGACTGTGTAATTTTACATACTTTTAAGAATAAAAAAGTAAAATCAAAATAGTAGAAAACTTGGACTCCAGTTGTCAAACAACAATAAGACATACTTTCTTTACATTATTATTAAATGTACTGTAAAGTTGCCCTAAAACTATAGCAAAAGTAGTACTTTTAAAAAAGAATCTCATTTACTTCATTTTTTATAGAAGTCTAAAAACTAAATGAATGGTCCAGGGAAAGTCAAGAGGAGATAATGATTTGTAAGAAATGAAGGTTGCACATACATAGCCATCTGGTAGCAATTTTAAACCAGAAGTAATTAATTTATTTTAATTCATGCAATATAATTGTGAAACACATTGCCAGAGGGTTTACAGAGTCCAAAATTGTAATTGAGTTCAGAAAGAAATTGAGTAGTTCATGGTATGTAGATTCATAAGAGGATGCTAAACAGTCTGCATGCAGTCCTGGCACAAGTAACATAATTTTTTTGAGGATTTCTGGAAGATGAAAGGATTTAGAAGAAACAGTGATTTCTTTCCTTTCCAGTTTTAATATTTTTAATAGCATTTCTCTTTCACAAGGTGCATTTACATTTTCTTCCAAACTTGAAAATGTTCTTAGTGTGTGGGCTAACTGCTTAGTGGCCATTAAGTTCTTTGTAAGCATTGCATGCACTTCCCCTTACTCTCTGAGGTCACATACACTGATATGTGGAAAATTATTTCTCAGAAAGATCTGGTGATGCAAGATTAATAATATGCCTTCTCTTTGTTCGCTTTAGGCTGCCAAAGATTATTTGACCAGTCATCACAAAATGCAAGCTCAAAAGTAAAAGAGGGGAAACTACAAGGGACTTGTCCTCCTGTTGGTCCTGGAAACTATGGAAAACCATGTTTAAGTGAAAGCAGCCCCAGGTCCCCATTTTTAAATACCCGTAATGGTTTTCACACGATACATCCAGAGCACAGTCCTGTGAAGCCAAGGATTATTACAGTGGTAAAGCCTGGTGGACACACACTCAGAAGGATAACCTTGCTTCTCAACAGGAGATCAGTCCAGACATTTGAGCAGCTGATGGCTGACATTTCAGAAGCTCTGGGATTTTCACGTTGGAAGAATGATCGTGTCAGAAAGCTTTACAATCTGAGAGGCAGAGAAATCCGAAGTGTTTCTGACTTCTTCAGGGAAGGCGATGCATTCATAGCTATGGGGAGAGAGCCCCTCACTTTGAAGAACCTAGAAGTGGTATTACAAGAACTTTATCCTGAAAATCCTTATGCTGCCAGTGCTGCCATTCAGAAGAACAAGGAGCAGTCCCAAAACCTGAAGAGCAGGCTCTATGATAAAGCTTTGAAAGTAGACAGTGGCTTTGATGAGGCAGAAATTACCAAGAACTCCTGTGATGGTTTGTCTCCCAGACTGGTAGCTGGACATGAAGGTAAAAACCAAGCCAAGCTAAAGCAAGAGGAAAAAATGAAACAAACAAAAAAGTGGACCAGAGAGAGCTGGAGTGGTGAACAAGGAGCAAAGCCTTCTAGAAAAACCCGAGAAAGCGAGAGGTACCTTAACTGTGAGAGGAGTCCTGAGGAGGAAATAGAAGAGAGTTCAGAGGAGGTGGTGAGATGTGAGAAGTGCGAACAGGAAAGGCAGGCCAGACAGCAGTTACAAAGGGAAAGACGAGCTGAGGTCTCATTTGAGAACAGGGACCTGAACACAGGTGCATGTCAGAGGTACCATGTAGAAAGGAATGCAAAAATCAGGAGTTGCCGGAAACCTGCAGAAACTTGTTTGGGAGGTGAGGGGGTTGGTTGGAAAGATAATGGCTGTAGGAGGGTGTGGAAGCCCCTGCATAGGAATGTTAATGGAGGTCCAGAGAAGCAAAAGAAGAGCATCGAGAAGGAAAGGGATGTGGAGAAACATGAAAGCCATGGGAAGGAAGTAGTAAAAATCAAGAAAAATGCTGTGGAAGGGCTGCAGCTAACTCATGAAGTAAAGGAAGAGAGTGGAAGCAACTGCATAATGAACCAAAGTGGTTGGCTAAAGAAAGACACTCTGAGGGATGCTGAGAAACCATCAAAAGCACATAGGGAGGGCAGAGAAGGGCATAGGGCTAAAGAGGAGGGTGCCAGAAGAGAGGGACATATCATATGTCGAGACAGTGATGTGATGCGACGAGAAAAAACAGGGGAGCGGAGACTGAATAAAGAAGAAACCAGAGCTCAGGGGCTGGAAAACACAAACCGGAGGCATGTTATTAGAAACAGAACTGATGTGGAAAAATACTATAAGATTGGCAGAACTATTGGGGATGGGAACTTTGCAGTGGTGAAGGAATGTCGCCACTGTGACTCCAATCAAATCTATGCCATGAAAATTGTTGATAAATCCAAGCTGAAGGGGAAAGAGGACATGATGGAAAGTGAAATTCTGATCATTAGGAGTCTCTCTCATCCCAATATAGTAAGCTTAATAGAAGTGTATGAGACAGAAGCTGAGATCTACCTGATCCTGGAGTATGTCCCAGGAGGAGACTTATTTGATGCAATCATAGAAAGTGTGAAGTTCACAGAGCATGATGCTGCTGTCATGATCACTGACCTGTGTGAAGCACTGGTTTATATTCACAGCAAGAACATTGTCCATAGAGATCTCAAACCAGAGAATCTTTTGGTAAGTATTGGCAAACATGCTGCATATGAGCAGGCATTGAATTAGTTTTCCTTTTACTCACAGATCTTTGAACATTTTTAAGCAAATACTGTACAGAGATAATGTGCTATGGCAGTACTGTTTGGAAAAATGGGTACTATTTTGAAGTGAAATTACCATCACAGTTTACTTCATGTAGATCTGCTGTGCATTGAAGATACCAGTGCTTGCAGATAGAAATTAAAATAAAAATTACCCTGGCTTTCAGGGGTAGCGAGCATTTGTATTTTTCTGGAAATAAGACCTATTATTTAGCACCTGACTTTTAGGTATGAAAGGATGAATTTTTTGGCATGAAGCATGAACTGAATTGTAAACTCTGGTCTGCAAGGAAGATGTGTTATTAAAATTGCTAATTTAGCTTATTTATTTGAGGAACTTCTTGTGCAGCACAGTCACTCATCCTGCTGACTGCTGTGCTAGTCTATAACTTTAGTGGTTTCTATCTTGTGACAATTTATTTTCTTAGGAGCAGAAGTATGATGCAGTTGATTGAAATAATCTGACAGAAAAATGTTAGGTTTTTTTGGTGAAGTACAGCGCGGAAGTCAGCTCAGATACTAACTTCATGCCAAAGAGAAAAGTTCTCTTTTTCAGCATGTATATCAGGCTACATTCTTTGCATCCAACACTGAAGTCAATAGAGTTACTCACATGTGTGAATATGCATAGAAATGCTTCCAGTAGAGACATTTGACAAGGCATCCTTTGTAGAACAGGAACAGTAACCAGCTCTCCCTTACTAATTGTGCTTCACTCTGGTACCAGGGTTCCAGATATCCTGGTGGATACCAAATATTTGTCAGTCTCTAAAAAAATGGCTTTGGGCTGCTGGTAGAAGGTCATAGTTACCCAGAAAATAAAACACAAAAATGCAATAAATTATTTACACCATTCATTTTTTTACAGTCATTAATTTTGGGAAAAATTAGGTGTGAAGTGCTGGAGAAAAGTAGCAGTGCAGCCTGTATGACATACAGAGGTTGACCAATGCTAGGCTTTGAAAGGTTTGCTCCCAAACTTTTTGACTAAACAACAACATCTATTCTAGGTCCTGCTAGGCATCTTGTTTGGTCTGATGAAAATCATTGACAAGTGATCTGTGTCTACATGAAAGACAGTGAGTGCAAGTGGCAGATCTGCAGAAAGAAGTGTCCACCTGGGCCCTGCCTTCATGCCTTGTTTTGCCATTAGAACAAACCTCCTTAGAACTGCAGGGTTTTCTTCCAGAAGTTGATTTTCCATTATGAAGCAGGCTCTGCTTCTTTCTATTTGCTGAAAATAAGCCTGTGCATGTGAAACATCTGGGACCCAATGCTACATTTCTCTCTATAATGTGTAATCATCACAGTGATGCTGGTAAGGAAAGAGACATGATTAAGGTTGATTCTGGTTTTCACATTTAGTTCATGTTACTCGGACACTATGAGATAGGAAAATTATACCTGTTTCAGTTTTACCTAGCTGATAATTGGCCATGAATGCCTCTATTCATATACAGATATTAATATACAGATGCCTCTATTAATATACAGATAATAATAATGCCTCTATTCATATACAGAAAGCATCCTTTTAGACAAATGAGTTAATAAGCCCTTGATAGTGTTGGATATCTCACGAGCTATCTAACAAGCACCCTTATAAATACAGGACGTTTGAGCAAGTTTCTGGCATTTCTGACTTTTAATTGCTGCCTTTGACTCCTCAGAGTGACTGGAGCAGTAGAAGCAGAGTAAAAACTAGAACTGCCACTAATCTTAATGTCAGTCAGTGCTGAACAGTAACAAACAGTAATGAAGCAAATTTGATGGGTTCTTCTGCTGGTGGTAGGTCAGGCAGCCTTCTGGAGAGGAAGCATAATGCTGGAAATGCTGGCATCCTCCAGGGATGTCCTTGGTTGTGGATGTCTTCTTGCTTCAGATTCCTACAGATTCCTGGTGTTTTAAGCCTGAATTTTTCATTCGTTTCCCTAGACTATCCTTGTATACAGAGAAGAGAAATAGGTGTGCAATTTTAGACTGTTTACTTGTTTGTCCTACTTTGGTATCTTCTTTTGCTCAGGTAAATCTTTTTCTTTCTTGCTAGCTGTTTTTCCATACTTCCTAACCCCTTTCCACAAACTGGGAACTGTCTGTATTACTAAGGAAATGTGTTTGCTGTAAATCTGCTTTGTGTAAGAACCCAATCCTGCTCCTTGTGACTCTTAAACCTGCTGGCTAGTGTCTATCAGAGCTGACAGAAAAGCAGCAAACGGGGGAAAAAATATTTTTCAGAGGTTTCTTGAAAATAAGCAGCTGGGGAAAGAAGGGAGGTGGTTTCTGTCCCTACAGAGGAAAAGGTGGGAACACACTTCAAAACTAGTAAGTGCAAAATTATTGATGCAAGAGGGAGTTGGAAACCTGGTTTAATTATTACTTCACTGCACTGTTGTTCCTCTTATGGAACGGCCCTCTAGTTACAAACTACTGTAACACTCACCATCATCCTTTCTTGTTTTCCTCCTCCTTTCACTACTGTCTCTGCCCCAAATGATCAGACTCCCTGCAACATGGCTGTGAGGCACAAGGGTGATGACTTGCACTATAAAATCAAAATCTGTTTGACAACTGTGTGAAGGCAGATGCTCTGACTCCTTCCTGTCTACTATCAGAACCACCTCATTTAGGACCAGGTATTCAGCAGGAAAACCTTTGCTGCCAAGGAGGACCAATACGGTGTGTTCTGTCCCACAAAAGACTCCAGTTGCTTCTTTAATGCTACCTGGGGAGCAGATTTTTTTTGGCAAGGTTTTTAAAAGATTGTTTAATTCTACAGGTGCTGGCATTTCTTGACTTGTGAGTGAGAAACTAATTTCTAAGTGTAGTGGTGTTTTCCCAGGTTATAGCTGTAAAAGACACAAAATGACCTCGTTACCCCCTTTTAGGCAGGTCTGTGTTTGTGATTGTTTATTCATGTCCTTGAATACTTCCCATGCGTTCAGATGTGGTAATTGTCTAACGCTCAGCTTCATAAATAATATGTTTGAGTTTTTTTCCCCTCCTCTTTTTTCTCTCATTCAAGTTTTCTTGTAGGTATGGGAACTTCAAGTACAGCCTTTTTATCCTTCAACTTTGCTTTTGTTACACTATTTACATCAAAAAGCACTGCCAGAGGTTTCCAAGTCCCTATGACTTAAAATCCTGTTTAACCACTTACCTGCCAAGAGCCTTCAGCCTGATAAACTTACACAGGGAATTTTCTGTAAGATCTTTTTCATAGAGATTCTTCTAGGTAACAGCAAAGGGGTCTCAGAAACTCAAGTGAATAAGCAGTGCTTTTCCTTAGCTCTACGTAATTTCTAATATACAAAATGTCCTGTGAGCTGGCTTGGTTTTGTACTGCATATAACAAGAATATGTGCTACCATATCCATGTGCATACAGAGAAATATTAATCCTATAAGTCATCAACCTATACACCCTAATGGATTTCTAAAAGTTGATATGAAACCAAACAGGAGCATGAAGAACTGGGAGTCATCAACAGGCAGGAGAAAAAGAAAGATGAGTCTGTCCCTTTTTTTGAAGATGAACTTTTCTTTTTATTAGTGTATTATAATCTTTTGGATGTATGGCTGTGATAACTAGAAATCCTCAAGCAGTATATCCTACTGTAGCATCTGCATTTGAGAGGGAAGTGAGCAATTCTGACTGCCTTTAGTCCAAGAATGACATAAGTAGTTATATGGCCTAAATCATCTGTCTATAGAAAGTGACCTGAATACTAGTCTCAGTTAACTCTATAGGCAAGGAAGACAAGGCAACACTTTTAAATGGACTTTTGGAACCATTCTTCATAGTGCTTAATGCAGAAGCAAAGCTAAATTTCTCTTTAGCAGGTTGTACATTTCTCTGATACTGCTATGAGTAAGTGGTCTAGCCTCAGGAAGGAATAAAATCAATCTGAGAAGCTTTTTTTTCTATGGTGAAGCATATTTGCAAGCTGAAGGTGATTCCAGGTGATAGAAAGGTAGACTGGAGAATACAAAGTTGGGAATGAAGGGAATGCTCACTCTGAGCTGACTTAGAGTTGTTCTGAGAGTAGTGTTAGTGAAGATGCTGAGGAGTTCTGGGCCAAGGTTTTCACACCTGCTGACATGTTACATGCTGTCTTTGAAATTATTGTCACAAAGCTGTGAAATTATACCCCTGGTGCATGCTGTTCCTACCTGAGTGGTTGATAAGTAAAATGAAAGCTCAATGATTTTGTCCTGGAAGAACAGATGGTGCGGTGTTGCCACCTTGTGCTATAAGGAGGCATTAGGAGTCTGGCATCCTAATAAAAGAAAGTACAATAGTGTATTTTACAAAGCAAGACATTTCCTGCAGATTTTGGGATTAAGACCAGTATGTTCTCCACCCTCCCCATCCCCCCTGCTGGTTTCTAAAAATTTATAGAAACATTTCGGTATTATTCGTACAGTAGTATGCAGGGTACTGGTTTGAAATTTTGTGTTACAACATTTCTTCTATAATTATAAAAACTTTGTTTATACAATAGAAAAACATATTCATACTCATATTTTAATGTTACTTATAAAACTAAGCATTTCAGTTGTGAGTTTTTGTAGTATTTTACCTCTGCTATCCCAGTTCACAGAATCACCATGTTAGGGATTGGAAGGCACCTCCAGTGATCATCTAGTCCAGCCCCTCTGCCAGAGAATGTTCACCCAGAGCAGATTGCTTGTTATAAGCCCAGTGGATAGATCCTGCTGTAAAGAAATAACTGTTACTTTTGTAATTTATTCTTCATTTTTTTGTTGATTGTCCTGTCCACAGTGTGTCACGGCAAAAAATCATCATGAAAGCAAATGTCTGTTTTAGCTTTTTCTTGCACAAGTTTTGACTGCATGGTTGTAGTAAACTTTATTTTCAGTTTCATACTGAAAAATATTTTTGTTAGGAAAAAAGAAGAGAGAACCTCTAAAATTATTTGCTTAATCAAAACTTAGGACAGTGCTTATATTTTCTCTAAAGAAGATAAAAAGGGATTAGTAGGCTACTATGTATTGTTTTGTAATGTAACATTATTTCTTTACAAAACAAAACAAAGCAAAACAAAACCAAAACCTTTTTGCTTAATCAAAATTAAATGAGTGCTTACAGTTGCTATAAAGATGGTGAATGGGGGTTAGTCAGCTGTCACTATAGGAGAGCGAATTTTGTCCCATCTGTATCCCTACTTGTCTTGTAATGGAGACCATCTTGAATTTTTTGCTGCCTAAAACACTGTCTGATGGCAAAATATGAGTTGTTATAGCATGGATCTACTGTCTCATTCTACTACAGTTTGTCCATGCAAAACTGAGTCTGGATTTCCTTGGCTTTCTTGTAGATATTTTGAACTGCTGCTTTGATTCCCATACTTCCAGAGACAGACTATTTTTCATTTAAAGCGAATTCATATAATTTTTTTATCTCTTAGGAATATTTGCATATTACTCACTCGTATTAAGAATACTGATGTGTTTAATTATGCTGCTACATTCTTCATGACTTGGCATTTGAATATAGAATCACAGAATGCTTTGGGTTGGAAAGGACCTTTTAAAGATCATCTGGGCCACCCCCCCTGCAGTGACAGGGACATCTTCAACCAGATCTCCAGCTCTTACTATGTGATGACTGTGGCTCATTTACTTTGAGTGCAGCAGGTAGAGTAGCAGGGTTGTTTATTTGTTTGCTTATTTGTTTTGGGGTTGTTAGACCAGTATGATGGAGTTAGGCTTTTCAAGTGATTCTCTGAAGTCATGTGTGATATTCCCTGGTAAACTAGTAAGCATAAAGACACCCACAGCATTCTTCTTTGCTTTCCCAGGGAAAAAAAAAAAGTTTACTTTCTCAAAAGGAAATACTAACATTTAATTGACTCTTAGTTATTTTTTGCCTTCTTCCTTTGAATTTCTTGGAAATTACAGTGTGCCAGAGTTTGTTGAGAAAATTTTTCTTTTTCCATGATTGCTTGTCCTCTTAAATATGTACACCCTTTGGGGTATATGGTGGGAAAAAACCACTTTCTGAATACAGTTTGTAGGAACACTGTTTCCATTTCATGTTAGGTTACTTGAAGACACTATTATTATAACTCCTTCCTGTCTTGTATAACTACTTCATTTATCTTGTGCTGTATTAAAATGCATCTTTACTAAATATATATGTTTTTCATTGAGTATAGGTTCAGCATAATGCAGATAAATCTACTACTCTGAAACTAGCAGATTTTGGCCTTGCAAAGCAGGTTACAAAACCCATATTTACTGTGTGTGGAACACCAACATATGTTGCCCCTGAAATACTTGCTGAGAAGGGTGAGTGTACATATTTATAATTTGTTGTAAATCATACAGTTACTCTGAACTTTCTAATAATGGAAATATTCCAGAATGTTGTGACCTACTGATAAGTCTGTGTGGGGTAGGATGTTGGCTAGCAGTGCAATCAATCTGTGAAAGGAAAGGAAACCTTTTAGCTTCTGATAAACACAAGCATGACATCAGTCAGGGTTGCATTATTAATGTCTATGGTAATCTAACACTTACCTCCGAGCAGACAAGCCATAAAATATCATTGAGGGTAATTCATGAAGTGGGGAAATGATTAAAAGTTCATGTTGCAACCTGAGGGCAATCAGCCCCATTTGATGGCTGTAACCCAAACAACTTTCCAAAGCACATAATGATGCAAGGCCATGTGAACATGTGTATTAAACTTGGGTGACAAGCCAAAGCATGTTTTTCATCAAGAGAAATTTCGAAGATTTCATATCCAAAAAGATTCAGACCTGAAAAGGAGTCAGTTTTGTTAATGACTCGAGCAAAGCTATGTCTGGTATTTGTTCTGTGGGAGCTGGATCGCACATCTCCACTTATATTCAGTTTCAACGGAAACTTGGCACTCTCTTAGTACTTTTTTGAAGAGAATCTGAAGGGAACTATTTTAGAAATTTATGCTGTGTTTTCTCAATTAGTTTCCAATTGACACTGGCCTTGTTAGACAGTGTTTGTGAAACATGTTGAAAAAGAGAGGCGTACTGTGAGAGCTGTAGTTATTAACAGGCAGAGCAGTCCAGCTTGTAAGCATGGTGTACCAGCCACTAATTCTTCTGTTGACCTCATCTTTTTGAGAAACTGAATGAAAATGAGAGAGTTCCTTGCCAGTTGTGAATCTGCTTTCTAAAACAGGACTTCTCATTTGTCTTCCTTAGGCTATGGGCTCGAAGTAGATATGTGGGCAGCTGGTGTGATCCTTTACATCCTGCTCTGTGGTTTTCCCCCTTTTCGCAGTCAGGAGCGTGATCAAGAAGAGCTATTTCAGATCATACAGCTGGGTCACTATGAGTTCCTTTCCCCATACTGGGACAATATTTCTGCAGGTAAGATTCAGCATTTATAGCACATCTGAGAAGTGACAGACTTCTTCCCTGGATCGGGAAGAACTCACTGTTTTTGGGACAGTGAGCTGAATGAACTTGGCAGTGTCTTACAGGGCTTTTTTGTGTAATTCTCTTTGTTTTAAATGTGAATTTACTCCTCTGCTAGCATTGGTGACTCTGTATCTGAATATTAGGTCTGATTGATTTAAAGTATTACTCCATTTCTGAGGCAAGAGCAAAGATTTTTCCTCACCTTGCATATATGAATTGTCTCTGTAGAAAAAGGTACCAAAATAATGTCAAGGGTTATGTTAGACTGTAAAGATGTGCTAAAAAAAAAATCTCTAAAGTTGAGAAGGAAATTCTTGCTCCACAGAATGTACTGTGGATTTTCTATTGAGATGAGTGAGCTCAGCACATAGTAGTTTTTTCCTTCTCACAGGCTAGCATGGTGTCTTCTGTGCACTCTTCAAAATCAAAAACCCCTAAGAGCCTTCTCTCCCAACACAGTCTTTTAAAGAACAGGCTCAACAACATTCTACAACTTTTATGCTCCTTGGGGGATGAGGTACACCCAGTTCTAATTCCTAATTTGCCTAGCCTGATGCCTTCAGCATGCTTTCAAAATTAAATTCTCTTCACTTTGTCTTTTCTTTCCGAAGGGGAGAATGACAACAGTAAAAGATATGATGGAGATTTGACATCTCCTGTCAGTAGTTCTAAATCCAGCTGTTAGAATATCTCCTAGGTATAGTCACAAAAGTCATTATGGTAAAACTAATGAGAAAAAACAAGGAGATTTTGTGTAGGTATAACTGTCAGCATCATCACATCACTGTTGTTTTTCTCTCTCTCTCCTTTTCTTTCAACAATAATAGCAGCAAAAGACCTCATAACCAGGCTGTTGATAGTGGATCCCCAGAAGCGCTACACAGCACGACAAGTACTTCAGCACCCTTGGATCAGAACAGCTGGAAAAAATAACAGCAGAAATTTGCAGAGGGAAGTGACAATAAATATTGAGCGTCATTTCCGGGCCCAGCGCCGAAAGGAAGTTGCAGTTGAAGGCACATGAAATCTCTTCAATCTCATTTAGTCTTTTTATTGATTCACAAATTATTTATCTTTTCTTTTTTGAAATCATTGAGCCTTAGTGTTTTTTTTTTTTTTTTTTGACTTGAAATTCTGAAGGACAGAGATCAAATTTGCATCCACTTCCCTGTGATGTTGCTTGGAAGTCTCTCTGTTGACAGCAGTAGGGACTAGATATTTCCTGGAGGGTATCTATTATTTTTCTTTAAATACTGTTTTGGGTTTTTACATTACAAAATGTATATCTTTCAGACAACAAATGTTTGCTTCAGTGTAATGACTGTGAAATGCTTTCTCCTGTCTCTTTTTGTATGATCCCTTTCAGGAACTTTGTGTTAAGAATGTTTTATGTTTATGATGTTTTCAAAATAGCTGTCTGCATACATATCCTGCACTAATTCTCTAAACTGCCTTTTCACCCTTTCTTGCTAGCAATGGAGGAAGTGAAAGAATAAAAAAACCCCAAACAACAACACTCTTTAGCTGTAGGATGTGTTAAAGCAGCAAGATGCTATGATTAAGTTTGAGGGAAGAAAAATCCTTCTAGACTAAATCAGATACTTACAGTATCTCCCTTGGCAACATCTTTCTTTGGATGTTCTCAGGGCAATGGACTGTACAATTGAACTATGGTAGTGCTGTGCAGTTTGGTAGTTTCACCTGTTTATGAGAAGTGGAAGATATCATGGCCAATGTTTTTTCAAAACTGTGATAATAGCTCTCAAATAACTTTTTTGCCTACTCTGGCAAGTAGGAAGTTGAGCAATTCTAAGGAAACTTTGTTTCTTTTCCCAAAGTTCTATCTAGCTTGTTTTGTACTGACTTTTTTTTTCTTAGGGAGCCGTCCTTGTGCATCTGTGACTCTTCTGTGCTGATGGAGAAAGAGAAAGCAGGGAAGCTGTTTTTGTGTTTTAAGTTAACCCTTACCTTCATGGTTCCCGTCTGATTAATGCACTTCAGAGATTAATTGCTTTAATACACTTTTTCAGTGTAGTTTAGCAATTTTTATTTTTTTTTCCATGTTGACTTTCCTGAGAACCTTTTCTCTTTGCTTACATGAGAATGGGCAGTGGGATGAAATTACATTAAAGTTCAACTTGGGGAAAAACAACAACATCCAGTTGGCTATGGAAGAGTCTCCCAGGGGAAGTGTCAGATGCTTCATTACAGATGTTTTTTTTTTTTATAGTTTGATTGGACACAGTTTTAAAGCATTCCTGGGGGAAAAAAATCTAGTCCTCAGAAGGGCTGTGACCTAGAGCAGCTTTTGAATCTGAGAATTTTTGGTTAACTGATCAAATCCAAAAATCACTTCCATTGTCTGTTTTATAATGCTTTGTCAACAAGTTCCATGTGCTAGCAAATAATCTTGACGTAAACATACCAGTGGTATTAGCATTGAATTAATAACTTACAGAAATTAATAAAGGAATTTTACAGTTGCAGAGCTGCTGCTCTGCCAATTCATTTCTTAACGAGAAATGTCAGAAGCACTTCAGAATCAGTAGAACATTTTCAGAACAATATGAACCAGAATGTTATTTTTGGTGGCTGCTAATATTTTGTGTGAACTTTGTGAATTACCAAAAATTGTGGGGTACTGTTACCATTTTTCTGTTTCAACTTGTGACTATTTTGCTGCAAAAATGATTTATGAAAGTAGAAAAAACTTGACACTTAAAGGAGAATTGCACTTTAGATTTAACTGGCTTATTTTTTAATACATATTGGGCTAAGACTTGCTGTAGAGTTCAAGCATTTGTGAAACAAATCAGTCAAATCTTTACTGTATGCCCAAGTAGTATATATATGATATTTTATACCTCTGCTTCAGAGGCCCTGAATCAGGAAGATGTGCCCTTATCCTGAAAACAAGAATGGATTTGTTTTCCTGAATTTAGGCTGTGTGTAACCTCTTATTCTAAATGCATTATATGGTTTTTGAGTACTAGTAATAACTCATCCTCTGTTAATTTAAGCTATTTTCAATAGGAAGCTGTGGAAAAAGAGCTTCTGAGTTGCAATATTATATTTTGTAATTATCTTTTTTTTTAATATAGTCATTTAAGAATAAAGTTTGAAGTGACAAAAGGCATTGAATCAGCATTGAATCTGACAGGTGGGAGATTGTGTTATGAATTGCCTTTTTTACCTTTAAGAACCTGGCTACAACCTTATTCAGATTGAAGATAGAGAATTTGCTTGTAAATAATATACAAGTAATTATTTTTTCAAAGATTTTCTTTTTCTCTGAAGTTCTCTGGGTCTCAGACAGAGTAAGCATGGACTATGCTGTGTTGTCACCAAATTGCATCTCTTAAGTACAGACACTGTTGTTGCAGCACTCATAGACTAGCTGATTTCTTTTGCTAATAGACATGTGGCATTAGGTTCTCCTTCTTCAGGTTGGAGGCTGAAAAAGCTTCCAGGTGCTTCTAGAGGTTTTTTCCTCATTCCTTCTCTCTCCTACTTGGTTACTCCTTCTTTTTCCCCATTGCTCCCAATGTTCTTGCTCTGCCCCTCTGAGGCTGTAGGGAGTCTGGGAACCCAGTCATTACAGTTTAAGTTGCTAGAAGCAACATGAAATTTTGGTGAACTCAGCCTCAAGCATTGCTTGCTGATGTTGAAAGTGTAGATGGAACTCGGACAAAAAAAACTTCAGTGAAAATCTCTTATTGGTCTCAAAGGTATCCAGTGTCCCCTCATCACCTACTGCCTTTTCTCAAGGTTTTCTCTTCCCACTGGAAGATTTGTGTTGCCTTCACCAGCTTCCTTGCCCTTCTCTGGACTCAGTCCAGCACCTTGGTTTCTGTCTTATAGTGAGGGGCCCAAACCTGAACACTACTTGAGGTGCAGCCTCACCGGTGCCAATTACAGGGGGACAGTCACTTTTCTAGTCCTGCTGGCCACACTGTTTCTGATACAAGCCAGGATGCTGTTGGCCTTTTGGGACACCCGGACACACTGCTGGCTCATATTCATCCAGCTGTTGATCAACATCCTCAGGTCTTGTTCTGTCAGGCAGCTTTACAGTTACAATTCCCCAAGTCTGTAGCATTGCATGAGATTATTGCAAGCCAAGTGCAGGACCTGTGGCACCAAGACTTCTTAAATTTCACACAATTTTCTGTGCTTATAAACTTACCTTCCCAGAAACAAGTAAGTATCAGTCTGAAATCTTCCTTCTATTATTTTGTCTACAGCCAGATTTCTCTTAATTTAAGCAACATAGTTTAGTGTTTATTTTGAATGTTTTCAATTCCATTAAGTATTTTTGTGTACCTTCATTTACACTTAGAGAGACCTATTCTAGTGCTGCAGTTCTTTGAATACTTTCAAATGTTTTTTTTTCTTTGCTGCTATATGTTATCCCATTAAAACCAACACAGTTATTTGCAGAAGTGGAGTCAAGATTAATTCCAACACCATTTTTGTCCCCATACTGCATTAATCATGTCTGCTGTGGCATTAGAGCATTCATGACAAGCAGAGCTGGTTTTGTTGAGGCTTAATACACACAGAACTGAATTCTCTCATCATTTATTTGTATTATTCTGTAAAATTCAAGTTTGTTTTAAAAAAAATGGCTTTGTTTGGGAAACAGGCATTCTAGTTGGAACTGAGTTGATTGCGAAAGTGGCTTTTTCAAAGGCCACAGTTGCTTATTAGCTTGTGTGTATTTCAGTTCTGTTATTAAAAATGGTATTTTCCTGAAGGCCAACAGTATCAGCTGAAGTAGTGGAAATAAAAATGCATCTCATACACTGGCTGTGTTTTTTAACAAGCTACGTTCTCTACATCCGAGCATGTGTGATAGTGTCTTGCCAGTGAGAATCAGTACAGGCTCTCATCTATTACATTTTGATATTTAAAGGAACTGCAGCTTCCTCGCTACTCTTAGAGTGACTGTAGGCTGTTAGAAATGACTGAGTTTTATTATAATCACACAAATATATTGTGCATTTTAACAGTATGTATAGGGAGCTAAATAAATTTGATTCAAGGCTTTAATGTGTTAGGAGTGGGGTGCAGCTGTGTTTGCTGTGTCACTAGTAGTTGAAGTCAGAGCCTAGCAATATTTTTTTTAAAATGAGCCATTGGAGTTTTCATTGCTGTACTCTACTTCTTTTGAAAAGTGACCCCTTGTATCAGCCAGTTTGCTGAATCATTCTCTTGCCTTGAGTTAGAAACATAGGTTGTATTCCTACAGAATTATATCTTTTTAAATTAGAGCTGGTTTGATACTATAGCAGTTAGAAAATCAGAAGAAGTTAATCTTAAACTATCACGGGAAGTATGTTTTGTTTTTTAATTCAGAAACTGGAATGGAACTGAAATAATCTAAAAATGTAGGGAAATCAAGCTTATTCCTGTAGTAAGTGTTTCACCAATTCAAACATCAAGAATATTTGCCTGAGTGAGAACAAAGAGCCGTGCAGTATCTTGCTAGAAATAAGTATTTAGGTGCTACAACAGTCAGCTTCCAAAAGTGTTTGAGATTGCTGTTTTGAATAAGGAGTGCAGGACTGATTAATATATGTGCTCCTCATCAGTGGAAAAATGTGGTGCATCATAAGTAAAAGGTTAGTCCTGAGTCATCATTGCTGTATCAAAGCTGGTAAAGCTTTCTGGATTTCTGTGATGGCGACTTTATTGCAAGAAGGCATTTCTCATTAAGAGTTTCAGTGTCAAACATCTGAGATATTTAATATTTAACATCATGAATTTCAGCAATGAAGACAATTTTTCTAGAAAATGGAAGTGTGTGATCGTTACCTGCTGTGGTAAGTCATCAGGCAAACCTTATTGCTGACTTGCAAAACAGAGTGAGATTTTTGTGATCCTAACAGTCTTGCAGTGTTGATGGTTTTAATGACAGTGTAATGCTTCAACATATAAGTTTGTTATTTCATTGGTTCAGAAGAAACCTATGTGCCTAGTCTGTGGATAGAATTGAATGGGTTGAATAATTTT
Organism: Florisuga fusca; assembly: GCA_038090715.1. Lineage (NCBI taxonomy): Eukaryota > Metazoa > Chordata > Aves > Apodiformes > Trochilidae > Florisuga > Florisuga fusca. The sequence continues at coordinate 56,023,428 of JAAWXA010000002.1, forward strand.
ATTTTGTCTTTGCTCTAAACATACTGTCCAAAGTAATATTCATATTGTGACTGATAGGTGAAAGATGTAATGTTGGCCACTATTTTAAAATGAAAGTGCAATGTTGTGTTCTTTAAAATGCAAGCCTGTTGGCTGCTTAGCTAAAGGCCAGCATGTGTCCTGATGGAGTATTAGTTCTACATGCTAAAACAAAGAAAGAGAGACAAGATATAAAGCAGTTCTTCATGTTGGAAGACAAGATTTTGAAAGAAACAAATGAAAAAAAAAAGCAAAACAGAAAAGCAAACCAAACCAAAAAAACCCAAACCAAACACCAAAAATCACCATCACAAAAAAAAAACCAAAAACAAACCCCACCAAAAAAACTCACAAAACCAAGCAAAACCAAACCCAACCCCCCAAAAACATTGGATAGAAAAGCTGAAGAAAAGCTTAACTTTTTCCAAAATGTTTTATTAAGTAAATCAATGTTGTGGACAAATCTAACAAAATCTAAAAAAGCTTTAGGAGTGAAATAAAAAAAAGTCTTTTCTGTCGTCAGTGTGTAACATGGAGAGGGTTTCCCAGTTATTTTTGTGTGTCTGAGGGTAATAGTTCCAAAAGATACTATGGCAGCTGCTAGCTGTATCCCACCTAGGTCATAATTCCCTAGTGGGACAGGAGGAGAATCCCTTAATAGAAATGAAATCGAAACTGTTCTGCCACGTAAGTAACCGAGCAATTATTCTTCTACACAAGGACTTTATGAAAGTCTATTTTTGAATGCTTTCATATATCACACAATTAATGTTCAAGGGACAGTCAGAGTTGGGTGTTACAATGTGAAGGGAATAAACACCTCCTGATAGATGGGCCCTCACATAAATTAATGGCAAATGACTTCTAAGGTTGCAAAATTGAAATATTCTAAAACTACTGTTTTGGTACATCATTCACCTGGGGAAAGATTTGAAGAAGTATGAGGAGAGTTGAACAAAGATGTTAACTGGACAAAGACCCTTAATGGCCAGGAAAACTGATCAGTTAGCTAAGTGGCAAAATAGATCACTAAATATGATGGTCATTGAAAAGGATCCTATGTTTATTTAAATAAATATTTATTTTTATTTATTTTTAACCTCAGAGTAGGATTCTAAAAGCCATTTAGATTATCACTTTCTGTAAAATAATGATACAACTTACACTTTTGCAGTGATTAGGTTTGAAAATCCCACCTTCCATTTAAAATACTTTCTGCTCATTGTTGATGCAGAAAGACAAGAAAACAAATCTGCCATTAAACTTGGCACCTATGTACTTGACGTTAGCAAAGATTCCCTCACAGACATTGTCCAAAAAATGTGTTTCAAACTTTAAATATCATCTGGTCTTTCTGAGAGCATTTCTGGGGGTTTCAATGGGTGTGAGGTGGTTGGAGACTTTTGCCCCTTATTTGCACATTAACTGTTGATTGTTAGTTTCATGTAACTCACTTCATTTCTTACAGAGCTGTGAGTCTTCCTATGAGGTTTTTCGGTTCACAGCTTCTATTGGGGGTGCATATACTTGTTAATGATATAAATGCTGTATTCTGTGCTGGCTCTTCTGCAGCATTAGTTCATGGAACTATCTGCCAGTATTACTACTTTCTCATGTAGCAGAAAAAAGAATATATTACTCAAAACATGTTATCAAAACTAGTGTCATCAGATCATTCTTTTAACGAATCAGTGGTGGGACTGCTACAAATCAAAGCTAATCAGCTTTTATTAAAAGGATACTTTGAACTCTTGGACAGATCCTGTAGATAGTATTCTGGGAAGAGCAGAGTTTAAGAATGCAGCTGCTTCATTCTGGCCAGGTAAATCACCAGGAACCAATATGTTCTGTCATTCAATTTGTTTTCAAAGTCAAATGGAGTGGTAGAGGAAGGGCAAAGATGGGACAGATTTCATTTTTAAGTGGAAGCCTCCTTAGTGGCAGCCTACAATGGTTTTAATTCTGGGGAACTTATTTTTTTTATATATAACTGTCCAAACCATATACGCTGAATACAAACAAGAAGCCTTGCAGTTCACATACACATTTGCAAATTTGAATAGGATGGTTCTGTATGAGCTGAAAAAATGCTTGCTTTATTATCATCGGGATATTAGCTATTATATTTAGTAATGTTGGGAGTTTTTAGATGTGGTCTTTTTTGATGAAAAACAGTACTTGCAAAACAGGTGCTATATTCAGCTCCATATATTGACAGATATTTAGCTTTGCAAAGTGGCAGAAATGTTATTATATGCTTCTTTGTTAGGGAAGAAACCCTTTGCGTTGCTGGAGGTTTTTTGTAAACACAAAGCTTTCCTACATCTGTGTTAACTAGTAATAACAACAGTGATACTTCTGGGGAACCTTGAAGGCATTGCAATAGGCTAATAGACCTTCTGTAAAAGCATGGTAACCTGAATTCCTTCCTGGGAGGAATGCTGGAGAGTGGGCTGCAGGGCAGCCAGGATCCAAGATTCATTCCCTCCCTGCCAAGCTTATCCCAGGCTGGCTCCAGTGTGGGGACGAGGGCTGCTGCCATCCTGCTGAGGGACAACAGAGGCTTCATGAGTGCAGAATGGTAGTGGTGTTTAGTTAGGGTAAAACCCTGCCTGATGTGGGTCTGTCCTCTCATTTCTGCAGCTGTGATCCCTGTGGCCTTGGGTCGTCATCTGGCCTTGAAACCCTTCCACCTCACCTTAGCCACGTCCAGTTTTGAAGCCTCTGCTGCTATGAACAGTGAGTATAGCACTTAGTGCTTGTACAGCATTTCATGTGCTCAAAGCTCTTCCCAACCATTAACTAATTAAGCCTCACCAAGTCCTTGTGAGGCAGGGATTAATTCCAGCTGAGTGTTTGCATTCACAATTAAGAATGTTAGACAGAATCCTAATGTCAATCAGCATAATGGACTTAAATGTCTAATTGGGTAGATTCCCCCAGGTAAGTTTAGTTTAAAAAAGCTTAGCCTGGAGAGTGGAATTAGGCAAATACAGCAAGAGGAAATCCTCAGCCAGGGAAAGGCAAGGGTAGCTATTGGTGGTGGTGGTTTTAAAAACAGCCAGGGACACAAAATATCTTCAAAGAGGCTTGCATTAATCTGCAATTAAAGAAGCAGTCTTCTTAAGCGGGCTTGTTTCAACAGGAGAAACACAAGGAGAAAATCCCTAGTATTAGCAAGGAGTAGTAGCTGTAGCAAGGAGAGCAGCAAGGGAGGATGCTCTGCAGGGCTTCAAACTCTGATCTGGACTCCTGTTTTGCTAGGGAGTGACAACTTCTCTTCACAACTTGCAAGAGGCCACCATGTGACCTGCTGGAGGCCACTGTGCATCAGCATAAACACTTTGTGGTACTGAGTGGTAGTTAGCAACTAAAATGCCAGGACAAGGTACTCAAAGGAAGAAACACATGACTTTAAGGGTAATTGGAGGTTGAATGACACACGGTAATTTTTAGTAATAACCACATGTAAGAATGTACATTACAAGCATTTTGTATGTGATGGATGCAGTGAATGCATAAAATTATTAATTACTTTTTCTAGCTAACCAGGTACTGCAGTGAGCTCAGGTCAGAAGACTACTGAACAGACCCACCAGATTTTGGGCAGCAATCCTGGGACTCATGTTCTCACCTCCCTGCTTTGCCCTTTTCCACAGGCCAGGCTGTACACTATAGAGCTGCTGTGAGCTGGAAGCCCATGTGTTACAGGTCCAGGCTGCCTGCTGCAGAGGTGTGCAGGAGGGGGAAAAAGTCACACATGAGAGACCTGAGGCAGCAAGTGTTGCCAGGGGAAAGCCCCAGACTGAAAAGTGTACCTAAGACCTTGCTTATCTGCCATTGCAAACTCCAAATTTTTTTGGTGGCTCTCCAGGTAACCAGAAGCCATTTTAGGAGGTTACCACTTCATCTTCTAAGGTAAGATGCCTATGGCATTCCTGACAGACACTGGCTAGCCAGTTCTTCAAAAGCTTAAAGAAAAAGATCCCATATGCTTTTCAGGCAATCTGTAACGGTATTTTGCTTTTCTTACTCTCAGAAAGTGTTCCCAAATTTCTCGATTGCCAAGTAAGCCTCTCTCCTTCCAAAACATTAGCTCATTGCTTCTGCTCACATCCAGAATAGGTTTGGAAAACAGGTTATTCCCTTTATCTTTGTGTCCTGAACATCATTCCCTCCACAGTCACCTCTCTGGAGGTGTGACAGCTTTCAGCTAGGAAATATTTGGAAGATGGGTAAAAGTCTTGACTAATCAGTCTCATTCTCCAGCAGCTTTACTGTCCCTTTCTCACTTAATAACAAAGGCATGAGCTGATCAAGCCTGCAGTGGGACTGGTAGCTATGCTGATGTGCATGTTTTACCTTACCTCACTGCCTACACCTAATTTTAGTGCTGTGTGTAAGCTACGAGCACTCTCCAGGTTGTCACCAGTCTCATTCCTTTATGTGTAGCTTTGAAAACCTTGGTAACTTGGGGCATTGCTGCTGGAAAAACATGGTTGAGAATTGGGATTTAGTGGCATTTCATATGAAGATTTTAAGAACTTAGTACTGTGAGCTCTAAGAAACTAGAGGTCTATGAAGGCAATTTATCCAGCTTCCAAACACCAGGGTGGACTCTTGTTGTGCTAGGGCTGCTAGGAGCAGGGTGCTGAGAACAGTTTACAAACAAACAAACAAAATTCCAGTGTCTGTCTTCAGATTTCACTGCTGAAACCAATTGTGGGAATTGACAGTAAAAGCAAGCAGAGGGTAGTATTTTTGCAGTTTCTGCAGAGAAACCATCTTGTCTGCATCCTTGGCTAGAATCTTCAAACTTGGTTTTAAAAAAATAGATCTGGATGTAGATTCAAGCTGACAAGTGCTAGAGCATAACATACATTTCAGAGGGGGGAAAATGACAATATGAAAAAATAAGTTTAGCAAATATGGCTGAGAAAACTGCTTTAACCTGTTGAAGATGTTACTTTACATATTGTGGCATCAAGAACATTTAAGTCAAAGTAAAATCCAATAAGGTTACTGTGGTTTAAAAGCAAATGCTGCTTTTGTGTTCACCTATTTCTTATAAGGAAAAGAATAATGGTTTTCAACAAAAGCATCTGACTAAATTCTAAATTCCCAGACAACTGTGAGGATAGAGAGAGTTTTTTTTTTTTTTTTTTTTTTTTTTTTTTTTTTTTTTTTTTTTTTGTAGTGTGATGAAATGTCTGTGATGATGTTCTTAAAATGTCTAAAATCTGGAAAAAGCATATACTTGGGTAATATTTTGAATTAGTGTGAGCTTCTCTTTTCCATGTCTCTCTGGGCCCTTGTGATTATAGGAAACTCAATCTTGACATGACATTTTTTTTTACAAAACATTCATGTTGACTCTAGTGGTTGTATGAGTTTGTACTTAAATAATTTTCTCCAGTGATGTTGACATGTCCCAGAAACTATACTTCTCACAGTACAAAACACTTGAGAGGATTTTTCTATTAACTAAAATGATAAAGGTTTGCAGTCCTGCAGTCTCTTGAAGTATCTCTTGTAGTTAAGAGCCTTTTAGGTAATTCTAGGTTTCCTAAAGCACTTTTGATATTTTAGCAAAAAAACCCCCTACCTCTCATGATGTGGTTGTATTTAGCTGAAGTGACATCCAGAAGATAAGCAGGACAAGTAGATGCTGGATTTATTTATCATATATTCATAGCATTTGTCACAGCTAGGGCTGCATGACCTGCCAGCTGGTCTGTTTACAGATGATAGAAGCCATTCTTTCTGAACTCATAAGGAAAATGAAGGGGGGAAGGAAATTGAAATGAAGAAAAAGAGAGGTGAAGGACTGCATAAGATGACAGAATGCTTTTGTCATGGTTCCCATGACCTGGTGAGATAAATGTGCATTGAGTGACTCCAACTTGCCCAATCAGCTGGTGCTGCTCCGCCAGGCCAAGCTCAGGGGTGTTTGGTGTAGGCTGCTCGCTCCCTGACTATCCCTACCTGACCTTTTCCTCCTTCATGACTTTTTCCTCCTTCCAGCTTACACTGTTGCTTACACTGTTGTCTTTTTATTTATTTGTTCTTCAGGCAGCCGTTGGGTTCACTTGCCTGCTTGATTAGGACTCCTGTGCCAGGCAGAGGGGCTTTCTTGACCTGTTTCATTTTGCCCTTGGATCCATTCAGCTTTTGTAAAAACGCCTCAGAGGAGTATACTAAAATCACTGGAGCTTTCTCATCCCTTGCATGTGACTCTCATGGAATAGCTACTGGGAATTATTTGTTAGATGGACACACTCCTTTTTCATCTTAAGAGAAGTGTATATTTTCTCTTTCTTCCTGAAGATTTCCATTAACAGCCAATAATACTTATCTTAAATTATTTCTCACAGGGCTGTCTCCCTTGCCAGAAATGAATTATTTAATACATTCCTGCTTCAGGCAACTCGAGGATGCACATAGCAACCCCATCCTGCTCAGGAAGGTCTTTGCTGAATGTATCCCAGGGAACCCAATGAGTGCACAACTCCAGACAAAGCCTGGGAACCGGATGCAAAAAACTAGGGATGAGCACCTGTCAGATCCTGAGTTCTAGCCCTCGAGATCTCAAACTTCAGAGAAACAGAGGGTCAGCCTGTGAAACACCCTGTCTAGAAGTGAACAGATAGCAGGGGGAGGGTAGAAATAGGGCAGTGAGTGCCCATGTTTGACCAGGCCGGCAGTACTGGACCTGCCTCAACTTGCTGCTGGCACTGGGGGAGCTGCCTGTGGAGCAGGGACAGCAGCTGAGTGATGCAGGATCTTTGGGATAGTGGTACCTGCCCCACACCAGCAGCAGGACTGTAAAGAAAAGTAGGACAAGTGAAGTGCCAGAGGAGGAGGAAATATACCTGCCATGAGTGAGACGGGAGCTTGTTCCCTCAAGCCCTCCGCAATGGGCATTCATCCAGTCCCAGTAAAACCCATCCTGTGACTCTTCCCTCTTCCACAAGACATCCATAGTACGTATTTTTGTACATTGCTCATTTGCTAGCTGGGTTTCACACAACAAACACACTGCATCCATACAGTGTCCATACAGTTCTTTCTGTAACTCTGAGCTTCTGATTTTATTTTTTTTGTTCCCTTCTAATATTTTAGGTTTTGTTTTTGGGTTTTTTTTTGTTTTTTTGAGGTTGTTTGTTTTTGGCTTTGTTTTTGAGGACAAGAGCCCTGGCGGGAGAGGCCACCGGGTGGTGCTCTTGGCACTGAAATTAGGGACACGGGAAGAGCAGGGTTCTGCTCTCCTCTGTGCAAGAATTCGCTCCGCAGAAAGGTTTCTGCTTTGGCTGCGGCGTTTATTTTCAGCTGAACTCTGACACTGGCAGCTGTTTCTCTCCAGGATGCACAAAAGTCCTCTGATTTTGAAACGTATCCAGAGAAAGCGGTTTAAACATAGATGTCTTCTTCCAATGCCTCCAGAGGGGAGAAAAAGACTGGTTGGAAAATGGGAATCTTCTTGACCCCTGGCTCGGCAGGGAGTGTGGTCTAGAGGGTGGCTCTGATGATGCACCTGCTGCTTCCTAGGAGAGGACTGGGTGACGGGGTGCACCAGTGTAGCTTTTGGGATGTGTGCCACAGCTGCTGTGGGCAGTGAGTGTGGAAATTTGCTGGTTTTATTCTGAACCTTGTAGCTGGAGGAACTTTTTGAAGAGCGCAGAGCTCTGAGATAAGTAGAGGTAGAGCAGTGGTTGATCTCGGTCAGTCCTGGTGTTCTCAACCAGACCAGCCTCCTCTGCTCCTAGCTCAGGAATGAGCTGAGCATGTGTCCCAAGCACCACCTTTTATTGGCCCCCTAATGCTGCTTACTTGCAGCTGGGGCCAGCCCTGACTGGGCACAGGTGGGCTGAGCACAAGCTCGTGCTCACTACCTGGCAATTGGTGGATTGCTGGCACCTGTTTCCTACAGAACCTATCCAGGGAAAAATGCTGAGAAGATATCTTCCCCTTGGCTGCTTCCCTGGGAAGCTTCTCTTGCCTTGGTGACCCTAAGGGGCTGCCCCAGGGAACCTTGTCCAGCACCTGTCCCAGTGGGTAGGTCCCATCAGGTATGTTCCAACTATCCCAGCAGTGCATGTCAGCTCCCAGTGAGACCTCTTGGCTGCAGCTGGAGGAAACTGGGCTGACACCTTGGATGTTGTTGCAAGGAAAGACTTCTTTCCTTGTCCCACTAGCCTCCCTTGAGGTATCTGTGTTGGAAATCCTACAGACTGGTTTTTCCTGGCATGGTTTCACTGGTTCAAACCATGCCTGTAGCAAACACCCTTCATCAGTGAACAATGCCTTTTATTTTTTTATGATCTGGCCATTGTTTTGGCCTTGTCTCTTGTCTGTTTTGGAGATAAACAAGACTTATGCCCGTTGCAGAGAGAAGCAGAAAAGTTGTCAGCAAGGTGTCTTTTGGCCCCATCAGATACCAAGGAGGATCCAGATAGAGTTGAACAGGGCATGCTCTTGAAAGTTATGTCTCTGAGTGATAAATAGATCGAGGGTGCATGGAGATGCTAGAGATAAAACACGTTATTTTGTTCTGTGTCTTACTAAGCTCTGTGGCCTCTTTTCTCTCTTCTGAGTCAGAGCCAAGGAACTTTGTCCCTGTGCTGTACTAAGGATGACCTGTGCTGCTGGGACTTGCACACTGTGGTGCTGGACCAGCTTTTTCAGGGCAGATGAAACTACTGGGTTAGGCAGGAGGCAGCTGAAAGGGAGTTTTTATCCCCAGGCCAGGTCTCAGAGGAAGGAAGGCCTTGGATCTCAGCAACCCTAGCCAGAAAGGGTGTCCCTCTTTCCCAAGCCCTCAGCTCCCTTTTCTTTCTGGTGTCTTCCTTCCCTGAGGAGCAAATGCACGATTTTGGTTGCACTCTGTCTGTCTTTTCAAGTTCCTTTGCCCCCACAACCTCCAGCATCAGCACAGGAATATGAGGCATCTGGTAGAGAAAAGGCCATTGAGGCTCTGGTGAGCAATTCTCTCCCCCGCTGCAGGAGATGGCAGCCCAGTTTGTGGTCATTAGCTTTCATTTTGGGCACGACACAGGTGCTGTGATGGTGCTGACATTTCCAAATTATTGCCTGGGAGCAGCTGCACCTTTCTGGAAAACATAGACCACTGGTGCTACTCTCATAGGGGGTTATATTAAAAATTAACTGACACCAGAATGAAACACTGAAGTGTCTGTGTGCAGAATGCTCCTTTAATGGCTCACCACTGCTCTTAACTGATGAATACCCAGCATCTCACAGCAAATTTGGTTTCTCTCTTCATTTTCAGGCTGTACTCAGGAGCCTCAGCTATTTATATTTCCTTTACTGTGGCTGGAAAAACAGCNGTGACAGCTTTCAGCTAGGAAATATTTGGAAGATGGGTAAAAGTCTTGACTAATCAGTCTAATTCTCCAGAAGGCATGAGCTGATCAAGCCTGCAGTGGGACTGGTAGCTATGCTGATGTGCATGTTTTACCTTACCTCACTGCCTACACCTCATTTTAGTGCTGTGTGTAAGCTACGAGCACTCTCCAGGTTGTCACCAGTCTCATTCCTTTATGTGTAGCTTTGAAAACCTTGATAACTTGGGGCATTGCTGCTGGAAAAACATGGTTGAGAACTGGGATTTAGTGGCATTTCATATGAAGATTTTAAGAACTTAGACAGTACTGTGAGCTCTAAGAAAATAGAGGTCTATGGAGGCAATTTATCCAGCTTCCAAACACCAGGGTGGACTCTTGTTGTGCTAGGGCTGCTAGGAGCAGGGTGTTGAGAACAGTTTATAAACAAACAAACAAAATTCCAGTGTCTGTCTTCAAATTTCACTGCTGAAACCAATTGTGGAAATTGACAGTAAAAGCAAGCAGAGGGTGGTATTTTTGCAGTTTCTGCAGAGAAACCATCTTGTCTGCATCCTTGGCTAGAATCTTCAAACTTGGTTTTAAAAAAATAGATCTGGATGTAGATTCAAGCTGACAAGTGCTAAAGCATAACATACATTTCAGAGGGGGGAAAATGACAATATGAAAAAATACGTTTAGCGAATGATATGGCTCAGAAAACTGCTTTAACCTGTTGAAGATGTTACTTTACATATTGTGGCATCAAGAACATTTAAGTCAAAGTAAAATCCAATAATGTTACTGTATTTTAAAAGCAAATGCTGCTTTTGTGTTCACCTATTTCTTATAAGGAAAAGAAGAATAAGGGTTTTCAACAAAAGCATCTGACTAAATTCTAAATTCCCAGACAACTGTGAGGATGAGAGAGAGAATTTTGGGGTTGGTTGGTTTTTTTTTGTTTTTTTGTTTGTTTGATTTGTTTTAGTTTTTTGTTTTGTTTTTTTTGGGTTTTTTTGTGTTTTTTTTTGTTGTTGTTGTTTTGGTTTGGTTTTTTTGGTAGTCTGATGAAATGTCTATGATGATGTTCTTAAAATGTCTGCTAACATCTGGAAAAAGCATGTACTTGGCTAATATTTTGAATTAGTGTGAGCTTCTCTTTTCAATGTCTCTCTGGGCCCTTGTTATTACAGGCAACTCAATCTTGACATGACATTTTTTTACAAAACATTCATGTTGACTCTAGTGGTTGTATGAGTTTGTGCTTAAATAATTTTCTCCAGTGATATTGACATGTCCCAGAAACTATACTTCTCACAGTACAAAACACTTGAGAGGATTTTTCTATTAACTAAAATGACAAAGGTTTGCAGTGCTGCAGTCTCTTGAAGTATCTCTTGTAGTTAAGAGCCTTTTAGGTAATTCTAGGTTTCCTAAAGCACTTTTGATATTTTAGAAAAAAAACCCCCTACCTCTCATGATGTGGTTGTATTTAGCTGAAGTGACATCCAGAAGATAAGCAGGACAAGTAGATGCTGGATTTATTTATCACATGTTCATAGCATTTGTCACAGCTAGGGCTGCATGACCTGCCAGCTGGTCTGTTTACAGATGATAGAAGCCATTCTTTCTGAACTGATAAGGAAAATGAAGGGGGGAAGGAAAGAGAAATGAAGAAAAGAGAGGTGAAGGACTGCATACGATGACAGAATGCTTTTGTCATGGTTCCCATGACCTGGTGAGATAAATGTGCATTGAGTGACTCCAACTTGCCCATCAGCTGGTGCTGCTCTGCCAGGCCAAGCTCAGGGGTGTTTGGTGTAGGCTGCTCGCTCCCCGACTATCCCTGCCTGACTTTTTTTTCCTTCCTGACTTTTTCCTCCTTCCAGCTTACACTGTTGCTTACACTGTTGTCTTTTTATTTATTTGTTCTTCAGGCAACTGTTGGGTTCGCTTGCCTGCTTGATTAGGACTCCTGTGCCAGGCAGAGGGGCTTTCTTGACCTGTTTCATTTTGCCCTTGGATCCATTCAGCTTTTGTAAAAACGCCTCAGAGGAGTATACTAAAATCACTGGATCCCTTGCCAGAAATGAATTATTTAATACATTCCTGCTTCAGGCAACTCGAGGATACACATAGCAACCCCATCGTGCTCAGGAAGGTCTTTGCTGAATGTATCCCAGGGAACCCAATGAGTGCACAATTCCATCCAAAGCCTGGGAACCGGATGCAAATAACTAGGGATAAGCACCTGTCAGATCCTGAGTTCTAGCCCTGGAGATCTCAAACTTCAGAGAAACAGAGGGTCAGCCTGTGAAACACCCTGGCTAGAAGTGAACAGATAGCAGGGGGAGGGTAAAAATAGGGAAGTGAGTGCCCATGGTTGACCAGGCCGGCAGTACTGGACCTGCCTCAACTTGCTGCTGGCACTGGGGGAGCTGCCTGTGGAGCAGGGACAGCAGCTGAGTGATGCAGGATCTTTGGGATAGTGGTACCTGCCCCACACCAGCAGCAGGACTGTAAAGAAAAGTAGGACAAGTGAAGTGCCAGAGGAGGAGGAAATATACCTGCCATGAGTGAGACAGGAGCTTGTTCCCTCAAACCCTCTGCAATGGGCATTCATCCAGTCCCAGTAAAACCCATCCTGTGACTCTTCCCTCTTCCACCAGACATCTATAGTACTGATTTTTGTACATTGCTCATTTGCTAGCTGGGTTTCACACAACAAACACACTGCATCCATACAGTGTCCATACAGTTCTTTCTGTAACTCCGAGCTTCTGATTTTATTTTTTTCGTTTCCCTTCTAATATTTTAGGTTTTGTTTTTGTTTTTTTTTTTTTTGGGGGGGGGTGTTTGTTTGTTTGTTTTTGGCTTTTTTTTTGAGGACAAGAGCCCTGGCGGGAGAGGCCACCGGGTGGTGCTCTTGGCACAGAAATGTGGGACACGGGAAGAGCAGGGTGCTGCTCTCTGTGCAAAGAATTCGCTCCGCAGAAAGGTTTCTGCTTTGGCTGCGGCGTTTATTTTCAGCTGAACTCTGACACGAGCAGCTGTTTCTCTCCAGGATGCGCAAAAGTCCTCTGATTTTGAAACATATCCAGAGAAAGCGGTTTAAATATAGATGTCTTCTTCCAATGCCTCCAGAGGGGAGAAAAAGACTGGTTGGAAAATGGGAATCTTCTTGACCCCCGGCTCGGCAGGGAGTGTGGTCCAGAGGGTGGCTCTGATGATGCACCTGCTGCTTCCTAGGAGAGGGCTGGGTGATGGGGTGCACCAGTGTAGCTTTTGGGATGTGTGCCACAGCTGCTGTGGGCAGTGACTGTGGAAATTTGCTGGTTTTATTGTGAACCTATCCAGGGAAAAATGCTGAGAAGATATCTTCCCCTTGGCTGCTTCCCTGGGAAGCTTCTCTTGCCTTGGTGACCCTAAGGGGCTGCCCCAGGGAACCTTGTCCAGCACCTGTCCCAGTGGGCAGGTCCCATCAGGTATGTTCCAACTATCCCAGAAATGCATGTCAGCTCCCAGTGAGAACTCTTGGCTGCAGCTGGGGGAAACAGGGCTGACACCTTGGATGTTGTTGCAAGGAAAGACTTCTTTCCTTGTCCCACTAGCCTCCCTTGAGGTATCTGTGTTGGAAACCCTACAGCCTGGTTTTTCCTGGCATGGTTTCACTGGTTCAAACCGTGCCTATAGCAAACACCCTTCATCAGTGAACAATGCCTTGTATTTTTTTATGATCTGGCCATTGTTTTGGCCTTGTCTCTTGTCTGTTTTGGAGATAAACAAGACTTATGCCCGTTGCAGAGAGAAGCAGAAAAGTTGTCAGCAAGGTGTCTTTTGGCCCCATCAGATACCAAGGAGGATCCAGATAGAGTTGAACAGGGCATGCTCTTGAAAGTTATGTCTCTGAGTGATAAATAGATTGAGGGTGCAGGGAGATGCTGGAGATAAAACACGTTATTTTGTTCTGTGTCTTACTAAGCTCTGTGGCCTCTTTTCTCTCTTCTGAGTCAGAGCCAAGGAACTTTGTCCCTGTGCTGTACTAAGGATGACCTGTGCTGCTGGGACTTGCACACTGTGGTGCTGGACCAGCTTTTTCAGGGCAGATGAAACTACTGGGTTAGGCAGGAGGCAGCTGAAAGGGAGTTTTTATCCCCAGGCCAGGTCTCAGAGGAAGGAAGGCCTTGGATCTCAGCAACCCTAGCCAGAAAGGGTGTCCCTCTTTCCCAAGCCCTCAGCTCCCTTTTCTTTCTGGTGTCTTCCTTCCCTGAGGAGCAAATGCACGATTTTGGTTGCACTCTGTCTGTCTTTTCAAGTTCCTTTGCCCCCACAACCTCCAGCATCAGCACAGGAAGATGAGGCATCTGGCAGAGAAAAGGCCATTGAGGCTCTGGTGAGCAATTCTCTCCCCCACTGCAGGAGATGGCAGCCCAGTTTGTGGTCATTAGCTTTCATTTTGGGCACGACACAGGTGCTGTGATGGTGCTGACATTTCCAAATTATTGCCTGGGAGCAGCTGCACCTTTCTGGAAAATATAGACCACTGGTGCTACTCTCATAGGGGGTTATATTAAAAATTAACTGACACCAGAATGAAACACTGAAGTGTCTGTGTGCAGAATGCTCCTTTAATGGCTCACCACTGCTCTTAACTGATGAATACCCAGCATCTCACAGCAAATTTGGTTTCTCTCTTCATTTTCAGGCTGTACTCAGGAGCCTCAGCTATTTATATTTCCTTTACTATGGCTGGCAAAACAGCTTCAGCGTGCTTCTTCAGGCCATGCCAGGTATTCTGCTGTTGCTTTTTTAGCCCAAGTTTTGAGACTTGATCTCTCAAGTCAAGGATTTAAGCCATCCCACTGAAGCAGGGCTTGGGCAAGGAAAGACTTCTCTGTCCCACAGTGATTGGTAGGGGGATGGGTTGTGTGTGTGCATGCATGCTTGTATCTGGAGTTTGAGACTGTGGAAGAAAGGGCTGTTGCTGAGCTTGGTGGAGTGCAGTTGTTTTGCAAAGCTTGTTGAATTAGCCTTGCACTGTATAAAAATCTTCCTGATGAGGAAGGCTGTGATGACAAATGAACCGCTCCTTAGGGTGGAGTACATGAGCTCTTTGAGGAGAGATAAAGAGATGCAACTCACCTGGTTATCATAGCATCCTGTTTACTGATGGTGTGCATCTAGAAATCCCTCACAGAAGCTAGATTCACAGATAAACTTGCACTCTGTGTCAGCCACTTTTACTCATAGTGTGGAATACATTCTGCTCGGCAACCAACCAAATGGAGCCAAAGCTCCATAAGATGCAAAACGCTTCTCATTTTAGAGAAAGTAAGTTACCATGCATTGTCTTTGACTTTTTTTGTTATCTACTGCTTGTTACAATAGATGGTTTCTTTTTTCCTCCACTGGCTCTGACTTGCTTATTTTCTTACAACCACAGAATCATTCTTGCATCCTTTGGTCTTTAAGAGCCCCAGAATATAAAGGGTAAATATTCAGATGTGAAAAAAATGCTTCAAAAAAAGTATATGGATTTGATTTTGAGTCTATTGAACTACAATGACATTTTTTTGGTGGATGAAACTTTAGTCTCATTCTTGGATTAGACTCACCCTCCACTAGAGTATTCTACTGAACAGTCAGGGCAGGGAGGATCAGGTTCTTTGAGGGCATTTTTCTCTGTTATTTGAACACTAAACATTGGTTAGGGTCCAAACACTTTTGAGTGTCCCAGAGATGTGGAGGGCCCACTTACTACCCTGGAGGTGGGTGCTGAACTGGTTGAAGCATTTGCTCTTGGCTAGCATCAAATTATCTTCCTCTGTGTGACTCCTACAGCACCTTCTTTGTCTTCTTGGCACTGCTTGGGGTTTGCAAGAGGGGATTGGCTGAGAAATCTTTTAGTGCTCATGAAAAGCTGCCTCAGGAGGCAGGTGTCTGGATGTGCACAGGTGAGAGACACATTGGTGTATTGCTGGCATAAGTAGAAGGACTATTGGATACTGAAAAGAATCACAGTTGCACTGATTCGGTGGCCTGGGAAAAAAATTATCTGGTTTGAGTCCTAGGTAAGTAGTTTGCTTTAAAAGAAATTTCCTGTACAGAACATACTTAAAAAGATATGATGTTCTGTTGATGTTCTTGAAAGCCTTACTGGAGTTGCTCACGTGTAACCTAAGGAAAAGAGCTACATATGAAATATAATTTGCTTTGCATACCTTGAGGCAAAAGTGGCCAGAACTCTATGAAACCATAAATACTACCTGATCTGAGTGTTCAGGCCTAGAGAGTAATGAGGGACACCTTTCTAGGCCTACTGTGCAGAGTTTATTTAAAAGTAGGTCACTGCAGCACTCAAAAATTCATTAGTAGTTCTTGAGTGTCAGGCACATCCTTGTGACAGGGCTGAAGTTGCAGCCACAAGGGGCAGGGCTTCAATTTCATATAAAAAAATGGGAATGTGTTGAGCATCTGTATGCATACATCATCTGTGAGCAGGTAGGTTGCCTGCTCCTTTGACCATGGAGAGGTGTATTTGATAGCCTGCTTTATAGACTACATGCAGCACCGAATTGCTTACAAAGAATACATTTTGGAGCAAAACCTTTTGAAAAGACACTGTTTTTTACACAAGTTAATTCAAGACATGAAGAGCGTTACGGATTATACAGTTTTCCTTACTCTAAGAAAGAATCTTGGGAATAAACACATTTTTCTGCTGTCTTTACCTGGAGCACAATTGCATCCTTGGAGAACATGGAGAAGCTTCAGAAGATCAGCCAGAGTGCTGACAGGAAAGCAGAGGGACTTTTTCAAGGGTGTGTAGTGATAAATGAGGAGTAAAGGTTTTAAGCTGAAATAGGGTAGATTTATACTAGGTATGAAAAAGAAATTCTCTTTTGTGAGGGTGGTGAGACATTGGAACAGGTTACCCAGAGAAGCTGTGGATGTCCCCTCCCTGGGAATGTTCAAGGCCAGGTTGGACGAGCTTTGTGCAGCCCAGTCTAATGGAGGTGTCTCTGCCACAGCAGGGTTGGAATGAGATGATTTTAAAGGTTTTTTCCAACCCATGCTATGATTCTATATCATAGCATGCCAGGCTATGATTCTAGGATTTGAAGATAAACCAGAGAATCCTCTGGTTCCTCAAGTTCTCTCCCTGTGCTACAGGCACAGCTTTGAGCCAGTTTCATTCTGCAGTTTGCTTCCTACACATTGAAAACCCTGCATCTCACTGACTCACATCACATTTAAAATCTTGGTTGATACTCAGTTGACACACTGGCCTATATGTACAAATTTCTTCCTCCCTGGCATTTTTAATTTTTAATGTTAGCTTTATAAATCTCCCGAGGAAAAAAAAGTGGGTGTAAGAAACATACTGAAAGAAAAAAATTCTCAATACATACTTATGAGGGCTTAGATCACCTATACTCACAAGTTCACAAGAATAAAAACTTCAGGATTGGGTCCTTTAATCTGCAGATATAAAGCTGTCATGGGGAAAAATAAAGGCTGCCAAGTATTATCTGTAAGAGAATCAGCCGAGTGCATGAGTTGGGAAAAGGCCTGGCTTATGGCAATCTTTATTATCCAGGAATATCTGGATTTGGGATTTCATATGTCTTGCATTGAATGGAGCATAAATGGCAATATGGTTCTGCTTGAAGCTACAGAGGCCCCTAAGGTTTATGTAGGCTTTCAATGATGTTGAGCTCTGAGTTTATCTTTCCCATTTGGAAAGGCACCTGAGTTTAGATATCTCATATGACTTCTTTCAACTCCTAAAAAAATAATAAAACAAAATGGTTTGGAAAAGAAACCAAATATAACATAAAAAAAATCCTCTGGGTGGTTTCTAGTTTTTCTCTGTCAGGCTTGCTGAATAAGCACTTAAGCACTGCTGGGGTTGATTGATAAGATAAAGTTTTAATGCATTATTCTGTATATATCTCTGATTATCCTTTATGAGGTGGAATGTCACACCTGCCAAAGTGTTAACCATAAAATATTTTTACGTGGCATCTTTTATCTCAAAGCACTCCATAAAGCACTGAAATGGTGCTATAAACTTCCAGATGATGGGCACCATTACTCCAGAGTGAGTCATGCTTTCAGAGATGAGCAAAGGATTTGGGATTTGGTCCCATAGGCCTGATCCTCCTCTTATGTTCTCCCCTGCAGGCAGGAAAATTTCTACTTTGTCACAGGGAAAAGCTGTTTCACTCATATGTTTAAATCAAATAAGGATCAAAGTGCTTTGCTGATTCATTATGGGCTTCCAATAACCAATAACCAGTGAACGATACATTCAGTATCAGTATTAGCAATATAACAGACAAACTAGGGATTAGGTACTTCTTAAGATGTTAATTATTGCCTATAGATGCCTAAATTCACTCTTGTACCTAATATCCTAATCTTCAGGCAGTGCTGGACTGGGGTTTGCTTTCTGTTGTTACCAATTTTTCTCCACTGCTGCAAATTTTCATGTGTCTTTCACACTTGTTTTCTAGCTGATGCCTTTCCTGAAGTCTCTTGGTAATTCTCCACTCATTTCAGTTTAATCCATCTGATCATTGTCTTAGGCAAACTTTGTCACTTTTAATTTCTTTCTGGAAGATTTGGGACAAGTATCCCCTCATGCAGATGTCTCAGGTCTTTATTTGCAAGCACTGTTGACTCCTGCATCCCTCTCACATCGTCCTTTGTTACCTAGGTGTGGGTTAATACATGTTGCTATAAATTCTGTTTCTTCCTAGAACTGGAAGTAAAAAATCTGTTGGAGTATTTTATACCACCTGAGTGCCTTAAGCACATGGAAGGGCATAATTTTGTGAAACTGTGACTCAATTTCCCAAGGTGCTACTGAACAAGGTGCTCACAAGGTGCTTTCTAAGAACCCTTGCAGCAAAGAGCTTCCCAAGTGAAAAATGCTCTGAGCTTTTCAGCATACCTGTAGAGTGTGCAGCTTCAGCTTTTATAGTCTCAGCTGGGGGGACCACCCTTCCATCTGTTCTATGCATGGGATCCTGTAGCACCTCACAGTAGGGTGAAAAGAGATCTGTTACTCTCTGGAGACAAGCAGTTCAGCCTGACCACAGCACAGGTACCACTCTTGCCACAGCTGTTGCTGAGACCTGTATCCAAGCTCCTTGACCTGTCCTTTTCAGCTGCGAGTCATTTCTTCCCATTGCCTGAATTTGGGGCACTTTTTCAGCAGGCACTTTTGCCCAAACTTAGCTGGTCTTGGCTTTTAGCAGAGTGATGTGAGGTCCATGCATGTATCCTACAGCTGGAGCTGGTAAAGGAGCTGCTTCACCACTCGTATTTCAGATGGCAGAATGACAGCTTGTGGACACAGGGAGCCTTGGCCTCCATCCCAGCAAGGATCAATTCCTCATGCTGGTGTCCATTTAAGGTTAACTATCCTTGTGTCAGCTCTGGTGCAGCTGAGGACGTGTGTGTTAGATGGCTTCTTTACAAAACTATATGCTCAGGCACACAAGTGTTACTGAACCCTGAGGAACGATCAGGTCCCTGGGCAGCAATGCTGTTCTCCTTACAATTGCTCTCTCCTCATGTATTTTCAAGAGAGCAGTTAGTGTTTACAGACTGTCTGTGCAGGTGTGTATGCTTGCATTTTCATTTTTAAACTGAGTGCTGAAGGCTTTTTCTGCGCTGAAGTTGGGAAGTCCTGCCAGAGCTTTCCACTAAGGTTGTCAACTTCTTGGGAATATGGAAATGAATAAGCAGCATAAAACTCAAATTTCCTTTCAAATTTGCTTGGCAAGGAATGAGGGAATCTGATTTGCGTCAGCTTGCCACACAGAATAGTTTTCTGACAGTATCCACAAGCCCTTGCGTGGATGCCTAATATTTCTGTTCTAGAGAACTCCTAAAAGATGCCCACTAAATAGATTCAGTATTGATAAAGCTTCTTAGACATCAGTTCAGTAAAAATTAGGCTTTTCTTAAGGGACTATAGCTTCCATGAATAAATATGCCTCAAACTCTTTAATTCCTGTGGTACAAGTCAGTCCTTTTAAGTTACCTAATTTCCTTGGAGCTGCTTAGATTTTTGTGCATGCTTGAGTAAATCTTTCATTGAATTCAGTGCCCAAGATGATTATAAGCTTCCTTAATATCTTTACAAAGAAACCTAACTAAAAGCATCCATCTACAGTGGTCCAGAGAGCAATATAAATACACCAAGGATGTATTTATCCTGCAATGAACGGTTCTGACAGTACTCATGAGGTTAGGTAGGTGTGATAAGGCCCCTCCCTAATGATGCTTCCTCATAATGTCTATTTAGAGCTTGAAGGGAAGATGCAGAGGATGAGAAACCTCCCTCAGTCTCAGTATTTAAACATCTTGCCTTGGAGTCCTGGCCTCTCCTGTGACAGGAACTCCTTGGGCTTTGTCCTCCAAAGTTTTTAACTTTGCAGAGGGAAATGCAAAGTTTCCCTCTCTTTAGTGAAATGACGCTGAGAGGCAAAGGGGCTGCTTTTCTCCAGCCTTAGAACCTCAGCTGTACATACTCCTCCCCTTCCCCTTGATGCCTTTCTCTTCTTCCACTGTGGGGGGTTTGCATTTTACAATCCTCTTGCCCAGGCTTCTGAGGTGCATTTTAATCGCATCGCTGCAGGCAGGGGTGTCACATACTGTTTAGGATGCTTCTTGGGAAATACACATAACTTGCTGGCTAACTCTCTCCTACAGAAATCCTGTGAAAAGTGTACATGGGTGTGAAGGAGAAATACTGGTACGTGATACAAAATGAAATAATTCATTACAGAATGAAGCCAAAAAGCAGACCCCAAACCTGAGCCGAGACTGAACGCAGCGCTTGGCAGACTGAGTGATGGAACAGTTCAGGTACTTGCCAGGAGAAAATGGAGGCTTTTTTGCTGCTAAGTTGCTTTGTGGCCCCCAGCCTAAGTTAATAGTAATTAGGGGCCTTACCTAAAAAACAATGGAAATCAATGAACATTTTCTGTGACCAATAGAGAGGTATTTCCAGAAGACTGTATGTACTTTTTCACTCATCAGTGGTCCAAATGAAATAGGGTGTGTGTTTGTATGGACTGGAGCAGTATGGAGACCTTGTCTCCAGGGTTCTTGGTATCTTCCTGGACCAAAACAAGAGCCATCTCTGCCTATCTTTCTGCTTTCAGGACCTAAACAAACTTGACTTGTGACTTTACCCCTTTAATGTAAGCTGGGGCACTTTGCAGAGCTGTAATAATGCACTTTCCCTGCAGCTGAAGTCTGGATGTGCTGTCAGCCCTGACTCACTGTGTCCTTCTGGGTCTCTTAGGGGATTTTAAGCTGACCTGCCTAGGAAGAAAAAGCTTTCATTAAATCTGTGCTATGAGATGAAAAATGGGTCTGAAAGCAGGCTGAAGTAGATTATGTACTGGCTGTAATTCATGCACTCTGTGAGTAGGGGGAGTCAGACAAGGGTTTAGGCTATTCCTGTACCTGGTGCCTGTACCTAGTGACCTAGTCACTAATATGACCAATTTTTCCTCTCATCTGTACTGTTTTGCAGGTGGATGAGAGCAGTACAATCCCCTTTTCTCACCAGGGTGGACGTGTGTAGAACCCACATTCTTTAGTAAAGGGAGAGGAAGAACCAAAGGTTAAACCTGGAAGCTGGACCTGCAGGATCAGAAAAATGTCTCTCCCACAAATCTGCCCATTTCTGTCCCTTAGGAAGTTCAGCTATCACTAACACATTGTGAGCACTTTGGTCTGCAGGATGGCCAGTTTGTTGTCTATTGACAGAGCAATTTAACTATTAGGGAATTCTGTATAAGATAGGTAGCCGATTTGATCTGATAAAATGAGTGTTTGCAGCACGAACAATGGCTTAAGTTCTGATCTTCCTATAAATTGCAATTTATTACAATCTGTGTTGTGCTTGAGAGTAAATCTGATCTGGGAACGGTCCTTCACATTCAATTCTCCTGGGATACAGGGATTTTCCACCCATTCTTTTCATGGCAGTCAATACCCTATTAAGGTGATGACAAACCTTAGTGACTGTAATTTAGCACTGAGACTGAAGTGAGGTAACCAATTTGCTTACCTAATGATATAATCAATAGGCACAGAAATGGCACAAGGGCAAGTCTGTTTTTCTGCTTGCTGCTGGCAAGGAAAGCAGTAATGTAGCTTAATGAATTACGTGAACTGCCTGTTGCGTGACCTGAGAGTCATTAAAGATTGAAAAAAAATAAATCACATATATTTTGGGAAAGTTGCCAAAGTGTTTTGGAGGGCAGAGTAATGTCTCTAATCAGTTGTCATTGGGAAAATACTGTGTTGAATTTCTTATGATATTTTTGTAAGACAGATACGTATATTTAATTTTTTTCCCCCCTCTGTCAGTTTCCCAGCCCATTCTATCAAACTGGTCATGCCAATTAATTAGTGCCTCTGCTCCCCTTTGGTGCTGCACCTACTCCCAGATGTATCTACATCTATGTCACATCAATATCTATGTCCAAATTAAGTCATTAGAGAGGCAGATGACCTTTGAAAGATGCCTGCAAAAGCCCAGGTCTTTGATACTGAGTTCTGTCCTCCCACAAGCAACAGCGGTGCCTGGGAGCACAAGGGACTGGCAGTGCTTTCTGCTTTAATTTCTTGGTAACGTGCCTGAGAGGGAGGTGGAGTGCTAGCACCTTGCATGGAGGAGGTAATGATCATGTATCAAAGGCAGCTCTTAATTTTTTTGCCACAAACTGATGCTGTTCCCAAGCCCTTCCACAGATGAAGAGCACCAGAGCACTGTCATAGAATGGTTTGGGTTGGAAGGAACCTTAAAGATCATCTAGTTCCTACCTCCCTACCATGGGGAGAGATGCCTCCCACCTTGGCCAGATTGCTTAAGGCCCTATCCAACCTGGGTTTGAACAACTCCAGGGAAGAGACCTCCATAGCTTCCTGGGCAATCTGCCATTATCTCACATTAAAGAATTTCTTCCTGATGTCCAACCTAAATCTAACCTCTTCCAGTTTAAAGCCATTTATCTCTGGTCACTACATGCCCTTATAAAAGGGGAATGGCCTCATTAACCCCAGGGATGTTCGGTCTTCTCTGCTCCTTCCTGCTTGTGTCATGGCTCTACAGGTTAGGCTTGCTCAAACCCATGTGGTTTAGTGTCTCAGGGAGCACATCGATACAGGAGGATGAGGCAGGACCTGCAGGTCATCTCTGCAGTATCTCCAGAGTGCTTGCAAGCTGAGCAGGAAAGCAGTCACTACTCTGCAGAAAGGCTGTGCCTTTCCAGCCAGCTGGAACCTCCCCTGAGGATGGAGTTGTTTTGCAGAAGTTATGGCATATTGTCACAGTTTAGGCCCAGACGGTACCAACCTGGCATCTGCTCATTCACGCCCCACCCCCACTGTGGGACAGGGAGGAGAAAATCCATTTTAAGGTTTGTGTAACTGAGAAAAAAAAAGGATAGGGAGGTTTGCATTCCCCAGTTATAATAACAGGCAAAAACCAGACAGGTTCAACTTGGGGAGGAGTAGACCTAATTTAATCTGTGAGGAGGAAAATATGGGCAAATCTTCATACCTTCCCTCCTGCCACCCTTCTTCCTTGGCTTGGATCACTTTACTGCTGCCTCCCCCTCGGCAGCACAGGGGATGGGCAGGGGGGGTTTAGGGTCAGTTCCCCACAGGGTGTTTCTGCTGCTCTTTCCTCCTCAGTGGGAGGAGGACTCACATTCTTGCCCTGCCCCAACAAGGAGTCTGTCTCATAGGAGAGAGTCCTTCAGGAACCCCTCCAACATGAGTCCCTCCCACAGGTGCCCTCAGGCAGAGACTGCTCCACCCTGGGCTGCACACAGGGTCACGGGCACTGCGGGAGCAGTCACATCCTCTGCCACAGGCTGCTTCTTCACATCTGTCCACCTGTAACACCTCAGGTGCTACAAATCCACATTTACTCTGCTGCTGTCCTTCGGGGACTGCTCCACCATGCTTCATCAGGGACTCCTCCACTGTGCTCCTCCACAGGCTGCAGGGGCACAGCTGCCCTCTCACCACAGGCTGTGGGAAAATCTCTGCTTGGGTACCTTCTCCCTCTTTCTTCACTGACCTCGGTGTCTTTTCTCTGGCATTTCTCTCTCATTCATCCTTTACTTTGTTGTGTGGGTCCTTTTCTTCTATGATTATCCCCCCCCTACTCTGCTCCTGTGAGACTCCACCTGGAGTACTGTGTCCAGTTCTGGAGCCCCTATTACAAGAAAGACATGGACATGCTGTAGTGTGTCCAGAGAAGGACCACGAGGATGAGCAGAGGGCTGGAGCAGCTCTCCTGTGAAGACAGAATGAGAGAGTTGGGGTTATTCAGTCTGGAGAGGAGAAGACTCCAAGGAGACCTTATTGTAGCCTTTCAGTATCTGAAAGGGGCTACAAGAAAGCTGGAGATGGACTTTTTAGGATGACAGGTAGTGATAGAACTAGAGGGAATGGATACAAACTAGAGGAGGGTAGATTTAGATTAGATGTTAGGAAAAAGCTCTTCACCATGAGGGTGGTGAGACACTGGAACAGGTTACCCAGAGAGGTGGTGGAAGCCCCATCCCTGGAAATCTTTCAGACCAGGCTGGACAGGGCTCTGAGCAACCTGATCTAATGGGAGGTGTCCCTGCCCATGGCAGGGGGGTTGGAACGGGATGATCTTAAAGGTCCCCTCCAACCCTGAAAATTCTATGATTCTATGATTTTTGCAGTTTAATTTTCTCTTTCTTGAATACGTTACTTGTAGAAGCACATTCAGCTTCCCATATCTGCTCCTCCTTGGGCAGAGACAGGGCAGGGGTTGGAAGCAGAGGAACTTCCAGCAGCTTCTCCCAGGAGCCACCCCTGTGGCCTCCCTGTTCCCAAAACACCACTGCACTAACCCAAGACACATATTTAGGCATTAATTCAGAAGAGCACTTAAATCTATTCTGAGGCTGATGTTTATGCACAGTCTAAACCATCGGTGTGTTTGTGACACTGTATATAACAAGCATGAATGGTGCCATTTTCTGCTTTTATATTAATATAATAATTTCAGGGGTATGGAATAGCAAAAAGGAAGCCTTTTTCATCCGAAAAATTCTTGTTGACAGCAAAGGGAGTGGCTTTTTTTGGAGTTTTTCACTTCTTTAGGCAGATTCTTTACTGTCCAACATGGGTGGCTTGGAGCAATTATATTCCTTAGCACTGGTATTCATCCAATGACATGTGGATTGCTAAAAGTTGGGACAGTTATTTGCAGACTCATCAGATCAAGTTCTAAAAATCTAAACTCTCCTGAGGCTGCAAAAGAAAAAGACAGAAGAAGTAAATGAGTATGTGAGAGAGAGAAAAAAAAAAGAGTAGGTGAGTCTACTGGGCTTGAAACCTGCAGTTGCCTGACTTCAGATTAGGCGTAAATTAGGCTGAGAAACATTGTGCATTAATATATAGTCATATTCCAAAAAGCCTGTATTTTCCTTCACAGTCTTTCACAGTAAAGATGTTATCATTGAAGATTATGATGTTGACTTTGAAAGACAGAAGATTTTCATACCTTGTCAGGTTTGGATGAAGGGTGCAACATCTGTGTATTTGGAAATTGCACTGTGCCCCATTCAAGTGTGGACTGAACTTCCACTTTTTGTTCTATAATACCATTGTATTATTTGCATTCAGTGATGATTTCTATTTACTGATCTAATGTGAAATGTGTTTAGAGGTTTTTCATTAGGCATGTCTGTCTTTCACTTTTTTCTTAAACTGAATTTTGTTCTGCATTGGTCTGCAGTCAGTCTCTAGCTTTTGTGGTAGGGCCTCTGCCTTGCACAGGGAGGAAAAACTACACAAAATGTGAGTAAATCCAGGTGTGGGCCTCCCCTGGAGCATGTGAACTACTTTTTAAAAATATGGTTGTGCTTGCACAGTGAGTGCTTGCACTGTTTCAAAACATCTGCTGAGCAAAATTGAATTAAACTGGGGCAGCAGTTTGTCCTGGGAGTTACAACAGAGCAATTAGCCTGACCTGAGCTGGATTTGGGCACATTGGTACAGGCTCTCTGTGGCAGGTCATGCTTAAGCTTCTCTGTCATTTGTCTCTGCCCAAAGTAGAAACATGCTGGTGAAGCCCTGCTTTTGCCTGCCTTCTCCAGGGTGGTCACAAGACCTCAGTTAACTGTTTAGAGCCATGGGTCACAGTTGCTTTGATGGGAGTGGAGGGTTGGCTGTAGCATCAACGGTGCTGATGCTTTTGTATTCATAAAGCCAAAGTTCCTGATATAACAGCTACTGTATTAGGGTCTCTCTGGGTGAAAACTAGTAACAGGGAAAGAATAATGTAAAAAACATCTGAATATTAACAGAAGCAGCAGCAGCACTATTTTATGAAATATGCCATAAAAGTACTTGGAAAGATTCCCTGCTTTGTTCCTTCCAGGCTAACGTGGAGGTCTTCACAATCAATGGAGCAAAATACTTGTCTGGGGGGCTAGCAGCCACCTGCAGTCTCTGTTGCATTTCTTTCTAATCTGCTTTATGGTTCCCTGTTAGGTCTTGTGCTAGTGTTACTCTTGCCTGGCTGCTTGAGCCTGCAGCTATTTTTATAACACTCCCTTGAGGTACCCGGTCAGAAGCTGCCTGTTTGCCTCGTGTTAATGGAAGTCAGGCCCAATTATATGCATGTGGGGGATAAGCTGTTTCCTCTTACTCATAATGAATCCTGACCTTTCCCAGGATCTGGTTTGTCTGTTTATTCAATAACATGCTACGCACCACACTAAGGAGAGAAATGGAAAAATCCCCAAACTTTCCCAATGGCAGCCATCTGTCTTCTGTGTAAGCAGCTAAGGATGATAAAGCACATGTATTAAGCAAGCAGATACGACTATCCAAGTGGGCAGGTTTGACCCTTTAGCAGTAGAAGCACTTCAGCTGCATTTTATGATTGGAGCGTGCAAAAGAGAGCTCCCACACTCAGCCTGGAGAAGCGGCTCTGGGCATGAGGTGTAAGAGTGCTTTTGTTCTGGTCACACTGGTTTACCTCACTGGGAACCAGTCTCTGAGAAGAGCCTGGCCTTGTGGGGAGCATGTCAAGGTGCAGGGGCTCCTAAAGTTGGCTGGTACAGGACGTTTGTGAGTGGGATGGTGCCTCTGTGCCTTGGGGCTGCGGTGCTGGTGACAGCAGGGGAACTGGATTTCTGCATAATGGTTTTGCAAGAGGAAAAGTGTCATGGAAATTCAAAACTCGTGCTCTTGCCGTAGCATGCGAGTGCATAAATCACACAGATCTATTGATGTTCTCACCCTACAGCCTTTGGTCGTGGCAGCTTTAAACCACGTTCTTCTTTTGTTGTTTTAATCCCCGTGTGTATGTGTGAAGATGAGGCAGCTGCCAGATGCTAAATTACTGGAACAAAGGCAAATTTTCTAAAGCATTTTATGTAACACTTGTTCCCTTTCATTTGATGAATGATTCATTAATGTCTCTGTTTGAGATAATTATTGTGAGGCCTGTAACCCTTTTGATTATTTGAAAGAACACAAAACATTACAAAGAAAAACTTTGGAAGGACCTAATTTATGCCCAGCAAAAGAGGTGCTGTTCCAGAAAGTTGTCTATGCATGCATTAAACAGCAAAATCGTATTTACCTCATGGGCTGCAGAGCAACAAGGTGTTTGTTTAAAAACCCAATGCGTTTCTAGCGGTGTTTCGGAAAAAAATCTCCAGTCATTTCTTCCTTGCTTTTGTTTTCTAGCCCTGAATTTTTCCTGGGTCCAACCTGTTACTGTCGGATCTGTGTTTAGTTTCTGTAGTTTATCCCTACGTTGATCTCCAGTAACAAAAGTTTGCCCTGTGAAAGGCAGTGATGGTGTGTGTGTAATCCCAAAACTGTGAGTGGGAAGGGGCTGAAACAGCCCTGTTGTCTGGGAGGAGAGTGAAAATGGACCAACTATGCACAAAAAAAGAGAGAAGTGGAAAAAATGGGTCAAGCAAGAAGAGCTCTTATAACTGAGTGTGCTGTAGCCCTCTTCCACCACCCTTGATGCAGCATGGTGCATCCAAAGGTCTTGAGGTGCAAGATTTGTCCTGTGATACTACCCATGTCCGAAAAGCAGCGTGACCCCCTGAAAAATGATGGTTTGCTTTGCTGGTAAGATCTGAGCTCAACAAGAAAATAATCTCTGCTCTGTTGATGTGGAGCTGGGCCTCTTTATTTATATTCGTTGTTTTCTACAATGGCTTCTCAGCCACTTACTTCAAACACAATGTTCCTTCTGGTGTCCTGAATAT
Source organism: Florisuga fusca (assembly GCA_038090715.1). Classification (NCBI taxonomy): domain Eukaryota; kingdom Metazoa; phylum Chordata; class Aves; order Apodiformes; family Trochilidae; genus Florisuga; species Florisuga fusca. The sequence goes on from JAAWXA010000002.1 coordinate 56,051,107, forward strand.
TTCCTCACAGCTTAGTTTTAATTTTACTGTGTGTTTTAATGGTTAGAAAGGTTTTGAACAATTATTTCCCTAGCCAGTAAGAAAAATGTGAGATGATGCATCACCATTCAAAACCTTAATTGAGAATAGTGCTTTCTAATCTGCTGGACAATTTCATTCATTTGAGATTTTTCCTTTTATTTTCCAATGAGTTTCTTAGTATCAGTTCTGGTTCAGAGATTAGAAGGCAAGAAGGGCCATTAAATTGTCTAACATGAGCCCATATTCAATTAAATATCGCTTAAAAAATTTATTTTTGAATATTAAAGCCTCAAGATGGCAGCATCATTTTCTCTAAACCAGAATTTTTAATCGACATTACTAAGCATTTGTGTAACCAATTTTTCCAGAATTTTCCTATATAAACTATGTGTCAAATAGGTAGTTGTCATCACTTCATAGAGAGCCTTGTGATAATTTAATAAGAGTTTGCCAGTTGGTATGAAAGTTAGTAACTTCACTGGGTGGCTTGCAAATTTGTCTTGCAACTGAGTACTATAACAGATGTTACCGGCATAACATCTCTTCAGAAGATCTGTAGGTGATTTTAACAATTTGTGAATGGAAAGTTGGTGTTAAATGTAATCTTACTGCATTCTGTAGCATGAGAAGTGTGAGAAGAGTGGCTGGAAAGTGGCCTGGCAGAAAAGAACCTGGGCGTGTTGGTCACCAGACAGCTAACTATGAGCCAGCCATGTGCCCAAGAAGGCCAATGGCATCCTGGCTTGTATCAGGAGCAGTGTGGCCAGCAGGACCAGGGAAGTGATTATCTCCCTGTACTAGGCACTGGTGAGACTGCACCTCAGGTTTTGGTCCCTCACTACTGGAAGGACATTGAGGTACTGGACGGAGCCCAGAGGAGAGCAACAACGCTAGTGAAGTGTCTAGAGCACAAGTCTTCTGAGAAGCAGCTGAGGAAACTGGAATTGTTAAGTCTGAAAAGGAGGCTGAAGGGTGACCTAATTGCTCTCTACAACTACCTGAGAGGAGGTTGTAGTAAGGTGGCTGCTGATTTCTTCTCTCAAGTAACAAGTGATAGGACAAGAGGAAATGGCCTCAGGTTGCACAAGGAGAGGTTTAGGTTGGATATCAGAGAAAATTTCTTTACTGGAAAAGTTGTCAGGCACTAGTACAGACTGCCCAGGGAAGTGTTGGAGTCACCATCTCTGAAGGTGTTCGAAAGATGTATAGATGTGCTGTTAAGGGTTGGGACTTGATGATCTTAGAGGTCTTTTCCAACCAAAATGATTCTATAATTCTAAACCCATGGGGAGTAGTATTATCTCATTTTAATGGGTATTCTGTGCACTAGGAATGAACAGCATTACCACAGGCAACTGTGAGCTGGGTATCAGGACTCCTGGGTTTCAGTGCCAGATTTATTATAGATCTGTCATATAAACAGTGAATGGAAGGATGACCACAAGCCAACAATGTGCCCTTGTGGCCAAGAAGGCCAATGGCATCCTGGGGTGCATTAGAAGGAAGGTGGCTAATAGGTCGAGGGTCCCCTCCCAGATTCTACTCTGCCCTGGTGTGACCACATCTGGAATATTGTGTCCAGTTCTGGGACCCATGGTTCAAAAAGGACAGGGAACTGCTTGGAAGAGTACAGCACAGAGCCTCCAAGATGATTAAAGGAGTGGAACATCTCCCTTATGAAGAAAGGCTGAGGGTCTCTTCAGTTTGGAGAAGAGGAGAATGAGGGTTGACCTCATTAATGTTTATAAATACGTAAAAGGAGAGAGCCAGGAGGATGGTGCCAGGCTCTTCTCAATTAAGTCCAATGACAGGACAAGAGGCAGTGGATATAAACCTGAGCATAGGAGGTTCCATATAAACACAAGGAAAAATTTTTTTACTGTGAAGGTAACAGAGCACAGGAACAGGCTGCCCAGGGAGGTTGTGGAGTCTCCTCCTCTGGAGACATGTAAAACACACCTGGACACATTCCTCCTGTAGGTGACCCTGCTCTGGCAGGGGGGTTAGACTCGATGATCTTTTGAGGTCCCTTCCAACCCCCAACTCTCTGTGATTCTGTGAAACACCGAACAAGGAAATTGCATTCATGCATCAGTGATGATGAAGTTTCACAGCATGTGGCTCACTCTCACATCATGGTGAGTGATACTCCTGAAGCAAACCTCACAGTCCCTGTGGGTGGAGGTAGTGGGCTGCATGGAGAACAAGGCAGGACAGTGATACCCATCCAGCTGCAAAAGAAGGGCAGCTTCACCCCCTGACAAACTCCCTGGGAAAAACTTCACAGGTGAGATTAGTCTTCCTAAGGGTTAACCGTAGGAAGACTAGGTCTTTTCTCAGGCACAGCAGTAGCTCTGAAAATACATCCCTCTATTTGCTTTCTCAAGCATGATATCTGTGTTACTCTAACACCATCAGCAGTTGTAGTTTCCTGATTCAATGGGATGTAGTGAGGGGCTGGAAGAGCAAGAGCTACTTTGCAAAAGGGTTCTGCAAAGCTCTCCTACCCTCTGTGTTTTTGGAATGTTTTTTTGTTTTTTTTTTAAATTTTATTTTTATTTTTGGTAGAACAGCAGTCATTGAAGGTACATTATTAAAGTTATTGATTTGTGCACGTGTTTCTTTCTGCTGTACTGAAATGTTTCACGTGTGTCACTCAGCACCTTCAATTTACTGAGAAGATAGAGCAACCAAAAGTTAAAAATCATGTACAGTCATTTTTTCGTTTCCAAACAGAAATCCTGCAGCAGCCTAAACTCAAAGCATTTCTGGACCACCAGTCTTCTGTTCTGAACTTCCCTCTAGCACCACAGTTGTTCTCTGTGTCCCAAAGCTGCTGTGAAGTTACCACATGCTGGTCCCTCTAAACCAGCAAGAGTTCAGTAGTGAATGTAGTGAACCATGGGAGCTGTCGCTTGATCCAGACAGCACAGGCTCTGGGAGAAAATAAGGATGCTACGTATCCAAAGTACATCTTCTCCTAGGAATTGTGTGGCATTTCAGTTGGTGTTTTTAAAAAGCAAAACTCACAAACTTCCCATAAGCCTTAACGTTAATACTTTTAAAACATTTTCTTATAGTGGAAATTTGCCTCTCCCCCACTACCCAACATTTCCCAAGCCTCTCGTTTGTGATTGTCTGTGTTGGAAGCAGGTGGATCCTGCAGCTGTGTTCATAAGCAAGCTCATTGCTAGCTGTGAGGAGGTCAGCTTGTAACTGGAGGTGTGAAGGGAGGGCTGGTGTGCAGGTGTTGCAGCTACAGCTGGTACAGGAGCAGGTTTCAGGAAAATGAAGATCCACACACAACAATCAGATGAGGTGGTTGATCACCTCCAGCATTTCACCAAGCGTTGGTTTAGGGATTGACACACATATGGACTACATGCACACCTTGCTTTCAGTCAAGCCTCCTTGGGACTGTGAGGCTGCAGGAGGTTGTTGAACACTGGGAATTTTATTTCCCAGGAGGAGATGCAAACCTTGGAGCTGTGGCAGTTGCTCAGCTGCCCCAGGTAGCTGCTCCTCTGCACTCACCTGTGCTGGCAGTCCTCATGGAGGTTGTCTTCTAGTTGTATTTTTGTCAACATCACACAAGCAAAAGAACTTGTCTTGAAGGTTTAGTTTGGTTGCTCACTTCCTTTCCTTTTTGTGGGTTTGTCAGTGGAAGGTACCAAAGGGAGAAACCAAGCTCAGAGATGAGGTGGGGGTGAAATGTATTCAATTAGAGGAACATTTAAGGGATTTGTCTCCAAGGACAGTTCATCCATAGTATATCTATAAAAAAACCCTCTCAAGGTACTTACTGATGTGAGTTTCTTTGTAGGATATGTATCCTTTGAGCATTTGTCCTATTTAATTAGGCGAAGTCATCCTGTTGACTCTTAAGTTCAACAATAGATGGAGACAACTAGGGATGGTTCCCAGTGGGTTGGGAAGTGAAATCACACATAAAAGCATGAAGGCGTCCAGTTGCAAGCAGGGTAACTGAATCTCTGTTATATATAAATTATAGTTTCCTTAGTAGACTGCAATAATGACAGAGTTGTGTGAACTTTGTCCATCTCAAAGTATCATATCTTAGAGCTGTCTACAAAGAGATGCAGATAGTACGATATATTTACTGTTAACATTTTTTCTGGCTTTTGGTTGTCTGGTTGTTTTTGTTCTGTGTATTTTCAGGTTTTGGTTGGTTTTGGCTTTTTTTTTTTTTTCCTTTTTTTCTTTCCTTTTTATTGGGTGTAGTTTAATGGTTTTGTTATTTTAACCCAGCACTTTGAATAGGGCTTTATGGGGAGGCACTAATTGAGAAATACCTTGATTGAGTCTTTAAAATGTACATCTAGAATTTTGTATTTGACAAAGCATGACAAAAATATCAGGTGAAAAAATATGGATGATGAGTATCTTCCAGCCTGATTTAATATAATTTTCTTTTGGTAAAGGCTCTGGAAAACGTTACAGAAGGAAGTAGGTTTCCATCCACTTGCCAAGAGGGGAAATCTGGAAGAATCTTAGTGTTTTTGTAATCTGCACTTCTTTGTATCTGACAGATCTGGATTTTTAATTGGAAAACCAATTAGTTAATCAGTTTGGGAGCAGGTAAACAAAGAAATATGTTTTTCATCTGTTGAACCACTCATAAAAATTATATATTTCCATATAAAATAGGAGAGCACACGTAAAATGTAAACTGTCATCTGTTATTTTGATTCCTGCTTTGCAGTGATGGAAAGCTAGCAAGATCTGCCACTGCTAGTCCACAGGGTGGGATAAGAAATGTCTATCCTGAGAAGCAATGTGATCTGAGAATTATGAATCAAATTTTAAAGCTTTCAATTCTTCATATCAAAAAGAGGTGGATTTTTTTTTTTTTAAAGTTTAATTTTAAGATGCTTTATTCCCTTTCCCTGTACTTTCTGCATGTATATATAACATGGACATGAACAGGAGAAAAAATTATGGGACTATAGCAAATATCTTGGACCAAGAGAGTTTCTTTTCTTCATTGTTTGCCAGAGCATGGTTTAGCTTGAGGAACTGGAACTATTTTCTTGAGGTTAGGCAAAGCAATTTCTATCTGTCCATTGTCTTTTCATGTGAGATAGATAAGAAGGAACAAAGGAATCTTGCAGCCTTCTCCTTTGGGCAGGGAAGGCTTTACTTTGATCTGGTAGAAGACAGAGTGGTTAACCCCAGGTGGTACTCTGGTTCAAAAATATTTCCTTGTGGCCCAAGGTAGGGATTGAGACCTGGAATAGTTCATGTTTGTTCTTAGCTCTTTCAGAAATGGAAATCAGTAAAGGTCATTTGATACCTTTGAAAACTGGGAAAAGTTACATTACTCAGGATGAATAAAGTTAATTTCTTAATATCTGAAGAGTAGTTTGAGGTCTCTAGACACAAAGTACTGCAAGAAATATAAAAAATGTAGGAAAGAGGCACTATAATGCTTCAGAAAAATTTTTCTTTTCCCACATTAATCAAGTAGGTTTGTTCTGAAATGCCAATGAAATATGCGATATTATAAGAGCTTTAAACCTGAGCCAAATTTTTAACTGGGCTAAGTCACGGCTGCAGCAAGCTTGTGCTCTTTGGAATAAAGACAGACCAGTGAGAAACAGTGATAGTGTGGACTAAGGTGTGGCTGGTGGCTCTGAGGAAATTTTTTTAGAATATTTTAAAAGTTTTCTGTCTTATTATTTCTGAGCTGGAAAAAGTGAAAGTGACACATTAGTGACAGGACTAATACAGAGCATCCCTGCCCTCTGTTAACCAAAAGCACTTCCCCATCTTAGCTTTAGTCCTGGTCAGTTTTCACAGACTTTGTTAAATACTGGGAGTTCCTGGGGAGGAGAGGAAAAGGAATAAAAGCCCCATTTCTCCCACTTGCTTGCCACAAACACTCAATGCATCTCTGTGCCTTGCAGAAGGATGACAGATACTGCTCTCTGCAATGGCTCTGTCGGTCCTGGGCTGACAAGCGTAGTGTGCGTACATTGATGCTCCCTGCCAACAGCTCAGTAAATCATCTCTGGGAGCATCACCAGGGGGTCTGTGAACTGGGTCGCTGCTACTGGAGGAAGCAAGCTGAAGCAGCACGTAGACACTGCCCTAATTTACAAACGTTTTGCCTGTCTAGGCCAAGGACACCTCTACCTCTGTGAGTGAGGAGCTGGCTTCTCTTCCATCTACCATCTCTTGCCTGTAAATGTGCAAAACGTTAGTAGCTCTTGTTGTTCAGCTCCTGGCATTTGTTGCTGTCCCTGATGCAACAAACCCTGTGCCTTTTTTCTTTATATTCACATCCTGAGCAAAGACAGGATGCACCATCACCTTCAGCTCAAGCTGGGTCTATATCTGTATGTACTCACAGGGTTTTCTGTGGCTCCTCAGACAGAACTGTCCCAAAGCTAACATGAGTCATTGTGAAGTTTTCTTTCAAGGAAGGGAAACCGCTTCAGTTTTCTTAGTCTTGTCTTACACAAAAATGTATGAACTAGAGGACCAAACCTGCAAAGCTGTGGTATTAAAGGAAAGTCCCTCACTCCCTGTTAGGAGTGTCAGGGCCAATGAGGGTACAAAGTTTACAAAAAAGGGTCATTAATCAGGGCACAAGTCTGCCTGTCCCCTGTTGCTTATGGCCTACATGATATGTAATTGTTTTCCCAATTATAACTTGAGATTCATTTTGAATGACTGTTTTTTTTCTTTCTCTCTAATAGGTCACCCTGTCTAAGACAACAATACACAGTGAACGTTTTCACCTTTGAGTCTACGTTTGCCTTAAAACAAGGTCCACTGCAGGAGAGCTGAACTTTTGAAGTTTTTCTGTCAGGACTGGTTTCCCATTTTCACACGGCTGATTATGCTGAATATATGGAGGTCATGATACTACCCTGTAGCCTCATGACTATGTAGTATTTTTTTAACCCCTGCTTTCTGACAGAACATGGATATAGATTCAATCCTATTCCATAAGCAAGACCTACAAATCATTTAACTCTACATGAATGTGTAACTGCACAGAAGGTCTGGTGGAGGTACCTCTATCAACCATCAATCATACTATTGCTGAGTTAGATATACAGAAATCTGCACATGCTTGGATTAAAACTTCACTAGTTTAATTCTGGTGACACAAAAGCTACCTGGAGAAGTAAGATTTTATTGATGATATAATTATGCTGGATCCTGGCTAGACAGCTCAGGGAAATATGAAACCACGTCCTGTTATTTTGTGGAATTTTTTTTCTTTTTAAAATGTTTCCCTGGCCATCCCCTGAGGAGACTGTTAGATTCAGGATATTATTATAGCTAGATTTTCAGTCTGACCCAGTATCTTTGTTTTTTTTCCCATTTAATAGCTTCAGCATAGTTGTTTGTACTTCTTGTTTGAAGAAGACTGAGAGTATGATCAGTCTCAGGCAAACAAAATGTGTGTTGCTCAAGCACACAGCTGCATTTTCATGCTAACGCACCTCAAACAATTGGTGAATTTTTCCTCACTAAAGGAAAAAGGGAGGCACCTTTGAAGAACACTGGAATAAAAATCTAAAGGAGGAGATATGAACTGCTATATCAGGACAACTCTATATCAGCAATGGAGGGCAATCAGAAAACTGTCTTGACATATTTGCCTACATTTTAGATCATAAAAGTTGGGATACCGATGATGCTTTTTTCCCTGTAGTGTCATTTATCTGCTGCTCTCTTTTAGTGGCAAGGGCAGATGGTCCAAGTTCTAAGCTGTATCAATCCCATAGCTTATAGTAAGAAAAGGGTATGTCACTGACATACTGGTTATCCTGGGTGTATCTATTATGAGTTCTTGCATTGTGTCAAGTATTGTTATTTCCCCAAGGCTGATATTTGCTGTCCTTGGATACATCTTATCTGTAAAGACATCCACTGAACATCAGTGAGAGGCTGATGTTTATTACACTTTGGGAAATTGCTTGGCTTAATTTATGTGGGGAGTTTTGCTAGATGGGTAAGCATGGCCATCCCATTGGTCTCAGAGCAGAGGGGGAGGATTAAAACACAGCTTCATCTGCCATGACAAAACTTTTCTTTGACATCTGGGCCATTAAAGTAAATGACAGGTTTTACTGCAGCGTCCATCTCTTGGAGGGACATTGACAATTTGCTGCTTAACACCCAAGTCACAGCAGAGCATTTATGTGACAACTGAGACCTTGCCATCAGCAGCCAATATTGATAATTTACAGCACAAACACCACACGAAAGGTAGAAAACATCACTCAGACATGCCTTGTTGGAGCAGATCAACAAATAATGCTCCTGTCTCCATTATGTTCTAGGGAGAGAACCTTTTTGCTCAATGCATGGTAAAGACAGGAGGCACCAACTTTGACTCTGTTTTTATTTATGCCTGACAAACATGATTTATGAATTTAGAGCACTTGTTTCATTACAGAAAGGATCTATCTGCTCAACAATAATTTCCTTCTAAGTTTACTGTCCATGCATTTCCTATCCCCATTTGTAAACTGACTTGTCAGTTCCATAAATCATTACAGATAAGTAACTCCTTCTCAACCTATTTTGGGGTGATAGTGTTGCTACTATTTTTCTGAACATATTACTTGTATCCTTTCTAGTACAGAAAGCATATTGTTTTGTAGTGCAGCACAATACATACAAAAGGACTGTTTTTGCCCTTTTTGGTTATATTAGTATAGTTTTTAACCCTTTGCACTTCTTGCACATGAAGTCTTTTGAGTGAGAAATGCCCCATGAAGGCTTTGAAATTACTTTTGAATTGCATATGTGCATCCTCATATTTGAGCATTTTATCACTGAGTACAGATGTTGAACATGGCACAAAGCTTCTTAGCAATTTCATGAATTGTAAAGAAAAAAATTCGTCTGCATTTGTACAGCCTTTGAACTTCTCTCTCTGCTAGCAAAGTAATTTGGCATACAATAGCATGGGATTCAAATTGCTTTAGCTTTATCATAGTTCTTTTGCCATATTGGATAAGAGCTACAGGTCTGCAAAAGACTGAAGCTCAATAGAGATTCTTACATTTTGGCTTCCATATTTTTATGGAGGCCAAAATGGACTAGAAAAATTGCAGCAGAGATGAAAAATTTCTATATGGAAAAAATACAGAAAGAAATGTCACGTTATCTAAATAAACTTTACAACATTTCTCCAGTAGAACTTATATTTTTGGGCTTAAAAGGATTATTATTATTTTTTAATGAAGTGTTTGAATGTGGAAATAGCATCATGCTAGAAGTGATCTCATTCTCTAGCTCACCGAAAGGTAGGAACAACTTTCCTGCTTTCTCCATAAAAGAGATAACTTGTTTTAATTTTATTCCCATGACCACTTAGCTAAGATGCAAGAGATATGTCTCTTGCTCACCTTTCACAGTGATGTCTTTCCCCCCCTCCACCTTCCTTCAAAGTTTCATGTCTCCTTTGATGTCTGTGAGTAGCCAGCTAACCAAGCTGTCTGTGACATGAATTTATTCATGAAGATGAAAACAAGTCAGGGATACCAACATTCCTTCAAGCGCTAGTGTATTATCAGAAAAGCAGTCATGAGTGAATCTCTGACAGTAACATGAAGTACGACCATAAGGATGATGATTATCTGTTCCTTTTTTCAAGTTGGTTTTTGTTTGTTTGTTTGTTTGGGGTTTTTAATTATTTTTTTTTCCTTTTTCCTTCTTTCTAGGCTCAGATAGGTCACATATAGCCCAAGCAGTGATTATCCATCACAGCAGTAAGTTTTTTCTACTGGAAATTTTGGGGGACAGGATGGCTGCACAGCTAAGCAGGGGCCAGATTCTGCTCTGCTTTGAAGGGATGAGGACTTACACTGAGTAATTTAATTGATTTCCCTGGCTTGCTCCAGTAACAAGGTATCACTCATTGTGAGCAGAGGTCACCCATAATGAGAGCAGTTCCTATAATTAGCTGTCATCATTCTGAAATGGCAAGCACTAAAAAAAGTTCTCTGGGTTATGGGGTTTTTTAAATCCCTTTTTTGACTTCACCCTTCAGAATTAATAGGTCTTACCTGAAATCTGTCAAAAGGACTGTTGAGTTATGTTTCACAAGGTAATGCAGCAGGTCTCTGATTGTGCTGGACTATGTCCCATTTTGTAGCAGTGAATCTTTCAGCCCCATGTATTTGTTAAGACTGTGACACATCATCTTGTCTTTTCTCTTTCAAGGTACCCCATCCATATTTAACATCTCCCGGAGCTTCATCTGTATCCAATTTCCTCCACATGTCTTGGTCTAAAAAGTTGTCATATAGCCACAGGATTTTTATTTTATTTCCTGGATTTTCTGTGGTGATTCTTCCATCTAGGAGCAAAAATTTCCCAGCAGTCTGCATAGAGGTTACAGGTATAATGATTAATATATCCCCCTCCCTATTAATTTAATTGGCCAGGGGTGAGTGGTGAAGGGAAAACATGCAATGTTCTGTCTTAGAGATACTTTGACATGGAGGATAATTACACTTTAAAAAACCCCAACAAAATATTGTATGTCTAATGTCCTCTTGCACAGGTGTCAGCCTGTTCCTCACTGAACTCTGGGGCATGGTGACTGGTAACTTATGCAAGCTGCTTGGGCTGTGATGTTGCTGCTGCCTTCTGGTCTGTCTACAGAGAAGAAATAATCATTGATGTTCCAGATATGTAAAAACATTAGCCTCAAATTTGATGCTATGGCTCCTGATCGTCAGACATTGGCTAACTAGAACAAGAGAGATGTTTGACCCATATCTTTGAGCAGTAAGTATGCATTTAATTTTCTGGTGGCTGATGAGATGAACATTCATTGAAAACACAGGTGTTTTCTAATCTTAATGAAATTCAGGCTTCTGTCTGGTGCAATTTCAGTGTAAAAACTACTCTTTACAACAATCCACTCTACCCTTAACCAGATCAAGCAACTGCTTGTATTTTTCCTTCTGAAAAGGAAAGATTAAATGAATTACAACAGGATCAGATTTTATGAGCCCTAATGAATGAAAGTGTCTGTGTTGTGTTTGAGCTGAGTTCTTGCTTTGCATTTCACTTTAAAAATAGATCCCAAACCTGATAAGCCAAAAGTTAATCTGGAGAAACATTAAATCAATGCCTTCCTGTGAAGGTTATTAATCACTATCTTTATTGCCCAAGGAAAAATAAGAAACAGTGAACTGTTCTTCTGCACTATCTAGGAAGGTGAGAGATGCACAAGTCTCCAGTTGTGCCATTCACAGTCCTGGAGATCACTGATAAGTGATGTAGCAGAGGCATCTGACAGACACCAACAGGGCTAAAGAAGGGTTTAATACTGCTCTCTGGATATAGACACCAGGAGGTTATGAGGCTTGGATTTTCCCTCACAGCTGAAAGGAAAGAGTCTGAAAGGATGATTTGGCAAAGCAGACTTTCTGGTATACAGTGTACACAGCTGACACCTGCATGCCTGTGAATGTGGCCTATTTAACTGGCTACTAGCCCCTGTCCCCATCCCTTCTATGGATGGGAGGAGTTGAAGGTCTGGTTCACACTGTCAGAGGTTTGAGTGAGAGAATGAGCCTGACAGGAGAATCTCATACAGGCAAAAAGAAAAAAAAAATTTAAAACTGCCATTTAACTTAAAAGGGTGGTTTTTAGCTGGCATATTATTTTGGTGGTGGTACCCTAGATGCCTATAAAAATGTAGGATAAATTACCCTCTAGAAGTACCAAACTCCAAAATACCACATTGTCTGCATCACTAGTAGCATTCTGGTTAATTACTAACATTACAATACCTGTCATAGAGCAGCTCATAGATGCACTGTAATAACTACTATAATGTCTGCCACTGTAACTCTTGGCAGTGTAATATCTGAGCTTATTTATAAGGTTAAAGAATATCTGAGTCATTTGGAGCAGACATCTTGTACTGGCTAGAGAGGAATTTCTGATGAACTGTTTCCTGATGAGACTTGAAGGAGTCTGACAAACAGAACATGACATTCACACTCTCTGACATAATTCTAAAAGTCTCCACTTCCCTTAATAAGTAACTCTTTTCTGTCATTTAGGCACTGGGGAACAGTGCTGTGGTAATGTTTGTATACTTTGCTCCTCTCCTAAGTTGACCTTCTGATACTTGTCTTGTCTTATTCCACCTATTTACCTTCTTTTTTGTTATGTGAATGGAGCAGTTCAGGAAAGCCCAGACATAGATCTTGGATCAAGCACATGCTCAAGCAGTTTTGGCATCATCATCAGTATTGTGAACCTCCTGTGCTCTCCCATCAACCCATTGTAATCCACTGTTTGACTGACTTGGATTCTTGCTGTCCACCCTATGTTAAGGTTGTCAGTAGGACTCTTCTTTGGCACTGTTTGATTTTATTCTTATTCTCTGTCAAAGTCTAAAGTTTTACAAGGTTTCTTTTCGTTTTGTAATGACAGCAAAACCAGCTCAAATGTCCGGGATGTAGAACCAGAGGAGTATATGAAAGAAGGACTAAAGGTTAGTAAGTCTCAATGTTTCTTTTGCTGGACCTCACTGAATGTCTTTTGACTTTCCATTATCAAATTCTGGCTTAAGACAAAAGAAGAAACAGTCATGTGCATGCACAGCACTCTCCAAATTTCCTTCTATTGCAGTGATTTTTTACTCAAGCCTGTTTAGGATTAGGTTGTTTCCACATAGGATTTATTATCTGCTCCAATAGTGGAGCAAATATTGCTGCATTAGTGTGTCCTTTGCCTGGGTCAAATGGTTCTGGGAAGATTAGATCAGGATCATACAGTTTTAAGTTGTTAGAGCATGGATTTACTGAAGCTGGGGTGAAGCTAGGAGATTACCTCCACACTGCTTCATTGCACTGTAAGCCTATTGCCCTGGGCTCTGGCTCCAAGCTGTAGCACCTTCAAGCTGTAATCTCTCTTCCTTCTCCTGCCTGACTAAAGCTTGGCCCTGATTTAAGCAAGGCGAGGCGCTGTCATTTACGCAGCTGCCCAATGATGCTGATGACAGGAGTAGTTTATTTAGTAGATGGTATTCATAGTGGTACTGATGTTTGGTCTGCTTTCAGCATCCCATCCATTGGCTGAGCACTGCATAAGCAACACTTAATAAATTTAGGCTTGTGGGAATTTTTTTTTAGACAATTTCATTTGTTTTGGTGGCTGACAGAAAACATGTGCTTTCTCTCCTGCCAAGAACAGAACCTCTCAATTTTTGTTTACTTGAATCTCTTTAGGAGGTGGAAAGGGCAGGACAGGCTTGCATTGCTAGGCAGAAATATACAGTCAATATGAGAGAGAGAGAGAGAAACTTGCTTAGGGGACCTATAGAAGTTTGTCTGTCCTATGGACATAGAGTTTTGGAGAGACACTTTTAGAAGATCTGAATACATCTCTCTTGCTGAAATGACTTCAAGAGGATGAAGAAATTTCTAAAACCTACAGAATGGGAATACTTGGAACCAGGTTGTTCTACAGCATGCTAAGAAAGGGAGATGGGGCATGAAAACCTTTCCAGTGACCTTGTAGGATGAGGACACCCAAGTTTCTCAGTGTCTGCTTTCCTCTATAGGGATGTTCTTTCCCTGTCTCTTTCTTTTTTTGGGTACTTTCCTTTTTTTTCAATCAGAGAAGAACAGCACGAGATCACAGGTAATCAAAACTCTCACACAAATCTCTGTGCAAGCCTGTACCTGTGTGTGAGCCTTCTGGGCTGCCCTGGGGCAGGCAGCCATGGCAGCCTCTCAGCCATCCTCCAACATCCCATCTTGCTTGTCACTTGCTCCTCCCTGCTGTTCAGTCTTGTGCCAGTCATGCTCTCACCACCAGGCTCCCAGTAGATGTTCCCTTTCCAGTTGGTTAGGTGGGGTTGGGAAAGGTGACCAGCATGAGAGAGTGGAAGGGAGACAAGCGAGGAGGGAGATCAACACTTTCCTTCTTCTGCTGTGGGGTCTGGTCACTTGGGACAATGGGAAGAGCTGTATGTTTGGGATCAGACAATGAATCTACCTGTCCTTTTTCTGCCTTGAGATGGGCATTGGTTAGCTAAGGTCCAGGAGGCAAAATTGCTGTTGGTGCAGGCACTGGGAGTGGATTGTGGTTTGTGGATTTTCTTGTATGTGTCAAAGTAAATGACTGACATTACTCATTCTGCCTTCTCAGCATTTTCTTGCCTCCTTATTACATATTTAGTAATTTCCCCAAGTAGCTCATCTTCAGGTACAAAGGCTGATGGTCTGGCTGCAAGTGCCTCCTGTCTCAAGGGTCTCGCCTCTTTGGTTTGTTCCCAGTGGAAATGAAGCTGCATGAGCTCAGGTTACATGTGTCCCCCTGCCCACAAACTCTTCAGCAACTTCAGTCATATCTGTGACTGATGCATTCAAGCCGTGCATCCAAGGAGATGAAGCATTAAGCTTGTGCTGTGCAGGCATCAGGGAGTCACTAGGGGAAAAAGAGACACTGAAAATTCATGGGAGTTCTTTGTAGAAGGAAATTATTTCTGCTTGGGCAAGAGTGGACACTTCCTAATGAGATGCTTATTTTCTTTCTCATTTATTCATAATACTAATTAGAGAAGTTACTTCTGCTTTGGTACTGCAAAGTGGCAAATATGAAAAAACGCATTTTCAGAACCATTCAAAACCAAACACTAAGAGCAAACCAAGCATGGGGTAAAGTAATACAGCCCTTTCATAACTCCCTGCAAAGGCAAATTTGGTGTAATGGAATATTCAGGTAGTGTTTAGTTTCTCTTACAGGAATACTTTCCAAAGGAGCCCATGACTTAGATGTGTGTGTCATTGGGATCAGCTTGAATTCAAAAGCTTGTTGATAGCACCTTGGTGCCTCTGTTATCAGACTGTTCACCAACTAATCAGTTTTGTGCCAATTAAGGTGGTTTACAAAGTGTGGGTTAGTATCTCTGCAAACTTTCAGGTCAGCAAAGATCACTACCAGCAGCTTTGGATTACATAGATGAACCAGGGTGTATATGAGGCTCCTGATGACTGGTATTGAAGAGCAGCCATGCATTAAATGGGAGATTAACATGGTTTCCCATAATCTGGATCAACACACAAGAATGTAAAGCTGGCTTTCTCTCTGAGTGCTTGTGCATTATGAGCTGTCATTAGTTTCTCCATCTGGCTCAACTACCCTGATGGGATCTGCATCTCCCCAGCCCTCCTCACTGCTGCTCCCCTGCTCTCTGGCCAAGCACTTGTTCTCAGGCTGTGCTGTGCAGGATCATGACTACCATGAATTACAAGCACTCAGGCCCGGCACCAGGGTGAGGGGAGAGGGGGAGAGTGTGGGTGGAAATTTTCTTTCTCTCCTGGCAGTAGTGGCAGATGTGCTGTGCCTCCAGTGTCACATTTTCTCCCTTGCCTTGCTGGGGAGAAGTGATGCAGTGGGTGCTGCATCTGCAGGATCTCTGGGAAGGCTGATGGGTGCTCCAGAGATGTCTGATGCAGGTGGGGCACAGAACCCATGAGGAAAGTGGGTGCAATGGGGAAATGGACTACGACTCCAGCAGTGCTCTGTAGCAGCTCAGAAGCTGCAGGTGTTTCCTTTCCACAAAGCTGCTGACACAGTGTATGGATTTCCTTTCGTTAACACTAAAATGAACAGAGAAACAAACACCAGAGATTTTCCTGTTTCCTAGTTCAAGGAAATCACATTTTTCAGTGGAAGAATGTGTAATTCCTAAACTTTTCAGCCAGCCTGCTATTTCCAATTTCCTTCTCATGGTGTGGTGTGCAGCACTGGTGCACCCTAAAGATGTGTTTCCATCAAATCCTTAATGCAGCTGAGCATATCTCACTGTGAATTACGTCATCTTTTTGCAATTTGTCTTTTGGAAATGATCTGTAGTCTTTTTACACATGGGCCTCAGATGTAAAACCCTCTTAAATCTTTGTCAAATATGTAGTAATGAAGAAAATATATTTTTATGCAGCATGGACACTCTAACTGCAGCACACAGTAATCTCTCTACTCTCCAAAGTTCTTGCAGTACATTGAACTGTCAATCATTAAATGTCCTGAAGAGAAAAGAGGAGACAAAGAAGCTGAAGAAAATTCTGGTACTTGAGTGAAAATAGCTACATTTAACCGAAAGAGACTACTGCAAAATGTGCATAATGGCAAAACTAATTTAGCAGTGTATGCTTAATTTGGATCTGGTAAAACTGGCTTTTATTCAGAAGATGGAACTCTGCACTGAAAAATTCAGATGGAACAGAATGTCTCCTCCAAGCTGTCCATACAGGTGCATCCATACGCCTGTACCCTGATCCATAATGCAACATTAGTGTCCCCTTAGCCATTATGGCCACTGTGGCCTGGGCATCAAAGCCATACACCAGTGCTGCCCTTCCCTGAAGATATTGCAGGTGGAAGAGGCACCAAAGAAGGTGAGCAGAAAGGTAACAGCAATGAGAATATCCATTGGCATTGACTAGGGGGTGGCTATTGAGGAGAGAAGCTGCCAAAATCAGCTGAGGGCTGCTACATGCTGGAGAGTGTTGGAGCTTTGGTATACATAAGAGGCAGCCAGAAGATTGCACTGAAATGGTGGAGGCTGGAATTGATGTGCATCTTTCTGACAAAGGGCAGATTTTAAGAAATATTGTAACTGAACTGCATTTCCAAACACCAATGCTAGACATGGCTGTCAAACTTAAATGCTGGGCTGGCAATTAAATGAATGACAGATGCTCTCTATTAACCCCTCTTTCTTCCCATAGAGAGAAAGGAAATAGAATAAAGGAAGAGAGAGACAGATTCAGGAATGCACAAATCAGGATCAAAGGCAGTCAGAAGGAATGCAGTCCTCCCAGGACACCGGCCACAGACAAAGAGAGCTTGACACTCCTGATCCCTCGGATTTATACTGAGTATGATGCTTGTAGGATGGAATCATAGAATAATTTCTTCAGTTTTGGGTCATGTGTCCAGTCTGCTCCTTCCCATGGGAGAGTTCCAGGTGTGACACCTTTCCCTCCCTTCTGTTTATAAACTAAAAAGTTCAGAAGAAACAAGCAGAGATCTTGGTTCTACATACCATTCTTCAGCAACAACTATAAATATCGGGATTTATCAGTCTTGGAAGCAGACAATGACTGCAAAAAACATGCTTCTAGTTTATGAAAATGCAGGTACTTAGAAGAGATTTAACCAAAAGGTAAAATTATTAGAAAGAAAATTGGTTTTGTCTTGTCTCAAAGCAGGACAATGACCTAAGGTTAGTCTTCATCTCAGACCTGTGAGAGAAGGGCTTCTACAGCACTGATTTTGACCAGTGACTAAGGCAAGGGTGGAGTGTTGAAATACCACAGAACAGATTGTTGGTCTTGGCTCAAGTAATACTCAAGGTTTCCTACTGGTAACATGAAGGGTCATCCCATATCTTCCATGTCCTATTAGGAACCACATTAATGAAGCCACATTTGTGTGAAGCTGACCTGACCACAGAACACCCCAGACCCCATCTTGTGATGGACACAGCATTTTCTGAGAGTCTGCAGGAACCAAAGAGCCTCTACATCCCAGGCAAAAATTAGAAGAAATTACACATTGTCATCTAAATCAGCCTGATGCCCTCTTGGCTGACTCTAGAAACAACTTTCAAGTGATGTTGTAGACTTGGTCAGTAAAATGAAAGATCAGTATCTTCAGTTTTCAGGTCTGTGTAGAGTACACCAGTGAGCCTTCATTTTTATCTTCTAGAAGTCTAAAATAAAATTTTTGCACTTTGCATGCAATTAATACAATTTTAATACAAAATTAATTGTTTGTACATATGTCAGTAACCCTTTAGGTTCCACAGACTGAAATATATCTTGTTTTTCTGAAAATGTGTGTCATGGTCAGAAACCATGTCTTTGTATTGCAGGACACCTCTGAAGGCCTGGGGCTGTGGAAAATCTGATTTCTATGTTAAAATAAGAAATCACTGAAGTAAGTGATGTGAAAGCGCATGGGATTGAAAACAGGGAAGGAAAATATTAGCTCATATTTTGAGTCTTGTAGAGCAGTCTGCCTGTGGTTTCCTTTTCTCATGTACCTGACTCATCTGTAAGTACAAAGTTAATTACTGTCTTTATATGGACAAGCTTCAGATCAATCTCTGTGTTCCAGACCCATCTGCTTATGTCCAAATGAAATCTCAGCCTGTCTGTCTGGCATTTCCTCATGATGTGTCATCCCCAGCTCCAGTTCAAGCAAGCAAAAACTCAGTTGTTTATCCTTCATCACCACTCTTAGCTGTTAATCAACAATCTCTCTCCCCCTTTTGGTGCAGCTCTGCTGCTTGGTAGGTTTCCCATTATATTTTTCTGAATGCTTCAAGGCTGCTGTTAGTCCTTTGCTTCACATTTAGGAGATACTCCTTAGACATCAAAAAAGATGATCGTTCATCTTTTGTTGAATCTCTCATATACTGAAAGGCAAAAAAATATCATCCCCCCAAAAATAGCAATCATCTCATGAATACCTAAAATATAAAGAGTTTTACTTGTGCTTATTTCTGAAGCTGAGGCTTAGATTATTCAGTATTCTTTTAAGATTTGCTTCTACTGCTATTTGAGCAAGAGCCTGGCACTTGTAAAAGTAGTGTGATTTGGAATAGGAATTCCACTCTAGATTCACCTGCTGTTAAAATAACAATAGATTAAATTCTTCCCTCAAAGAGTTCCCATTGCAAGAATATAAGGGCTTCAAAAGCAAAAATTACGGCGGAGGAAACACCAATCTGAAAGCAGTCCTTCAGATCTCTGCATATGGTTGTGTTTTGGCACCCTTCTCTGGCTTGGCAAAGGAGCTGTGCACTTGTATTAGGTCTGTGTTGTGTGCCTCTGAATTTGGATGTTTTTTTTCCTTGTATGGGGCTTTGTAGCTACAGCTAGAATTTGCAAAGATCAGTGTTTTCTAATTCATTAATTTGCTTGTTGCTGTCACCATGGTGCTTATATTTGGCAGGCTCTTAACAAGTGTACTGAAGTCAAGCTGGAACTAATCTCTGTTTCTTCTTTCTCTGTTTCTTTTCCTTGTCCCTCCAGTGGGGAGGTGTGGAAGCAGCCAGCCAGAAGTGTTTCTTCCAGTGTGGTGGGAAGGTGCTGAAGCTGGAAAAGGGGCATAAACACCTAAACATCTGCTCTCATTGAGACATCCTGTCCCCCCTTCTGCAGCCTGCATCTCTTGGGGCAAGGAGGAGGACAAACCTTTCCACAGCAACCACAGCCCCTGCCACCAGTGTGTGTCTGTGTGGCTTTTGGGTCTGGGGTGGTTCTCAGTGACTCTATGGAAAGGTAATCACACAGCCTGGCTAATCAACTTGTTTTCCTGACACTTCTGATGTCAAAGCATTTATCCTTTCCAAAAGTTATTTTACTAAAGTGTGTACTAAAATGCTCTATTGTACACAAATCCTGATTTTTCCAATTAGCAAACTAAATGTAATGCTGTTGTACTAGCAGAGCTGAAATACCCACTGGTAAGCATACTGAAACAGGTCCAAACCCTATGCCAGCTGTTAATGGTGTACACTGTGCCCAGGGGCTGTGACTTTCAGGTGAGACAGCTGTTGTTTCTTGGGTTTCAGTCTAATTAGAGCTACCACAGAGCATATGCGGATGGATCAGGTCTCCAGAGCCCATCGGCTTGTGGGTGTACAAGCTGTCTGTGGGGTTTCAACACCTGGTCATAATGGGCCTGTGTTTGCTCTGACTCCCACCAGCAGACAGGAATCCAAGTTGACTTCAACAGTGCCACATCAGCTTCAAACTGTGCTGTGAACCCTGGGTCCCCAGAAGCACAGTGGCAACAACCCCTCTCCAATGACCTGAATCAGGCAATGGGACAAATTCAGGAGGATCAGAGACAAGTTTTTCTTGGCAGAATCACTGCTAAAGGGGATAGGTCTGCTTGAGGGGAGGCCAGCAGGCACCAGAGATGCTTGTCCTCCTGGAAATGCTATCTAACCTCTGCTCTACACCCTGGGAGGCTTTGGGGGAGGCACACAGTAAACCATCTCCTCTCTGAGAATATGTAAGAAGCAGGGCTGCTCTGCCAAGGGGAGACTCAGAGATGTGGTTAAGTGTGGCTGAAGTCAGGGGAAGGACCACTTTTTTCATGCCTTAATCTTCCTGCCTTCCTCACATATTGGCTGCAAACTGCTGCTCTCATCAGTCCTCATCCATGCTGGAAATGAGTCACTGGGCTCACTGGATTTTCGTGCCCCAAAAATGGCAACTCCTACCCTGTACCTGATGTAATCCTGCACATCACATGATTCTTGTACTTTTATCCCGGCCAGTGTGTATACTTCCTGGTAAGTAATATTTATTTGCTCTGTTCCTCATCAACCTTTTGCCCCTTCTTCCAAAGCAGCAATTGTCATTCAGTTTTTTCAGTCTTCCAAAATCAATTCTGTGGTACTTTGCCACAGTATCCAAGATCCCAAAACCTCAGATCCAGGCAGAATCTCACCAAACCCTTCCTCTCTCATCTTTGTGTTGCTGCTTGCTGTCATCACTCTGAATTCATACCTGGTTGATCAAGTTTCTGTCCAGGTGTCAGTGTTCACATTCAAAGCAATTTGAACTAACTTTGACAGTAAGATTTTGTGATGTGGTATTAGACTGTGCAAAATCTTTGTGTATCATAGGTGCTCTCTCACCATCATCCATTCAATTTTTTTATATCCCCTTATATCTACTCACCTCAGTGTCCCATTCATCTGGTGTCTTCCTTCATTTCCTTCCATCTATTTCTCTGACACCTGCTTTGTGGTTATTGCAACTGGGGGATTCTCCCAGCTGCCTTCTGCCTTGCTTGTTTGTGGTAATTTTTATTTTAAATTTTATTCTGTAAATAAAAAAAAATACTGTTTGAAATAATAATGATTATGATATGTCTCAACATATTGACTCAGTTTATAAACATGTTAATAGAATTTATTAAACACACAGAACATGTTGCTAAATCAGCTACATCTTGTAGCACAACCTTTAATTATGTAAATAATCACCCCACAAATAGTCCTGTTAGGTTCAACAATGGTACATTGACAAGGGAGGATTTCTTATTAAGCATTCAAAATTGGGCCGAATGCACAATGTAATGAGCCTGTATTATGGTAATGATGGCTTACCAAAGTAGAAATTAGGGGAGGTAGGTGGTATAGGAAAAGAAAAATGCTGACTCGTTATTCCATTACCAGTTTGAATCACTCTGAGTCTTAAAATGAGGACAGGCAGAGAAAGCATCTGCATCTTTTTCCTTAGGGGATCAGCTTCAGGTTTTCTTGGTCATTATTTCAAATAGCAGCAGCATCTCTGCTTCTGTTATGGATAATGACACATGAATACTTGCTGTACAGTTTCCCATTTTCTGTTTAGATCCTATGATCAGATCTCTAGTCTAATTTCACATATTTATTTCTATCAAAAACCCCAAATGAACAGTGCAAGTAACCAAAGCCTCCCATTGAGAAATGAGCAGTCTAGCCCTTTCTCTTGTAAATTTTACTTTTTTGATAGCAATCTCCATTCTGCAGCTCCCTTCTTGGGCAAAACTCTCTTGGGAGGTGGATATAGATCAGAGAATGACAATTCTGAAAAGAGTTTTCATTTTAGCATCTCACTGAAATAGGGACTGTGAAGTTATGTGATCCTCTGTTATTTTGCTATGTTCTTCAGTGTCACTCTGCGAGTAATGTGGTCTGTCATCTAGCCAAGGTAATTAGCTCTATTTGTGTAGGGAACAAATGCAAAACGTTGAAACCCAAGCTCTAAACAGACTGTAGGATCAGCGTGAAAAGGAACACTTGGGAGATACGATTTCGCTGGACTGTATTACTTCAAATAGCATTGAATGGATTGACGGATTGTGAGAAATACAGAACTTAAAATGGGGCAGCCTTGTGGTATCCAGACCTCAGATGAGGCTGAGTGTCTTGCCTTCTTTTCTGTAACATCTTCATGACCACCCAAATGCTTGGTTTTTCTTTCAGATTAAATTCTGTTATTCTTTTTAAAGAACTCACCACTCCTCAAGGTGAGTTCTTCCCTTCCAGCAAGACAAATGATTGCACTGTGGCTGAAGTTAACTCACAGCCCCAGTTCCCTTTTGCTATTGGACTTGCTTGGCTTCCTCTGTAGAATTTGCTCAAAGTCCTACAGGTGCCAGACCAGCTGCACTGAGGATGTATGGTGCAGTGCAGTGGCTTAAATCCTACAACCAACCATGCTTGAGAAGGCTTAATGTGCAAGATTCACCAGGACATTTTCTAAGCTGAAGAATGTGAAATTGAAAGGGAGGACAGTAAATAGGTACTAGGATTATTACAATAATATTTAGAATTATCAGAAGCCCCATGCAAAAGAAATTAATTTGCATATACCAAAGATTGCTTTTTGATCAAACTGGTTTTGAATAGCAGTGATAACAAACATATCATAAACCAAAAGGTTGAATCTGATCATTGTATAAGTACCATAAATCACTTTCAGTTACTGGAGGCTGCCAAGCTTCCTTAGCCTTCAAGTACACAGGTTATTTCAGGGAAATAAGGGTTTCTGGTGAGTTTATTTTTTTTTTTTTCCCTCTCTCTGAAAGCCAGGTTTTCCTCTCATTTGTGCAGATTCAGAAAAACTTCATTTCATTCAGAAGTATGTAATAAAACAGTTCTATTAAATATACTTGATATTAAATGAAAGCTTCTACCATGCCCAATCTGTTTATATTAGCTTACACTCCTCTCTATGGTGAAATAATTTATTGACCACACATACATAGGTTGTAAATATCTAATACATTCAGTGCTAATTTATATTTTCAGTGATCTCGTGCACTTTTTAAAAAAACAAAGATGCAATTTGACCTACAGTGTGATTGTGACTAAGCAACTTAAAGTGATCAACATCTAAATTACCAAATGTTTGTCTAAAGGAGGCAGACAATCAGCCCTTAATGGGTCCTTCTCTGAGACCTTGCATGTCAAGATTAATCTTACAGCAAATACTTATTCGTCCCTACTGGTTCTGAGAAAAATGTGCTTTTTCTGAAGGAGAAGAAGCCGTTAATGTGCCCCACAGCAAGTTATGAAGTTTGGCTCCCTGGAAGAGTCTGCGAAACTGGAGACATCAAAACTTCAAAGTGAGTTGTTGGTTTTAAATTGTTTTCAGAGTCCTGGTCATTTGAGACATCACTTTATCTCCCTTGCTTTTTTAATTTCCCCTAGTATCCCCTTCTTTCTCTTACATAAAAGCAAAGGAAAGGGGATACAAAGGGCCACATCTCAGGTTTACCGTGAGGCGGGTTGGACTAACGGGAGACATGAATGAGCTCTGGGCCTTGTTCATCCTCTTTGTAAACAGCTGAAAATTAAATCACACATACTCTTGGTTTTCAATAGCCAAACCTGAAATTATAGACTTCTAGCATGTCTATTTTTGTTTACTGACACACAGACCACAATGTGTGGAGGTCATGCTACAGAGTTTTCTTTGAAATAGAAGCATATCACACACTTGCTACTCTTTCACAATGGAGAAATGGAAGAACAGCATTTGAATTAAAAAATGCCTTGTATTTCACATACTCCTACCCTGC
Organism: Florisuga fusca; assembly: GCA_038090715.1. Lineage (NCBI taxonomy): Eukaryota > Metazoa > Chordata > Aves > Apodiformes > Trochilidae > Florisuga > Florisuga fusca. The sequence continues at coordinate 56,074,750 of JAAWXA010000002.1, forward strand.
AGGGAGATTCTTTGCTTTATTGAAACAGGATGGAGGTCTGATTATTATTACTGGAAGCTGCCAAGACAGATAAGTGTTCATGGATGTGCACCTGCTACTCAGAATGAAAGAAGAGGACTGTGTACTATGTTTCACAGTGACAAGGATGTGATTGTGATACTTGGAAGAATAAAGTCAGAGATTGTTAGCAACAGGTCACTGAAGCTGGGAGATGGTGTTGCTGAGAGGTCTGATGAACAAACTCAAGATAATGCTAAGATTCGATGAGAGATATAAATATTTAATAAAAAATCATGTACAACCAGCATCATGAACTAAGCACATAAAGAAAAAATAATGTTACAGATAAGATCCTGAACTCAGTGTTTACCTACTACATGACAGCATGTGAACTGTTTATTTGTCATTTCTACGCAAACGTGTGATAGAAAACTGCTAGTTTTTTTGTTGTTGCCCCATGAAATAGCCTCTAATAGCTGGTGGGCTAATTTGTGCTATCTTCTACAATAGACAAGAAAGGGTATTTATGGGCAGAAAACCAATCATAGTCTGACTTCCCTTTCTTGGGGCTGGCACAGCTTCATGGTTTGCAACGTTCATTATTCCATCCTTATAGGACTGAGGAACAAAGTTCTGGGGAGTGGCTCCTGGCTGCTAATGTCATAGTTTACAATGACGATGTCTGCAGACCAGCGAGGTAATAATTTTGCATCTTTTGCACAAACGAAGATAAATCCCAGATAGTAAGGAAAGCCAAGCTAATTCTATATTTTTAATAATTATTGTTTTGTTTTGTTTAATTTTTAATATATTTGGAAACATCTTCATGAATACAGACATTATGTAGATATTGCAACCTGGGTTAGGGAGACAATGGTGATACAATGTATGAAAAGCATGGTAACTCACAATCACCATTTTCAGTCATGTTTCCAAGACCTGTCACTGTGAACCCAAAAGGAAACATCCATCATTTCAAAGGCTTTGGATGAAGGTCTGGTCATGATGTCAGAAATGTGTGCGTGTTTCAGGGAACCAACACAATTCAAAGGACAGACATTAAAGCACACTTTTTAGCTATGTGGGACCTGCTTCCCCACTCCCATATGTTTAGTAGATCAATATTAGCTTCTCTACAGTCAATAGAGCTCACTGATGTAAAACTGCTCTGTGCATGTTCTTAATGATTCATAATTTTGAAGCCCAGCCAGTTCTATAATTCAACTCTCGCAAAGGCAAACAACCTCCTGCCAATCTGCCCTTTCTTCTCTCGTCCTGTTATTTGTTAGGAGTCTGCAGCCCATTAGCTGGCTTACTATGGTATTAATATGTGGTATAATTATTCATGGCCAGATCTGCTGATAAGAAATCGAATGCTCTGGTAAACAACTGACTGCTTTTTTTCCATGACATCAACAACAAAGTCAAATGGGGTACTGGAAAAATTATAATTCCCGGCATCATGTTAAAAGCTTACATAGTTATTTAGAGGAGATGAAAAGCTGCTTACAAAGCACTGGTCAGGAGTGTTCTCTCTAATTTCCAGCAGACACACACCAGTATGTCTTCTGCACACACCAGGGACATAAAAATTCATATGGCTGACCAATACCATATGGATGGAACAACTACCAGCATCTTTAAGAAACATATGGGACTTGACAAAATTTTTTTTTTTCAAACCTTCCTCTCAGATGGCAAATTTATCTTTGAAGTCTTTGGGTCATACTTTTCTGCCTGTCTCTTTAGGCTAAAAGATTAAGTCAGTGGTAGCTCCATTAGCATAAATCAAATTTTCTGATATTTCAGGTTGCAAAATGCAACTGCAAAGTCAGTACATTCATACTGTCTAAACGTTCGACTCACACTTGGGTTATTAAGGGAACACACAGTAGCAGTGACAAAAACACGTGCATTCACTTGACCCATGGTGATTGCTGTTTCTCTTGCTGCAGGTCCACATCTTCCCAGGTCAGCATCTGGATTTCTAAAATGGTGGTCACAGTGAATCTACCCAGTCCTTTTTTCCTCCACCAAAACAGTGCTTCAGGGTACAGGAGAGCACATATTGGATATTGGATTAGTTTCTGGTACTTTAGAAACTTCTGAAGTACTTCTGGAACTTTCCTGGCTGCACCAAAAGAAGTGTGACTAGAAGTGAAGCAGATCAAAGCAGGTGAATCTTTTCCTCTACCCCACTCTTGTAAGAACCCACCTGGAGTACGGTATCCAGTTCTGGAGTCCTCAACGTAAGAAGGATATTGTGGTCCCAGAAGAGGCCACGAAGATGATCAGAGAGCTGGAGCACTTCCCCTGTGAAGACAGACTGAGGGAGTTGGGTTTGTTCAGCCTGGAGAAAAGAAGCTGCTTTCTAGTACCTGAAGGGGCCTACAGGGAAGCTGGGGAGGGACTTTTTGCAAGGACATGTAGTGATAGCACAAGGGGTGATGGTTTTGAACTGGATGAGGGTAGGTTTAGGTTAGACATTAGGAAGAAATTGTTTAGTGTGAGGGATGGTGAGACACTGGAACAGGTTGCCCGGGGAAGTTGTGGATGTCCCATCCCTGGAAGTGTTCAAGGCCAGGTTTGGTGGGGCTTTGAGCAGCCTGGTTTAGTGGGACGTCCCTGCACCTGGGAGCCAGATAATCCTTGCATCCAAAACCATTGTATGATTTCTATGATTCCCTTCCGTGCTACTTTTTCAAGTGCTTGCTGCCAATCACCATAGGAGAGTGGGTTTTTGGGAAGCTCTTTGCATATTACATGACTGGCTGCGCTGACAGCTGTCCATGTACAGGGCTGCTCTTTTACTGCTGTTTGCTCATGTGCCAGTCACATAGGCATGGGTGGGATCCCCAGAGACAGAATTTGTGTGTTTTAAATTATTATTGTTATTCGTCTGGCTTTGTTAGGGTAATTGGTTACTTGGCATTGACATCTGTGTGACACCAGTTCCTCCTCTTCCTCCTCCCTTCCTTTTCCTGGTGGCTGGCTGACTAATAACAGGTTTCAAGGTTGAAATTAACTGTGATTTGACCATTGAAAATTCTGACTAATGCTGCAAACACTTGGGCAACAGTTCTTGAAAAAACAAGAGCCATTTTTAAGGCTTAAAATAATTTTCACTCCATGTTCCTGGATAGCACAATTGTTCCTTTTTGTTTCTTTGAAGTACACTCAATAATTTAGTGCAAGGATACTTATGCTGAAAGACCTCTCAAGGACTTTCAGTGATTCATTCCCATTTTATGTTTCAGGTTAATAACAATGATTTTTAACAATGGTTCAGAGAGGTTAAGTTCAGACACAACCTTTATACCATCTCCCATATTTTCTGAGTTATTCGTGATCTTGCAGGGTTACTGCAGTCTTGAGGGTTGATAGCTTCAGTTCAGGCTGAAGATTATTTTCCAAGTCAGTCATCTATTTCTCAGGCTGAAACTCAGCAATTCTTCTCGTGTCTTGTCCAACTGGTTAGTTACCCTTGCTTCCCAAAACATGGGCTTTATTTTTGTGTCAATTTGCCTCATTCATCTCTGAGTCCTTGGTGCTTTTTTATGTCTTGTCTGGAAGAACTTGTCACCGGCCTTGGCCTTGCCCTCTAGAAGTAATAACACCAGGAGAAAAATTAATCAGAAACCATATTTTTGATAAACTTCTGAATAACTACCTGGCTGGAAATAATTTTTTATGTGCCTGGCATGATTTTTGATGCCTTTTCCAGCATCAGTTTTTTCAGCACTTAAATTTCAACTAGTTCTGTTGCCAGTGCTCATCTTACCTGTGTTGCCTGCAAAGGTAACACAATCACCCATACAGCAGGCCTGATACTATTATTTTTTTTAATGTATCCTAGAATATTTTTTTTTAAATCATACAACATCTTGATAAAACTTCTTTTATGATGGGTGGGAAACTTGTAGAGCTTATAGCCTTTTCTGTGAGTTTCAGGATGTAACTGTCCTGATCCAAAGGTCTGTGGTTTCTTTGTCTTGGAGGAAAGGTGTTTCTCTTCACCCATCTTGTGTCTGTGTGTTCCAGCACACAGCATGTTTCAATGGGTCAGCTTACAAGCAGATCATCTCCTTGTAAGTACCTTTTGCCATGAATTTCCAAAAGATTGGAGCTGTATTTTTCTGCTGCTGAGCTGGAACTTCAGCATCAACATGGACAGTTCTTAATACAACTTCCCTTGTAATGAATATACTCTGAAAACTCCTCTCCCATTCCTGACAGCCCAATATCTTTCCTGGGTATATTCAGCCTTTACTCCAAGTTTTAATGTTTAGAACATTAAAAAAAGGAATATTAAAGACACTAAGGAAAAATCTAGACTCAGTTTTTGTGCATTGTAATTTGTTTTGTGACAATTTCTCTTGGTTTTTAATTTTCTCTCTTGTTCTCTAACATCAGCAATTACATATTTTATCAGAGAATCAGGGAGAGAGTTTACTTACAGAGGACTGTTTTCACATTGCTGCACTAGAGTTCCTCCATAGACAAAACCAAGGATTTGTTGGTGTCTTTGGGCTAGCATCCTTTTCTCCAGGGCATCATTATTGTTTATAAATATGTAGAGGGAGAGTGTCAGGAGAATGAAGCCGGGCTCTTCTCAGTGATGTCCAAGGATAGGGCTAGGGGTAACTGGTGCAAGCTGGATCATGGGAGGTTCCACATAAATATAAGAAGCATTTTCACTGTGAGAGTGACAGACCACTGGGGCAGGCTGCCCATTGAGATTGTGGAGTCTCCTTCTGTGGAGACATTCAAACCCCACCTAGACATGTACCTCTGTGACCTGCTTGAGGCCCTCCTGCCCGGGCATTGGAGTTGGACTCGATGATCTTTCAAGGTTCCCTACAGACCCTAAAATTCTGTGATTCTGTTTTGACTCACACAGAAGTAACCTAGAATATCATTCATCTTTACTGACAATCTGCCGTACCTTCACCCTTGCTATAGCCTCTCCTTTGGTGGGCATATATGAATTTTGCTGGATCCAGTATGTTTTTCTTGAAGGAATACAGATGTAGGCACTCAACTTAAAATGTCTTATTATTACTGATTATGTTTCATTTACGTATCTTGTGTTGTCTTGAAATTTTGGGTTTTCTCCCTGTATCTTCCTTCTGTCCCTCTTCCATCACATACTTCCCTTGAAATTTTTTTCTTATCCATCTTGTTTAACGTGGTCATTAGTTCTTATCAATACTAAAACAAAAGCAGTGAGAGATCAGATCATATTCTCCATGGTAGTCTTTCAGTGGAGGCTGGATTAGGAACTGTTTAGTCTGACCTCCATCCTGAAGTGAGCTTTTGGCAATTAAACCTTTTTGAGCACACAAAGTTCTTCTGACACCTCTGGGGCTCAGTTTACTAGGGATGAAGCCTGCCATTTAAAAGTAAGGATGTAGCATAGATACTTAATTTACTCCCCTGGAATTCCACTTCTTTCTTCAGGAAAATACAGGCTAAGTATAGCAAACAATCCATGAGTTGTACAGATTTAGTTTGCAGTGTTGTGGCAATCTGAGCATGGAAGCTTATCAGCTCTTACAATAACATCAGATTATATTTTTGCTGGAAGGACACTTACGTTCTGGAAAAGCCATTATGAAGTTATTATGTTCTTTTAATCTAATTTAAAACCACCCACCATTCTATAATATCAGCCTCTGAATCTTCCTGCTGAGAGGTAGTAATTTTGGGGAAAAAACCCAAAAGCCTGATAATTAACTTACATATACGTGTTTGGCTACAGAGCCAGAACAGTAGCAAGAGATTTTTCACAGACTGTTTCTTCTCTTCACTCTATGATATCTCTCTGTCCCTTCTTTGTTTTCCTTCCAGTTGCCAAACTGGCCATCTCTTCTGGAAGCAGCAGAAGTGGTGAAATGGCTCATGCACTATGCTCTGCACTTGCGTTTGTAAGTATGGAGGAGCGTGGAATATTGGAAGGAACATGTAGTCTTTTCCTTAAACAAAAGCAAAGTTTGCAAAAAGACTTATTAGTTGTATACAATGACTGAAATCATGTAGCAACATAAAAGACACTGCCTGAAAAATACAAAATTCACAGGGAGAATTGCAAGACTATTTTTCAAGTCAGACTCTTCAGTTAAAAAAAAATAATAATTAAAAAAATGGGTAAGAGTACAGTACTTCCTTGCACTTGTACCACAAATGTCACCACCAAAGGGGCAAAGCCAGACTGCAGCTTTCCTCCCATGGGAAGTGTGTGACTGTTCTTGGACCCACCACACCCAGGTCAGAGCTTCAGAAACCAAAGGGGAGGTGTGCTGGGTGGGAATGGGTCAAGGTGCCACATCCTGAGTGGCCATAGAGTTGCTGCACGTGTCTGTCCTTGCAGACTGCAGGTGAGCAGAGCTGGCCGGTTGCCTGGGGATGTTCATCAGAGGACTGAAAACATGGGGATGCTGGAAAATATACAGGTCTCTGACCCACAAGTACCCAGCATACCTGGACTCTATAGCAGAAGGCATCACGCTTTGCTTTGTTTTATTGTCTCAGACTCTGGGTGCTAGAGAGATACAGCATGTCTACAGCATGTCTACCAAGGGCTAGGTGACAGGCCAAAATTTATTCTGAGACATCTCATTTGTATGCTCCATCCCTGTCTACTGTATTATTTATTCCTGTGCCATTTCCCCTTTAATCTTAGTTTTCAGAAGCTCAATTTTCTTTAGCTATCACTCCAGGTTGTGATGTACCATGAGTCATGCCCCATATATTGAGCAGTAATAGGGCATGCAAAGAGCATTTTACCAGCCAGCACATCTAAAGGAAACATAATTTCTGGAAAGCTGAATTTGCCCTTTTGCAGTAGAGCTAGTTTTGAATTCCCGATCTTAATGAAGTTGCTACCTGAATCTTTTTCTTTTTTTTTCCCCTTAGATTTATTCTATATTTTTTTCAGATTTATTTTTAATACATGCAACTACAACAGCCTTGGTATCTTAAAAGACAGCAGAATAGTTGTTCTGTGAAGCCAGCAAGACTGTAATTAGTATAATGTCCACTAAATGACAGCCCACTGTGTGAACTTTAATCACAGCTGCTCTGCATGTTATTGGTCTTCCAGGACTTGGACTGAGCCAAATCATACAGAAATTGTGTTAATTTTGCATTCCAAATAAAGCTGAATGCTTATTCTAAACTTCCCTTATTTCCTCAAGATTGATGCTTTACATCAACCTGTCTCTGCATGCTCCGGCTAGCAGCTGAACAGGACATTATATAAATATATCATACAAAATATTATTTCACCAAATATTGAGCTTTGATTAGAAGACATCAAAGATTTATTAAAATTGGCCTTTTATTCAGCAGGAATAAAAAAAAATCATAACTGGATGCTTCACACATGTGGCCTGGGGATCAGGTGTCTGCTCTAGGAGTTGAATAAGTATTTTTTAATTTTTCCAGCTATCATACTGAATTGTACCCCTTCAAAGGTGCCTTTGGGATTTTTTTTTTTGCTAGTTTTCTGTGTGTGAAGGTGAAAGGGAGAGTGATGACAAAGAGGCTGCTGATTTATCTGGAAGCCACAACTCTGGGACAAAAATCTGCTCCAAGGAGAAACTTTCAAGATGAGGTTGGATGGCAAGATTCACTAGGAAATGGACATTCTTGACAGAGAGACACTGAAAAGGTTTGTGGTGGTTTTTTTTTTTTTTTTTTTTTTTTGTTTTTTTTTTTTTTTAAAGTTGAAAACAAATAAAAGACTATGAGTTGTTCCATTAACAGCCAGGAGAGAAATTCTGAATTCTGAATGACTGTCTCTGAAATCAATTTCAGTTCTGTTTCTGTTTCTGCCTTTCTTCTAGAGAGTGACAATTCAAGAGATGATAATAACAGTGTATTTAATTAATTTTTCCACCTGGAAACTTTTCCCTTCCTCAGGCTTCCTCTGAGATCAAAGCTTTTTTTTTTTTTTTGACAGCTGCTTCAACAACAAACTGGGGTTCTGCCAAATCTCAGGAGTGTTTGCTGTCAGACCACAGCTGAAAATCCAAACAAGCTCAACAGGGAAGCATGGCAGATCCTGCCAATAGGCACCACAACACTGTAGCCCTGCTGCATCTTTACAACATCTTGAGTACATAAGAAGCAACATCCATTGACGTATTAAAATTTTTCTAATGCCTTTTTCTTACAGAATGACTCTAGAAGCTGAAGCATTTGATTCGAGATTTTTTTCTTATCTTCATGAAAATCCAACTCTGAATACGTCATTTGGAAATTTTTTGCATGGGTATGGGACAACAGATTTCTTTCAAAAATAATTATTGAGCTTAAAAAAGAGGTAGAAGTAACCCATGTGAAAACATATTGCAGTGAAAAGATTGTATGTTAGTCTCCCAGAGACTTCTATGACAGCAGGGTTTTTATTGCAAACAGGGTAAAAAGCATTTCATCCCCAGTTTTTCCTTTTCAAAGGAAAGGCCTCATGAATCTTTTAGGTATTTTTAGGTTGTGGGCAGGTTTTATTGTGTTTTGTTGGCTCTCCAAAGCAAGATATTCCATTGGCTTTTGGCACCTCCTTCAGAAAGAAAGGAGATAAAAGCAGGAGGTGTTTAAGTGATATTTTCTGCTCCCTGTAAAAGAGCTCTGCCAGTCTGCAGCAAACCTGGGGGAGGTGAGTCCTTCACACAGAGACGCTTATGTGAGCAGGGTGATGGTAGAACTAATGGCAGCTGTGCCAAAAGCACAGGATGCATAAAACAAGCAAAAGATAAGAGAGCTCCTTCAGTTGGGGCTGCAACATTCCAGGATATTTGTCTGCAGTGTCACAGGAGTCTAACTGGGAGAGAAAACTTGGTCACAGAGATGCATAATGAAATCACTGCCTGATGCATCCCTCTTCTGGAGCCTCAAAGGCAGCTGATATTTGGCTCCTCCTGCTTTGTCTGTGTATACTGATGTAGCTAACATAATTAAGAGGAAAGGCAGACTCATAGGTTTCCAGATGAATAATTTAAAACAATAAATAAACTCTGGTTATCATTATAAAGCTTTTGCTCCATTCATTTACTGCTTTTTCTTTTTACCTTACAACTAGTTTTCTACTTTTCATCTGTCAGCTAAGATTCCTTACTCAATTTTTCTTAATACCAGTGCAAATCTGTTCACCACCTGCTACTTACTTTAGAATAGTCTGTCCCCATTTTACTCATTTCATTTAATTGCCATGCTTAAGTGATCTTTTCCGATCCTCCCTAACCCCAAGGCAACTCTTATTTGCCATCTTGATAGGTGATTAATGACTTTCCATTCCTGGAAACTATGTGAAAGACAAAAGAGAAATAAGACAACCCAGAAAAGACACTCTTATAACCTTTCTTTCACTTCCATCATTTCAGGAAGGATGATGAGAAAGGTAATAAATGTTTCATTCTTCTTCAAGAACCATCTGTTGGTCCTCAGTATTAATTACCTGGAAAATACTTAAAGGAGTGAACACAACTTGAGAAGAAAAAGTCCTTTTCTCGAGTTGGGATGGTGGCAAAAATAGATTTCTTCTGTTTCTGCTGACTTTCTCAGAACTGTCAGCATTGGAAGGAATGTTTGGAGAACATACAGGCCTGCATCCAGGCAGGTTTTCAAGATCTCCAGAGAAGGAGACTCTGCGCCCTCCCTGGGCAGCCTGTTCCAGTGCCTTGTCACCCTCAGAGTAAAGAACATTTTTCTCATAGTTAAATGGAACTTCTCCTTAGAGTAAGATCTTATGTTGCTCCCCACAGTCCAGCCAAGCCTAAAAAAACATTTTGTGAGTGTGATTTCAGATGTGTAAAGGTACACATCCATCCATGTGTACCTTTAGAGTTAATCTAATACTGTCTGGAGTGATTTACGGAGCACCAGTTGCTGCCAGCTTTCTGTGTTATGGTAACACTTTGAGCTCTAGCAGTACTGAATTCTCAAAGTGCTCTACAGTCTTAATTCACTTTCCTTGTCCCCTGTTTAATGGATTTTTATGACTCTTATCCACTTGTTCTCAGCCCTCAGCAGCATGGATGAACATGGATTCCAGCATCACAGAGCATACAGCTGTCATTATTCCATTGCACTCAGGCCCCAGGGTTTTAAATTGATCCACGAGGTCCATCCAGTTTCCCTTCAGCTTCCCTTGGGCAAAAAACAGGTTTCCAAAAACAGGTTCCCTGCCTACTTGAGTGATGATTTGTCATGTTGGGCCTTATTGGAGTTGCTTGACTGTGTTTTGACACGCAGCTGTGGTTTTTATATACCCCAAGTCTCCCTGTGCCATTCCAACTGCAGTGGAAGCTGTCTCCATTCCTCAGCCCCAGTTATATCTGATGGATGAACATCAGCTGGGACTCCCACTGTTTAAGGGCAGCCTTGAGTATGTCTTGATATCACCTGGAGTGTTTTGGTTTTACTCAAAGCAATTCATATTCTATCAGGCTGTACCTGGTGTGGCTAGGGGAGTATCATGTCTGCTGGTTAGCAAGTGTGGCAATGAACCCTGAAAGCAGCATCTGTCTCATCCTACTCAGGCTCTCAGATGATAATTGCCTCACCGGTTCTATACCTCATTAGCACTGACAGCTCTTCTTTCCTCTGCTCCCAAGACAGTGTGGGGAAGGTACTTATCCCATCTGTTTTTGGATTTCCAGTAAGCAGGTACTGAATCTTCATCTTTTGTGGAGAGACTCAGGGGCTATGATATTACGTCAGATGCTGCTGCATCTACTTGTTAGGTCTTTCCTTAACTAGTCTGTGACCAAAACCACAGTGATGTTACTTGAAAGAGGCTGAAATCATACTTACAAGAGGGCAAAATCTGTGAAAGTTGGCTGTGGAGGTGCTATTACTCTAATGGGTTAAGAGGTATCCCGCAGGTTTTCAAGTTAAGGCATGCAGAGAGCACAATCTGGTGATGCCTGCCTGCAAAATCATCTCTTTGGGGCTGAGGATGACCTGGCTTAGTCCAGAGGTGGAACCACCCTACAGGAATAAGAGCAAAAATGACCATTCCTATTACCTCCACCATCCACAGATGCACAGGTCTGGCAAGCAGATGTTCACCCACAGAGATGGTGCTGCAGGCAAGAGGCTTCTTCAGTTCCTCTGGCCTGCTGCAGATTGTTCCATTATTGCTAGCATTAAAAATGTGCTAAACCTATGAGAGGGCTAACTGGGGCACTGAAGCAGGAAGACATCTTAAAGAGCTCTTGAAACTCAAGAAATTATGAAGCTTCTTTCTCATGTAGCAGTTTTTGTGTAACTGAAGTCTCAGGGGTCAGTAAGTACAGTGCTGCCGGAGGAGGATCTGTCTTCTCTAGTTTCTGATCTCTCAGTTGATGCATTATGTTGATTGGGTTTGTTTGTTTGGGGGTGGGAAAGGGCCACCATACAGCGAAGCAGAGTGTATTTTTGAAACCCTTATTAATGTCACATGAGCCAACATAAAAGCCACTGGGATTTTGGAGAAAACAAGCTAGGGCATCAGGACCTGCAAAACCAATAGGCTCAACACTGGGCAGGCACTACCTGAGCACAGACCAGGGAGTGGAGCTTTCTGCACAGCAAGAATTCATCCCCTGCACCAGTGGTACTACAGAGCAGCCGAGACCCAGACTACAACCAAGGCTTCACTGTGCCTCCATGGAGCACACTGTAGATACAGCTATGTCCAGTGGACCACCTTTTTATTTTTAATTTTTGCACAAAAATACATGGAAGTGCACAGGGTCAGGGCACTGTCTGTTAACTTTGTGTGTAGGCTTGCATGTCCCATTCTACTCCCAGTATTTGGACAGAAAGTGAACATGGCTTCTTTGTGGTGACCCTGAGGTCTTTGAAGAGCAGAACCTTGCAAGAAATGTGGAACATAGCAATAATCACGTTGCTGTAGTCTTCAAGAAGAAAGCTGCCCCTTCTAGCCTGGGAGTGGGGCCTTTTTCCCTTCTGAGGAAGACTGTAGGAATTATCTCTTACTGTCCAATGAATATTTATGTACAGGAATTAAACTGATTTTCTGTTCTTTCCACAAAGCCCCTGTGAGTTTCAGGATGTCAGTAAAGCAGACTTCCAGTTGTGTTATAATACTCCAGAGGCCACAGGACAGTATACACAGCAGATGGGTTAAAAGCTGCATGTATAAAATGATGGGTAAGAGCAAGCAAATAATTTTGTCTTGATCTATTTTATGTATTTACCATTTTATTTACATTATAAAATGCTGCAAACTATAGAAACATTGCAAAAATATATCATCTCTGCTCCAGTGTGCTTTCCTAGACCATTCCATTATTAACTTCTATTTATTAATTTCCGTTTATTAACTGCGATTCCAGTATTAGCTTCCATTTAAGTGCCAGTATCATTAAATGAATTACCTTGTGCATGGTTAAGCAAGGAACTGAACCTATCGGACCTCTGTACTATTTTTCTGGGGTAACCTTCTCTTTACACTATAATATTCTTGGCTTACTTCTTCCCTGTGGAGCTGATATGTTATTCCTTTGGGAGCAGGAGGATGTGGAGTGAATGAAAGAGAAAACAGGAGAGAGCTGCCTTCACTTTGCATTTCTTGAGCCAAAATATGGAGACACAGAGTAATAAATAATGGGAATGGGATGAAAGCAGAAGTTGTTCTCCCATGTTTAGTAGTACTCATTAATAATCCTTGGTCCTCAGAGACCCAGACTTCTTCCAAAAGGTCAAATTAAGACAGTGTCTGTTTTTCCCCTTCCATCCTTGATTGCATGGGAGCAGACAACCTCCACCTCCTGTGCTGGTGGGGGTGCAGCTCACAGCAGGCCTGTAACTCTTTCAATAAGGGTCTCTGACCAGTTTGTATAAGAAGCCCACGTGAGAAAGCTGTGGAGCCAGGGCTAATACCTTACCTGTCTTGGGGGCAACTTGATTGACAGCAAGCATTTAACAGGGCGCATGCACTGGATGGGCCTGAATTTTTTTTTTCTTGGCAGGACAGTGATACTTGGTGTAAAATAAAGGTGTCTCGTGTTGGTGAGAAAGTTGCTGTAGCCTGCCCAGTCTGACAAGGACCAAGAGCATCAGGGGGAATGACATTGCAGAGAGGACCAAAGAACAACCATTTTCTGCAGTGTACTTTGCAACACAGCAGTGATGTGCAGGAAGGCTAGACTCTGAGGTTCTAGAAACTGCTGCCACACTGGCTTGCTTGATTTGGCTTCTATTTGCTCAAGATAATTTTAGTGTTTTCCTCCTGCCAGACACAAGGGCAGGCAGTGACCAGCCAGCCAGCAAGAAAACTAGCATGATCCCTGGAGGGAAGAGCAGCTGGAAAGAGGGAAAAGCCCAGAGAAGGAAGAGCTCTGTGGTTGTGCTGGTGAACCTGCAGCGTTGCCCTCGGGGGAGAGCGTGGTGTGGGAGCCGCTGCCGTAGTCACCCCGAGTGTCCCTGTTGGTGGGAAAGGGGCTATGTGGAAAAGCAAGACACACTGGAGGGATTGCTCCAGCACCACTACAGCACTGTTCCTTTTAGAAGCTGGATTTTACTCACGGCTACCTCTCACTTTTTCCCATTTGTGATGCAAAACTGAAACGACTCTCAGTCTTTCAGTTTTATGCTGTCAGTCTCTGACCCAATCAGCTGGCAAACAGCTGGTACCAAAGTCATCACTCAAGATGTTGATTTGCTTCATTCTAATGAAGGTGAATTTATGTGCCCTTGTCATAGTGTGTATGGGGGACTGATTAGCATTAAAAAAAAAAAAAAAAATTAAGCCCATGGGAATGCTCCCTGGCTTCCTCTCCTCCAGGCCTCCAAGAACAACTTAATCTTTGCTTTCAAAATATAATCATTGTGAAGTAGCCCAGTCAAAGAGGTATGATTTACATGTTGTTCTGACAAAGTTTTCAGCCTGCCAGTTTGCATATGATGTGCAATCCTAACTTTGCCTGATGAATGACAGATTTTGGAGCAGCAGGTATCTTGATTGTGCTCAATGTATTGCCTATTGGCAGTTCACTGCCTGTAAGTCTAGGTTAACAAGTTGTATGCTTTGCCTAACACAGGTAACTTTAGTCAAGGTCTGACTTCTCTGCCTATTTGTTGGGCAGACTTTACCATCCTAACTAGGTGCTGAGCATGTTAAATTAAGGAAAAAAGTCAGAACAGATTTTTAAGGGCATGTGCTCTTGCCACCATGTTGACGTTAATGAATGTAAAAGATATGTATAACTCTATATATGGTTCTGTATTGCTGGTATATACCTAAGTAAAATGAAATTAATTTAATTTATTTGATTGAAAAAAATTACATTAATTTAAGTAGGTGTTGTACAGAGTCCCTTGAGCCACTCAGGAAATGGATGTACATGCTGACCTGAAGCAGCCCTATTATAGGTTTTCTGGGCCTCTTTTGTGGAGACCCTGCCAAGTGTTCATTCCCCAGGCACATAACAATTTTCTATATAAAGAATGGTTTTAAAAATAACTCTCATGTACCTCTTAGATTCAGATATTCTTTTAAGTCATGGAAATCTCAATGTTGTGATGACATATATTCCCTCTGGGAGAAATATTTATTCTCTTTGCTTTACAAAATGCAGTGTCCACAATCTGGAGGATAGTTTGGAACTACATTTTCACGGAACACCTTGACGATTAATTTAAACACTTGTGATAGTCTGACTATATTTGTAATAGAGAAAAGTATAAAGGAGTACGCATGGGAATATTATTCACACTCCTCCCTCCTTATATTTTAAACAGAACCTGACACTGTACTTGTTAACTTTCTTTTGTGCTTATTTTCATTGCTGTATGAGCTACTAGATAAGCATATCCCCAGTGAAGAGAAAATACATATCTGCATTTTGCTTCTTGTAATGTATGAATGAATGCAGCAACACCCACCCTGCTCTGATTGCCCAGGACAAGGCTATTCCCTCTGGTGCTTCATAGCATCTTAGAATGTTGTCCAGCAGAAACACAGGGAAATGTTAATAGAAAATGAACCTGCTACTGTTCCTCTCAGAAGCTGTACACAGTCAGTATTCTCGCAGGCAGGCACAGGGCCATGCTAATATTCTTCATGTTCAGTATTTTAAATTAGAATATTCTTGATAGGATCAGTTCTCTATGGTATTAAAGTTATGATTGTCTTCAAGTGCAAAACTTTCTATTTAGGCAGCCACCCCTATCCACCAGCCGGTAAAGGAAATTCTACAAAATTAAAATTGGGAAAAAATGCATCTCTTCTCTCATTTCTAATAATAAGCATGACAGGTAACTTCTGAGGTATTGTAAAAAGTACCAGAGAGGCACATGGTAGGAAGGCGTATGCTTTACAGAGATATTTATGTTATACCAGCACATTTAGAAATTAGGGCTTGGAATCCTTCTGCCCTGATATAGAAGTCACACCTACAGAAGTCTGAATGTGACCCAGATACCCAGTATTCCCTTGATTGTCAATGAGAAGAAACAAGCATTTGTATGGCACAATCTAGGCCACACAAAAGCAGATGCTGTCAGCCAGTCAGATGAACCATAGAACTCAAGTGCACATTACTCTTTCCTAGAGAAGGGGGAAAGCAAATTGATTTACTAGCTTAGTTTTAGACATTTTCAGCTACATCAGACAAACTGCATTATAGTTTTAAGAGAATGGTAACATTGTCTGTTCCAAGATAATAGCTAAACTCCAGTCCCCATGGCATTCAAGGATTCTTTATACCATGGACTTAAATGAGACAAGATTGATATGGTTTGCTGCATTTATTCAGTGTCCTTTAGGGAAAGAAGGATGTAATTTGAGTGTTCAGTAAATCAGACTTGTCTGCACATATTTAAATAAATGACTTGGGTTAATTTTCTGAAGACATCTGTCTAATGCCATTTTAGACAACCCACTTGGTCTCCTGTGGCTTCTTAGAAGGTCATGGACCTTCCAAATCGCCAATGTCACTGCCTGCTGGCCCTGTGCAGATTCCCCTGATGGCACCAGGGTGCTATATTTAGTCAAATCAGTCTCAACAAATAATTACAAAAAAAATGAAGGCCTGTAAGCAATGCTAAAGATACACAATATTTGTAAGAATAAGTGTCTCTATTCCCCTGGGGCAACGAGGTCACAGCTGAGTGTGCACTGCAGCATCTGTCTCTGAAGGGAGTGAGTGAGTCAAAATAGCTAAGTCTAGAGAAATATGATAATAAACTGGAATACTGTGTTATTTACAGATGAGAGGACATCATGATTCAGGCTCATCCTCAACTCATGTTGATCAACTGCCCCTAGCACTTACAAAAATATTCTGTAACCTGTTCTATGCTGTGATGAGACGTTGAATGGCTTAAAGTACACCCCTATCTGCCAGAAACAATGTTTAGGATGGCCCCACCACAAAAACTTCACTCTGAGTCTACATATGCTACACATATTCCAGAAGATCTGCTTTAGAAATGTTTTGCTAAACATGGCAAATATACATATGCTGTTGATTTCAAATGGAAATGCACAACATCTGTTGCTGATGAATTTTGTGAATGTCCTTGAAGGTGAATAACTGGAAATGACACAGTCTGGTGCAAAGAAACCAAGAAACGTACACTTTTATTCTCCTTCCACCATCTCATAGTCTTTATTAAGCAGAATATTAAATTAAATGTGAACAGCATTTATCTTCTAAAATTCAATTTTTATGAGGATACGTCAGATAAAATCCATTCCATCTTCTGTCTGACTTCTAGCTGTTTGCTAATGCAGTACCTATTGTGAACCGCATATGGTAGGAAAAAAATATGAGATACTTGTCTGGGTTCAGAGTAAGGCATACAAAATAAATTTGAGGAAAATTACCTTATTTCAACAAAGTGCTTCAGCGTTAAGCATGCAAATAGCCGATGAGTTACATGCTTAAAGTAAGACTTATGTATGTGCTTCTAGCTAAATCTGGCATAAAGTACATCTCCACATTAAATGGCAAAAGCCCAGTAAAAAGACAAAACAAACAAACAAAAAAACCAAAAAACAAAACCACACACACAAAAAAGATAACCATGAAAGCTTTGGTTCAGAAGCAATGCTTTCTCAGATGCAGTACAGTCCACATAAGGTCTGTTTTGTTTTTACTCAGTCACTTTTTTATTGCTCAGTATCAAAAGGAATCAAACCGACATTGATTAAAGGCCATTGTGAGTTGTAGGTAATGTTCATATAATTCTTTGAATAGTATGATGCACATTGTAGGGATAAATTGAAATCACAGAAGACTGAAATAGGAGGGAATCACAGTATGATGCAATCATGTAAACAACAGCACATATGTATAGATTAGTACAGATTTCCTTTGCCCACTTGACAGGCCTGATCAAAAGTAAGAAATATTTCTAACAAATATTGGAGTTTTACCTTTGAATGGGTGAATATATGTAAAGAAATATTCTACAAAGCAGAGTGGATTAATATGTCTCTACTGCTTTTCCTCCTGATCTTTAAGAATCTTCTCTCCTCCCACTGAGTTTATTGGTTACTTAGGAAAATGAGCTGAGCAAATGTTCATTGTTTGAACTAAAAAATACCCATTTATAATTTGCTGATATTTTCACAGGAGATAAGAGATCAGATACTTTTGATCAGCCAAGAGGACATTAATAGTTTGTATAGATCACTTTTACATTATGAAGGGCCACGTTTCAGCAGTTGACAACCCTGCAGCTTCCCTGTCTGCAATTAAGTGACAGTAAGAGCTGCAAAATGACTCTCTGAGAACTTGAAGACAGATTTGCTCTGTGAACTTCTGGTCATGTGTAAAGTTGCACTGGCTTTCATAAGGCTTTGTGTAAAGTCAGCTGTTCAAATAGGGCAACCCAACTACTGAGACCTGGGTTGTGCAACACAGACTCAAATTGCCTCAGTCTGGAAGCGGGACTGGTACTTTGTTTTTAGAAATTGTGTCAGCTTCGCAAAGGCCTATACTAACCTGGCAGCATGTGAATTTCTTCTTGCACTATCAGGATTTAGGACATCAGCTGGGGGTTAGTTGCAGTAAAAGCTGGCATTCAGTCTCAAACTGGGCCAACAAGGCATGAATGCAGCAGGGAGCTTTAGAGAAGTTGACTTTATCTCTACATGCAAAGCTGTTTAAGTGTATTTGGTGCAATTACATCCAATTAAATACTTGGAAATCAGGTTTCGTGTCTTTAAACCTTGTAAGGCCCCTGCTCCACAACAGGATTGGCACTGGCTGACATGTATAATTTGGGCAAGATCCACAGTTCCCCACAAGCTGCTCTCCAGGTACCAAAAGGTTCATATGCCCAAGACAATTTTGAAGATGGAGGTTTACATGGACAAAACAGACACGGTCTGCACAGTCTCACTGGGATGGAGGAGATTTAGAGGGTCGTTTATGCCAAGGAGTAATTCACGTCAGTGTATTTACTGCTGAATCTGCAAAACATCTGCTTAGCACATGAAGACACTGCCTTTGGTGAGTGAACACAATGCTAAGACACTCAGTGCCTTTCTGTCATGAGTTCTATATTTCAGTAATTGCAGACTTCACTTCTGTGTGCAGTCTGTCCTTTCCTAACACTTTCAGTCTTCCAGAGGGCTAGTTAACTGTTTTCTTTTTTTATAAATAGGATTAATATATAAAATATTTTAAGTGCAATAAACACAGAAAATTACAAAATGTTTCAAGCGTGTGGCTCTCTCCCAGCACTTGGCCCATTTTCTGCATCACCAGACAGAGGTGCAGGAACACAGAAGGATGCTTCCAAACAGGCTTGTGAATAGCTGGAGGACCAGCTAACGTTGTGAGCTATGAGAGCAGCCATCACACCTGACGTATGCTGAGAGCTTTTGTTCGTATACAGAGACAACAAAGGACACAAAAGTTTGCTACTCTTTCATATGGGAAGATTGCACAGAAAGAGAAAGCTGCCGACTTCCAGGGCACAGTGCATTAATTTTTCAGACTGATGGTCACGTCAGGTCCCCAAACTGCTTTGTTATGAGACTAAACACCAGGATTAAACGTTTAAACTGACCAGTTGATACTGGGGACAAACCTGTAGAACCACAGCCACACTTTACTACAAGCATTGGACTGTAGTACGGGGACAGTTTGAACGTATTTTATCCTCTTCCCCCTAAATACACACTTCAAACATGAAAGCAGTCTGACAGTTTTCTAAGACACAAGAACAGGACACGAGTTTAGTCCTTCAGAACAAGCTGTCTGTCTCCATCAGGGTTATAACAACCATCTTGCACCAGAAATCAGCCCAGATTTTCTTTTTCCTTACCTCATTTCTGCTAGTATCCAAGGACCTCTCATTTCCCTAGTGGTTTCTGAACAAACATTCCATTTGTCTTATTTCTTAGTGTTGCTGTGGCAGTCTAAATGTCTTTTTCTTCTTGTAGTTGCAGTTTTCTCACTATTTCCCTGAACATCTGCAAGACAGCCCGTCTGGGTTGACACAGTGTGAGATGAGGCAGACAGGCATTGCCAACAAAGGGCTCCTACTGCAGCAAGCAGGCTGTTGAAATCAGATGTTTTCTAAGATGTCTATGGGGACAAAGCCTTTCTTCTTCCCACTGTATACTTTGATAAAGCCGTCGTGTTCCTTTTCAGAAGTCACACAAATCTGAATGCAAAGAAAGTATGAAAATAATGAATCCTTTGCCAGGATCAAGCAACAAATTATTCCAGGTTATTTATCAGGTGGGTTAGACATCCTGCTTGTTACTTCTATAAGCAGAACAATCCCTTTTAGTCTCACTGCCTTGATAAAGAAACTCAGACTTGAGGAATTTTCTCCCTACCTCCCCAGAGCATCACAACTACATGAGACACATTAAAATCATTAAGAACTTTGTGGTGGATCAAGGACTTGGAAACTTTTGTATTATTTTAACATTATTTTAAAATAATTTTTGTATTACTACTTCAGCCTACTATGATGATTGTGATTTAGTATCTCTCTCATACTAATTGTGATTTATTGACTGTGATTTAATACTCTCTCTGTATGTGAGAGTATTGGTTATTTCAGACCATGAGCTAGCTGGCATCCTCAGCAGTTGGTGGTGAAGTGTAATCATGATGCTAAGCTGGGTCAATTGTAACAGCTGATCTGAATGCAAGCATATTCCCTTGTGTATGTTTAAAGCAGCCCAAGTACTTCTCAGGTGGGAAGTGGGTTGTTATTTACTCATCTATTGCACCGACAGGTGCCTGTGCCTGTTGTGGATACCAAAGTATTTGATCATAACCCAGCTCTTTGAGTGTGTTTGTGTAACACCTACTCCAAAGGGAGGCAGCTATCCATATGTACTATCTACAATAGAACAAAGACTACATCAGGGGTAAAGGTTTGTATTTCCTGAAGGCCATTGTGATTTCAAGTATTTCCATGTCAGCGCCCATCCCAAGACACTTGGAAGGCTGAGCCATTTGTAAGTCTAGTGGCACAGGTACTTTAGACTGGGCATTGGAGCACAGAACCACACAAAATAAACAACAGTTTTCAAACACCAGTGACAAGGAAGTTTGTATTTCCTACTAATCAAACAAGGTTAAGAAATAACCATAAAAGTGATGGTCCTATTGATTCTAGGATTCTAGGATACTAGGAATCACTGATTTCCTAGTATTTCAGTGCCAGGCCTTTAAAGCCCTCTGTCTGGACTAACAAAATGGCTCTGTCTGGTAGGTATTAACAGCATTTAATCACAGTAATTCAGAGGGTATGAAATGAACAAAAATGGCTCAAAATGTTCTTGGCTAAATGCATTTCAGCATAACTGTTATGGACTGTATTGTGACGCCTTAATTCCCCACCTGAATTCTGGGCCAGCTTGTCTTCCTCTTATTAAGTACATAAAATTTACTAGCAACACTGATGCTGCCAGAGGGAAATGAGAGATCTAAAGAAACGGGTGAAGATGCTTTATATGTGCCACCTCCAATACCTGAAAATGCTCAGGTGCATCCCTGTAGCTGCAAACAAAGGTTTGAAAAGGAAATGGGCTAATTAATTTTCTTCCTTAAGCTCCCCACTTGACACTAACTGAATTGTATCCCTGGGGCAGAATGACTGAGTACACCAACAGAGCCCACATGCAATTAGTTGTTTGGGCGAAATCACAAGGAAAGCATGGGAGAGGTATGGAATTGATGTTGATTAGTTTAGGTACTGTTGCAAAAGAGCCAAGCTTATTCATGTCATGAATTGCCAGCACAGCAGCAGCAGCTGCTCCATCTCCATCACATCACTGTTCGAAGCAGAGAGACGTAAAGGTGTAAAGCACATGTACAGGAAGGTGTTTCTGTCTTTTGCTGTCTTTTGTCTGTGTCTCCCAGAAAAGCTATGAAAACTTCAACAATGAGAGAAAAAGCCTACAAAAAAGTACCATATGAAGGATAGCTGAGCATGGCAGAGTATTCAGGAATGAGAAAGAGCACCTTGGTAGAAAGATGCCTCTTCTAGGTTGATCCCTGCTGCTGTATGGCAAAAAGACCCTGCAGCTTCTCCCTAAATAGACCTGGATGGTTAAAAGGAATGCCTGACTCCGTCACTGTGCTTTCCTCCTAACTAAGGATGTCTGCAAGACCTCTAAATTTTTGCACCTAGATTTGCATCTAGATTTTTGCATCTACCCCCAAAATAGTTAGATCTCCATAGGGGACCTCCAGCAGGTCTGCACTGCTCTGTAGTCATGCTGCATTTCTTGCTTAACCTCTGGTTCTATGCAGAACATATTGTGAAAACACAGTGCTTTTCCTTTTTGTCTCATACTGTCAGAAGAGTGATTTGTGGACAAAAAAAAAAAACCTGAACTTTCTTAACTCTGTTTTTTTTCATCCTTGGAATGAAAAACCATGGCAGATTTGGTCTTTTTTTGAGAGGTCTTTTTTAATTCTGCTGCTTCTTTGAGTGCTCCTTCGTATCAGTGGGCATGCTCTGCTACAGCAATAGCCTTTCTGTAAGAATTTCTCTGTCTACATCCAAACTGATATGAATTCTCCTAATTCAAGCTGAAATTCTTCCACACTAATACACTAAGACTTAAATGTGCCTGCCCAGCTCTGCTGGCAGATTTTTTTCCCATTTCTTCCCAAGGAAGGAGATGCGTTAGGGTAAGAGTGAGCTCAGTCACAATATTTCACACACTGTTGTCCCTGTGTGATTCAGGAACTCTCCTGGGTCTGTGGCAGCTGCTGGAGCTTTGCAAAGCTCTGAAGCTGCTCTGAATTCTGCAGTTTCAGAAAAGATGGAACACAACACCATCTCTGACCACTTTTGTCCTCTTTTGTGAGTGGTGTCAAGCACTTAACCTACAAGTGGTAGCATTTGGATTTAGCTCCTGATTTTCCTAGGCGAGTGTAGATCAGGAGTAAACACAGTAGATAAGTGCACAGTAGCATCCAGAGTTTTGGACTCCACCTGATGAATCAGCTGTCACTGAGGACTAGCGCTTGTGACAAAGCAAATATGACAGCTGTGAAGGCACACGATGGCACAACTAACATCAGGCAATCACTGTTTCTGTGTCTAATTTGAAACTGCTTAAAATGGTAGCTACTCAAGCTGGCATGTGCTGGGGGCGGAAGGCTGCTGGCCTGACAAGGTAAGGGAGCCACTGAGCAGCCACCCTCCAGCAACACAAATGAAGACAAACGATTGTTTTTGGTTTTTTTGTTTTTTTGTTTTTTTTTGTTTTTTTTCTGCACCCTGGCTCAAGAGGTTAGTTGTGGAGTAAGCCACCAGGTAAGAAAGCAGTCATCAATAGATCTTCAGAAATAGCTCAAAGTGGAACCTATGCTATGAAGGCAATTCCCAAATCTTTCATCTCGTTTTGTTTAAAAAACCCCTAAAATACTGAAAACAGAATAAACAACTGCTTGGATCATCTCTGTTGTCTGAATTCATCAATGTCTGCCTTGGCGGTTTTTTTATCTGTCATTCAGCCCCAAGCAGGTGGGGGAAATGAGCAATTAGGAAATGATCCTTTAGGCTGCATGGTCAGTAATGATCTGTTCTTTTAAGTCCTGTGCTTTGAATTTGGGCAATTTCTCCTTGTCCAGGAGCAATTTTGAACTTGCTAGAATTTTCTGCATCTGTCTTTTGGTTATCTTCTCTCTCTTGTATATTGAACGCATCTGTCAGCCACAGACTGGTTCTGATGAAACAGAAATTTAGTTATGAGAACAGCACAATTTCAAGAGCTTTCCTGGAGCCTGCAGATGGTACCAGGTCAAGAGGTCTGAAAGCTCAAGTCTTCCCCTTGTCTGTAAGAATGACAGCACAGGGACACTGTGAATTTCTGTATCTGCTGTTGCTCATGCACTGAAGCTTTTGCTTATATGAACCTTTTTTTTTGATGGAAATTATAAGTAGTTCCATTTACATACCCAGTCAGCCACAGTGCAAATGATGATGACAACAGCAAATTGTATCAGCTGTTTCAATAGCTTTTGGGCTGAGACCTGTTGCTTGTTTTACCTACAACACTTATTTAGGGTTTTGAACATGGTCTGGACTAAACTGGATGTACAGTGGGCTGTGGTCATGCAAAACTTGTGTCCCACTCAGTATCTCTGGATGAACGGGGACACCCATGTCAATTCAGCAAGACTGATGTCAATGAAAATCAGAGAGAGTTGGGAAAAAAACCTTTCCCACTTAAGCCTAGATGTGAAGTGGAGCATTTATTACTGGGGAACATACAGGGGACTGCAACATCACTTTCTGCACTGAGTTTGTGTTCTAAGTCATTCAGCCTGAATACCTAAGGAACCATGATGAAACTGATTTTCAAAGGCAGCTGACTCACACCCTTGGAAGTTCAGCTCCTTTTAGAGCATCCCAGGATAAAAAGTGTAGTGATATAAAGTAATTCCCAGGCAGTCAGGTAAAAATCCAGGTAGCAACAAATTATCCAGATTAATCAGAAGAAGACTGAAACCAGGTGCATCTCCTGGGACTGGAGACCTGGGCTGCAATCTGGCCTTGTTGAGCCTGACCTCATGGATGTGTTTAAGTATACTCCAAGGCTCTCTTGGCGTGGCTGCCATGTCCATAGCTTCTAATGTACCTGCACTGAAAAGTCACTCTTTTTGAAATTTGTGTGACTGCGTGTTGGAGTAGGAGGGAAGGTGAGGTGTGGTGCCAAGGAAACAGCAAGGCTGAGAGCTCTTGTTTGGAGGCTGTGATCATCACAACAGCAGTGGCCTATTTGCAGCCACCACAGAAGCTGTCTGGGAGATGCTTTCTGTAACAGTATCAGTTTACATCAGTGATATTTACAAAACATATCAATCGCAAAATCGATTTGTTGCACTGACCTTTATGTAAACTTACAGTCCACATTTGGATGAGGCAGACTGTTTCTGATTGCTATTCTTGTTACAAATGTTGTGGTTTGGGGTCATTTCTATTGCACAAGATCACTGGTCCAATTTCAAATCAGTTGTGCTACTTAATTGCAAAAAGCCCAGCTCCAAAGTAGTTTGTATTAGTGTGACCGTAGATGTCAGAGAGGCTGCCAGTGAAGGGTGTGAGCAGGCTTTTTTAGAAGAGGCTTTTTTCTTTGCTTAAGTAGGATAGTATAAGGGGAGTAAAAACATACCTTCAAAAAAAACCATACCAAAAATGTTAGAGGCAGCTTAAGAGACAATTTTCCAAACACTGATGATATATTGGATATATCTTTTAAAAACAGTGCCTTTTTCTTTTGTGAAGAGGTCAAATCAGAGCATGTAGTCATAAAAAGAAATATGATGTGTTGTAATGACTTTGGGTAGAATGAAGCACGAGTTACAGGGTGGAGAAAAATTTATATATCCAAGTGATAGTATAGTCAATCAGAGATGGAAATTATGCAGCAAGTGTTGTGTGTGAGACAACTTAAAAGAGTAGAAAGCCACAGAAATTGGCTGGTTTTGGTTTAGCTGTTAATAATCTTAACTCAGTGATATCAGGGTCTAAGCCTGCCTCCCTCCCACAGACCCCTGATCGAGCCCTATGCTGCCCAGTTGTCTTCTGAGCTTTTTTGAGGATGCACAAATCTCTCAGTGAACCCTAAACTCCAAGATGCTGATGTCTCTGAAGAAGTACACTTTTTCTCCCCCAGCATGGGTTTTGTATTTCATAATGAAATTTTCAAGGGATCCTTTCTGAATACCACTTTGTGCATATTGCTCAGTGTGGATGAGCAATTTGTGTTGGTTTTCCCTCAGTCCTCTCCTTGGGTATTAACTTTCTCATAAAGGTTTGCATTAACCTGAAACTCCAAGTGTAATTCCCAGGGCATGAAACTGGGAAGTGAAAGCCTCCACTTCAAATGCTGAAAATAACTCTGCCTGAAATGGCTTTTTTTAAGGTATTCCTGAAGTTTTGTTGACATGAATGTATTTCCCTTTGCCTTACAAGTATAAACTCTACCCGGGAACACACACAAAGTACAAGGGAGATGGAGACCTGCAGTATAAAACGTAGGTGGTATCAAGCAATATACTGAAAATTCATATTATTGTCACTGAATTGGTTTTCCTCTTGGCGTATCATTCATGACTTTGTCATCAGAATGGTTCTGTAGGCCCTACAGAATTTGACCTGGAGAATTAACACTATAAAATAGAGACAATTTGCCATCCTGTAGTCACAGGAATTTATTAGATAAGTTAATGAGTTTTCCTAGCTAAAGCGAGACTTGACAGGAATTGGTAGCAATGAATTAGTTTTCCTTTCTTACTACTCTGGAATGAGCCAGTGCGTTGCACACAGTACATATATTGTGCTCACAGCACTCTTGACACAGTGCCTAAAGACAACTAAAATGACTGGTCATGTCCCACAGAAATACCAAAATAGAAAAAAAAAAAAAGAAAAATAATAGTGCCAAACATTTCCCAGAAGACCCATTCAGATGATTTTCCCCCCCTCTCCCAGATTTATCCCTTCCCTATTGCACCTATTTCTCCACTTTGCATGGAAAACAACAGGGAAATAAAGGATAGAAAATAGGAGAAATGGTTAAAGAAAAAAAAATTACTCTGGAAATATAAAATAAAATTTTGAAGTCCCAGTACCAACTAAAGTGTTTTTCACAGTAAGAGCTGACCCACAGCTAAGGCAAAACTGTTCTACTAAATAAAAAATCATGCTGTTCAGGCAGTCATCTCCATGTGGGCACACATCTTGCAGGCTGGGTTTAGGAGTCCTTGTGCTCCTGACCTCACACTGCTCCTACATTTTGGCCCTTTGCAGGCTAAGGGGCTATTATTAGGGGCTCAGTCTCTGTATTGACAGCAGGCAGGATTAATGTCCATGGCCTTGCTGTGACTGTAGCACCTGGAAATTACTCAAAACAGACTTGAAGCTACTTGAGTGTCCCCTTTTTGCATATTTGGTGCAAGGGTGGAGTGGGATCTCCAGGCTCTACTCCTTTCCTATCCATGTCTCCCATGTCTGCATTTATGTGTTTTTTCAGTCTGATCTTAGTCACATGTTTTACACCAAACAACTTCTCCTTCTCCTTCTCCTTCTCCTTCTCCTTCTCCTTCTCCTTCTCCTTCTCCTTCTCCTTCTCCTTCTCCTTCTCCTTCTTCTCCTTCTCTTTCTTCCCCTGAAGCCTCTTCCATGTGGAGTGAGGACCTGACAGCATTCTCTTTCAACCTCAGAGTTTGCACGAGTTTGAGATAGCATTGAATATGTTTGATAAAAAAGAGGAAGGAATAGATAGGCAGGGTGTATTCATCCCTATCTCTGCCTCCTACCCTCCCAGAGATGATGAGAAGCTCCTGATAGAGAGCTCCCTTGACAGCCTATTATGAAACAGGGACTATAGTAATTCCTTGCATTGAGATGGAGCTGCCCACTTGGACACTGTGGCTTTGTGAGAATTGTGGCAGGAAACAGGGCCCTCACTGTTTGCAGGTGCAGCAGCCACTGTAACAGAGGATTTGGTATGCCCACCAATGAGAATGGTCTCATTATCACATTACCGCTTCTCCAAGGTATGTCCCTGTGTTTTGCTTATGCGAAGCACGAAGCCTCTCATTTTGCTTTTTGCAAGTGGGGAATAGGAGTTAATTTTAAGATTTAGATTTCTTTGGTGCTGTCTTAACTGCTGCTGCTGAAGCCAAAACAATGATACACGTCTGGATCTCTGGGCAAGGTAAGGTCTAGGGGGTGAGCCACAGTCATTTATTTAGATAAGCTCTAACAGTAAGGAGAAAACCAGTCCATTTTTCAGGCACACAATATCTACCTCTTAGACTGTGTGTTCTCCAAGCTGTCCCTCTGAAGTCATTAAGAGAGTTCATAATGTGTAAAGTATCTCTATGAATGTCTGTAAGACTGAAAATTTAGGCTACATCGGGCAGGGATTATGTGCTTGTGCAAGGCCAGTGCTGTTCTCAACTGGCTATTAGACATCATTACGACATGAAAATAAATCTTTTAGTAAAATAGGAATGAACATCATCTGCCTGTATTCACAGAATCACAGAATCATCCAGGTTGGAAAGGACCTCTGGGATCATCAAGTCCATCCCTTAATCCACTAGCACTGTGGTTACCAGACCATGGCACTGAGTGCCACATCCAGTCTCTTCTTCAAAACCTCCAGGGACAGAGAATCCACCACCTCCCTGGGCAGCCCATTCCAATGCCTGATCACCCTCTCCGTAAAGAATTTCTTCCTAATATCTAACCTAAACCTCCCCTGGCAGAGCTTAAGTCCATGCCCTCTTGTCCTACTGGTAGCTGCTTGAGAGAAGAGCCTGACCCCCCCCCACTACACCCTCCTTTCAGGGAGTTGTAGAGAGTGATGAGGTCTCCCCTGAGCCTCCTCTTCTCCAGACCGAACACCCCCAGCTCCCTCAGCCCTTCCTCAAAGGACTTGTTCTGGAGTCCTTTCACAGCCTCCTTGCTCTTCTCTGGACCTGCTCCAGCACCTCAATCTCCTTCCTGAGCTGAGGGGCCTAGAACTGGACACAGTACTCGAGCTGTGGCCTCACCAGCGCCGAGTATGGGGGAAGAATCACTTCCCTGGACCTGTTGGCCACGCTGTTCCTGATACAGGCCAGGATGCCATTGGCCTTCTTGGCCAGCTGGGCACACTGCTGGCTCATGTTCAGCTTCCTGTCAATCCAGACTCCCAGGTCCCTTTCTGCCTGACTGCTCTCCAGCCACTCTGCCCAGCCTGTAATGCTGCGTTCATCTTGCACATCTTTCTCACCAGTCACTGGTCAGAGTGCTGGATGCTCAAGTATGGTGGGCAACTGGCACAGGGAAACTGGGGAATTTACCTGGTTTTCTTTCAGAGTTATCTGTCCTTGTTCCTTGCAGCCAATGAACGTCCTGATACACCTGTAAATCTTCTCATCCTGTTGTACTCTTTGAACGAAGTTTGCAGGAAAAAATCCAGTTCTGTCATCAATTTTCCCCTGTGGAGAAAGCATATTCATAGGAGAGGGTCATTAACATTAGTAGCTTTAAAACAAGTTCAGAATTGGAAATTACTTATTTCTCCCTTTGGAAAGAAAGCAGATAGATAAAAAATAATTATCCCATACCTTCCACCAGTCTTCATTGGAGTCTTCCAGAAGCGTGATCATATCCCCTGGCCTGTAATTAGAAGAGGAAAAGAAGATTAAGATGACTCTTAATTGTTATGATGCATCAGCTTCCACAACTGCCTTCTCATAGTAAGGTGGTCCTTCCTTGGTTATTTTAGCTGAACATTCACTGCAGGTAGACTCAGTGAGGAAGAAAAGTTTTCTTAAATCATACACAGTAATGCAGAAAGAGAGTCTCTGTACACTGGGGCTAGGTCTTTATTTTGAGACAACATCTATGAACTGGATTTTTTGCTTCCTGTTTAATAACAAGCAGTTTAAAATACAGTCTTTATTTGTTACAGGCATTATCTTGTTACTTCAAGACATTTCACACTGTTTGGACACACCACTTTATCATCTGTGTTTTCAAGCTGTGATTGCAGAAGGAAGGCAGCAGGAAAATAGTTCCATTTAACTGACAAAGGCAATTAGTCAGCAGGGATATAATTCTGCCCAGGAATGTCTTTCTGATTTGAATGAGACACATTTACCTTTATAATGTGTGGTCCAGGGTTGTAATTGCTAAGTATCAGCACCCAGCTGACTAGTTACAAAGCAGAGCTAGGAGAATAATTTGGCTGGAAATGCTAATAG
This sequence comes from Florisuga fusca, assembly GCA_038090715.1. Lineage (NCBI taxonomy): Eukaryota > Metazoa > Chordata > Aves > Apodiformes > Trochilidae > Florisuga > Florisuga fusca. Next base: position 56,103,963 of record JAAWXA010000002.1, read on the forward strand.
CAAAATGTGCTGAGCTGATTTTGTGCAGGCAGTGGAACGGTTATTTGACCCTCTTCCCCCCACTGGTGGCACTTCAGCAACATTATTATATAATTACAAGAGAACTGCATTGAAGAAAGTAAGTGACAGCCTATTTCCAAACGGATTAACCCCTGAAAGCTCTGTATGCTGGATAAGAGGCATTTTTTTTGATCTTAATAAAATTAATGGTTGACCCCTAATGACTTAGCTTCTCTTGTGTACCTTGTTAGGCTCACTGTATTGTTGATGTATCAGCACAAGAGCTTGAAAATTCATCTGGGGCATGTGTTGGATAATGGGTCCAACTTAAGGGCCTCTGTCAGAGCACCCCTAGAAGCTGTGGACCTGCTTAACATGTAGCTGGAGGTGGGGGTGGTTGCTTGGCCTTTTTGGTTCACTTGCCCTGTGGCTGTAATTTTTGCTGAATACTGGAGGAACAGGCATTCAGTGTTCTAACACTGCGTGATCAGAATCACAGCTTTCTAGCTTTCACAGAAAGGCATTTTCAGTAAGGCAACAGGGTAGGATTTTCCTCAAATCCAACTCAAGAACTTTTTCCAACGTATTTAGAATAATTAGATGATGCTGAGGTGAAATGTAAAACTAGGAAAAAAAAAAAAAAAGGCAACTTGGTATCCCAGTGGTAAAAGATTTTTCCTTCCATGGGAAAGGATGTTTGAGTCCCTTATTCCAGTAAATACTTAATGTAAAACACTTAAAGAGGTTTTCAGGGAGCCCATCTTGCCACTTTAAAGTAGCTGGTCTGTAATACCACTGGAGTCCTTACAATACAAGGAAGAACACTTACAATAAGAAAAATATATTTGGCTGTCAAAGAAAGAAGGCAACTGAATCTCAAGTCTCTCCTCACCTGTGGTCTGAGCACTGAGATTTTTAGATGCAAGACCTGCAGATTTTGCTTTCTGATGTCTCTAATATCCAAAAGGGATTCAAAATCGAAGTCCCAGCTGGACCTATGTTACTTTTGATTCCTAAACTTAGGCTGCTAATCCCTGAAAGGGGGAAACTTGCTTAGTGTTTACTACTGCTTCAAATAACTCTCAGGTCTCATCTTTTTCATCCATAAATCATAAGCCTGGAAAAGTTGTCTGCTCTTAATCTCTGCTTTAGATTTCAGTAGGTGGCAAGATAGGCATTCATCGGCCCTTAAGAGGCCAGCCAATCATGGATGATCATTGTAGGTCCCTTCCAAATATCCTATCCTCTCCTCTCCATTGCAGTGCCTGTCTCCACGACCCTCTACTTATTGTAAAATAAGGCAATCTCTTTGAATAAGTGTATTAGTGGAATGTCCTACTTGTGCCAGAGCTTTGGAAAACCTGACTAGCTGCTCATGCTTTTGAGATGGTAGTCTAGTGAAGGCTTGTCTGAGTGATGTAGCTCCTCATGGAACAAATGTGAAAGCTGGAATACACTCCTAAGGTCATGTTTGCAAGGATCAGAATGCATCTCTCTCATGTGAAAACACTGCCATCCAGCAGTTGGACATTGTTCTCTTTTCTCACACAATTTGAATGTGAGGCAAAATTAAAAAGAACTAGTAAAATGTTCAGCATTAGCATAAGAGCTGGTGGAGAATACCTAGTTGAAAAATTCAGGTTAAAAAGAAAGCAACTGAATGATGGGTATTTTCTATCTGAAAGCCATCTTGCTCTTAAATTTACATGGTTTTGAAACTTTTAATCTATTGCATCATTGCAAAAAAAGTTGGTCACCAGCATTTTTATCTAGTAGACTATCTTTGTATCTATGAGTGGTTACCTTGATAAAAAATGTTCAGTACAAATGTCAGAATGAATTGTCCCTCCCCTTGAAGTCATATATAGCGATATGAGCCTCAGCTCACATGAGTCTAAGCAAATAATAAATATGTTTGAACTTTACCTCATCTCCAAGTCTTCATTTTCTTGTGGTACAAATTTGTACAAGGCAACATAGGTGTTCATTTGTAACGTGCTTTTATGAAATGGTCCCTTAAAAAAAAAGAAAAAAGGAAAAAAAAGTAAAAAAAAAAGTAAATATCTGTTCTGCAGAGGAATTTAGTTCACCTTGGTAAAGACTGAGAAACCAGGGCTTGAGATTAGAAGAAATGAGCCAGAATAGTCTCATTGCTTTCACGCCTCAGCGGACTATAGCCCAGATACACTACAATCCACTGAGGCAATAACTCTCTTCATTTGGAAATAAGATGCTTTGAACCCCAAGATCACATTCCAGGCTTTCAAAGAATGCAACCAGAAATTTGCATAAGTTGGTTGTTTGGGTGAGATCTTGAAAACAAGTCTGCCTTTTGCTCTCGCTTAATGTATAACTCTAAAGAGCCCAGGAACATATTACTGGCATCATAAAAGGTGGTTATGGATGGAGCTAGAGTTGTACAGTGCACAAGTTCAAAAAACAGAGTGGGAAACAAACTTTCTCAAGCAGAAAGCTGCTTACATTGGGCTTCCTACAGAGAAGACTGGCTACTCTCTCTCCTCACTTTCTCCACTGGTAATCTGGAGAGAACTGAAGCACCTAAAACAAGACCCGTATAATTTTCCAAATCAAATCTGTGATTTTTATGTTACTGCAGTTCTGTTGTAATGACATGGCCTCCCCACTGGATCTTTTATGTTCACTGTATCAACTTGTAGTAAATAGAACATAAAAGGGACAGTAATGGGTAAAACAAGGAGCCATCCAGTCCTGTATGTTGCTTCCAAATTTGGCCAGTGGCCCAGAAATGATATAAGAACATAACAGTCAAATATTGATGCTTTTCCAGAATAATGCCCTAGCAGACCTACTCACAGACCTCAGCTATCCATAAAACCCAAGCTTTTTAGGTTTCTTCCCATCCCCATTGCAGTATTACAAAATTTATGTCCATACCGAGGAATTTATATTTTTTGGTTCTTCTCCAAAGTGTTCTGTGCCATTTTCGGAGTATGTAAACACTGAAATAAAGAAAACACATGATATTTTAGGAGCAGTTTAAGACTCTTCACTGCAGCAGGATCACCTTTATTTTGATAAATAAATCTCTTTCTTTTCCCCCTTACCACCTTTGACCCTTTGTACTCTTCTCTGAACCCTTCTACACCTTAACAAAACAATGTTCACAACTCGTTCATGGACAACCTCTGTCCTGAAGAATTTGCAGTCTGTCAAACAAACTACTTTTACTAGATGAATATACAAGTACAGTACTGGGAATAGAATCTAGGTCCCCTAATGGCATTACTATATAAAGTCCAGCAGCCTTTTCCTTATGGTGAATGTTGTATTTTAGTCTTTAGGACAAGACTATTTCCATTTAAAAACCCATGCAAAACTTGATTACCATATATGAGTAATACTGTGGGAAGTTTGTATGCAAAACCCCATACTCCCCTTTTTTGACTCTGTCTCTAAATGTTTGATGGCTGCCTTTGATCTTTCTCTCCAGTAGTCCCTGCCTGGGGGACACTGGGTTCACTGCCTCTCTCCCTGATTTTATAGGAAGCACTGGAACTGCTTTCAAATCAGGATGAGTTATCTGAGGCACAGGCCTATACGTGTGAAAATTTGCCTCTAAGTTACTAAATCAGAAACTCAAAGAATAAGACAGCAGTCACAGTAACTAACATACCTCATATCTAATAATTTATCCTCTATTGTAATTGCTTCATAAGCTGTCTGATGCCTGTCCTCATTTATCTCCCTAGAAAAAACACAGTGGCTTTATTACATAGACTGAAGTCCTCTATCACTTTTTAAGAAGTTTCTGCTGTTTCTTGCTTCTGGATAAAATTGGAATGTGATTTTAATAGCAGGAGTCTTTAAGCAGCTAAACCCATCAACACCTTCTCCCACCATTTACTTCTGCAGGTGTGTTGAGCAGAAGCTGCATTTTTTAGTCTCTTACAATTTGGAAATCTTCAAAATGGTAATAAGCAGCTGGCTGATAGAGTGCATTTTCTTTTTGTTTCTCTGTGATATAGTTGTATGTGTTTAGAGGAAAGAAGGTGCCTGGGAACATGAAATTGCTGAATTTTTTTCCCTCTCTGCTCTCCACCTTCTCACCCTTTCTTCCATTAACACATTTTCTGTGGTTATTCTACATGTAAATTACAATGAAACAGTCTTGGAATGAGTTTTATGAGTGAAATAGTAGGGTTCCTTGATAGTAGAGAGTTCTTAGATAATAAAAAAATTAGGTATTCTTGTACTCATCACAGCTCACTAGAGAAGGAGGAGGAGCAGGTGCTGCCCTCTTCTCTCTGATGACCAGTGATAGGACCTGAGGGAATAGTAGGATATGTGCTGGGGGAAGTTTTGGTTAGATATAAGGGATAAGTTTTTCACCCAGAAGGCGGTTGGGTACTCAGGGAAGTAGTTATGGCACGTAGCCTGCCTGAGCTCAAGAAGAATTTGAATGATGCCCTCAGACACATGCTGTGATCCTTGGGATGCCCTGCACAGGGACACGGGTTGGACTTGATGATCCTGATGGGTCCGATCCAACTCATCAGATGCTATGATTGTAACAGAGGAAAGGTAGCTAAAAAGGCAGCCACAGCACACATAGGGAAATTTTGTACAAAGTGACACACATCCACAAGCACACACAAGTGCATGTTCTCTCATAAAATGCCAAGACACTGTTGTAGTCAAAAAGTCCAAGGTATGAATGGGAAGACACCATATGACCTGATGCCTACAGCATTTTATCTCAAAATGCCTCAAGTTGTGCCCAGGTGATCTGACTGCAGCAGACCTGGGAGCCTCACTGTGCTTCTCACCAAATCCTGCTGTAGAGGAACTCTGACCCTGAAAACTGCCACAGCTGCCAGAGGGGAGAAAAACCTTAAAAAAAAATTAGTTTCCAGTATCTTCTAGTACAGCAGGATATGAATATACCTGCATAAAAGGATGTAAAATGTTGCCATTACAGTCTGGCAGTGTTTATGTCGTATTTAAGTCCTGCTCAAATTACTATGCTTTGTGTCCAGAGGAAAAGGAGCTAAGGTGGCAAACAGAAAAAGTACAGGGGTAACCAGGAATATTTTGGATTTGTGAAGAATCATTCACCAGATGAAGTGGAAGTACTTCAGCAGCGTGTTTGGAGTAATTTCTGCTTGGTGTCAGAAAATAAAGCTGAGCTGCTAATGTACAGCCTCATGGGCTGTGGAGCTCACCCAACAGGTGGTGGTGGTGGCAGGGAGCTGGACTGTAACCTCACATTTGTAAAGAAGTTCTCACCAAATGTGGGTTTTCAAGGAGGCTATGCCATATTTGACTTGAGGGGAATGTGCTCAAGTCCCTGTTGATAGCAGGCTCATACATGTCACTTAAAGCACAGCCTAGCTTGCAGGACTTCTGCTACAGGTGACAACTCACAGTGGTGAAGGAGTGTGATTGGCTTAGTGGAGGCTGAAAGGCTGAAAATAAGGTATGCTGTCTTGCAGCTGTAAACCAGGAAGCTTTTCTTCATAGTATGTGTGCCAGGGCCTGAATGAAAGCATCTTCCCTTGAAGTTGTTGTTACAGGAATCGACAGGAGCAATTATGTGGCCACACGTGCTGAGTTCTTTCACCCTTCTGCAACCTCCTTCTTCTAGGGGGGGGTTGGACTAGATAACCTTCAGAGGTCCTTTCCAACCCAAATTATTCTAATTCTATTTTCCACTGTTTCCCTTTGTGCAAAGCATCCCAAACGTACATTTTCCTAAAATCTTTCTTGCAGAGACAGTTTTTTGATGGCAAAAAAACCCACAAAAGAACTGGAAGGGACCTGATTCATCAAGGCATTAATGTGGAGCTGCCTGCTAAAGAAGCAGTGGACAACTAAGGAAAAAGGAGTGCTCAATCACCCTGCAGCAACATTTTGAATTTCCTTTGTAATTTTTTAAAATTCTATTTAGCTCATGGTCTCTGGATATTATTATGAGGCACTTGAAGTACGGCCATAAAGGCATGTAGTTCATGTCTCCACACAACAGAAACTCTTCTCTTTTCATGTTTGTTTGCCCTAGAAGCAACAAACAAACAAAAAAAGGAACAGGGATTTTTACAGTCTGAAAAAGATTTTACCATTTCGATAGCTTGTACAAACAGTGCGGGCAGTTTATTAAAAATCTACCAAGGGGAAATTTTTTGAGTGACTAATGCATAATTTATACCCTGAGCCTCTGAAGGATGGATTGTAAAAACGCAAGTGCTGATCAAAGGAATTGTTAATGTGCTGTGGAAGTTATTTGGAGTTTTGACACATGCTGAGTTTTTAAACTGATCTCTTTGAGTAAGTTTCTTGAATGCCTCTCAGTGCATTCAGGGAATGCAGATCTCAGAATAAAAAGTTTCTTTGGGTTTCAGAAATGAAACTACTCATCGACAATGAAATAAAAAATTATCTGCAAGCTCAAACATGGCCAAATTTATCTCTGGTGGGCAGGATTAAACAATGTGAAGCATACTGAATTCTTTATCTTTCACCAGATCATGTCGAGTTGCAAGACAGAAAAACCTAAAAAAAATGTCAGGAGAAAGCAGATAACATAGATGGGATGCTCACAAAATGAAAGGGAGGAAATTACTGAACACAGTGTGAAGAATTAACATGACCAGGAGGGGAGTAAAGGAATAAGGAAGCATCATAAAATAGAAATGGACAGCTGAAGCTGTCATTTCACCTAAATTAATTGCTAGTAGCAGCATGTTGAGGAGCATGGGGAAGTGGGGGTGTGTCAACAAAAGAAAGCCATGCTCACTGGGATTTGTTTTTGTACTGTACATTGGGTTTCCATGTCAAGTTTTTGCAGCACAAGGGATGTAGAGCTGATTTTTGTGAGAAGCTGCTTGAACCTTCTCCCATGTCTGGTAGAGCCAGTGCCAGCCAGACCCAGGATAGACCCACCACAGGCCAAGGGCCAGCCCATCAGCCTCTGGGTTAACATAATTTAAGGGGGAAAATACTGCTGTGCAACAGCAACTACATCAGACAGAGGAGTGAGAATATGTGAGAGAAACGACCCTGCAAACACCATGGTCAGCAAAAAAGGAGAGGAAGGAGGTGCTCCAGCTGCTGTGGCAGAGATTCTTCTGTGATCCATAGTGAAGGACCATGGAGGTCCACAGTGATGCAGGTATCTACCTGCAGCCTGTGGATGACCCCATGCCAGACTGGGTGGATGCCTGAAGAAGGATGTGCCACACTGTGACCCCCCACCTGCTGGAGAAGGCTCCTAGCAGGACCTGTGGATCCATGGAGAGAGAAGTTCATGCTGGAGGAGGATTCTGTCAGGACTTGTGACCCCATGTGGGACCCAAGCTGGAGCAGTCTGTGATGGACTGCACCTTGTGTAAAAGACCCACGTTGAAGCAGTTCATGAAGAACTGCAGCCTGTGGGAAGGACTAGTGTTGGAGAAGTTTTTGGAGACCTGTCTCTCGTGGAAGGGACCCCACATTGGAGTGGGAGAAGAGAGTGAGGAGTCCTCCCATTAAGGACACAGAGACAACATGTGAGGCACTGACTGCAACCCCCATTCCTCATTCCTCTGTGCCATGGGAGGGAAGGAGGTAGAGAATTAAGAAGTGAAGTTAAGCCCTCACTATGCTACTCTGATTTGACTGGTAATAAATTAAATTAATTTTGCCCAAATGCCCCTGATGGTAAACCATGAGTGATCTCTTCCTGTCCTTATCTCAGCCAATGAATCTTCTATTTTATTTTCTCTCTCCTGTCCAGTTGAGGAGGGGGAGTGACAGAGTGGTTTTGGTGGGCACGGGGCATCCAGCCAGGGTCAACCCACCACAACATCTCATTGAGACTGAGGAAAGCAGACTTCAGGTGCTGTTAGAGAAGCTGCTCTGATGGTTTGGGCCAGAGGTTTTGGTTAGTGCTCCAAAACTTTTTGTACTTACTGCTTCACTCATTATGATTGAATTCAAGAACAGGATCCCAAACATCATCACTCAGTGGCTTAGATTTCATTACTAAGCTCGCAGCTGGTATGATGGTCTTGAAATCCCATCACACTAATGCTATGAAAAATTACTCTTGCACCACAAAGCAGACAAAAGAATTGGACTATTAATATTACTGGACACACACTGTAGTTCTACTGAGGAGCTGCAATTATTATCAGGATTCATCGTGATGGATATTTTACAGACACATGAATATTATATTACTAATTTCTTGTCCTAAACTGTTTATGGTATATAAAGACACAAAACCAAGTCAAACATATGGAAGAGAAAGGAAGTATTATTTTTGTTCCTCTTTGCCAATGTGAAGTATGTTAAGTGATTAGTCTACAGTCATACTCATGAAGCACAGAAGTTAAGGAATGGACCTCTACCTTATCCAGTGTCAAGTCTGGTCACAATAAATTAAGAAAACTGGTTGTTTGGCTTTCATCGGAACAGCAAAAAGTACTCCCCAAATTCCCGCACCAGCTATGTGCCCCACTCACCCCACACTTTGAAAACTAGAATGCTGCTAAAAGATGAACATGACATTAAAAAAACATCTGAAATAGGTTGTACACAGGCCTATACATCTGAGATGCTACCCTGACCTGGTGGCACTCACCGCTGTTGCTGCGTTTCCTGCTTATGTCAAGGGTGCCTGCAGAGCCTTCCTCAGGAACTTCTGCCAGGTCAGCTGTCTGCAGGGACAGAATGAGCAAATGAGATGGGATTAGCCATAAAAAGTGAGCAATGAGGGGAAATAAGACCACACAAGAGCTTTTTGGGGAATGTAGTGCTTGGGTGCTACGAGAGCAGAGCAAGTAAGTGCAATGGGATTACAGGAAACATCATGCCTGGAGCTGAACAAGTATCTACTTGTCCTGGTTTAAACCGTGACACTACTACACATGAGCAGTGAAAGTCCAGAAAGAATTCCAGACCAAGCTTCCAGTCTGGAGAACAAAAGAGTTCTATAGTATAAAGTCAAATGAAAATTAAGGAATAAAGGATTATGTTAAACACCATGGTTCTCCCTATAAGATAGAAGGGTCTTGGGGGAATTTGTAGATTTTGAAGGTATACTAAGCAGCTGTTTACCAAGGAGAATCATAGAATCATAGAATCATAGAATCATAGGGGTTGGAAGGGACCTCGAAAGATCATCTAGTCCAACCCCCCCTGCCAGAGCAGGGCCACCTAGGGTACATCACATAGGAACGTGTCCAGTTGAATGTCTCCAGTGAAGGAGACGCCACAACCCCCCTGGGCAGCCTGTTCCAGGGCTCTGTCACCCTTACAATAAAAAAATTTTTTCGAATATTCAACTTGAACCTCCTATGCTCCAATTTATACCCATTACCCCTTGTCCTATCGCTGGTCACCACTGGGAAAAGCCTAACTCCATTGACCATTAATTTATTAACCCTGAATTCATTATTCAATATAATAACTGTAATGTAGGGGTGATATTAATTCTCTTAAGATGATGTGAAAGAAGAAGGCAGAGGAAAATGTGACAGAGTTGGTGAAATCAGTCTTTAAGTATCTGCCCTCACTTTCTTTTTAAACAGTCATCTGGCTGGTATGGTTAGGAAAGATTACTGTTAGAATTACTATGATTTCTTATTTGTACCATAATAATGTCAATCATGATTAGGAACCCATTGTTCTAGGGTGCAGGAAAATATGGGATGACATAATCCCGAGCCTCAGAAGTACACTCTGCATAAGGCACCAGATTTCTTGGTTGGATAGTTGGCTTCTCCATGTATAGCCTGACAGGAACCAGGAGCTGCTCCAAACAACTCTGTCCGGATCTGACCTTACAGAATTTCAGTTTCTGAACTCTCCATGTGTGACTTCTTTTGGATAAAACATCTTTGGTAAGCATAAAACCCAAGCACTGAATTTGAGTCAGGTGTTCTCTCTAATCTGAAAAAAGTGTAAGTCCCTATATGTTACTAAGCTGTATTTATTTATTGTTAACAGGATTTTAAGACACTTGGAATGATTTAACTTATTATTCCGCGACGTTCTCCAATCATGCCCTCCACCTATCTCTGTGTATTGCTTTGCAGACCTTTGCCTGCACTACAGAAGAAAAAAAAAAATGAGGAACATTCGCTGCTTTTGTTCAAAGAGCACAAAATCTGAATTGCTTTATATGTTTTTATATTTTTTTTCTCTTTTACTAGTGTTAGCAACAAATCAGTTGTGGGGATTTTTTTGTTTTGTTTTGTTTTGTTTTTACTTTGACAGTGCTATTTCCCCTATCTAATACTTTCCTAGCTACTTCTCCATCCAAAGATACTAATGAATGAAGACGATAAAAGCAGATTGCAGTAGATATGCTGCAGACATCTTGGGGTTATCTTGTTTCCCTTGGTATTTTAAGAGCCTTCTACTTTACTACTCTGTTATGCTTTCTTTTTAGACCCATCCTTTTGCAGCAGGTCATGCTTGTCTTGCATCTTGCACAAGTGGGTCACCCCTGGGTGAGAAGGTACTGCAATAGCAATGCTTGCATGGAGACAGTGTAAAACCTTCCTAGGGATTTCTAGCTGCTGGATGGAGAAGGAAAAGTCTGGCTTTGTTGAAATTGTAACTCCTGGCTATTTTTCAGCTCATGGCTACAGCTTGTTCCTTCATGGAACAGCTTAATAATTCCCAATCAGCTTCCTATTTTGTTGGATATTACTGCATATGGGATGTGCAGTGACTGTTTCTTCAGTATATACCTCATCCAAACCCTGTTGTAGTAACCTCAGTTATCTTTAATGATTTTTCAGTCAAGAGCTATAAGGCAAATGGTCTATTAGAAATGATAGAGATACAAAGCTGGTTTCGAGAGGAGCTGATCCATGAAAAACTAAGAGGAACTGAAATCACATTTACATCACCTCAAGTGACTTTCTTTATAAATGTGGGCTGCAGAAACACATTTTTGAAGAAAGCAGTAGGTAGTAAATCTGGAGCATATGGCCACTATCTTTTATGGGAAATGCAGAATCCAAGCTGAAAAATCACAGTGGGTGTGTCCACACTGCTCAATCATGTTAAAAATACCTTGGTTAGAGCAAGACAACTACCTTTATTGTGCACAGAGACACAAACTGTAGCTCTGAAAGCTTCATGGCTGTAGAGGCCGGACATGGCTTGTAGGACAATCACCTTTTCTCAAAAAAAAACCCCTTTCATCAGGAATAGCTATGCTGCTCTGACACAGAACTAGCCCTTTGACAGCTTAGACACCAGCTGAGAGGTGAAGTAGGATGCCAGGTGTGTCACCCTGTTGCTGGGGTCCCTGGTTTGATGACATGGTAGAACCCATCTGCAAAGCCCTAGTGCTGCTTCTGCTTTAAGAGGAGCAGAGCAGCACAGAACTGAGGACCACTGGGGAAGGTCTTTGTCCTCGGGTATTCTTAACTAACTGCATATGGGCTGCTAGCTCACATGATCTGATACACTTTTTACCTGGGCTCTCAGGGCTCTGTGTCACTGCTCTGGTCACTGGTCAATGCCTTCTCCTGGCTCACACACCACAGCTGTAAAGCTCCATGGCACCATCATTTGGGTCAGGCTGTGCCTGCCCCTGTTTTTTATCCTTGTTCCAATCCACAGGCTTGTATTGGCAGAAGTTATGGTTTCACATGACTTTTAAACCGGTCTCTAATGTTTTCTCTTTTCTGGATGCTCACCCTCAATTCTCTGGAGACTTTCCCATAATGAACTTGTGTTCCTCATTTTACACCCACTCCCTACATAGTTATGATCAGCTCCCTAGGGCACGCTGACACAGCATTCGTGATTTCTCCGCTTGAGTTGTCATTCATAATTCAACATAATGCTTTATTGATTTAGAAAGTGATAATTACATTTGTAGAACTTCTGTTTCAAAGTAAATTAAATAATTGAAAGAAAGAATTGTAATCACAGTGTGACAGGTGGTAGAGTCATTTCAGGTTTTAAAAAAGAATGAAAATTACCAAATTCCTTTTCAAGCATAAACAAGGGTGAATAGAGGACATGTCCTTTATTAACTCCCTTGCAAATTCCACTTAGTTCTTGTTTAAATTTGTCTGTCTTCATTCCCATCTGACACAAATGGATGTCTGTTTAGAGGCCACCGATACCACCTGAGGTTATAGTTCAACCTTGTGAGTGGGCATACATGTATACTCCAGGGAAATGCTGTATTAAGCATAAAGGGATTTTAGCACGACTTTAAACATTAGAGTGGTTGCTCTGAGGCCTGTGGAGCGAGTCTTTTCTCTGTGCCTGGTGAGTTTTATACAGAGGTGAGTGCAGAAGAGACTGTCAGATAATGTGGGTCAGATTTTTAGACAAGATAATAAGACTTTTAGCCTCCAATGTATTCACTGGAGTCTGTATAGGGGCTTTTGTTTGGTTGGTTTGTTTTGTTTTTTTTTTGCATAGGGAGGAAAGTGGGGAAAATCTCATGGGAAAAAAAATAGCCCCAAGCATAGGCTTAAATGTCTGTTTATAAGAGGTGAGAGGGCATGAAATGTTCCTGCAACACCATGAAAGAGCTCTTTATCTCATGGGTCCCAAGAAACTGGTGTTATTGTTGAACTAAGTATGGATTTAGCAAAGGCAGAGCTAAGGGAACTACTTTTTCTCTTGTCCTCCTTCTCCAGCTCTTCTGCCATGGTTCTGAAGAGACTTTTATGATAGGAGAGAGTGAATGACAAGGATTAACAGAAAGGTGAAAATCTCCCTGTCTGGGTACAACAAAATGAGCATACCTGCCCATATCTGGGTTTTGGAGAAAAGCCGAAATCTGTGATGCCTCCTCCCTTCGTCTACACTGTTTATAGGAAGAGGTGCCAGTCCAGAGCCTGGTTGCAGTAGCAGTGATGAAATTTTGGTTGTGAAACTTGTGCTTTTAAATCCAACCCACCACTATCCCTTCTATAAAGGGTAAATGGTCACTATCATCACCGGGCAAGATGTCTTCTCCACCAAATCTCCGTTCCAATTTTACAGGCAAAATCAAAAGAATATAATTTCCTTTTCCAATCTGATAAAAGGTTATTAATTTCTTTTATATTTTTCTCTTTTTTCAAGAGCTACCTCAAAGATTCTTAAAAAACAGGTTTCCAAAATTAACATAATTTCTACTCTTATTTTGGAACCTGGGTGGGGGAGATGTCTTTTTTCACAGTTTGAAATACAGTTTTGTGAAGTCTAGTACAAACTCTTGTGAATGAACAATTGCTGCACTTCCACAAAGAAAATGAAAGAAAAATGTAGGATACTTACAGAGTTTCTATTGGGAGAGTCAGACCCACTTCCAGAACTGCCCTTTTTGGTTTTCTGAGCTAAGGAAGTCCCAAAACGGAGAGTTTCATACACAGGATCAACTTTATTCCCACAGGCTGCAACAGAAGGAGCAAAACATGTAACAGTCCCTTGTATTTCTGGTCATGTTCCTGCTCCACTTGGAGAAACACCTGCTTCTACCAACATGTTTGGGTGTAGATGCACAAGATGAGAGACTATCTTGACAAAAAGTCTTTGACTGATTTAGTGGAACTAATTTTCGCTGGAAATTTTCTGCTGCCTCTCTGCTCCCATAAATATCATCCTCCTCTTGTGCAGGTGCTTCAGGTCCCTGCCATTGCCTTGTCTCTCTTCACCTGCAAGCCTCCTTCTCTAATCACCACTGATGCTCCCTACTCTGAAGTAAGTAGAACAAAGTACCAGGAGATTTTAATCCCTGTTTGATGCCTTCTCCTACTACTGACCTCTTGGATTGCTCTCAAAAAAAGACGCTCAAAAGAAAAAAACCCTGAAGATCCCTGTGGTATGGGTTAGCCATCACCTTTATCCATATACCCTCACAGTGCTACTGCTTGGCTAGTTTGGATAAACAGGATGTCCTGGATCTTCCATGAGAGGTTCTGACACCCCCACTGTTGGGTAATATGGGGTCTGGAGGCAAGTGTGGGTAGATACCTGCTCTAGGGAATGTGCTTCAGGTCACTCAGCTCACCCTAGGAGTAGCCAGAAAGGCCACCAACTCACTGGTGTATGTTTGTTCAATTCTCACTGCCACTCTCCCCCAAAGCTGGTCCCAGTGCCATCTCCCATGGTAGAGAAATGGATGTCTCCCATTAGCATGAACAAATCTGGTTCAAATAATTTTCTACATACTATACTGCATTATTATACCTCAGCCTCCCTTGAGGTATAAGGCAGTAGACATAGAATACAATACATCTGTAGCATGGTGTAGAAGGAGAGAGCTTTCTGGCCAAACTACTGAGAAAATACATGGGATTTTGAATTCTGATGAGAACAAAGCAGACCTCATTTTATAGACAGATTTTGTTCAAAATACTTCTATTACTTCTGACAAAAATTCCATTACTTCTGACAAAAATAACGGATGATTTTTAGAAATAGAAACTTAAATGAAATCCATGCAATTCCCTTTTCTTTAAAAAAGAAACAAACCAAACCAAAACAAACTGCTGAAAAGAACAAAGTAAATATCCTCAGACAAAACATTTTAAATTGACTAACTAATTTTCATTATTTCTCTTTTTGTATTGCTAGGCTTGCCTGCTCAGAATACTTGTTGGGAAAAGTATTTTCCAGAATCAACTCAAATTCTCCATCTCAAAATGTTTCTTTTCAGGAATTTCATACTACAGTCAGCAAATTTTGGTCTTTTGAACACATAGAAAATGTGTAGACATGGTCAACAGGGAAATAAATATATGAGGAAGGTAAGAAGTTTGGGTGAAAAAGGACAGGAACCTAGAAAGTCCCTCCAAAGCCAGATCAGTGGTTTGAATGTCTCCTGCTTGTTTTGTCTTTGATCTGGTTCTTCCCAGCTCAGATCTCTACCTCAATATTCCAAGATGGAATTTCCTCTCTTTCAACCTCCTGCCTTGTGCACAGGTGGTTATTACTATAAAGAGGGTTATGTCTAAGAGGTTAAATGTATGGAGTTTTGAGTGAAACGCACATTAAACACACCCTCTCCTCTTCCAGCTTTGTATCTTTGAAGTGGTCCTTTCCTGAGATGGCAGAAGGACATCCAGTCACTGAGAGGAGCTGGAAGGTAAATACCATGGCTGGAAGTCTGCCACTGCTCTTGCAGAGCACTGTCAAAGGGAGAGTGAATGGAAAAGCAATCAAAACCTACCAATAGGCATCACTTCTTTGATGCAGCCAAACTGTTCATGAATGAGTAGTGGTGAGCTGTAGTACCGCCGGAAACCCTTTGGCTGGAGGGAGAGAAAGCAAAACCAAGTGAAATGCATTGCTGCCATGACTGGTGTAGAAGAATGTAGGTGGTGACAGAATTGTCATGGTACAAAAAGACTGCTAAGATCACTACATCCAACCATCAACACCCCCAATGGAAAAAAACCAACACCACACCACAACTCTGCAAGTGTCAGCAAACAAATATATTTATCAATACCCATATCACCACGCCCACTAGAGCATGTACTAAAGTGCCTCAACTACATGGTTTTTAAATACTTTCAGGGATGGTGACTCCACCACCTCCCTGGGCAGCTCGTTCCAGTGCCTGACTACTCTCTCATTAAAGAAATTCTTCCTAATATCTCTTTGGTTAGTGGAATGAAGTGCAGTGAAGCTGGAAATTTGTCTCCTGCTGTTAAATTACTGTGGGATTTATAGATCAGGGATTTTTTTGATTTTTCTTCTGGGAAAAAAAAAAAAAAAAAAAAGCAACAATTTCCTGTATTTATGTGGAAGGAAGACGGGTTAATTTTCAGCCCCTCTTTTTCTTTTGTCTTACACAAAAGCAGTGATAATTAATTGCAGCAGAAGTGCTGAATCATGTGAGGTTCTGGGAACTTTCCCTCTCCCTTTTTTTCTTATGTAATGTGAATTTGCATTGTTTTGCATTTGCTAAATATGCAATTATTCTTCCCCTAACTCCAAATCTTCAAGTTCCCATGTAGGCACTTGTGAAATTCAAGGAATTTAGAATTTTTCTACAGTTTTTTCTAAGATTTGTTGTTGGCTGCAGCTTCCACTGGGGTGGAAGGCCAAAAAAATCCCCAAGTTGTCACTAAATGAGTATCAAAAATGAATGTGTTAACACCTAACATAGTCTTTGGAAATGCCCTTCAAGGTACTGCAGATTCACAAATGGTCTCCCAGATTTCTAATCTTTGTGGGCTGTGAGAACTCCACAGTGAGAAGTGGAGAAGCCTCATGGGGATGTGAATGCATTCTGTGTCCTTTATTCACTATACATAAAAAAATGATAGAGAACTTGTTCTTTTGCTAGTGAGCTGCAGTATGGATTCAGAAGGAATGAAGGGAACAATAAATCTGGTTTCTTAGACAAATAAATTTCAGCCTCAGTTTCTCACCAGACAAAACAGATACAACATGAGCTCATGAAACTCCTGTGATTTTGCTGGACAAATTCCTGCTTCAAATCTGGACTCTACTTTTCTGCTTTTGTATACTAGTAATCAAAAAAGCTGAGGCTGGAATCATGAAATGTGTGGAACAATTCACATGATTTAGTATTTGGCTTGTCCAAGGCTTGCAATGAGGTCATTCATCTCTTCACAGACCAACTTTCCTATACCCGAATGCCTCACAAAAGGGCTATGATTATGGTTTAAATGCCTAAAGATTTGTTGCAGTTATATAAACAACAGTAACATTCACTGAGTGGTCTTGAAGAGAAAAGATCTTTCCAGGGAAAGGTGGGTTTTCTATCTCTTTTGAAACAAATGATTTAATTTTTTTAATCATTTAACACTGTTTGGTTTTAGCTTATATTTGTCTCAGGTACCTTCAGGTTGCAAGAATCTGAGAACACATGAAACACATGCACATATGCATCTAGTTTTCATATTCTGAATGGTTATTTTTCCAAGTTCTTTTTCAAAAAGTAAGCAATACTGAGAATCTGTTGCTCAGAAGGTAACCAGAGCACTAAGGATTTGTGTCCTTATGCAAGCCAGTCTCCTCCCTGACACTCCTGCAAAGAGATTGCTTCAAACTCTGCTGTGTCTCACTGTGAAATATGCTTTGGTTTTAATTTTAATACAATTTATGGTTTTTCATCAAGCCCTAATAGTGGAAAAAACAATAAAACATAATTTTGAAGGCTTTTTCATTTGTTAAAATCCACTGAAATATTTTGACTAATTTATAGTGTTCCTTGAGATATTTACACTACAGCAAGCACAGTTTAAATCATGGGAAGTAAATCTGATATTTGGGTAAATTTGGATTGTATAACTCTTTTCACATCCACAGACCAGATTTGTGTTTCATTTTTGTTCAGGTTTTTGAGTAGTAGTAATTTCCCAAATTGATAACAGGGCACCACCTGGCTTTCCTTTTCCCACCTCAGTGAAGTCACCTGGTGTCAGTTCTGTTAATGCACCAGGTAAATGCCAACCAGGGAGTCAGGCACAAAAAGCAAGTGGTTCCAGCACGAGGATCTGCCTCCTACCACATCTGCTGTCCTCAGCTGCCCACTTACCAGCTTGCCCATGCAACGCTGCTGCCCAATACTGTCTGCACACTTGTGGTGGATGCTCATCTTACAAGCCTTACAGCGTAGTCCATGCTTAGCATTTGTCCCTGTGAAATGCACAGATATTATTTAATTAGACAAAAATCAATAGTTTCCATGCACTTAACAAATGACCTGAAAGAACTGATGGGGAGGTCAGTTGCAGTAGAGGAAATATTGACAGTGTTCTTCACAAGGCTTACTTTTTTTTTATATACATTTATAAACGTATTTTCCTTACAGTCACTCCTTTTTAAGCATTTGTTCCCCAGGATTTTTCCTAGGCTATCGCTGCCTTTAGATATCTATTGAATTACGCTCTGTTGTGCTACAGTCTTATCAGTGATCTCTCTGTATCATGAACACCAAGCAAAATCCTCTTCTATTTAGAAAGGGCTTGGCATGAGAGCTGTGCGTGGCTGAGGGAGCTACTAAAGAAGCATCTAGGCTCTGAAGCTACCCTGGGGAGCCAAGCCATCAGTGGAGGGCCAGGTTTTGTGGGTGAGAGGTAGTTTCAGGGGTCTAAGCCAGCTCCCTTACCATTACCCACTCATTTGCCCAAGGACTGCTGCTCTCTCCTCCGTGGGCCAGTGTTCAGAGGGTGCAGGAAGGGCTTCTTGCCTGTCCCTGAGTGAGGATCCCCTTGGCCACACCTTTCACTGGCTGTGGAAAAGTTCAACACTTCAGGTGGGGGAGCTCCAGGAAGAACTTGGCCTTACAGAAGCAGACTTCTCCCACTGGGGAAAGAGTAGGTCTGCATTAACTTCAGTGTGGATCTGCTTTTAAATGACAGTCGAGTCTGTTCATTCTAGGCAGAAACAGTCACCCTTACTCATACACCCATAAGGCTTCCTAAACTATGCAGAAACAGTTAAGCTGCAGCAAGACTTTTATCCCTATGGGACTGTATAAAAGGAAGGAGCAAACATGTCAGTTCATTGTCATCTATGTAAGAGTAAAAAAGAAGCAAGGTAGAAAAAAAAACAAACCAAACCAAAAAACCCCAACATAAAACCTCTTGACATTTTAGCCAGCCCCCATTAGTCAGACATGATAAAAATTAGTCAGAAGAATCTTGCATCTGAAAGTACTCATCTAGCTCTTGGTTATTTGGTAAGCTAACACCATGTATGCACCGCTGACTTCATTCAGTGAAATGCTGTGTCTGAAAGAAGCACTGCAGGGAAGGAAGGGCTCATCAAGTCGGTGACAAAACCTGAGCCTTGACAGGACTGCCTTCAGCGGCAGAGGTCTCTGAAGTGGTGACTTTCAAGCCAGACAGAGGCAGACTGGAGGAGCCTGGGGCAGCTGCAGTGAGCCAGGTTCAGACATTTCACTGGTATGTTTCTTGTAGGACAGTGAATTGACGTCCTCCCCACCTTCCTACTGAGATTGTTGTAGAGATGGGGAGTGAATAGGGTTGAGCATGGAGTGCACCCTGGGGATGCCCATGAAGGGGGTGGTGGTGGTGGTCAGCAGCTGTTCCCCTCCTCTTGCCTTCCTGTCCCCTCTTGGATGAGCTGATGCACTGTGCCTTGCTGCTGGGGTACGTACAGACATCTAATCCCATTCCTGGTTATTTTAACTAGTAAATATAGGATTCACCAGAAGACCACATCGCTGTGTTGTGGTTTTTTTCTGTGTGGATGTACTTGGGTTACGGTGCTATGAGGATTTTTTCACTTATATTTGCTTTTCAGTAACATATGCTCAAACCAATATTGACATCTGCAAGTTTGTGCTTTTCTTTAGGAAGATGAAATGCTGAATCACCCTTCCTGATGGTCAACAGCTAGCGAAGGGAGAAAACAAGACTTCCTCCACATTTTAAAATTATATTTATATGTTAGAAAAAAAGAAAAAAAGAAGAAAAAAAAAAAAAGAATGACATCATACTTTTCCTGTACACCACCTATTCAGCATCAGCACTTACACTGGGTCTAATTCTCCTCTCATGCTGGTCTGTAGTCTTACCTGCTTTACCAGGCTACCTCTGAGATTCATCTGAAAAGGCAATCAGCCTCAGTCTTTTCTGCTGGCTGTTACACTCTTCCAGCCACTTTAGTGTTTACATTGAAAGGTGGGTATTGGCCCCGAAATGGTGTAACCATATAATTGCAGAAGATACACATTTGTTAAGATAACCGAGCATCCAAGTGAGGTACAAAATGAATACAAAGTTTCTGCACTGCTTTCAAAAATCAAAACCCAACTTCTTGAGAACAGAAATCTGTGCTCATGGAAAAGTCAGTAAGACAATAAACTATAAAAGAGAAGCACTATATTTCTATTGCTGAGTGCAATTTTTTACTTGTGGGTAGGTAAGTAGTGTGTTCAAAGAGAGGAAAAGCATTTCAGTAACACACTTGAGTCTAAAAGTCTTTGTAAATCAAAATGAAATTCCTTGTAACTCCCAAAAGCTTCAATGTTTAATTCATTGTCACTTCTAACTTCTTGGTTTACTGTGGGACTACACAGCTTGGAAACAATTTGCATGTACCTCCCTGCTTCCCATCGAGGTATAACTAAAGGGCTTAAAGAAGAAGCATTTATTCTGTATTTACACTTAACTACTATAATTCAAGAGATGAAAATGGCATTTCTACAAGACTCATTTTCTTTTTTCCCCAGGATAGTTCCTTCTTCTTCAGTTTCCAATCTCTATCAGACTAAATCAAACCTCCTTAGAGAGTCATGGCTAAGCTATTTCAAAATTTAATTGCCAGAGGTTAGACAACTACATATTGGCAACGTACCTGAGTAAAAAGTTTCTGAGAATCAGAACTGAGGCAGAGCCCCAGGTCATGTTATATAGAAAAACAGACACACATTTGGTACAGGTCTAAATGAGATCAGAGTTTGACCCATTGCATCAGTTTTTAGCCTCCCATATAACCAAGCGTGTTGACTTTGCAGCCTGAATAGGGCTGGTTTTGGAAGGCACACTGGTAGTTTGAAATGGGGGAAAAAACAGGCAGAACACATCTTACAAACAAGCTGTGTAAAGCTGAAAGACTATGGTGAGAGTGTTACAGTCATGCTGGTATTAAAGAGGTATTTCTTTATGCCTAAAGTAGTGGTACAGGATATGTGTTGAAACATTGACAAAAAATTCCCCCAGAGAGCATGAGGAATTTGGTCTGAACATACATTAAATAGTACAAAATAAGTGACATTAATGATTAAATGTGAAAAAATATTATGATAATAATAAAAATAAGAAAAGCAATAATCCTTGAGGTCCCTTCCAACCTGGCATGCTATGATTCTATGATAATAACAACCCTATCACAAATGGGTGGACTATTTGAGGGGAATTTGTATCATTTCACTTACCTGTCATAGGGTAGCTGGACTTGTTTCAAGCTTAAAGCCTGTCTGCTGTGCTTATTCCCTCTGGATTAATCTTTCTGTAGGCAGAACTATGGGGCAGGGGAAGGGAATGAAGAGAGTTCACGTTTGAGATGGCCACAGCAGTCTCTGGGAGGAGCAGTATTACTGCAGAAGCAGTGAAGTCTGGGATACTAAAATGCTCTCCTGGAAAACTTCTGCTGAGCACATTCTGATGACCTGCAAGCCTGACCATCACTCTCTTGTTTGTTTCCTGCCCCCTAAAGAGCTGCCAGCCTGATTGCAGCCTACTATTTGTTGTCATTAACAGATACTCCCCTATGCCAACCCTAAAGCACAGCTGGAAGCTACTGGTGTAAAGCACTCACTGAAATGTCTTAGGCCACCCCAATTCATTTCAATTTGTGGTGGCTTGGCAATTAAGCTGAATATGGAGTATGCTAATTACTTTTCTTCTCTGTTTTTTGTTCAAAGGGGGAGTAGACTAACAGCTTTGATAGACTCTTATTACCTTCAAAAATAATCATCCCTCCAACCCTCTTCTCCAAAGACCCTTAAAAAGGTTAGTTAATCAGATGGTTAAATGCTGGGCATGCCAGAACAAAGGTTCTCCTCAATCACTTTTTGATTGCAATTTAGGGATGTGATTGTCACTATTTTTATTCAAGGCACACTATTCACTGAACAGGTAGGACAGTGTTCAATGAAGAGCTCTATTCAATACTTCTTTTTCACTTTAGTCCATCAGTGTGTGTCCTTAAGCATCACCTCTGGAGTCCAATATACATGCAATTCCATATGCAAAGTGATTAATAGTATCATGGACCTTCCAATGGCCTCACTGTCTTTGCCTCTTTATGCCTTGCAATATGAGTACTTTAGCCAAAACTCGGATGGGATGGCTCCTATTTCAGGGACAAATGGGTATAACTCTCCAGGCTGTCACTGATACTGCAACATTTGGCCCAGATGCTGGTATTTAAACTGTAAAAATTGCAAGCTGCTAATAGTGAGGGTTTAGAATGGATAGTACTGTACATGTTTAGCTGACTTCTAGTGCCCATAAACGTACCTGTTAATATGGCAGTGAATTTCATATAGGAAAAGACCACACACATAAACATTTGCACATGTCCTCTGTGTCCTAGATATTGACATATCTATTCATTATCTCACAGTCTGTAAAGGCTGGTAGTCCTTTTGAAAATGAAAAAAACAAAACTGAAAAAAGAAATGGTGTCTGACTGTCAGGAAATGAGGAAATTTCATGTCAGGGTATCTGGGCAGCTCTTAAATAAACTTACAAATGAGGTTCTGCCACAGTCATTTTCTTCAGATACCAGATAATTCATCCAGACACCCAGCACTGGCAAAATGCATTGTTTTGAGAAGCAGGTCATGTTTAATAACACCTTGCTAGAAATACTCCACATCTGGGTCAGCTCCCATTTGAATATCTCAAACAGCGGCCTAGGTTTTCCAGAACATCCATGGAAAATTGAATTTTAAACTGTTCTAACAATCTGACCCTACTACTAAAAGGACACACTGCATCACTTCTGTAAATCCAAGTCTTTACTGCAGAAAGACTAAACTGAAAGAGAACACCTCCACATAGGTGACTGGAAAGGTTGGGAGGCAGAAAGAAACAGAGAAGACAGGGCAGAATTTAAATCCAAGTCTTTATGTCTGTCTCTCCTAAAAAAGTAACAACATTTCAGGAAAGTGACATTTATCTTGAGGAATGCAAATGAGAACTATGTTTGTCACACACATGCAAAGGGAACCTTTATCATCCTCTTGGCCAGTCCAGCTATGGCCACAGCACTATTGGCTGATGCTTATCGCCCCTTGTTTCAAGACTCAACATTAAGATTAATAGCTAGAGAGGGAGAACAAGCCCTAGAGCCTGGAGAATTCAAAAGAAAACTGCAAATGTTGGTAACAACATAATGTTATGTTGACTGTAAGTGGGGAAAAAAAAGAAAAAAGAGAATAAAAAGATTCAGGTCTATAAAAGAAAGAAGCACAAGAGACACAGACAGTCACCTCCAGCTAATCCAACTGTGACCCAACCACTGTGTTTTGTTCCAGCTGAGAGGAACATGCTAGTCACAATTTGTTTTGATTTAATGCTTTCATAAATAAATAAATTTAAAATTACATATTTTCCATAGAACTTCAACTTCTGCTGTGGGAGGCTGATAAAAATAATGAGTGCCTTGCCCCTTTCTCCCCAAGTGCATTTGCAATTGTCACCAGAAAGCTGTCTCCATGCCTGGATTTATGGGAAATGGAGAATTTCAAGAAATCTGGGCATGTTTTGTAACAGTGAAGAGTTTAGGATGTCACCTTAGAATGAGAAAGAAAAGTCCCTGAGATGGCAGTGGTGCCCCTGCAGTCATCCCCAAGCCTCTGCACCACCTCTTCTCTCACCCCTTCTTCATGTTGCATTAATTGTTTTTGTGTAAAAGCTTTGATGCTGAAACTATTTTTAAAAATTCCTGTAAGACTGCTTCCTGCTCCTGCATCTGGTTGCTGCTGCTGGACAAGTACTTGCCTTTCTCCTTTCCCTGCTCTGCCTCAGTCAAGATCTGTGGGTAGATCAGAGAATGTCATTTTCTATGCAGGACATCCACATCTTCTAAGTGAAAAATCTTAAACCTAATATCCCCAAACCATTAACTTTGTAGGGTTCAGCTGGGCACCCCTTTCAGCCTCCTTGAGTGCCTTCTACCACCTTGGAAACTTCCCCCCTTCTCTGCCCTAATACCTGGCACCCTCCTGCTTCTTTTTCTCAGCTAATGCTGGGACTCCCATTGTCTGTCCCAGCAGACAAATTCTCCCATCACAGAGAGAACAGAGGTGTAGATCCCCTGCTTGTCATCAGGCAAACTATAGATCAGCCACTCTAGATGGCCAACAGCTGGAAGCTGTTGCCTCTGATGCCTGATAATTCAAGTTGATGATTGGACAGTTGGCAGGTGTGTTGAGTGATACACAAATACTCACTTCACATAAGATTACCAGTATTATGAACAATCCTCCCATTGCACTTTCAATTGCTAAATACAGGACTGAATGGGTTGTTCAAAAAAGTAATAAAAAGAAGATATAATAGTTCTATTATCTGCTGTGGATTGTTCCTAACTTGCCCACAGATAAATGTATTATTGGCAGCTCTTGACATTTTCATTTTAATGATGCAAAAAGACAAATTTCACTTTTTCAAGGAGATGAAATTGCACTTCACAGGTATCCTTCTCTTTTGACATACCTAGATAACCTACACTCATTTGAACTGTGACAAAGGTCCTCTGTGCATGAATAGCAGATGTAGGATGAAAAAGTTTAAAACACAAAGAGAAAACTAGGCAAAAATCTTATTTTGGCAATTTTTCATGAATAACAGCACCATGGGTTTTACTTAAAAGATTTTACTCTTTAGTAAAGGTTTTTTGTGTGTTTTGTTTTGGTTTTTTTTATATCTGCCAGTTCAAAATGTGCAGAGTCGTGGATAGGTTGGATCACTAAGTCCTTGGGACAGGGTGCACTATACAGGGATGTCCAACAACATGTGGGAGCAAGAGGAGAAACCCCTGCATGTGGGACCAAGCTGCCAGTTCTGGACCTGACATCTTGACTGGCTGGAATGTCCCATTCCCCTGAGGCCACCTACTTTCTGTCTAAATGAAATGGAGTGTGGGGAGGAGCTGGGACTTGTATATTTACGTTCTGTAGAAAAGGACTTGATATCCAGCCATGGTAAATTTTGGATTATATGTCACTGAGATGTATGGATCTCTTTGAGTGCCTGCTCCACCCAGTTTCAAACAGAACAATATCCAAGGCTTAAATAGCAAGAAAAGTTGCCTTGTATGTAGGCAGGCTACAAAACAGTGCATAAAATTAGAACTGACTTCCTAGTGATATAGTTTTCTTTAGTAACAACATGTTGAGAAAAAAATGAGGCAGTTATAGTCAGGTTTTTCTTCAAGGCTGTTACAGAGAAGAAAAATATCCCTGCTAAAATCAAGTCTTTTTTAACTTCATTGTTTTAAATCATGTGGATTCCTGCAAGAGTAAACAGCTTTATTCTTCTTGTAAATCAAGTCTGTAACTGCTTGATAAAGAACTTCCAGTGCTGTCACACCTTTTATTCTGTGTTTCAGGAACAATGTGACTTAAAATGCAGGTAGGCCTTTTGCGTGTTTTTGTGTAAAAACGATTCTCATTCTCTGCTGATCAGAACAGAATTAAACTCATTGCCCTGCACTGAAAAATTTGGCCACAAGAGTTGTTGGGTATTTGTTTTTTTTAACAATGCTCTTTTCACATATTCAGCAGCTTTGCTGTAAATATCTGTCCCTGAAAGGAAATATCCACCTCCATACTTCTGAAAATATCATCTCAGGTTTTAGATCATCTAAATCTTACTTAAGTTGCTGGGACTTCATGATAAATAAACTTACAGCTAACTATTATCAAAAGACAAACCTCAATCCTCTAAAACCCCAACACAATAAATCAGATATAATGTTATTTCCTCTAAAAAAACCTGACACAGTTGTTGCAACACTTACTTTTTGAGATCATTTTCTAGATTGCTGAGTCTGTGTTTGTAGATCTTTACACTGGGTTGCTATGCTGAGGAGGAAAATAGATCAAAGAAGATGGGTATAGACTTGCCTCTGAGAGTTAATGCTGAACTGCTCCAGAGGTGATGACAGTACCAGAGCTGCACAAAACAAGGGAACGTGGGAAAATTAAGCCTGATGTGGTGTCCCAAAGGAGAAAAAGGAGATATCAGTGTCTGATAGTGATCTCAATAATATTAGTAAGTATAGTATGTTCAGAAGCTCTTCTTGAACGATAATGATGCAAGTCAGACTTCAAACAAGATGTCTACATTGGCAGGCTCAGATTATTAGTACCCATGCTCTTCCATGTGTTGAAGTGAAAAGACGTCCAGTTCTAGCCTTTTTGTGTGTGTTTTGAGACACTTTGAAAATACAGTTGAATTTTGTAGAGCCATCTATGTGTGCTGAAACCTTGATCTTTCAAGGGTCTTGTAGCACTACAGAGGAGGATGAAAGCAGAAAAACAGTACCTGAACATAAACTATACTGCAAAGGGAAGAGCAGTACTCCGGGGCATGCTGAAGATGTGGGAAAACAGTTACGGAACAAAAAAATGCTAGCTGCTCTCAGACAGGGATTCAATATTCTCTCTGCTTTGCTAATGGTTTTCTAACATTGCCTGTTGGTTACAGAGCTCTGTCATCAATGGCCTTACAATGAGATGCTGCTACATGCCAGAAGATTAGGACAATCAATTAGGACTGTTAGTGGTTTAATTAAAAAAAAAAGAATAACTGGATACGTAAATAGCCAGTTGCTCTCTGGCTTTCTGCTGTTTCAGACTTACTGAGGATTTTTGGCTCTTTCCTCCTGCAGCAAAAACAATCCTTCATCAGTACAACCTCTCAGCATTGCTCCTGGTCTGTCTTAATACAGATTGACTGGCAGCACCTGCAGTGATGGACCTCACATATGAAACACTGACACGACTTATCATGGCCACAGTTCCTCTCTGTCCCTCTTTGGCCCATTCCACAGTAGCCAGTGATGAAGGTGGAAAGTGGAACAGAAGATAACTACATGTGTCTCCACCTAAACTCCAGTGCACGATCAAAAATCTGGCCATGGACAAGCTTCTGCTCTGAAGCCATTTCTTCTCTTGATTGCATATAGATGAGGAGGACTTCAACAGAAGCTACAAGGTTAAGTGACAGCACGATGTACTCAGACTAGAGATGATTCAAGGAACTACTGTAAGTAAACAGGCAGTTATATCAGTTTGGTAGGATGAGTTTTATGAGAAGTTATTTCCACAGTCGATCTGAATGTGCTGTTTCATTACAGAACTTTATAATCACATTTTATAACAAAGTGTATCCACGGTTTTGAAAACAAAAACATGAAACGGTAAATGTGGAAAAACATTTGAGTTATAAATTTCAACCCAAGCAGAAAATTTATGATTTCAGTGAATCACACAGGTTGGCCAGCAAAACACTTTTTTTTTACTACTGTTGTCTGCTCAAAGGGCTAATCTCAGCCTTCACTGATACAACCTGAGAGAATTTAGTGCTTGACACATAGCAGTGCTGGCTTAAAGCACACCTCCAAGTGCACTTCTGTGTGGGATCAATTATTGTTCAAAGGAAGAGGGAAAACTTTTGTCAAATGATTATACACAAGTTTCTGCAGCTCAGCAATGCAAAAAGAGTATTAGCTGTGGGCTAGTCAGGGAGGTGAAAATATCTGAACTTCAAGCTGAAATTTTACTTTCTTTCTAAATATTTAAATAATTAAACAAAAATACAAGAAAAAACCCCATCTGCTTTCTAGAATTTTTTTTTCCTATCAACTGGAATACTTCAATGTATCACTCAAACTGTTTGTGGTTAGAGTTTGCATTTGCTCAATTCAGCCTGGATTCAAGCAGGAACAAGCCAAGCTAACTCAGGCAATAGCTTTTCTCATCTACACAGGTGGCTTGAACATTCATGACTACATGGTTTCTTGCCCAAAAGCCTTAACCAAAATATTGACCATACTAGTGTAACCACTATTAGAGATAAGGAAGAAGTAGCAACAGGTTTGGTACCTACATCTATCTAGCCTGTAGAGTGATACAGCTTATAAAAAAATCTAGCCAAATCCATCAGATAACCTTGCCCTTAGCAAGGTAATTTCCACTGCAACAGGAGCTGCTGATGGAAAGTCACCGAAGGCATGACCTGGGGGGAATGGGGAGGCGAGGAGGTATTAAAAAAAAAAAGCAGAGTGATGCATTAGAAAGCACTGGTACATAGCTGGATCTCACTAACAGAGAGCTGGGTCAATACTCATGTTCAGATTTAGAAACTGTCACAGGCAAAAAATAGCTGAAAAACTGAGAGCAGATACCCGTGTGTATTTAGTGGGTAAATGTCTGAGACTGAACTCCTGAACTCTCAGAAAGAAGCCTGCTATTTGCTAGCTGCAACCAGTACAGGCTGCTTGGAAATTCTGGTAACACCGTGACTAAATAGAAGTGCTGCATCCCAAATTCTCCAGCTAATAAAGATTCAGGAGACTGACCCACTAGTTAAGAGGCTGATCATGTGCTGTTCTTTTACCCATACACTATTTAGACAGTAAGAACTGGAAGCTTAGTTTCCAGAAAGAAGAGCTGGTGCCATCATGGTATACAGATCCTTTCCGCACTGGCATTTGTGCCTTCTCACCCTTGACAAGAGCTCAGTGTAGTTTCTAATTCTCTGGTTAAGAAACTGCTTGAATTTCCGATGGGTCATTTTGAAAGACCCTCTATGAGAGAGACACCTGAAACCCATCAACATCTCAAGTGCTGAATTTTCTGTTGCTCTTGAGAAAAATCTGTTTCAGCTACCGAAGAGTTTGGTGCCCCTGGAGAACACCACCAAGCAGTTCAGTCTGCCAGAGCATGTCATCAGCTTGTTACAGAAACAACAACTTCTCATCAGAGGATATTGCTCGTCTGCTGATCTCCCAGAGAAACCATCCTATGTCCTCCCTTCTGGTGACATTTGAGACCTGTAATACTCAGTGTCTGTTTATTCCATCCAGATGCTATTAATGGAAAATAAACTCCCATGTCCCCCTATGCTGGGGGACTAGATCTAGCAAAACTGTTCAAGCACCTTGGTTTAACCTCTCCATAGCTGTAAAACCCTGCAAGGCAGGAAACATCTCACCTTGCAGATGTAAACAGATGTGCAAATGAACCCCTGATAACGCCAATATTCTGTGCCAAGGCTTAAACAGGGAGGCAAAGCTAGGGAACATAATGCTATGTGCAGCCTCTCATTTCAAACTCATCAGTGATGGAGCCCTGTAAACAACAAGCAGTGCTAAAAATCCATCCCTATGCTTCACAGAAAAAGATGTAAGATAACAGAAAGTCTGTCCGGAAAGTTTCATGTGCCTCAAATCTTCAGATACAGGAGATTCCTACACTTCTGAGTACAGATAGAAAAACAGGCCATATCAGCACTGCAAATTCAAGTCACCTGATCAATCCACCCTATGCTCATTTGGAGGTATCTTCACATGCATAATATCTACAGATTTTCCTTTGTAATTGCTAAAGAAGACAATCGGGGCCATACTGACTGTAACTTTGTAGTTCACTATTGTACCATCTGAGTCCTATTTCCCCCATTGGCTGGGAAAGTATAATTGTTTAACTGTTGTGGGGAGTGGCTGGAAGAAGGCAGTCACTGTTTTTTTTTTCTTTTTAAAATTTATTTCTTGCTTCCAGCCCTTCTATTAAGCAGGAAATAATCTAGTGGTCCAAACAAAATATTTCAAGATTGTCAAAATCACCATGTGAATGTTCTAAAGGAAACTACAATGTAATCACAATTTTCAACTGCAAAACAAGTCAGGAAGGTGATCTGTGTATGTGCAGTATCCTTTAGCATGTAAGATAAACTTATGCCAAAGAAAAAAAAGTTATAGATTGCTTACATTCAGAAAACTAAAATCTAGGCAGTTTAGAGCAGATAATTGTTCAAGTTGCATTTATTTGCATTTATATTACTAAGGGGAAAGAGCACGCAATGGTCCGTGTGAGCCGTAAGGATAATTGCTCTCAGAGACACCCTACTACATTTAAGACAAACAACCATGGGCAGGAAATTTTACTCTACACGATGGCAATGTTCCTTTCTTGCAAAAGCATTTCTGCTAATTGCCTCATTTTATGGCTTCTGCAGCTCATAGTAAGGTGAAGCTCCTAATAATTTCCTTTCTAGATGATGTTTTTGTCAGCTATGTGGCAATGTAATTATCCACATAACAGTCATACTCTGGTAGACAAAGACTCTGAGTAGAAAAATAATGTTTTTACTAGAAGGTCAGCTTCAAAGAAGATGCACTTAATTTGCTTATCTGAAAACACCCAATGTCCCACGTGAGCTCAGGAAAAGTACATAGTGGGACATAACAAAAAAATAATCTTGCCTTCTGCTTTATCCTTAGGTCTTTAACAAACCTTAAGTTTACCATTATGTTCTTCATTAGGGCTGGTCTCAAGAGTAATGGCCACTGTTGAGTAGGATGTTTGGTGTTTTGCAATGTAGTTTTTGGTCAAAAAATACTAAATGTAGATGTAGCAGATAATGTTATTGTTTTCCATCTAGTTGGCAGAAAATGCTGATCATCCTCTTTAAAGTCTTTTTTTCACTGAGGATTAATTGCAGTGTCATAGTAATAGCTATTTCCCCCAAATTACAGTAAGCTTGAAAATTATCTAGTAACAAATGTAAAACATGCTTGATGCTGTTCAAGGACAAATTAGAATTTTAAATATATTTCCACCCTCTTTTCTCAGCTAAGCAGTTTCTGATTATCCAATTTACTGATAACGTTCTTGCCTCATCTCAGAGGAGGAAGCCCTCCCAGAGGATAAACATACTGAATATTTGCTTTTCAGTACTTGTCTTAAAGGATGTTTAGCTCTTTATTACCACAAAAAAAGATTAATTTAATGCAGGGATAATGTGGGGCCCTCTGTAGCAGCTTTACAAATGTGGGTCTCTATAAATTGGATACTTTTTTGTCACGTTTATTGAAGATAGGAAATATAATGGTGGAGCACACCTAAACTATGTATATCGTGTATTTCTACCTCTTTTTGTCTTTTCCTCCCCACTTTATAGTATTACAGTAGACAAAACTTCCGTTTTCTGGAAATTTTGCAGTCTAGATGACTAGTTTGTAACTGATTAATGTAGTACTTAAGTTTGAATTTTACAGCAGGCTTTTGTTTAGCTCTTCTTAACAGGGCTTCTCTCACAAATGGGAAGGTCTATGCTTATGGAGAGGTATTAACTCAAGAAACAGATCACAGGAGAAGCCAGGTTCTATTTCAAGCTAATAGATATGTTAAAATTATTGTTTTGCATCTTTTCTTTTTTTGTAGATTTGCATTAAAAAAATATGGTTTTTTGTTTCCTCTAAACCCTAGCAGAGCAAATCAGAGAGAACTTGCAATTCTCACTCACACCAATTCTCAGAAGTGCTCAAGAGCTCAGAGCCCATCAGCAACAATTGCAGCAAGAACCTGTCTCCAAAACCCAAGAGTGGATTTACTGGAGGGAAGGAGGAGGGAGAGACGGGAACTTTAGCATTTAATAACATAATAGCACCTCACGCCAATCACCAACAAGGTTACATAGCTGCCCCTTTCCCTTACAATCAAAACCTAAGGAGGCTGGATTCAGCTGCTTTTGAAAATTTCTTTGCCATAGGGAAAACCTTTGCCTTCTTTGCATTAATAGGAACGAGCACTCGCACCCATACACTCAATATGTTATACTGTATTATAGTCTACCACCTGAAAAGTAGATCTGGGAAGGCTCAGCTCTGATTGCACAACCCCACTGGGGAGGTGGACACAAAGCCTCCTCCACAAGCTCCTTCAGGGGCATTTCCTGCCCACTAGCAGCTCATTACCCTTCTCCACGGGGTTTAATTCCCCTGTTGATGCAGTAGCAATATGAAGCTCCTCCCCAGTGGTTATCTGGGCTGAGACATGCTAGAGAGACTGGGACAAGTGGAGGATAAGGTGAACACTGAATGAATAATATAACAATATTATTCTTTCCTTTGGTTTTCCAGAAAAACCTCACTAAGTAAAATAGCATTTTTAAAAACATGCAAACAAAACAAAAAAGCCCCAAAAGCTCTGGAGGAGTCCTCAAAACTGCCATCACCCTGGAAACATAGCTTCAGTTACAGTCATGCTTCCCAGAAGCATGCTTCCATTTTGCCTAGCTGCCAAGCACTGGTGATCAGCCTGTGACTGCTTATCACCTCCTTGTCTACCTGGATGATACTGAATAAAGTCAGGCTTGGATCAAACCAGGCTCCCTAATGGAGCTATGCAGCAAGCTTAAAAATTCAATCACATTCTTCATGATGAAGCTGCTCAGACTGGAGGCAGAAATCACTCTACCATAGAGTGTTTAAAATTTTGCTGTATTTAATAATCATCTGCATGAAATACAGATATATAAACACTTCCTCAAATTACAGAGTTCTTCCATTAGTTATTGGTTGCATGTACTGATAGTCTAAGAGAAGAGGTTCAGATGTAGCAACTATAAAAATGGGGGATCATAGGTCCAATCCAGATCTCTCTCTCTCCTTCATTCCTTCGTTTGAAAAGCTGGGCCAGTTTATCAACTTTGAGCATAACTGTATGGGGGATGTCCTAGTAGCCACACCAGCATTGTTTTTAAAAGATGTACCCAAAAAGAATTACTGATGGCAATTTGTTGCTTTAAACTCCTGAATGACTGACAAAAGCAGAACAGACTGTGGTAGGAGTGGGTCAGTACTGAAGGGATCGGATAATTTCACTGCTTCAGCACTGTTTAGTAGACTGGATGTAAGCTGTGCTAAGTGTTTATTATTGGTTTTATCTTTTTCCTTGCTTGTTTGTTTTCTACAGGTTTCCCAGACTGTAACCTAGTTAATTCCCTGAGAAAACAGGTACTGTGTACTCCAGAGCTGCAAGGGTTTGGAGAATCTGAATCCAAACCAGGAACTTGATCCTCAGGTATGTCCTGAGACCAACTGTAAAGGCATAGATATATCTCAGGTACCTAAGCCAGTGATGGCATCATCCAGAAAGACCTGGTTTTGAATATTATTGGACATTGCAGACCAGAACTTTTGTCTTTCTGGAAGTTTGTGGTAGTCTAGAAGATCTTTTCAGACAAAAATACCCCAATATGTACAATAAAACAGTTATTCAAAATTCTGTATCAGAGTTCAGGTTAAACATGGAATGAAACTGGTTAAACAATGTTATAAATGAGCAGCTATGTCCTTAAAACACAGCTCTAAAGGTCTGACATTAAAGTCAGTTATTTTTAAAAGCAAAGTGGCTTACTTTTTTGCTACACCACTTATATTTGACTCAGATGGTAATATATTAATTGAATGTAATATGCTTGCAATGTGTGGAAAATAACATTTTTTCCATGTGAGTCAGCACAGGAAATGAACTGCAAATGAGTAAAATGTTGAGAAGTCTACAGATGGAGCTTTTTTTAAAAATACACAATGTTTTTCAAGAGTAGAGTACTGACATCATGTTTTCTTCAAGAGTAAAGTATCACAGAAATGACTGATGACACATCAGAGACTGAAGAAGAGCAAGAACTTGCTAGTGATCAGCCCAGTTTAAGACTCAAATGTGATGCAACATTAATTTAATATTTTCTATCTGTTCTGGTGCCAGCCAGTCTTGTCTCCCCTTACTGGAGACTGCCAAAGCTTACCACATTCTTGCTAAACACAGAAGATGGTAGATAACACTAGATAAACTCAGAGGTTTTCTGACTTGATTTTCTATTTGCTGTGATGTAAAAAAACCCCAGACCAGTGTCTTTTAAAAAGCAGTCTAGTCATACATTCCAGAACATACTTTGCTTTTCAAAATTTCCTGTTGTTGGAGCTAGATATGAAGACAGTGATAAATAGTATCAGTAAGAACTGCACATGAACGGGTTTCTAAAGGTCTTACTGTGAGACAATGTTCACGGGTGGATATATGTAGGAAAATATGTAACCAACCCACCAGGGAAACTGAATACTCAGTCCTAAACTAACCAATGTTTGAAGCTCATAGTGGCAGAACAGAGAGGGGCAGAAGGAAGTAGAGTCTGGTCCAAAATACTCCTTCTCTGAAATTATGTGAATTATCACTGTTGACTTAAGTATTAGAACTGTCAATTGTATTTGAGTATTTGATCCTGCAAGAAGGCCCCATTAACATGAAATGGATCCTCAGAACTACCTTGAATGTAAAATTTTCCCCCTCATTTAATTTGGCAGAAAACTACCACTTCTAAATCAAAATTTTCTTCTGTTTGCTGAGGTGGAACTTCAGCCCTGGTCTAGTACGGTTAGTAGGAACTCTTCAACTCCTGTCTTTAATGTGAGGCATGAAACACACTGTTAATAACGTTTTTTCTTAAAATCAAACCAATTAACACAGGGCTTTTTATGATCTTTCACTGCACTCTGGGATGCATGGAAAGCATGTGAATGGCTAAGTTTGCATTATACTGATCCTAGTAAACCTCTTCCTCTGAATAATGAAACCAATTACATGTATTTGGCCTTTGTCTCATGACTGCACTTCTGTCAAATGAACAAACAGTCACGTGCTGTATCCCAAAGCCAACATTTGGCCCTTAGTGCCTACGAATCAAAGAGACGATGCAGGTAATTTTTTTTTTGCAGGAGGATGATGTTTCATCTTCCTTTGCTGTACTTTTTCTATGAAAAGAGCAGTTACAGGGAGCCTGCTGCCTCTGCTCTGAGCGTCCTGTTCGTTCCAAAGCTACAGACAGATTCTGCCACGCTACTGAAGTGCGTACTGCACATTCATGCTATGCACAGTTCATCATGCCACCCTCTGCCAAACAGAGCTGCTTATTCCATAGATCAGAGAGCCATTTAAGGTGAACCTGGAATCATTCTTGGTGGCAAAATTGAAACCATCTAAAGTCAAGCTGGGATTTTCCTGGACTCTTTCCCCCAGTCTTCAAAACATCTATCTGTCTCTGCCTTTACTCTCATCAATAAGGAATTTAAAGCCATAGACTCATTACTCTCAAATGTTACTGCCTGTGAAAAATGCAAATAGAGAACAAATAGGGTCCATGTTGCAAGTGTAAATTCAGAGTTTCTGCACAGAAGTTAATTAGTTTTTTCTCTACTTTTGGGAGCAGGCTTGACATTATTTCCTGAAAATCTGCCCGTTTTGCCTCACCATCCCCATAACCAACAGTCACACAACTTATGTGGAGTAATTAATCTGCAAACAGTTACATCCAGCTCATGCTGCTTAAAATGCAATATGGCAAAACCAGGAAGGACTGCAGTAAGGATCAAAGAGAAAGGATTATGGGAACAGGGCAGCCATCTGTCTGTGAGAATCAGGGCACCTAGACTCTAGGGCACGGTAAGGTAAGACTCTTGACACCTTTTCTGTCATACCCCCAAGCAAAGATGAGCTGGAGGAGATCAGAGCAATTCACCTGACAAAATCAGTCACATTGGCTCCTTCGGCAATTATGAAAAGCTTCTTTCTCTAATGAAGTGGCTAAGATACAGAACAGAAAAGAGATGCCCTCAGAGGAGTGAAAAGAACAGAAAGTTTAGGAGGCAGGTGGGATTTAAGCTGATGCTCTTAAGTTTTATGAGTGCTTTATGGGGCACGGGTGTTTATTAACTGGAGTTACTCCCTGCAAGGTCTGCTGCCAGTAATAATACATTTTGAGCAGCACTGTTTTGAAACAGTATTGCTGAGTTGTGAAGATTCATGATGATACTAATCTTCATACAACTTCATGAGAAGTTGCCAGAAATGCAAAGGAATTATATTTGCAGTATATGTTTCTGAAACTAAGCTTTGATTGGATGTCCATCCACATTAGAGAAGAAGACAAGATCTGGGCTTGCTTCCATACATCTTGTTAATTCAACTAACTGCCTGTCTTCCAGACTTACTTTCAGTCTCTGGATTATGACCTTCCCTGATGCCTAAACTCTTTTTCCCTTTGACATTTTCTACCACTTAAAGTAGGAAAAACTTTGAAAGACTGGAAAATAGCACCAACAATCTGTGATGAGAATTCCTCTTTCCCTGGATTCAGTAGAGCTGAGGTACAGAGACAATGAAAGGGAGGCCTCGTGTTTAATTCTTTAATTTATGGAAGCAGGATTGTCTTGCATCAGATTTAATGTTCTGCAGACAGACGCTTTTTCCAAAGAATATGTGTTCCTCACACAAGTGGGGGACACTGACTCTCTTCATGTAGAAAAGGAAGTACATTCTGTGAAAAAGGCTGAGCAATTCTATACTGTCTTTAAAGGATCTACCGTATGTTTATCTGAAAGGCAGTGACTTCCATGCCAAGGGACATGAGTTTCTTGCAGTATACTAGGCAAATTGCAGGCAAAAGGTTTTACTCCAAGACATGCACTACTTCTACATGAAGCTAAACCAGTACTTTAATCCTTGCTCTGCCTAAAAATCTGGAACTTCTGCCACTCACTTTCACACTGGTACAGTGTCACAATTTATTCCTGATCTACTGTGCTAGGACACCTCGATGTTAAGTAGTAAGGAGACCAAATTCTGTGCATAACAAGCTAACTACAACAACACAAATTTCCAGGGTCAGACTTTTGAATAGCAGCCCCTGCAGCCTTCCACAGTGGTGACCAGGCATGTTCAACACCACCAGCCACCACTTCTTTCCTGACTGCTCCTAACAGAGTCCCATAGCTAATCCACAGCATGAAGGCTGGCTCTTTAGGCTTCCACACTGCACTGAAAATTATCTTTCAAGTGGGACTTGGTATGAAGTTGTTCTTTGCTCACTGAAGAGAACAATAATAAATTATTAGCTTTGTACTCTATGGCTGGCTCTCAGCCAGTCCCTGATAGTAACTTACATACCTGTGAATATTTTCAGAGAGAAGACAGTGCAGTCTATCGAAGGTATAAAATTTGTGTGAGTTTTTGTATCAGGGGTCAGGTAGAAGAATTCCAAGAGAGTCTGCACTGTAAATTCAGCTGTTACTTGTTCTGTTAACCCAAAACGTTAGACAGCCAACATACACAAAACCTAGACAGCCAACATACACTTAAAAGCAGCTCAGAGCTACTCAGGTGCTACTTCTTGCCCCGTTGTCACTTAAGTGAGATGTGAAGCAGCTGGAGGAGGTGGTAGGCATGGTCACCACAGTCAATGAGAATGGGGAGCACTGAAGTGTGTGAGAGCAGACACAAGGTGTTAGAATTGCTGTTGTGGAACAGAGTAAGGGTAGCAGATACAAATTTACAAGACAGGTTTCTGCTTTTTTCTAGTGTAACATATAACAGAGTTTTGCTTGGTGCTCAATATAACCTGAACGAGAGAGGATTTAGACTCTAGCTGAAACCCTCACCTGTGATTTGCATTAACAGTATGTGTCAATGAGGCAAGAGATGTCAACAAATTTGGAACTTGTATTAGCCTATGGCAGATACATTTGCATTAATATTCTCAAGTAGCTATCTGGACTCAGAGAAGCTATGGAAAGGTCACACTACAAGTTTTATCACAAGACACCCACACAGGTTTAAGAACTTGTTTCTTACCAACAATCATGTGGTTGCAGATATCGCAGAAGGTGGGTTTTTTGAAGATGTGCTCCTGGAAGATGTGTGTCTTGTTGTTTTCTGACAGCTGCTGGGTTTTGGTGGGGGAGGATGCTTGGCTCTCTGAGCTGGGGAGCTGCCCAGTGCTTGTGCTCACCTCAGGCATCAAGTCTACTTGCAGTTTCACATCACTATTAGTCCTCTGGAAGAAATTGTCTGCGCTTTTACTCCGCAAGCTTTTGGTCTTGAAGGAGAGCGATCGTTTCAGTTTCTGCAGCTGCAACAAATAAACCAAGTTATAATCGCTGCCTTTTCCTCTTCAACTACAAGGCAAGACTCCTGATTTTGCGGTATGCTGTTGGCAAGCAAACTTCAGACGGGCAGACCTTGAGCCACCTGAACGATAAAATTTACTTCAGAATTTAACCAATGATTTCAGAGCAAAGAGGGCAGATTCCAATCAGAAAATTAGCTACTCTACATATTCTTTCTGACAGGCACTTGATACTAAACTTGGTAACCCGAATGAACACTTCTATTGGTTTTTTTTGTTTTTTCCAGGTATGACAGCAAGAAGGTACTGCAGAGAGTTGTACACACTGGACACTACATCCTTTGTATTCAAGCATGACAAAATTTAGAGTATTATTCATCCTTGAATGGTCCTTCAGCAGCCTGTAAAGCCATTTCAGGAACACCTGTTAAACTGCAGTACAAGAGAAGTGAATTCAGTAAATAAATTAAATAGATTTAAATTTCTTGAATTTAGCAGAAACAGGGATTATATCAGGTTTTGACTGAGGAATTTTTGTTTTATTTTTTTAAAGAAAAGAAGCCTGAAGATATTAACTGATAGTAATACATTAGTTAATAGTAGTTAACACACATTCACATATATTCTTGTATATTGTACTGTGTATTGATTATCAGACAAGTAAACACCAAAATAATAAATCATTAACTTAAATTTGTTAACTCAAACTCTTTACCTGTAAACTGTCTTTCTTGTACCTTATCAGAGTTCCCCTCACTCTCCCCCCTCAAATTTTACATAAGCCTGAGAAGGGTGCTAGGTCAGGGTGCAGGAGCGGTCAGAATAGCAGCTACACAAATTTGCTTGTATGTCAACTCCCAACAGCCCACTGTAGAGCCCAGGAAAAAGGAAAGCCATCTCTCTGCATCCATTTCATGTTTGCTATCTCTGAAGTGTAATATCCCTGTATCACCTTTCACTCTGCATTATTCCAGCCACTGCAAAATCATCTCAATCACTGCTGCAATTCTCTGGGAGAATGTGATGTAACAACTGAAATTTTCTATGCTGCTCAGGCTGCCTGTGGTAACCAGCAGGAATGGTTTATACCAGAAACTGTTTATGTTAGAGGCAATGATGCTTGGGAATCATAATTCACACTAATACAAAGGGAAGGAGTTCACATACTTTCCCCAAAAACATGTCATTGGTCTGTCACACTGACTTAGTGGCCTCAGAACACTTGCTCTCCCTAGATGCTATTCCTGATCCATCCATTTTCCTTATGGTGCAGCTGAAAACATACTGTTGGAAAAAAGCCTCAGGACATCCTGGAGGAAGCTTCAGATACAAGCAGCTTGTTTTTGGAGAAGGGAGACACTCCAGCTCTCTTTCTCACATTTCACAATCAACTCCCCAAGTCCATGCAAATAGGAGTTTCCTCCAGTTAACAGTGTTTGGGTTTACTATATGAAAGCAAATTGCATCTGCCCCCTGAACTCTCCACAGTGACTTTGGGAGTAGGAAGGCATCAGAACCAGGGGCCCATCCCAGGTGTGTGACTCTTGTCCACAACTCTCTCTATATTCACAGGAGGAGCCCTGATTTCAAACAAGGGAAATACTCACCTGTTTGCAAGAAACTCAGCCTCTAGGGGATTGTATAAATAACAGCAATTAAGTCATTAAATGCCAATATGAAGTAAGAGTAGTTTCTGAAGCTCTTTTAGCTGAAGCTTAAGTCATGAACTAGCTGAACTCAACACTCACAGTACAACTGCACCAACAAAAATGTTCTTCTGCTTGGATGTTGTCACCGGCTCTTGAAATCACTGAGGTTACTCAGTACTGAGATTACTTCATCTCCCCAGTGACTTCCAGGGACTCAGCCATAATTCACCCCCTTGCTCATGAAAAGCTTCTCACTGAAGTCAGACCTAATTAGTGTAGCAAAACCCAGAGAATTACAACACTGCAATGTGATTGAAATGGCATTCATTATTGATTTGCCATCCATTTCTACAGTGCCACACGAAGTTAATTAAATTTCAAAACACCGCTTCTGTCACAGAAAGAAGACTAAGCTGTGCAATACAGAACGTGTTTTACCATGAAACAACTGTCCTGCTAGTTTTGGACTACATATGTCACATATTTTAAGGTTCTCTGCATTTAGTATCCCTTTCTCCTGTGCACGGTCATTTGCCAGTCAAAGGATGTGCTAGCAGCCTTTCCTCCCCAGGCAGAAAACTCAAGAGCTGTCCAAAGAAGGTCGGTCTGTCTTTAAGGTTATGCCTGTACAAACATGTATAAACACTAAGGTGAGTGTGCGACTGTACTCTGTGCATCTCCAACCACAATGTTAGGAGCAATCAACACAGATTCAAGAATGAGTTGGCCAAGTTACCTTCACAAATTTGGCAGGCATCTCAGCACGAGCTAGCAGTCCTCTCTCTAAGACTCCCTCAGCACTGTCCTGTGTTAACATGGTTAAATAATTTCAGACAAGGTGGACATCCTTGTCATTGCCCGAATGCAAATTTTATATTCATTTGTATTCAGGCTGGAAGACACCTACATGTTTCATTTGCACTGCATACCTAAAACACCAATGAAAGTCTGCAGCTATTATCACCCAAATAGGCTATGTGTACAGAAGTGATTATGCAAAGATGCAGAATATAAGCAATGTTTTGCATTTAGCACAGCTAATTATACACTTTGCTCAGTACTGCTAAAAGGTACTTCTCAGATCAGAGTATTTTACAACCACCTTGCATAAGTGAGACTACCCAGGTGTCATTGTTTGAACAGGGTAATAAACGATTGGCATCAGATTTTAAATTTTGATCCAACCTTTCTCATATGAGGCCGATGAGAGAATTTGAAATAGGATACTGGTACGTGATTGTTTACTCAGAAGCTGGCCCAAGCAAGGGAGGGTTGTCTCACAGATTGTATAAACTATACAACTATAAAAGCTTGAGTGATTATTATGCTGCAATCAAGTGAGCATCGCTTCCCTTATATACAACCATCTCTTCATTTTCAAGTTTGCTATGCCCTAGCCCTTCCCTTTTGCTGGAAGATTTCAAGTGTGATTATGTATATGGGTGTAATACATGGCTGATTTTGACTTGCTGTAAACTGATTTAATGCATTTGTGATATAGAGCTGTGTGATTTGATTTGACTTAAGCATTGGAAGCACACAATAGAGCTGCTATAGCATTCACCTGAGGCATGATATTTCAATAGAGAGGAAAATAAGCAATTTTTACTATTTATAGGTTCTTTCTGCAAAAAGGATATGTCCAAAGCTGAATCTAAGGAAGAAACACTACCAAACTGGAAAAAACTGTGACAATGGCTCTTCTGCACTATTCTGCAACACTCCAGTGAAAAATCATGTATTGAGATTGAGAAAAAGAAAACCTAAACCCAGCACAAAAAAGGCTTTAAGAATAATATTTTGGATAAATCTTCTAAGCCTTCCACATTTGCTCCTCTTCAAGAAGGCTACATATTAGCTTTTGTATAAATAAAAACAAAATTCCCACAAGCACAAGAGTTTTTCTAGACTTGTGATAGCATCACGAGACTTTGCAACATTGACACTTACATAAACCCTTGATATCAAATCCAGGGTGCTATTTTGGTTTGAAATTAGAATCAGGGAAAGAAGCTTGTCTCTAGTTAGAAGCATTTTATCAGTCACACAGACTTTCGGTGACTGCACATACTAACCCTGCAGGCAGGGTAGAGATAAGTGCAATAGCTCAACCTCAGAGCTTGATTTTTTTTTTTTTTTTTTTTTTTTCCCAGTATCTTCCAGCACAATCTCCATCTCCCTCCAGGTTACTGAGTGCTCAGGCTTCAAAGGATCACGAAGCTCTGATGAACCACACCTTATCAGGACCTCCTCTGTTCCTAATTCCCTTATACTAATACACTCTAGCTACTACAACCAGAAAACAGGAAGCAGCAAAAGGCCAGCTATTGAAATTCATTCTTAGTGTTAACTAGGTGCCACAGATTTTGATGTGATTATGGTAAATGCACTTGTCCTCACTAAGACTTGATTTGACTTAAGCATTGGAAGCACACAACTCTTTTCTACAATTTTGGCTTAAGAATGTCCCATGGAAGTTGGAAAGGTATCAGTGATTTGAACTGTTACATAATCCCTAGCTTTGCAATTACAAAGGATAATTGTGCAGCCTGCAAAAAGTTAGGATAATTAATATCCTAACTGCTACT
Organism: Florisuga fusca; assembly: GCA_038090715.1. Classification (NCBI taxonomy): domain Eukaryota; kingdom Metazoa; phylum Chordata; class Aves; order Apodiformes; family Trochilidae; genus Florisuga; species Florisuga fusca. The sequence goes on from JAAWXA010000002.1 coordinate 56,145,618, forward strand.
TCATGTCTAGAAACATTTTTTCCCTTATTTCTCCAGCTTGTTTACACTAGCATTCAGTGTGGCTCAGTAAGAGTGGATCTGAAGAGTGAAACAAGGGCTGTTGGGGACACAGCATACACACCATATGCATTTAAGGGCAAAGAGAACTCTGCACCAGAGCCACCTGTTAATCCTGACATCCACACCTGGAGCACAAACAAACCTCAAAGTGATGCAGCCTGTGCTTCCTACACCACAATAAGGACAAAAGTGGGGTGAGCAGTAACAACTGGGAGATTTGCTTTGAATCATAGAAAGTTAGGTGTTGGAAGGGACCTTGAAAGATCATCAAGTCCAACCCCTCCTGCCAGAGCAGGGTCACCTACAGCAGGTCATACAGGATCTCATCCAGGTGGGCTTTGAATGTCTCCAGGGAAGGAGACTCCACAACATCCCTGGGCAGCCCATGCCAGTGCTCTGTCACCCTCACAGTGAAAAAATTCTTCCTTATATTCATAGGAACAGAAAAAACCCACTACACTCCCAAATTAAACTACAATGCTGAGGTAGGTGTCACCTATGCCATCACCATTTTCTAGCACAACTTTTTCATCACAACTTCTGACCATTCAAAGCTCTGGAAAACCCTCCCTTCCCCCACATCCTACACACAAATGTGAGTTGAGAGCGAATGATGGTTACTACAAGGACAAAATGTATATTATTATATTCCATTACATTACATACATTAAATCATGTTTTATTATGTCATATTTATTATATTATGTTTGGGCCATCAGCTTTCCCAGTCAGACCAACCCTCCTGGTGTCTGCCTGCAATAGCATATTTCCCAACATGCTCATTCTTTTTCCTCTTCTCAGCCACTGCTAATCATCCTTGCCATCAGCATAGGTCCCTGCACACTGTGAGACCAGAAGGAAAATTATTCTTATGCATTTCCACTCTCACCTGTCTTCCAGTAGAAATGAAAAAATTAACAAGGCTTATCAACCGTACTTTACTTACAGACCATATAACCAAGCCCTCATTTTCAGACATCACCTGTCTGCTGTATTGCTGCTGTACTAGAAATAATATGAATAAAAAAAAGATAATGCTTATTCTTCTCTTTTGTGTTAACAATATAATTAGATAGACTACAAATAATAGAGGGCATTAACAGAGTTGGAATAAGAATTCAGGACAGTTTGATTCTTGGAATTCTTATGAAATGTAGTTATTTTGTTTAGCTTTGAAGAATAAAAATGTTCTGTTGGCAGATTTCACTCTGCTGTGAAATAAACATCCATCTTCTGTAAGTAACCATTTCTTCTTTTTTCAGTTTCTAAGAGCAAGTTTCCAAATTACTTGACTCTCACATTGTTATAAAAGAAGGACTTAGATACACAGGACCCAGATGGTGGTGTATAGATTCACTACAGAGCATATCAGGTACATGGGATATTAACAAAAGGGACTCAGACCAAAAGCCTTTCAAATAAGGGAAAGAAAAAAAGCCTTGATGAATACAATCTAATCTACTGAGTACCATGCATTTGATGGGTCAAGGAGCATTCAATTTGTATTAGCAAACCTCAGAACATTAGATGTTAACTAGACTTGTTGAAAGACTAGATGTTACCAGAGTGTAAGCTAGCCTGGCAGCACTGCTGGCTATGCTGATAAAGAGCAAACAAGGGACCAGCTCAAACAGAAGTACTTGCTTTTTGTGAGCATGATGACTAATAATTTTTTTCTTTAAACTGAGGGATACAGAAGTAAGTTATTTTTGATCACAGACAAGGGGAGCGGGGGGTCCCTAAATTTGATTTGAAAAAATCAAGGCAACAGCCTCGGCATTTTATGAGTAAAAATAAGATTACTACATGTCCAAAGCCACTCTCCAATTCCATAAATAATACATTTTGTGTTTGCCTGCTGATCACAGAAGTACCATGTCTTATATTCGGGTATTGTTTACTGGCAAAGCATTCATGATAAAATTTGTGAGCAAAGATGATTCCTTTTCCTCCTTCTTTCTAAATAATAAATAGTACAAATACCATACTAGTACAAATTGAAATAGCTATAATTGCTTCAATTGTAGCTGATTTATGCAACCTGAGAATATGGCTCTATCATATATTTACATCTGCCCCAGACAGGTTTTTTTTGGAAGGTGCATCCTTTTAATTCCCTACAGACAAATAAGAAGTGTTTGTTATTGCAGAATCTGCTACATATTACATTTGTGTATTTCCCCAAACAGATTGCATAGCTGGCATTAGAGCAAATATGTTTGTTATTGTTGTAAATAAATAAATAATCTGTCTGCTCAAATACTGTAATTTGACTAGTCAAAGGGAAGACATTTTCCACAATACCTAAAAATAACATTGTTACTGATTTACTGGTACCTCCAGCTACTTTGGTTGGCTCTCGCTGCTCTCTTCATCATCCTCAGATTCTCCACCCTGCCCTATATCGTTTTTGAAACCCACTCACTTATCCTCAAACCTTTTTAGGATACAAACCTTGCCAGGCAGGGTTCTTCCTGTGATTTTGTTTCACACTTAACGAGTCCTAAATACAATGAAAAGCTCTGACTGGCAAGCCGGAGCATAATAGGAGCAATCCCTCCAAGAGCCCCAGGGCCTGAAAGCATGAAATCTGAGGGGATGCTCAGTTGCCACTGCTCCCGAGAAATGCCACTGTGAATCACACCTTCTCAGCACTCTCCTGATGTACTAGATTCTTAGCAGCTATGAGTTTGCATCTCTGATTGGCAAACCTCCACGTTATCAAGAGGTACAGTCTGAACATGTGGATAAACAGTATGATTACTAAGCAAACCTGTTCGTTCTGTACTACTCTCTGGTTCAGTTTAAACCAAGCTGAAAAATTTATCTAGTTCTCAACAACTGTCCCTGAAGTTGGTTTGAAGTTATCCCGTAGTGTTTGGTATGTCTCTTCTAATATTGCAAGACAGCAGGATTAGCAAATATGTGGGACAAACATGAAATAGAGTGCTGAAAATTTTAAGGCCTGAAAATATGAGTAAGTCTCCCTTGTGCTCCAGATTCTGTTATAGAACTTTGAAATTCAGCATAAGATGTGTCAGGACAAAGCAATGCAGCCCAGGGAGTGATAGATTTGAAGAAACACAACAATTTATTAACTGTAACAATTACCTTCTAATCTCACAGAAAACATTTTTTTGTCTCCATTATATTCAGAACTGTATACTTAGTTTTAAGGCATAAATGGAGTAAACTCTGTGTTAGATACTCAACAACTGTGACTTCCCCTGAGCTCATATTATGTTCCCTGCCAATATATTTTCGTATTTACTTCGAAAGACTTAATTAAACAGATTAAAATAGTTTGTAAAAAGGAGGTAACATATGCAAAATAGATGTAATGATACTTGCATGCATGTCAGATTCAGAAAAGTTTAAGACATTTTTAGAAAAAACTACAGAAAATCTCCCTCTGCCCAACATGTTTAAAAATTTGTTTTATTCAGCCAAAATTCTCACATTTTACATCTAACAACATTGCTGCTGTCGTGTTTTTGAACAGCCCTATTTTGGTGCATTCCTGTTTTCTTTTACCTAAGATACATCAGAAAAAGTAATTTAGAAAGAAGAGAGTGTATAATACAGTTCTCCTCCTGGAAGATATAGTCTCTGTTAGTATTTCTTTGAACTTCCTAACAGATTTGATTCAAGTTTAATTCGAAGAAAGTGCCTGCAATATTACTCAACCATGGACTGGGTTCAATCTGCTTCTAGCAGAGATGAAAAACAGTGAATCTCTCCGAGATTTGCAGCATTTCAAGATAACAACTCACAAAATTTTTCAGGGAACCTTTAGAGTAGAAACCTCTGAAGTTTATAATACAATTCATGAAAATAAGATTAACACTCTCAGAGTAAGATCTACTGGCTTCATTTTGTTGAGCTCAACAATCATTAATTCTTCTTCATTCATGAACACTTGCATAAATCACAACACGCTGGAAATCAAAACTAAGCAATACTTCAGGTATGATCAAAGCCTGTTGCTTGTTTTATATTGGGATTAGAAAATGTTTTTTGTCCCTTTGATCTCCTCTCCTGTCTCACCTAACAAAATGAGACCCGCTCCTCTCAGAAGCAAAGCCTATAAATCCTGTATTTGTACCCAGGATTACATTCTCCCTGCTTCTAGACAGCTGTTCCAACATGGGTGGCTCCAGCTGTGGGAGAAATGTTATAATTCAGGTTATGAAAGGTGAAAGAATAATCAGCTGCAAACTTCTGTATGGTTCCTGACTCTCTTTCATGCCCTGGCCAATTGAATTATGTCTGGTCTTTTCTCCTGAAACCAACAGGAAACTTCATGAAGAAAGCAAGAGATAGTTACAAATAGTTCTTCCATGTATTTTTTTTTTAAATCCTCATGTACTTTCAATTTCAAGATGGGTATGTATTTAGATCTTGTTTTGTACCTTGGGTTTCACCTCAGGCATCTGGTTACTAAGCAGCCAGTTGTCTCCATATTTTGTCCCCTGTCAGGATGAGGTACACAAGTGGTTACTTCTTGCCTCTTGACATAGAAGGAATTTGTACTGTTATCTCTGAGGTCCCTTCTGAGCACCTTGCATTGTGGTGCCCTGTTTGGATATCTCTCTTTCATTTCAGTTTCTAAGTGGAACAGTTATTTCCCTTTGGTAACTCCCAATTTAGGCATTTATTAATCTTTGCAGCAGTGGAAGTGGCACAATGACATCTGGAGATCAAAAGGCTGGATTTCAGAGTAATGTAAATCCAGGCAACCCTGCTGAGGTAAAGGAAGCTACAGTGGCAGACCTGCTGAGAGTCTTCAAGAATAATAATAATAGGGCCTGAGTTTTACTTCTTTTCCTTCTCATTAATAATCCATGGTAAATATGATTGCAAGTGTAATATTAATCATACTTGACTGTTCTCATGCCTGTTCACCTAGGAAATGTGCATCACTACTTTCCACTATTTATCTTATGAGAAATTAAAGCTCAATACAATGCCCTTGGACCTTTTAAAAAGTGTTCTGCTAGAAAATTGCTGGTCTACCTATAGTAATAACTTTCAGTAATTTATTTTACTTTTTCTTTTTTTCTTTTCTTACCAGTGCAGTTTTATAATGCTTTAAATGGCAGTATGTCTCCTGAAGCAAATACAGAAATACATTTGGCAGGGAGATTGACACTAACTGGGGGAAAATCAACATCAACACTAGATCCTACATACTGTATAATGACATTTGTACCATCTTAAAACCAAAAGGAAGACTGAGATCTACTGGGAGCTGTTATAGTTAATATTCTCTCAGTGTTTCCACTTTTGCTTCTGGGGTTCCAAGCTTACGCAGTTAAAATTATTTTGCAATGAAAACACGTGAGTGCTCAGCTCTACCACGAAGGTACTGTCACCGGGCCAAATCCTTAAGTCTTTGCTTAGAGCCAGCTCCTGGTCATTTCTGCTAACATGTTTCCTGAGTAAAGGCTTGGGGTTTTCCTGGGCTGCAGTTTTTTTAAATTTTTTTGTTTTAAAATGAAGCTTTTTTTTTACTGTTTTACTCTGGTCATGTAAAACAAAGGCTTTCTGCATGCAGCGTGAAAAATACCTGACCACATTTGGCACCCTGTTATCTGGTTGACTTTTTCAAACCTTCTTGTTTCCCTCCTAATTGTTAAAACCATCTCTTCCAATCTCTGCTCCTCTAAAATCAAATATAGATCCAAGGGGACACTTATGCTTGTCTTTCCTAAACACTTTTTTCAAATTCATGCTTTGTATGAATGAATTCTGCCCAAACTTCTTACTTAGCAACTGTACTTTAACTCTGAGATGATATTATCTCATTTTTGGATCAAAGTAAAACCCAGAAATACAATGCCAGAATTTGGATGCTATATGGCTATTGGATTAAAAAAAAGCCCCAAAACACAGATATTCTGTTGCTCTGATCCAACAGTTTTCTTCGTTCTTTGATGCTTATTCATAACCAGATCAAAATTTTACAGCTTCTTTCCATCTTTCCATTGCAAACTCTTCTCAGTAAGAGATGAGGTAAAAGCTTAAGCCTTATAGAATATTGTTTGTTGGTTTACTTCCAATTTTTCTTTTTCACAGTCCCCTTCCCCTTCTCATGCATACTTTTGCAACCAGTAGCAAATTTCCTGTCTTCCATCTTTTCCACTCCCAAAGACTGACATTGTCCCACCCTCAGAATGCTGCTTTTTGCCAACCACTCTGGAGGCCAGGGTGAGTGGCTGCCCTGGCACTGCCTCTTCTGACACCACAGTCACCTACATGGTCCTGGTGCAGAGCCACATTGCTGTCCTGACACCACTCTGGCCTGAACTTATGGATGGGGGTGAAGAGCTGACAACACAGGTGAAGCAAAGCTGGTTAATTCCTCTGGCCTTGTCTGTGATTCACATGGGTACCTACCTACCTTCCTTCATCTCATATTTCCAGACCAAAAGTCCTACGGCAGCTACCAGATACGTAATAAATGCTGTGTCACTTAGGTTTTTTTTCTGCGTAAATACATCTGCGCAAAAACATCTTCCTTATTAGTTGTTCTGCACCCAGTTATCTTACTGTCCACTGTGGCAGAGATCTGCCTATTTCTAGATCCAGTCCAGATCTGGCACTTTTTCCATTAAAGCTCTTCTCAAAGTGCAGCTTAAGGAGTGCATTTAGCCCTTTCAACACATCTACTCTAGTTGTTTTCTGATTTTCAAAAAGTATTTCCAAATCATTTGGGGGAAAATTATGCCTGTAGTATCAGTTTCTAAGGAACCTGTTACTAGTACAGAGAGTTTGTCTGTCTCTTTTTTGTCTACTTGTTATTACATCTTAGTCATGCCCAGGAAAAACTTCATTCAGTGTCCTATATAAAGACCAGGCAAACTGTCCACATGAAGAATCTGTTTAACCTGATGATGATATGGTCATATATGACATAAAGTTACTCAGTGCTTCACGAAGATGTTTGAAGTCCTAAGCACAGCTTTAAGAACCTGACGATGTAAATACATACGTTTGTAGATGTTAATTGGCAAGAGATTTTATGTATGAGATATATCATACATCTTTTGACTCCTTTTGCCTCAGGCTCAGCCAATTCTTTTATATTTTGCCCCTAAACCTCCAAGCTGCTGAACATCTTTAGCCAGCTATTGTTTCAAGATAACCCTGCAAAACAACACCATTTTATTTTTATCCTCACCAGCTGCAAATTACCTCTATCAAAGCTTCAAGACTAAATTGACTGCCTGAATTACAAAAATATGGTTTTAGACTGAGCTAGCTAGCTTTGTGTGACAAGATACATGTACAGAATACCACAAACAGAAAGGCAGAGAATTTAAGACTATTTCTGAAATCCCACAATTTATTTCTGAATGTTGAAAGATTTTTGTTTAAGTCCCTCAGGATCCTTTAAAGTCAAACTGTTGCTAATGAAAACCTGCACACAACAGCTAATAATAAGGAAAAAAGTAAGAACCTTGTAACACTGCTCTAAGGTTGTGATCACTTAATAAACGAAGCATATACAAAGTTCATATTTTTGGTATTGAAAGAGAAAAGAGCTGATGGTATTGAAATAAGATGCCAACAGATTTAATAGGAGTTACTTACTTGATAGAAAAGTGAGGAATCTGGAACCAGTTAAAACTGTGAAGCCTTGTCTGACAAAAATATCAGTGACTTCAAAAGGAACAGCACATTGCATGGGGCTCGGTGAGGGATTCAGGCATGCAGGAGAACGGGGGAATAGAAGAAGAAAGAGGAAAGGACAGAAAGGATTTTAAACAATATGAATATGAACCTTGTGTAAGAGGAGAAATTTCCATAAAGAATCTTACTTTGTCTCATCTAGTCTATTGCAGAGTACTGCAAGTACAATTCTTGGTATGAGCAGAGTGGCACAGACTTATAAGGAATATGACATATTACAGCAAGACTCAGAGCTACTGGCCACTGCTGAACTGAAGTGCAAACACAGTGTTAACTTCTGAGATTTATATTCATTTTCTACTGTCAGTTGTTTGGTTTTATTTTTTATATGCAGCAGTGGCTATGAGTACAACTGCACTGGAGGGGTGATAACTCATGGAAAGAAGACATTTTTTTTCTAGATCTCAGCAGCTGGTAGCAAAGACTAAATGATGCTACCTCTACTGCTACTTCAGGAATACTGTATTTATTACAGCATGTTCCCTACAGTGCCAGAAAAAAATAGGTTGGATTTCTCATCTTGTTTAAAAAAGGTCTGACATTTTTGATCAGACTCAGTGGCTACCTCTTATGGCCAGCATTTAGTCATAGCTGAGTTCTCCTCAGAGGCGAATCACACTGTTAAGATTTTTGTTTTAAGGCTTGGCTGTTATTTCTTTGATCCTTTGTGAAATGCTTTTAAATTATCCACATTCTAGCGAGATTCAAGCAGGTCTGTTACAGCTACTGGCATTCATTTAAGCTTTGATAATCTCTAAAGAATCATTTGTCCAAAGCATTTTTCTTGGATACCAGACAGGACCTCTTAGAAAATCCAGTGCTGTTGGAGTGCAGGATCGCAGCTCAGGGAAGTCCCAAGGTGCCGAGGAAGCAGGAGCCAAAAATCCCTCTAGTGACAGTGATTTGAAAAGGGATCTCCTGAGCTGCACTGGTTTTCAACTGCCTATGTGGAAAGGAAAGGACTAAGATGACAGGAGAGACTAAGAAGAGGACTTCATTTATTTTGAATAAGGAAGGTTTTCTACTACCTCATTGCCTAGTTTTTAATTTTATGTATAGTTTTATGCCCATGCATATAAAGAAAACATGACGTTACATCAAAGATAGGCATCCACACACAAGGAACATATCGCTTAATACCAGAAAATGCAACAACATTAAAATGCAGCTTATGGCACTTCTTTGTGAATAAACCAAGTATGGCTTGGGTGTAGGTGAAAGAGAAAGTGCAAACTGTTGGGTTTACTTTTTTCAAAGTGTACTTATGGTACGAGTGCCCACATACTTACAGTGTTTATAAAAGGTACCTTCCCCTAACAGAAGAACCACTAAACACTTTCTTAACAGAAATCTTTAAAATTGGGAAAGCTGGGAAACCTGGAAGTTTTTCCAGTAAAGACAGACCTTGCATTGGCTCTTTGTATCAGAGACCCTGGTGCTGGATAAAAGTGGGTGGGTGACAATAGGAACAGAGAGGAAAGAAAGAGAGAAACATTGAAAGCCAGAGTGAGTGGATGAGCTAGCAAAAAAGTTAACTGTGCACCTGGATCTTTAATGGTCAGGTGGATGAAGTCCATTTGTCATTACAGGTAACTACAAGAGATAGATATAACTGCAGTGAATTTGCCAAAGACTCCTCTGTACCCATACTTCATGAAATAGGAACATGATTCATCTTGTGACTACAGTTTAATAGCAGCACTTCCCATTCTGAAGCCTGGATAGGCTCACATTTTTCTCTCTTTTTGTCATAGGTGCATAACTTTCTATTATAGGGCTGGCTGCAGTTCCACTTTGCAAAAAATTTTCAAAGTTTGAATGATTTTGTTCCACATGGACATAAAAAAAACAACTGCCTCCTTTCAAAATGTCTTTGAGAGAGCTGTGGACAGAAGAGCGGAAAGTCAGACAGACTAACCTGCCAGGGGAACAGATGACTGACCAGTTTTTGTAGGCAAGGTTCAAGACCTCACTCTGGCAGATCCACAGTGGTGTTCACCCTGCTTAAATTCAAGCTTTTAAGTCAGCTGTAACAGCTGTAGTAAATGGAAAAAGATTTCCCCTCAGAGAGACTAATTCAGAGCACATAAAACAGATTTTTTCTTTAAATCATCTTTGATGAAACAGTTTCTGTCTGTGTTCCACTTATAACATAGGAAGACTGAAGTAGCTTAACTGCTTGAAGCTGGTCTTTAATTGCAGGTGAGGCTGTACAATTTAATCTAAGATGCTATTCTCTCCTCTTTTGACTGGCCATGTCACCTGACAAAAGCTTACACAATCAGGAAAACTCACTATTTGCTCAAAATCACAAGTTTTGAGACAATGAAAAAAGAAAAAACAAAGAAAAAATACCAGAAACAGCTAGCAACATCATTACAAGTGACCTTATGTTTATTTGTAAATAATTCCTTAATTAGTTAATTTGAATTAAAAGAGGATGTGTGAACACGAGTGAGAAATGATCTACAAGCACTTATAAATATGTAAACATGCACAGTGAGAGGTACAACACAAACCTGTATATGCTGGATCTTTGCCATGATTGATGCTGGTTGATAATAGTAGGTGCATTTTAAAAACACACTGACCTGAACATCTTAAAAACTGGATCCTCAACTTAGAGTCAGAAAAGTCAGTGGAGCTCTGCCAGGTTTACCAGTCTAGTATATTTTGAATTTTGTCTAGTATATTTTGTTCACTTGTGATAGAGAAATACCCAGTTCCAAGGCCATTTCACATCCTGAGTATACACAGAAGCAAGTGAGAGGCTGGGTCATGGGTTTTAGCCTCTCAGTTCAATCTTAAGACATTCTGGCCTTAAGAATAACTTCCACTGGATTTAAACTGGCTGGGAATATGCTTGCAAATCAATAATGAATAGTACACCTATATATATGATGTCTGAGGAGGTGACTTATTTGCATCTTGCCTAAAATCTGACTCCTGGCCAACAAAAGGTGATGTCTTCCTTCCATACGCATAAGCAAATTTTGTAAAAATAAATGAAGTTAAATATCAGGGTAATGGAGATGGAAGTCTGTCTCTAAGATCATACTTAACAATATGCTATAAAAAACCTGTCTGGTTGACTTGGCTCTCTCACCTGAGCTGTGCCTCCAGAGCACACATTTTTTTGTCTTGCTCTGATGAATAAGCTAAAAACCCCCAATTCCAAATGCTGATGTAAATAGCTTTGTGAATACCAATTTTGTAGTATTTTGTTTCTTTCTGAATTAAACCTAATCATCAGTTACTATAGGTCAGCTGCATTTTGCTTTTCTATTCAGAACACCAGAGTGCTAAAATGCCTGTGTGGCATTTTAATAAAGCTTTTAAATGGCACTCAGAACTGGAGCATATTTTGTCTACATAAAAGAAAAGCATTCAAGTTGTCACTGTTAGTTGCCTAAAGGACTCTGTCTGCAATTACACATTGAACTTGCAGCCTCATGGGGATGGGAAACACCTCTCACAATTATTCATACTATGGTATTTTTGAGTTTTACCACGGCAGCCCCTGACCTGTAAAGCTTCCATTTGGCAATGGAGAGTAGCAAACTACTCTCATCACTTAAACACAGGTCATCTAAGAAATACTGACCTGTCTATGGGAAAACTTCTATGACTGTCTGGCACACTTATGCAAGATTACAGATGTGAGATTCATTTTTTTTAAATAAATAAGAAAATATACATGCCATTTGTCATATTTAATTGCTCATGCCAAAGACATAAGAATTCTAATAAGAATTCACTGACAAAGAGCACATATTTTATCAGTTAGCCTACAAATCAAGAAAGGTTCCTCAAACAGACATATGTCAAGGAAAAACAAGTTATTTCAGTTATTCACACATAGATTTCTCATTTTGACAGCTGGTCCTCTTTTCTTATGAACACGTAAAGTTTGCCTGGAATAGGCAATGTTCATATAACACTGAACGACCACTTGCCTATGCAACTGCAAGTTGTGAAGGACTGACTACTGTATAAAATAATATCCAACTCATATGCTCACATCTGAGATTGGTCCTCAGCCTGACAGATACAAGCATAAATTCATCAAATATAAGGTCTACCTTTCAAAAGGATCCAGCAATGGCTGAGGTAGGCATCAGGAGAAATATTCATTATACAAGGAGTTAAAGTTTTCCATCAGGTGATTATGATTTACCTCTCTTTAAGTTAGATAAAGTCTAAGGGAAAAATGAAGCTCTAATCCATGTTTTGGATTTCAAGAGGATAACCTTTGATGTGTTACATTCCCTTAAAGAAATTCCAAGCCCTATCAGCTCCCTAGGGATATATTTTAGATCACATCACACTTTGGAATGTGACAAAAAAGGACCCCAGATAGTATCTGTCTGAAGGTAGGAAGGTCTTACCAGTGGTCTGGAAAGCAGCACATCTGCTAACAAGCACTGAGTGCTAATGAATGCAGATGACCAGTGCTGTGGAACAACCCTGGCCATTGCTGACCTTGAGCTATCAGGTTAGATGAGAAATAGTCAGATACTCAGGTGTGATTGAATGTGTAAGAGGCATAGAACTTCTTCAAAATAAATCTATTAATATGACCTGGAAAATGAAAAGAAATTAAAAAAATCTGCAAACATGTGCTCCTGGTAAACTGCATGAAAACAATTATCTCAAAAAGAAAATCTAGGACAAGAAAATAGTGTTGGGGGGGGAACAAGAGAAAAACAATATGCAAAGAAAGGTGGGAAGGGGAACAAGAGAAATTTTAAAAAACCCCAAACCAACCAAAACTGGTGTGCAAATAAAACTGGACTTTTCAAGCACAGTTCCTTAAGTCTAAGCACATTACTTGTCAAGAAAAGCTGACCGAGTCCTTGCAAAAGGTATTTAAGGAAGTATCAATGGACAATATAATGGGAAAGAAGAAGAAGAAACAAGATATGGTACAATAAGGATGGGATGAAAGGCTGGCTAAGAATTTCAACAAACGCTTCATCTTACTTTCTTCTCAGAACAATGATCCTTGAGCAAAATAACAGGACTAATAGGAAAGAGGCTCCAGAAATGAATGGTACAATATAAAAAAAGGCATTTCAATGTGTCTGCTATGGTGAAAGGGAGAAAAGAAACCTGTTAATTTCCATTACAAAATTTTACTTTGGAAGCCTAGGAAAAAGTTTTCTTAACAAGCTTTATCAAATCAGGAGTGTGATAAAAAGTAAAATAGAAGTCCATTTCAAGAAACAGGAAAAGCAAACCTCAGTTTTGTACAGATTTGTAGATCCAACCTCAATAGCACCTGACAACCATAAAACAAAAAAAAGGGTAGATCCTCCTAGACCAGTTGTCTTGAATGAAATAAACAATATTCTAGACAAAGAAAATATTTTAGATCAAACGTAGATTCTGTCTATTAGGAATTCATTAAAATTTCTATGTATACTAGGGAAAGGGAATCTATTAGCCATATCAAGAAGAAGGGAAGTAGTGAAGAAATTTTAGGGAAAGTTCAATGGGTACTGGTGAAAGGAGAAGTACTAGGTTGAAGGAAGGAGTTGGTGGAGTTCTTCAAAGAACACTGGACTTAGGGTGATTTTTGGTATCTAATTTTATGACTGAATTTAATGGATGGATTGGGCATGCCATGAGGCTGTTTCCCTCTCACATGAAGTTGGAGGTACTGTCAAAACTGAGGAGACCTGGGGTTTGAGGGTGGTGGTGTGGAAATGTCATGAAAGTTCAGCTATGGAAATGCAAGCTTGTGAACCTGAGACATGATCCAAACTTCTGCAGATAAGGACAGACAAAGGTATCCTGGATCTACTTTGTGTTCAGTTCTGGGTCTGTGTCCAGTTCTGGGCCCCTCAGTTCAGGAAGGATATTGATATTGGAGCAGGTCCAAAGGAGGGCTACCAGGCTGGTGAAGGGACTCAAGCACAGATCCTATGAGGAGAGGCTGAGGGAGCTGGGGCTGTTCAGCCTGGAGAAGAGGAGGCTCAGGGGAGACCTCATCACTCTCTACAACTCCCTGAAAGGAGGGTGTAGCCAGGAGGGGGGTTGGTCTCTTTTCCCAGGCACCTCTCATCAAGACAAGAGGACACAGTCTCAAGTTGTGCCAGGGGAGGTTTAGGTTGGATATTAGAAAGAATTTCTTTATGGAGAGAGTGATCAGACATTGGCATGGGCTGCCCAGGGAAGTGGTGGATTCTCCGTCCCTGGAGATATTTAAAGAGAGACTGGATGTGGCACTCAGTGCCATGGTCTGGTAACTGCAGTGGTAGTGGGTCAAGGGGTGGACTTGATTTCTGAGGTCCTTTCCAACCCAGCCAATTCTATGATTCTATGATACTAGAAATTACAGAGAAATACAATTGTAACCTCTGGTTGACCAAGGGATTGACTAGGAGACATCAGAAGTATGGTATCTGTGAAAGTTAGTGAAACATTAGTGATACTGTAAGAAATCTCATGTCGATTGTAATGCACAAATTGAGTCACCCTTATTCAAGAAAAAACATTCAAACCTGTTACAGGTCTGTGGATTTGTCACTAGAATGAGATGGAGAACGGAGAGTTTATCTTTTGTCACCCTGGCTTGTTTACTATAGAAAATTAAAGGCTGGGAAAAGATAGAAATGTCTATTCTTTCATAATGAAAACCTGCACCAAGAATGGAAAAGAGGTGTTTTAAGATAAAGCAACATTATCCAGATTACAATGCCACACAAGCCGGCCAGAAATAGATAGGAATTAGAAGGGAATGAAGGACACAGGGCATGCCTTAGCTATTTGAGCCCCCAGATGTTGGGAGAGGGTTTTAAAAGTAGCAGTAAAATATTAATTCAATGGGATTACTTTAAGAAAAAGAATACAGCATAAGAGACTGAGACAGTAGGACTGCATTGTCTTCCATCTTTGAAAACAACTCCTTTTCTTTCAGTGAAAACTTGTATTTTTTAGTAAATCCATTTTTTTTTACCACACAAGTTTTCAGTTAAGTCATCTTTAGTGGTCGAAAGGTAATGGACACGGTCTTCCTTTTGGTAATGTCAAAAATACAGATAGAAGAGAATGAACTGATCACATATCTATTTTGCCATAGATACCTCAATGTGCCTAGGAACTGATCTGACATATGTATCAAAGCAAAACCAATACTGGAGTGTTTTAATCAGAAAAAGAATAAGAAAATGAGAAAAGTAAAAATAAATGTAACCATAAGAATTAGTCCACTCTAGGAATTATTGATAGGGTATTAATTTTCTGCTCTTAATGAAATCTTCCTTTACTTAATTTCTTCTAACACTTCATAAAAACACATAAAAATATTAAGCTTATTTCTTTCCTTTAATCTTACCTTCACAGTATGTACTCACCATATTATGCAGAGGCATGAGGTAAGATTAAGAAGGAGAACTGTTTTTTTCTTCCCCTTTCATAAGACTTTTTAAGAGCTGTTTGGTGTTCCTTTGAAGACTACAGCAGTCATTTACATACTGGATATTTATCACTGGTGTGGAGAGTGAAACACTAACTGTACACCATACTCCCTGCCCTTTTAAAATATTAATTGATGAATAACCATCTATGGAGCCTCATAAAGTATTAACTCTTTAAGTGGGGAAGATCTCTGCTGAATAGCATAGCACAAATCTTACATGACTGAAATCTCACCCAATCCTATTAAAATCCAGAATGTTTTAAGATGTTTACTTTAATTATCTAATATTAACACCTAGTTTTGAAATCTCACATTAAAAATATTGCTCTATTGGGCCAGCAGGACAGGGGAAAAAAATAAATTCAATCTTTTTGATCACTGTGGGGGTACACATAAATGAATTCTACATATTGAACTTCAATGTTTAATCCTTTTCTTGGCTTTATACATTTTTGCAACTTTCATTTTATGTACTGAATATCAGGTTCTCTCATGTTTGAACAGTTGTGCTTACTGTTCTGAATTGCCCTACCTGAATCTGAAGATAATGGTCTGCATTTCCCTGAACACTGGCCATTAGATTGTCAGTGTATGGAAGTGTCATAGTAAGACAGGCTCATTTATTTTGTGAAATAAACAGTCCATATGCCACTGTACTGATTTGGATGTCTAGTGGGTTGGTGGGTTTTTTGTTTGTTTGGGTTGTTTGTTTTTTAATGTTTTTATTTTTATCAGCTGTTCAACTACTTGCCTAACTGTCCTGAGTGTAAGCAATTTATTAGGTCCATGAATTTTTGGTTAAGAGGAAAAATTTAAAGCTTTCACACCAAAGACGCGTGACCACGGTACATCACAACTATAGCTGGACTTTATAAAAAGTAGATGGACATGGGCAAAGCTGTGAAAAAAGCTTTTGGTCTTCACAGACACACACTAATATCTACAAATATGTAACTTTCACATGACAGATTGCCTTCAGTGGCAAGGCCAGGGCTTGATACCCCTTTCTGGGATGTATGAGTCAGAAAGGTGTTTAACATATTTGAAATTAAGCACTGATAGCCTGAAGAACAGCAGTGCTGACCATCCCTGATGGTACTACATTAAACATCACAGATGCTCAGCCTCCCCCTAGAAATTAAAAATGGTAAGGGAATTTTCTAAGATATACTGTATTGACTATGAATGCCCTCAGTCACTACTCACAATACAGAAATAATTACTTGATTCACACCTAAAGAAATCAGCTGATGGGCTCTTTCCTCTTCATATAGAAATATCAGTTAAATACAAGAAGGATATAAGTATCAGAGTTATGTTTCAACTATGCCAAAACATAAATATTGTCAAGTGTAGAAAATTATTATTTAAATATGTATTCCTTCAAATTATGGTTTTCCAAGGTACTTTTACATAAGAAACACCAGAAATATGATCCGTGATTGCTGCTGCTAGATTCCTGCTTATATTGCTAAGTTAGTGATTGTACAATTGTGTAGTGTGCCTTTAATTGCTACCACGAGGAGGAAATTTTCCCTTAGGATTCATTAGCTAATGACTTCCTCCCTCGTTGAGCTGTAAATCTACAAAAGTCATTGGCAAACTGGTAATTTGTCTTCTTGGAAGCCAGATGTGAAGGACCTAAACAGGTGTGAGCCATAACTACAACCATATGAATGTAATAAAAGTAGCAATTACATGTATTTGTATGGTACCCTCCCAAAGTTTTCCTAGTAAACTTTAAGTATTCACTCAGGTCACACTTAGGCATGAAGTAAATGTTTTCAAGAGCCAATAAATTAATCTAATAATCATTAGATTATCTTAATAATATCCTAACCACTAATATCCTTAACAATTCAAGTTCCAGAGCTTTTAACACTGTAGCAGCACATAGCGTGATACAGGATGGTCTGTTACACCCGTTTGAACTTGTCTTGATCAGACAGGATGCTGAGGGTACTACAAATAAGGTACTTGAGGACACACAATCAAAAAGACACATTTGTGTTATACAGCAATATATATACCATGCCATAAAGCAAACATATACTTAAAACACATAAGTGGGTTTGCTCTTAGGGCCCAAGAAATGTGGCGAACTGAGTGTATTTTAATTTCCTCTTCCTGAGCAGTATTACTAAAGTCCAGGTGCCAAGGTGGCCAGGAGGAGGAGGACATGCATGAAAGTCCAGTTTTTCAGATTTCCATGTCTAGGTATGTTTACCTGTAAGTATTCTCCTAATCCATAGGAAAAGGTGGTGGGAGTATTTTGCCTTAATTAAAGAGTGAGCTGCTTTCCTGGGACTGGGGTGTGTGACCGACACAAGAGCAATGCTACTTGGTAGCAGCCTGAGGTTCTGCCTCTCAAACTCATGCTAGTCAGGAATTGTAGTATCTCCTCTGCATTTTCTTCTAAATACAGTCTGATGCTAGGTACGCTAGATAAAACCTCACCTGCATTTTGGACTAGCAGGGGACAATGTGTCACAAGTGTCTATGACTACACAGGACTGGAAGCAAGCTTGCTACATTAGTTCAATATTCATTTTTCAAAATTGTTCTTCTGCTCAAATGTTTTCAATTTAATTTTGGGCGGTTGCTATTACCCACGTTGTTTCTGTTCCTATATTTGGAGTCATAATAGTATTTTGCAACTGAAACAAGTCACTGTGGGGTAATTAGATAGGGCACAAACTGTTCCCCAGAAACTGCAGCAGACATGAACCTGTTAACCTAAGCAACAGAGAGTACCTGAAGAAAGCTTAGCCCTCTGTGAATGACAGGATGTCTCCCTCAGCAGGGGACACTGTGAGATAAAAGCTTGCAGACAGGCCTTTAGCACCGACCGACTTACACCTTTGTCAAAGTCCTTAGCTTTTGAAGTACATCACCTCAAACAACATCTTCATCAAATCACAGAATTTTTCCATCCACTGAGATCAAAAAAAGACAGCTTATCTCATCACTAGTGTTCAGAAGGTTCTTTTGACTCCATCTACTGAAATTACAATACAGCATGCTTTCTGATCCTATTTGTAGTTCTTAAATGTAAACATGCAGCTTAGACGCTTACTGAAATTTTTGTATGCAAGTAACAGCATCAGCTGCAAGGTCATAGCTTTTGCCTGTTCCAGTGTATTGCTTCAGATGCTCACAAGACTGGAAAAACTGATGTTAATAACGTTTGATTATATACCAGCCTGTAGCCTTTCTGTTCTCTTGCCTTGCAAGCACACGGATGCACAAACAACAAGAAGGGAAACCACATGCAGCGCTTCACTTTTTCTCATTTTGGGACTGACCATGCTGGTCAGTTTGTCTTGAGCAAAGAAAGCACTCTGTGACCCAATGGGAAAGTCCCTCAAGCACCACTGTAATGAAGTGTCTGATGATGTGAATAGCACGTCGAGCTCCATAAACACTTGCCAGGCACTGAGTCACGACCAGAGCTGGGAGAAGAGGGAGAACGCAGCCCACCAGGCCCTGTGAACAGCCCAGCACACATCAGGAGCTGGTGCTGGCAGTGCAGTGGAGGATCCCCCTTACTTTTGGGTCCTCATTGCAGGGTTTGAGTTTCCTACTGGACAAAGAGCAGTTCAGCAGTTCTGGAGAAGTGGTCTTAGGAGGCATTCATATACTGATCAACACAACCTTTTTATAGCCCAGGGTTACACCAATAACCTGTTTACTTTTCATTTCCTATAAAATAGGAAGACTGCAGCAGTGTCCCAGTAGTGCTGAATGGATATAGTGAATAGTATCTGCTATTGCTGCTGGGAGAGCTCTTTTCTTTTAAAGAGGCTGTTTTACGTAGGGAATACCTTAGCTCTCCTCCTCGAAGTATAGCACCTAATAAATTAAAAAAAAATACATAAAATCCCGAAGCCCACGTCAGATCTCTACCCACACAGACAGATAATTTTGACTCCCTCTCCAGTAACCCAGCTATAACTGCAGGATAATGGAGCAGTCTTACGTTAGACTGAGGCAGCCACTGCCTTTAAACTTGGGCCAGAACAAACCTTTGCTGTCAAACAGATGTTTTGCTCACAGAGTACCTTCCTAAGGCTCTACCTAACTGCAAGCTCCTAGTGACAGGGACCTCCTGATTTTTACTTATTTACCAAGCACATAGCATCACTATGAAGTTCACAGAAAGATCTGTCAGGTGCTATAATGATATCAATCAATCATAAGTAATAGAAAATCAGTAAAAGCACAGTATCCAAGTAAGCTGCAAAGAACATAATTATCTAAGGTTACTACTTGTCTTCCTTTACCTCTCTGTCTTCCAAGTAACATACCGTCAGGTAGAAGGAAACTTTTTGCCAGTCAATTAAAAACTCAGAGGCCATGTCATTTGAGCTGGAAGCTGGTTTTCAGTAAATTGATGCACATTTAAAATATTAATTAAGAAATAAAGGGCTCTGAAAAACATTTTTTTCTAGGTAGTGTTCATAAGATTATTGTGCCAGAACTGTCACTGACATACCCTTTCAACTGCTGGCTCGTTAAACAGTGAAAGTTCATTGATGGGTCTGCCAGCAAAGAGGAGGCAGGTGAAACACCCCAAGCCCCCAGGCAAATTTCTCTTCTTTGAACCTGTGAGAAAAATCAATCTTTCCAACCATGAACAAACCCTTTTAAGTGGTATGATGCTTGGT
This sequence comes from Florisuga fusca, assembly GCA_038090715.1. Taxonomy (NCBI): domain Eukaryota; kingdom Metazoa; phylum Chordata; class Aves; order Apodiformes; family Trochilidae; genus Florisuga; species Florisuga fusca. The sequence goes on from JAAWXA010000002.1 coordinate 56,165,463, forward strand.
GTGAAAATAACTAACATTTATTGGCATTGATCCGCCCCCCAGCCCCCACCACTTCTACTCTAATAAGAAGAAAACATAAGCAAAAATCCACAAACCAAACCATCTCAAAAAAAGCAGGTATTTGCCTGCTTCAGACTCCAAAGCTATCCAGCTGACACAGAGAATTCAGAAGGAGGAGTGGCAGAGCAGGCACCGCAGTAAGAGGTGGCTCATAGCACTCGACCACTGTTCCCGGCACAGGACTCCAAATAAAAATCAAAGCCACGCATCTCTTTTCAAAACAAAGAGTTAAAAAGAAAAAAACCCCACACATCTCATTATCTGAGTACCTTTGATTCCTGGCTGGTAGTTGATGCTGGAGAGGGGGGCTGCTCTGTGCTCTCCACTTCATTCTCTTTCTCCACACTATCCACGCTGACTTCAGCCGTGCTGCTCGGAGGAATCATTTTACCTCTAAAGCACTGCTACTATCAGGAAAAAAGCTACAGACCTTTCTCGCCTTTGTTCATTTAATATCCTCTTTCTCTGCTCCTCTAGAGCAAGTGAACTCCAACTGCTCGGTTTCACTACATTTGCAAGACTAGAATTCTCTGGATTTTTTTTTTTTTTTTTTTCCTCCTCCCCCTCTTCCTCCTTCCTTCCTCCCTCCCCCGTGTAATACTGCTGCGAGGGGAGTAAGTTATTGCTGGCTCCGTGGGTCAGTGGCGTGCCTGCTCCTGTGTTTTCCCCGCTCCGCCTCTCCTTTGCGTGAAGCCCGGAGGTGTGGAGCGGAATCGTGACTGTCAGCCCCGCGACCAGAGGGGAGGGAGCCGAAGCAGAAAGCCTGAGCCACGCACACGGGGCACCGGAGGGAGGAGTTGTATTTCTGCTGCTGTGAATAGCTTTGGAGGAGCATGTGCTGTCATAGTAGTGAAAGAAAGTAATGAGCGCATGCATGCACACACACACACACACAGAGGTACAGGGAGAGAGGCGGTGTGGATGAGGTTTGGAAGCATTTTACCTTTTAACAGGTGGAGATGGCAGAATTTGGAGTGTAGCTTGATATTCTTAAAAATCTTTTCCAGAAGAAAGGCTTTAGGAACAGAAGAGAAAAATGAGTCTCCCCTTAGCTTGTCCCAGAGAAGATTATTGCAAATCCTAGCTACCCAGTGTCTCTAAAGCTCCCACCTTGCCTTAGACCTCAAACTTGCTAACAAGTGACAGGACAGAGTCAGGAAAGAGTCACCCGTGAATCTACATGTTTTGTGCTTCCCTTCCAGGCAGGGAAGCCCAGCTCTGAGCCATGCCCACGTAAGCAGGGTCAGCTGGAGCTCCCGCTGCTACAAGCATCCTATACCTGTGGGTTGTCATAGTGATAACACTCCATCAGGCAGCTACAGAGCAGAGGCAGCTGTTAGGAAGAGCTTGCTGGCTTCCCCTAGTGCTTCCCCTGATCCCCATTCCTGAGGATGCAGAACCTGAAATCATGCTTGGGTCTGCAGTAATACCTCCAGAAGGTCAGCACGACTTTGCTGGCTGGCTCAGATTGCTTTATAGTACTGGAGATTTTGTCTCTGATTTAAATCTGCTGCAAAGGTGCCTGTCAGGTCTCTTCCCTGCTGAATTAAGGTCTGTATTGTGAAAGGCTGAATGGATGTGCTTACCATAAGATAGATGCTTTGCAGAGCAGGAGCTACTCCATATGGTTGGTGGAGATGCCTCTTTCATTTAAAGAAAACAGAAAAAAAGCAACCCAAACATGTTTCCAATAAGCAATACTTACATCCTGGAAAGTGAAAAGAAAAAAATTGTCACTTAGTTGATGTATACTGGGGGTACAGGTGCTTGGAGGTGATTTGCTGAGGAGAGGAGCTTCGGTACCTTTTAGCTCTGGGGCAAGGTACCAGATTCCCTTCCAGTCACACCCCTTAGAAACACAAATGCTACTTGGAGCTGTCTTGCAGGCCTCCTCTACCTCAAATAATCTATGTGTGAAAGTGGAAGCAAGTTTTCAAGATAGTAGGGGTTGTACAGATGAAAGAGCAGAAATTGCTGTGCAGCCTCTGTATTCTCAATACCTTTGCAGAAGCCAGAAAAAAAAAGATAAATCAGCTTTTCTTTGAATCCTTGGTTAATTTTCAAAACTGGCAGTTAAATGGGGAAAGAAGCTTTATATCTTTGAAACAGAACATATAAGATGCTGAAATCTTTAGCAGACAATTAGCACAAAATGCTGCAATGCTGTTTGTACAGCTTCTTCAGGGCAAAAGTGCACCTTAGGAGTCTGCCAGTAGAAAATATTATTTGCCCTGTAGTCACTAACACCATTACAGAGGCCAATAAGAGAACATACTATTTGCTGTTGAGACAGTGTCGGTGACAAATGAGATTGATGCAAGGAAATATAGAGCTCAGAGGGGCAGATTTGGCAGGTTAAAGCATTTGTTTCCAAGGGTTTGATTTCTAAAATACAGCAAGATCTTAGACTGTTCTCTTTACAGCTGGAGGAATTCTCCAGATGCAAAGCTCATTTCTGCCACTCAGCAAGTGAGATTTGGGCTTTGCTGTATAATCAGCCTCTTAACAATGAACAAGGGACTGGGAATAGTCACAGTTTGGGAGACGTAGGGCAGGTATAGGTAATGGAGATTCTGGCAGGCTTACAGCAATTGAATGCTCCAGCTCCAGCAACGGCATCCTTCCCTGATGATCCAGACTAGCACAGCCAAGCCAGAGCCAGGGCGTGGGGTCTGACCTCTGCAAGGACTGTTCACTTTGTCCAGCAATGCAACAGGTAAGAATCATGAAACCAAATTTTGTCCAGTTCCCCAGCAGTGCTGTGAACCAGTCTCTTCAGTTAGGAGGCTAAAAAATACCTTCTGGTGAACTTGATCACCTTTGAAATGGACCTGGGGTGGCTTGTTAATAGTTAATTCTCTAAGCGTTGTAAAATCCTCATCATATTTTGTATGAAAAACTTGTAACGTCATGAGTGTGTAAGTGACTATCATACCACACTCTACTCCAATTTTTTTAATTTTTTTTTTTTTTTTTTTTTTTTTTTACCAAATTAGTACTGACACCTGCTGCACTCCCTCCTTTCTCACAATTACTCACTTATCAACTGTGACTGATCTGTCAGTTTCTTGACAATTAGCCTCGGAAAGATGAGTCAAACCCAAAATCTTACCAAAAAAGCAAAAGAAGGAAAAGAAGCTAGATTTCTTGTATTTTACTTTCCTTCCACAGGAGCTGGCTATTGCAAAATCAAATATTTGGTTCAACAGAACAGACTGATCAAATTAGATGAACCTACATCTCCCTCCCTCTCTCCCACGCTTCACTCCTGAGAAGTAGGACTTGTGATTGCGGACGATCAGTCTCTAATAGAGTGAAGGTACTTGGCTGAAATGTGAGCACTGCAGCACAGTGCTAAACAAGAGGAAATTGAACAGATTCTCTAGTGAAGAGATGAGTGTAGATTTCTGGAATGCGGAGAGGCAATTTGGATGAATAAAATACAAGGCCCAATTTTTAGCCCTCAGCTGAAGTTTTTACTTCATGTAAAGATGTTTGATTGTGGCCTGGATTCACCACCAAGCATTCCCGTACTGGGTTGTCCGAGGCTGACTGCTTGGTTGCTATGCCTTGGCCACCCTCCCTGCCACTCTCCTGCTGCATACTCAACAGTGACAGGATGCACACCTCTGCAGCCCAGCTCCAGCAGTATTTCCTAAGTTCTGGCTGCAGCCAGCACAGTAAGAGCATCCCAGAGGATCCTGACAACTTGAGTATAAACACACTGCTGTGGTGCCAAGTCCTACCTGCTGCAAAGCTACACAGTGGCAAGATTCAGCTGATGTAGTGATTTTGGTCCATGCCACATTCTTTTGCCTTCTTTTTCTGTTACAGATATCCCTCTGAAATATTTGAGCACCTTTCTTCAGATGACGTACATGAGTAGAGCTGGAGTTCACAAAAGAAAAGATATTAAATTAGTACTTATCAAAAGTTTATATCTCCGTGTATATTCTAGAGAACAACAAGAAGTAAAAAGAAGCAGATAGGGAGCTATAGGTGTCATTGTTCACTGACTAGTGCATAAGCCATCTCATACTCCTGAGCAAAGAGGGTATGAGGAAGGCATACAGAGACTTTACTACTGATAATACCACTGGTTTTAATCTACTATGTACCTCTCTCTAGAAATGTACAAAACAGTGAGAAATCAGACCATTTGCCACCAAAACAGAGCCCCCAAAGGATGGAGAAATTAAGACTACAGAGAGTCCAGCTTCCAAAAGGATGCAGACGGAATGCATAGGAATAGGAAACTATCAGACCAAGAAAGAAGGTTGTCGCGCTGGCACTGGAAGTGGAACTTTACCAGCAGCTCCACAAGTCCCTCAGTCCAATTTGTGAGTGTTTGAGGTGAGAAATCGCTTCATTTCTTAGTCAATTCAATTTTGTCTTTGTGGAAGCTGGCAACAGGCTATCCCTCTAGTGCTGTTTGTGATGGGAATTCTACTTTTGGCATGGTACATTTGGCCAGATGTATTGGTGGATGTCTTCAACTAGTCTCTCTTCTCAAATATCCATTATCGCTTACAGCTAACTACTAGACTGCAAAGACCAGATCACTGCTCTAGCAAGTATCTGCCTGTGTTTCCAAGTAACAGACCTGTGGGCACTTCCCACCAGCAAACATTGTACCCACTGAGAAAATGATACTAAAATAGCATGAGGTGGCTGGGATGTTTTGTTTATAGTCACACACCCCTTGTTTGCTTTTAGGACAATTTTGTCAGTTCATCAAGCAGCTAACACAGTAATAACCCCCTCTGTATCCTGCTTATCAAAATGTTATCTAAGGGTTACAGTCACCAGCTCATCAATCTGGAAGCATAAGTTGGTCAGTGTTCTGAAAGCATTCCCAGTGCTAATTGGTTACCAGTGGTTTGCATTTTGAGTAAAATGATCTCAAAGTAGTTTTTAGAGTTAAAGTACCAAGCCTCCCACTGCTTCAGGGAGTGATTATACTGTAGCAATGAATAACAGTGGAGGAAGCCAAACTAACAGATTTGTGCTTGTACTTAAGCAGGGACAAAAATGGAACCTCTGCCTGAGTATTAATTTCAAAACCCTCTTTCTCTCCATCCACAGCAGTGCCACAGGGAGTGATGCAGAGGTAATGCTTTATCTTGGGCAACTTGAACCTGTCTTTCAGAGTGATTATGATGAGAGTGAAATACATCTAGATTAGAAGAAAAAAGAATGCTGCATCCTCCTGTGAGAGCAAGAAATGTTTGAGAAGGGAAGAAGAGGATATCATCATAACAGATGGAATTTAGCCAAGATACAGCATGTAATATGTTCAGTCTTACAAAAAGCACTGCAATACCTTTAAATAACCAGCGACAGCCCCGACCTGATTTTACATTTCCGCTGGCAATATGATTGCTTCTCACTTTTTATAGGAATGTGATATAAAAAGAAGAGGCCTGTGGAATCAGTAGCACCATTTCCTGCAACTCACAGATGGTCTTAGAAATTCCTGCTATTTAATAATCATTTACTGGACTCAGTCCAATATGACTGGGACAGGAATGCCCTGAACCAGCTCCATAGGTTGCTGTAGTGATAATTTAGCCATATACTAAATCTTTCTGTGTATCCATGCTCCATTTAAAGAGATGGGATGTGATAACTAACATCTCCTGCACTGTTTCTGGATACTGCTTTAACCTCACTTCTCTTTCCTTGGGTAGTCATTAAGACTCTTCTGATGGCTCCCAGTATCACTCATAAGGGTGTCATATAAATCATAACATCTCAGCAAGCTTTACCTCTTTTATGTAGCCTTTTCCAGGGTGGGCTGAGAGGAATACCCCACAGGGTCACCACTGTAGATTTTGGACTTCATTTTTTTTTCTGAAAGGCATTTGGTAGGAGGGAACTTTCAGTTGCCTTTTTCCTCCCTAGACCTTTCTTGACCTGAAATGTCCCTTGGATTCCTTTGTCTGGTTGTTAGCCTTTCCAGATGTGAGCTGGGTGTTACAGCTGACAGGGCTTTACCCGATTTGTCTCGGGTTCCTGTTTTCTCCACTCACTCTGTTATTGAATACTGTCATCATGAGCTATTTCCTAACTAGTGTCAGTGAAAATGCATTCAGAGCAGAGTTTTGCTTAGACTGTAAACAGAATCCAAAATAAGATCTGGCAAACATTCCCAGCATAGATGGTGGTGAACACAAGGATATGTATATGCATTTTTTCATACAGATATCTTATGGCTATGCACCAATTTTTAAAAGGCTGTTGATGCACAGTATTTCCAGGGTAAGGTAGCTACAGCATTCCTCTCACTGTAATACTTAGGGACAAACATGCATGCTGAATGTAAAATGAACCCTACTGTCAACTGCAAACCTGAAACAGTTGTTCTATCATATTTTGCTTTGGAAGAAAAAAGGATTTCTTGGTGTGCCAATGACTTTTATGAGCAAGGTGCTACAGGCTGTGGTAAGAGTCAGGTATGCACAGTAAAACATTAAATGCCTTCAGACCCTAGAGAATGAAAAGAGTTGTAGAAATATCTCAAATTAACATTAGCAAGATTAACATTCAGCTCTTTCAGATTACTGCATCTGCCAACTGGAAGAGAACTGTGTATGATGAGGGTTGCCCACAACTACGTAACATATAACAATGATTTATTACAGCTCTTAAACAAGAATAAAGAAAATGTTAATAACATTAAGTCTAGAAGCAGTGATAAAACCACTAAGGCATTGTAGCTGAGAACCTTTCCAAGCACATCTCTCTGAAGAAATAACATTTATTTTAAAAAGTGCTCCAGTGCATAAAATTGTTATATTTCATTGTTTACAGCAGTACAAAAGAATATGAACACTTACTTGCATTTGAAATCTCAACACAGAGCATTTTGGAGTCACTGCTTCTTTTGTTAAGTACAATACCACTGTCTGTTATTATTCAAAGGGGTCAAGCTCAGCTGTAAGAGCAAATTATTTCACTAGCAAATACAGTCAAGATTTTCAGAAGTACAAATGTTAGAAAATAAGATAAAGGAAAAATGAGGGCGGAATTGTCCAAAGTGCCTTTACCTTCCACATTCATAACATTCCCATTCTTCCTTTGATTTAAGAAAAATATCCCTCAAGGTTTCCTAATGTTTGTTAGTCATGCCACCTGCAGTAATACCACTTTATAGCTGTCATTCTGATGCCTCAGAGTGTCTGAAGTGTCCAGGCAGAAAGGTATTGCACATTGGACCCAGTAAGAACTGCACCACTCCTGCTGTTTTCATGGAATGGGTTATCTCAAATTCAAATGGCTAATAATTGAGCTCTACAGTTTCAGGCTTTAAGTATGTAGGGTACCGAAGCATCTTGTAGATTTATCCATATAATTGGTCAAATTGATTTTGATAACCAGGACATCTCAAGTTACATGAATGATCAGTTAGCTTATTTCTCTATGATTTTAAAATTATATATAATTTTTTTTTTTCGCCCCTAATATGTCTGTGTCTTTATTTAGTCTCTTTTACTGGATCATGAGGTAAAGACTGCTGAGAAACGAGCACCAGGATGGCTGAAATCTGGATTAAAAACAAATCAATACGAATTCCTAGGGAGGTCTAATATTTTGGATGCTTTAATTTAGCCAAAAGCACAACAACAGAACCAAGCACAAGAAGTTGTGTACATACAAATCCAGGGGACCAAGCACTACAGAAAGCAGAAGTTTATGTCCATCACCTCATGACATCAGGGATTGCTTCAAACCGGGGCATCTCAGGTACAAGAAAACCGAGCAAATTTGATAGTGCATGTGATCAGAACATTCAAGAGATGAAGACCTTAGGATGATATAACTTAATTCAGAAAAAAAAAAACAACACCACTGAATCATGACAAAATATGGAAAGGAAAGTACCACTAATGAAGCTGGAAAAAAACAGATGAAATTGTCTTTCCACGGGGATGTGACTAGCTCTTAGATATGAACTGCAAACACAGAAAGGTTATATCTAAGTTGTGAGCTCTCCAGGTTAGGTATTATCTTTCTATTTTGAGTCTATATAGCATCTAGCAGCTACTTTTACTTTCTGCTAGTCTTAGGTAATACAGTAAACCAAACAAACATATATGAAAAAGTTGATGTGTGTCTATTGAGCCCCAGTGGCATTGTAAATTTAAGTTGTGCATTATTTGCCTGTGTTCAAAGAATTTATCACCAAAACTTTCCTTTTCCTTTCCCCTCTGCTTCCCGCTGCCACTCAATTCTGTTATGACAGACAAAGTTCTGCCTTTCTGCAGTAATTATTAAAAACTGAAGGAAGAAGTATAAAAGCATTTTAAAAAAGAAAACAAACCCATGATGGTATTGTCAAGACTGAATGCTTAAACAAAGACATAGAAGTAAAAAAAGTAGAAGCTAAGCAGTTTTTATATATGTGTATATATTTTTGTTCATATACTGCAAACTTAACACAGTTATGGCTTCATATATTGTAGCCATGTTGAATGATAGACAGTAATAGGCAGTAATTCTCAGAAAAAATAAGGGAAAGATTGCTTGAGTGAGGACTGTGCACACAGAATGATGTGTACTGGAAGAGACTTCAAGGATCACCCAGTTCCAACCCCTCTGCCATGGGCAGGGACACCTCCCACTAGACCACTAAATCCCTATCCTACCTGTCATCCTTGAACAGTTCCAGGGAGGTGGCATTCATAGCTCCTCTGGCCAACCTGTGCCTGTGTCTTAACCACCTTCATAGTGAAAAATGTCTTCCTAGCCTAAATCTACCCTATTCTATCTTTAGGTCATTACCCCTTGTTCTATTGCTACATGCTCAGTCAAAAGTAGAAGTGTAGAGAATACTCTGATATAGAAAAAAATGTCTGCTCTGTATTTGTATCACTCCCCAATGAGAGCTTTGTGCACTAAACCTATTTTTATCTTCCACACAGAAAAAGCAAAGAATGTGCAGAGCTGTGAATTATATGCTTTAACTTCAGATAGTTGGTAAAGTTTTGACTTCTTTAGGATATTATTTTAAGCGCACTGCAGCCAGTAGAGATATAAGGCTGCTTGCAATATGTCTCAAAAGCCACTTTTCCATGGACTGAAACACTCTGCTCACATTATCATGGTGTTTTTCAAAAATGCTTCAGGAACCTTTTTCTTATTCCACAGATGTGAAAGTTTCCTTTCAACCTAGACAGAAAAGTTTGACCATAATTGAGATCTTACCTGAAAATCCTAACACAACTTTAGTCCAAAAAAGTTTAGGTCTATTTTCACTGTTATTATTATTTTATTATTAGGCAACTAAAAATTGCTCCTGGATCTCATGATCAGAAGGAATATTAAAAGTAATCTGGTGCTGACCTGACTCATCTCATGCGTGTATTTTTACTCATCAGAAAGTCAGGATTGAAACCTTATTCTACTGAACTAAAGCTTTATCTGATATAAATCAAAACAGTAAGCAGTAAGTAGCATAGAATACATTATAACAAGCAGATATGACCAATTTTTTTTCCAGCCCTTCATTGTTACGTGTTGTTTGCTTAACACCAGGTAATCAGACTATTAAAAAAGACTTGAGGGCAATTTTCCAAAAGACATGCACGACACCAGAGTTCTGAACTTTGGTTAACAAAAGACACATAAAACTAATTTTTATTTTAAAGATAACAGACCTCTCTCCCACTCAGAGAGGCACAGTTTGAAAACCACAGTAAAAGCTCCTGTGCTAATTCTAAAAAACATCTTCCTTAAGCAATACATCTTTGCACATGAAGTTTCAGTTCTATTATTCTATTGGCAAGGGGGAGTCATTCACATTTATCTATCAAAACAATAATATTTTGAAAAAGGATTATATTAAAGGGAAATTTTGAGGGTGCAGGCTAAACCCTGGGGCTACTGAAACCTGTAAAAGTTCCTAGGATTTCAGCCCTGCAAAAAAGTCCAGGTGGTTCCAGTTAGGCATGTCTGTTGCTATCTGTGGGAATAAAATGATTCTGAAAAACAAGGCCATAACAGTTATCTGGCAGATAGATCAGACAGTGCTATTATAGTCAGCATGCCAGCCATTTTCCGTGTTAATTATATGCATCTAATGTCAGAGATCTAATTATCCAAGAAAAAATTAAAATTCAAAAAATAGCACAGAATCGAAAAATGGAAACCAGAAAAGCTTCCTGGAAGTTTTCACTCACGTTAGCCTGAGGGATCAGCATCAATTTTGACCATGTTTTGACTGTGGTTTTTGTTTGTTTGTCTTCCAAATGGCATGGAAAGCAAAAAAGGAAAAAATAATCCTGGGGTATATTACTTTCAAATGCTTACCTCTTTCCAGTGCTTCTTGTACCATCTGACTGTACCAAATTATCCTGGTTACTTTATTTCAGTCACTGTAGGAGAAGCATCCCTGGAAATGTACAACATTACTTCATAAAATGCAGTTTTACACCAGTATTTATTTCACTTCTGAGAAGACCACTCACAAATTCCTAGAGCTGTAAAGAATATCAAATCTCCTTTGTTAACTATTTAGTCTCAACAACTGGGATTGATAAATATATATAAAAAAAAATAGAGTTTAGTGAAATTCCTTCCTGAAAACATAAGTCTTATCTTCATACATGTTCATCTTGTTTCACCTGATTCAAGACATGAAATGCCTAGGATATCTTTTGATAACCAAAATTGCTAAACTCCTTTCTATCTTCCAGATAAGGATTCCTTGGACTAATGACCAGCAGCTATTTCTCCAAGCCTTTTGGAAAGCATTACTAAAGTCAAGAGCAGAAAAGCAGGTTTGCATTTAGCAACCTTGTCCTCTGGTTTCCTGCTGAAATACCTTGTCATTCTCACAAGTTAAGATGCTACGGGACTGAGCTTTTACACTTTTTTTCCTATAAAAATATTAGAAAAAAAAAAAAAAGTGGACACAAGGGAATGAAAGAAATGGAAAGATTCTGTAAGATGTCCAGTTACTGGGTTGGCCCATTATTGGTTGGTATTCAACTGGATTAAACAGCCCATAGCTCAAGTGGATTTAGGTATTTGTGTTAATTTACACAGCTGGTTTTAGAAGCAGCAGTGGAAAGCAGGTGAGCCAGATCCTAAATCATATCTGAAGACACATGTGCAAGTTTCTTAAATTTTTTTCTAGATCAAGCATAAAGTCTCTGTTCAAAACTTTCAACTTCTCTGCGACCAGATGGTAGAATGTGAACTGAGGGCAAATTTATAGAAGAATGTACCAAAAGGAGTAATTAGTATTAACTTGATATTACAGAAACTATATTAACTACAACACCTGGGACCACAAAAGTGACACAAATTAATGGAATCATCGCTCTCATTTGGTAAGAGTCTACCCATGAGGGAACAACTTCACAAAGTGTCAGTTACTATTTTAAATTACAAAGCTGAACTAATTCATCTTAGCTGTCAGACATTTCTACTCAGAGAGGACAATCCCTGTTTTTAGCACACTCTTTCCTATTTTCTATATTTGTCTGTATAATCTGTCTCATAAAGAAGTGTAACTATTCCAATGCATTTCAGCACAGTTTAAAAGCCATGTCCCTATTTCACCCTCCCATTAATTCCCTTCAACTGTTACATGTTAGTTCAGGAAACTAGGATTTTCTGCTTTAATTACTCACCTTACTTATCACCTCATATTCCACTATCAGTCCTGGACATGTATATGGTTTATATATTTCCCATAAGGCTACCTTTGATATTGGGAGCCATATTTAGCAGTTTGTCAAGGTTCTCCAAAAACTAAATTTTAAATATATATAACACTGCACTATACTCTCTATTGAGATTTACTGGGAGATGTAGAGGAACATGGTAATCATGATAGGCAGCGTTGCAGCCAGCAGGATAAGTTTTGCCCAGTGTGGATGAAACAAATTGCTGCTCGGTGAGAGTATTGATGGTGTTTTGGCCTTTATTAAAGACTGATTGCAGACCTGGTAAAGAGCCATCAACAATAAGGCTTCCTGAAGGACAGGTTCTGAATGTGAGTGTGCCCTTTGACTTATGGCCAGTGGATTTTCCCTTGTTGGGAAAGGAAAGGGAATGGAGTTATGGAGTAATTTGCCTATACAAAACCTGTGTGTTTGTGTTCATACCATGGAGACTCAGGAATGGATAGCAGGCAGGTTTCAGAACATGTTTAGGAGAAAGACAGTGCTGGTCACTGGTTAGCTTAGGTGGAGGTGAGAAGAATAACTGCTTCCTATTTATCAGAAATGAACAGCTGTCCACCAAAGACTTACTGGTCATTGGGTTTGATGCTAGCATGAAAGTCTGTCATCCAAACTGAAGAGGAGGAGGTTGTTTATTCACACCTTGAAATTCTAAATCAACAATATAAAACATCCTATCAATGACACTTGAGTCTTTCTTAAACCCAGCTTTTCTATTGCAATTCCTTAGTCATGTTAGCATGAGGACATCAGCTAACTAACACATTCTGATGGCTGGTACCTGTACATACTGAATCACCAAACATATGTCCAAACCTCACTCTTAGACCAGTGCAAACTACTCTGTCCCACATGCACTCAACTATGGCTTTTGATTCAAACGTTTTTGTATAACTTCTGCCATCTCTTGCAACAAATGTCTCCAGTGTTTACCATTTATGACGTGGACAAAACCTGTCAAACTTTTAAGCCAGTGGAGCTTGATCAAGCCATGTGGGTTCAAGAAAGAAGCTTGTGGAAATGCTTTGCTTTCTTATCGGTTGCATGTCTGACGTAAGCCTTATCTACGCAACTGCTCACGAGCAATGATATTTCTATAAAAGGATGGAACGCACTGCCTTCAAATGAGCTTTATATTCTGAATGTAAAAGTCTTCTTGAACGTCAGCTGTAGATACCGATGTGTATTTGAAATGGAAAATGGATCAAATGTTGCACAGAGCTGCAGCTGTGTCAGCTTCCTTGTCTTCTAAAATGGAACGTGGTTTTGTGGTCTTAAATATCTTAAGAATAAATAAAGGTAAAAGAGCAGAATATTAAGAACCTGGATCTCAACAATGAATGTGGGTTTAGGTTTAGTTTTAGTGGGTTAGACACAGGGATGCTGGAATTCACCACAGTGTTTTCAAAAGCTAATTGCAGCACTCTAAATTTGCACACCAAAATGTCAGATTATAAAACACTCTCGCATGCAATCAAATGAAACTGCAAAATGTGCCTGTGATTTTGATGTAAATCTGTCAAGTAATTCATCTAGTTTAGAGGAACATGATTTCTGCAAATCTTACTGCACTTAACATTAACTGCAATGTAACCATAACACAACTTTAACCCTGTTCAGAACCTGATAATTTCAGGTTTCCAGGCACCTTGGACCATTTTCCCTACAAGGCTCAACAAAAAAGAACATTTGCCCACACTAAATTCAATGTTATCACAGCATTCCTGTGACTGCTTGTCAAAGGCAGTGGATGATTCAAAGGCCGTAATGTAAGAGCTACATTTTCTTTTTGAGTAGGGCAATCCCACACTTAGGTGATAGTTCAAAATTCAAATATATATATATATATAAATGCTGCAAATTATTTTTTGGGCATGGTGTGCTGTACTAATTATTTTTATTACAAGAATTACAGTCATCAGTGAATTAGCTCCTGAGCCACCAGTATGGAGTGAATAAATCTCATGTGCCTAAACATCTCGTAGTTTGGGATTTAAAAGAGAAACCAATATCTGAATTCTGCTTCACACCATACAGCCTCCTCTGCTTCCCTCTTGATTTTGCACCCCAGAAGTCAGATAACTCATTTCAGTCAAAACCCCATCCCATCCTTCTCACTGCTCCACAGTAAAACAACAAGAGTATCCTCCTCTTGTGTTTTCATGCTTCTGCTACTACAAAATCTATTTCTTATGCTGCACTGGAAGTTGCATGTCTGACATCAATGGTCCTAAGCAAATGTCTCAGTCCCTGAAGGAGAACTGAATGGGATCACTGAATTAGGAAAGGCTCCAAAAACTGGGGACCGTGACTACATCTGCTGTATCCTCATAGTCTCTGAAACAAGCCCAGTCCTCTCGAGACTTTTGTTTAGACCTACAATGAATATAAAGCCATTTTTTTTTTCTCCTGAAGCAGCCACAAACTAAAACTAAGCCATCAGTGTACTCACGGAATGGTTTACCCACAGCATGTCATCGGGACAGGTTTTACTTCAGTATTACATTGGTCATGGATCTTTGCTTCTGGCTGGAAGAGTGGCTCATGAAGAGCCTCTGCAAAGGTTCATTTAACACAACACAAAAGCAGTTAGGAAACAGGACACTGAGCCAAGCACACCTCTCCATCAGGTTGGCTCAGCAGTGTGAACCGACCAGCCTAATTAGACAGATGTGATGATGAGCTACTGTCCTCTCTAGAAATCCCCAAGTGTCTATAGAGCTGTCAACAGTCGTCAGCCTTTTATCAGACACAACTCTGCAAGAAGCATCAGCATCTGCATCAGCAGTGCAGTTACCACAGAAAGTCACCCAGGTGCAGAGCCTTGTGTATCTGTTCGTGTGTGGTACCGGGGAGTTTTTAGATTGTTGTGAAACTGTGTTCTAGTAGCAAGGCTTACTAAGAAAGGAGAAAGAGAAGAATTAAAGATAGATGCAAGTTCTAGTGGAATTAATTTAAAACTGTCAAAAATGTGAGATGCGGGGAAAGTAGAGCTCCAGTTATATTCCTGCAGTTTTATGAAACTTTTTCTGCTGTAAGACAAAAAGAATTAAACAAAACTCATTTTAAATGATGAAATACCAGACAGAATTTCTTTTCAAGCTGTCATATCTGCATACTTTTTTGAATAATTATAGCTTCTAGTCCTTATGACTGCAGTTTAGAAAGCATTAATTGGAACACTAGAGAGTAGAAGTGTCTGCAGTCACTATCTGTAACAATTGCTTGGATGGATATGAATTACTTCATCCACCTTAGCATATATTAATCCTGAAAACTGATAATAACAATACCATTACAAATTCACTACTATTCATTTCGTTTGAAATATATAGCTCAAGCACACATCTAAAAAAAAAATCCATATTCTTCCTAAGCATTAAAGCCCCCCTGACTATATTTTGTGTAATCAAGGATGAACAGATATTCTCCATCCAGCCATTTGGTTTGCTGGAGTTTGTTTGACAGAGACGTTTTCTTCTGGCAAATGTTTTCATCCCACACCTCAAAAAGGGTCCATTTCAAGTGAAATATGAATGTTTAATAAACCTAAAACATTTTCATGAAGCTAAAGTTGACAGAATCTGAATTAGAAGAAGGAGTTCCTTTCATATTCAGGTTTGACAATTAACATTGTGTATTCCTTGTAACCTTAACTAACATTTAAGCATAACCTCAAATGGTCTTTAAGGTCCTTCAGGATCTGGTTAAGCTAGTCACAAGTTGCACTATATTAAACAAAATTCAGAAAACAAATGCCAGAAAACTTTTTTACAATTTATTCCACTTTTTTCTTTTCTTTCTCTCAATGAAAGAAGGAACCAAAGTAAAAGAGTTTGCTTCCTGTTGTAATTCTTTTAAAAGTTCCATGAGATTGTTGTTTTGAGGGGTTTTTCCCCCCTCACTTACACATTCTTTCAGATACAGATCTGGAAAGTAGCCCCCTGTTTCTAAATTTGTGTCACAGGCACAATGAAAGCAGTGGAATTCCACAGGCCCCCCACCAATTCCAATTAAAATGAGGGCCAGAAAGCAATTACTCTGTGAATGTATATATATATCTGCAACCCTTGGGGAGGAGTGGCATTAATAAGGAGTTTTAATGCTGTTGCCTAATTAACAGGAGTAGGGCTAAAGTTAGCAGTTTTGCTTGTCACAGCAATTCAAAGCAAGACAAAGGGGAGTGAGAAATAGTACTTTAAAGGTAAGGGAGATTTCACTTTCAAGCTCATGGCAATTACGCTGTCATCCGATGACTGTGAAACAGATGGAAAGAAAAAGAGTGAGCCCGAAATAAGCCACAGCCTAAGAGAGTGTCACAGATTTTGGTAAGCTGTGTCTTCAAGAAAAATCAAACTCATACCCATGGGTCCTAAGAAAGGAGCCATCTTCATTTACATGTTTCTTTTCTCACAGCCATCCCTGTACACTCTTCGCTCCTCCTCATGTTACACATTTGGGCAAATGCCAGCCCAAAACGTGTGTCTCCAGGCTCTGGACGGTCTCCAAATTTGATGACACTTTTGTTCCTTCATCATTAGGTAGCAAGTTCAGGGGGCTGAAACATTTCTGTTAATGTTGTCTGGATCACTGAGAATTGATTTAAAAGGGCTCATGATGCTCCTCTTGATCATCAAGTCTCCTGCCTTACTCTCAAAGAGTAAACTTGCCTGGTGGCCTGCTAGGCAGATGGACTCCAACCTCCAGCTCTTCCTCTCTCTGACACCTGTACAGAAAGCCAGATCCTCACCTCTTCTCAAAGAAGTCAGAGAAGGGTTCCAGACCAACTGTTCAGTCAAGTCCACCTGTAAGGCAGGGTTTGCTAGGAAACTTTTTGTAAGGGTGCTGCATTGCATGACTTAAAGTGCCCTTTCCAGCTAGACAGGAGTAGGTTGGCTCCAATTTACACGGGCATCACGAGTGCAAGATGAACCTGAGATGGGCATTAATTCAATTATCCTCACTAGGATGGTCAGGAAATCCCACTCTCATGGCAAGGAATGTGAAACTATGTTATGCTTGTTGTTCATCAGGGCCTTTGTTTTAAATGCTATTAGTCTGGCAGCATGTCCAGAGGCAAAGAATCCCCTACAGCTACTTTGGATCGCTGGTGAAACTATTGAATCATCACTTCCTTCATCATCCCAGGTTTCCAGCCACATATCCTTACTCTGGACATATTGTTAGAATTTATGGCCCTAGGTAGTATACCTGCTCTGTAGACAGATCCAACAGGTTTATCTTGGGCAAACTGGCAATGCATAGAGCTTATTAACAAAATAACCTCTTCCCATGTGTTAATTATTTACCTTGCTACTGGAAAATATACCACAGCAATATCAACATACAGCAGCCAGCATGTAACATTTACAGCAGTGCTTCAAATCACTCAAAGTTCAGTGTAACTTTTAAGAGTGGGAATCTTAGAAATTACTACTGCTCTCATCTATTTAGTGTATGACCAGAATAAGCTAAATTGCTCTAAAACACTACTACCTCCTTATATACAGTCAGGAGGGTTAAAGGTGGCAAAAATAAGTATTTATACATACATCTTCATCCTTTGCTGCACAATTGAAACAAACAATTATTTTCATATGCCAGGCAGAGAGAATGTATGTGTACATTATGGTAAAACAGTACAAGTCTTTCTGTCCAGAGCTAACTAGTAATGACATTTTTAAAGATGATCCAGAAAGATATATGCTCAGGTGCTATATATGCCTCTATATTGCCAACTAAAAAGAGAAAAACAACCTCAGCTACCCTTCTGACATCTCTGAGATGCAGGCTCAACCTCTCTGCAAGCAGCCATTTGAGGGGGTCAGCCTTCACTCTTATTCTGGAGGGGGAAACCGGATGCTTAATGAAGTCTGGAGAAGTGGCAGGGCTTTCTTGCCTTCCCACTGCCCACAAAATAGGTCTGCACACAGGATGAAGAGAGCACTTCTAATGGAGAAAAAAAGGTTGCATTTCCACTGCATTCAGCTCCCAGGCTCTTAAGTAGAGCTGCACAAACATGCCAGGATTCCTGCTGCTGTGGAAAGCCCTCATTAATTTCAGCCAGAGCTCAGAATGTTTTACCTATGCTGCCCTGCTGGGAACTCTGGCCAAAATTCCTATAGTAATAGTTTTGACTGAAAACAAATAGAGGAAAGAAAAAGCATCAGAATCTAAATATAATAATTAAAAAAATATTTTACATTCTCTTGAAATCAGAAAGATAGTGAATATACAGAATGCAAGTATATTAAATGATGAAGGTGTTTCTCCTAGGATAAAGTCCCCATGAGTCTGAGTTTTGCTGGCATGACCTCCTGTCATTCATAACATTTTGTTCAGGAGGAGATAAAGCATTAAGCTCTTCCCCTGGGATTTCAACACAGGCAGATTTCCTCTTGGAGCAAAATGTCTGAAGGGATTACCCGAAATCCAAAGGTCTGGACAGCCCTTCTACGTGCATCAACTAATGTACATCACACATGCACAGAGTCTGGACACTGGGTGGGATAAACCTTCCCTGGGACAATTGTATATAACCTTAATGTCCATTTAAGAGACTCAGTTACAGTCCCAGATAGAAACACAGATGCATTTGTTGTATAATCAACTTTGTATGAATAGTATGATGATATATCCAGCATCTACTGGGTTCAGTCTGAGTGACTTTATATGTACATATATCTGGATGACACCTGGGGAGCCGTGGGCCAATACGTGGTGCTAATCCACCATGACAGACTAAAGCACAACAGTGCTGAATAGTTGATGCCTTTTTATGTTACACAATGAAGTGTGGAAGATTTCATGATAAAATAGCAATGCTACATCTACTCAGCATGTGTCTGCACCACACGATTCCTTTAGTTCTAGTCTGCCTGGCTTATTTTAGCTTGAGGCAACTGTTTCACTACAGCTATGACTCCATTTTGAAATACTTGCCTGCTGTGCTGTTCTTGCTGCTTGGTAATTCTCTCTTGAGTAGCAGGCAACTTAGAACATTTCTGTGAGGATGTTTCTACAGAAAGTTTCCTGAAACACAGATGTAAATACCAGCTATGAGAACAGAAGACAAAGAAACAGAAAAAAGTCTGTAGCAGGGCATGTCAGAAGAAATGCCTTTTGTTAAGGAGAAAGGGGGAAATGGAAATGAGTGATTTCAAAATTCTCTCTCTAAATTGTTAAAAAGCACTTAAATTATTAAATAGCACTTGTTTGTGGTCTTATAGTCTTCTGATTCAATTTTTTACACTTCCTCCCCATTTCCGCTTTCCACAGTCCTCAGTCCTTCCCAGCTGCATACAGGATATTTTAGTAGTTTGATGGAGACTATTTCTTAATGGAACTTTATGGAGACAATAAATTTTCTCAACACAAAACTGAAACCTTTCTCTTCTCTAAATGGAGCTGAAGAGTCACTCAGTTTTTATTTTAGGATTGGCATCATACCCATGTAATGATGTACGAGCAGGAAAGTGGAGGTCAAGGGCACTCTCAGGAAATCCTCCACAATGAGATTAGGCTATAGTCTACCATGCCTAGGAAGAGAGTGATCATATCCAACTAGCATCAACACTTGCACAACTTTTCCTTAACCTTGTAGCCCACTGCTAGCACTCTTTTGGACTATGATGCCAAGTGCAAATACTTTGCTATCCAACAGCATTGACTGTGGCTTGTTATCAACAGGCAATGACTCCTTTGTGAAGATAGTAGCTTTATACTAGAATAAGAAGGCCTGAAAAAAAAAAGTTTATATGCTGACTATGTCCTTAAGTACTTGCAAGTAAAAGACATCACAAGCCACTGTAACCCCAAGGAATTGAAATCCCCATAAAACAAAAAAAGCAAGCCAGATACACTGCCCTCTAACTAGACTAGAAGTGAAAATGCATTGACCTGAGCATTTTTTTGGATTGCAAAACAAGTTTAAATCAAATTCTGAAAAATGAAATACAAAAAACTTTGCAGCAAAGGCATATAAACTTTGTGTGCTACCAGAATACACCAGAATACACAGGATTCTTGCGAGTCTCTGCTAGTGATAGGAAGAACTGAGTTTTCACTAAGTATATTGGACAATAGACCCAAGAGTATCTGCAGTACTATTTCCAAGAATTAGTGTCTGTAAATATCAAAGGATTTTTCAAATTATCTCTTCCCTTATCAAGACAAACAACCTATTTTTTTTTTGTTTGTGTGCTTGTTTTGAAAACTAGAGAACTCTAAAAAACTTCCTGCAGTAGCATTTGTGGTGGCATCTTAAGCATCTACACAACTCAGCTTCATGAGCTCTTTTGAAAATCTGGCCTCTTAGTCTGGTGTTTAAATGTTTACTGTCAGTAAAATAATTTTGCAAAATCTGGTCCAAAAAGTGAGGAATACCCTGATTATAGATCTTTGTCATAATTAAAACTGGTACCTATCTGAAGCCAGTACCACCTTCCTGGATTGGGGTTTGCTGATGAGGATGGGAAGAGTGAGGCAAGGCTGAGGTGGTACCAGTAGTGGCCATGCAAAGAAGCTGAACAGAACCAAGGTGATCCTAAGTGCCTGAACATATCTGCAAAAAGGCACAGGGGACAGGCAATGCCACCCTGGGATCACACACTGAAGTTTTGATCCCCAAGCAAACCTGGTCTCTGTGCAAAGGCAACCTGAATAGAAAAGAAAGCCTTCAGAAGTATGCAATTTGCCTGTGAAAGTGAGGAGCTCTTTGGGGTGGGTTCGTCATCCACAGCTGCAAAGCAAGTTCAGGTGCCCTGTCTGGAGGGGACACATTTCTCCCATGGTGAGGGCTGTGGGAAATGTGCCTGCAAAAGGCACAAATGGCCCTAGCAGAAAGCCTGGTGTTGCCATAGCCCTGCAGGTTGCCCAGGAAAGCAAAGGGTGGTAAAGCCCAAGGATTCTCAAGGGGCTCTGCCAGCACAGTGCTCCAAGGATGTGCAGTCCCAGGAGGGAGGAGTGGTGGCCTCTCTGAGCAAGCAACAGCCCTGCTCTACATCCTGACTCTTGCTCTCAGTGCAACAGGGGCAAGGTGCACTTAAAATATTCCCCGCGGCCCCTCAGCCTGTCAGGTGATGTGCTTGCACAACAGTTCCCAGAACTTCACAGCAGGCACACAGCTGATGCATTTGGTCTTGAACTTGCTGCTGGGCATGCCTATACAGGACTATGTAGATACAGCTATTACCAGAAAATGTCAAAAAGCTTTTCACTTCTACAGACTCACAGCCAGAAGGATAAACAGCAAGGTCCCAGATCAGCTCCTCTAGTGTTTTTGTATTACTTTTTTCTAGCATGAATGCATGTTGAGTTTTTTATCTTTTTCTTTTACTATTTTTTTAAGCTGATATCTAACTATTCTGCCAGAGAAATTGTACTACAAATTCCTCTTATAATTTTATTTTTCTTACTTTTTATTAAGGTAGCCAAAACGGTGTTATTTGTCAGGACAAAAACACAAAAAAGAAGATTAAAGAAATAGGCTTGTCATTACATCAAATTTTGTATCATTTCAGAATCAAGAACAATCTTCTAAAATGGCATTTTTTTTCATGAAGAATGTGATGAAACACATAGAAGAATTAATTTGAACTCCTGGCCAAAAGAATAAATTCTATCAATTTATATTCCTCCCTACAGTTAATTCATTTCAGAGAGGTGGAGGGGAGAAGGTTATTTTTGCTTAAATGAAGCAACTTCATCAAAGCTTTGCAGAATCTCAAAGGATGAGAAACTCAGAAATCAGTTATAGCAGGAAGAGGCTGATTGAATACTTTCTCTGAAGGTCTTGTAGCTTTTTTTTTTCTTTTGGCCAACTTTGACAAGTTCTCTGTGCCTAGTAAAATAGGTCATTTAATGAGTTTATTAAACTCATCCTTCTAGTGCTGAACATAAAAGCAAGACAGTCAGCTTTCCTTCTGTTATTTTACAAGTTCTGTATGAAGGCAGAAGCCCGTAGCTGTAGGAAAAATTAATTTATGAAAGTCTCAAAACTTTTAAACTATTTTTCAGCATGGTACTTCGAAAGACAGAACTGTAGAAATAACTTACTATTTGGGGTTACTGACTGAAACCATTAACCACACAGTAAAACCCAAAACCTAATTTGGACAAGGTACTCCAAACTGTATGTAATATTTACTCCTCCAACTTCTCATTAAATTAAAAAAAAAAAAAGAAAATTAATCCCTTTTTAGAATTTAAAGCTGCACTTTTTTGTTGGTTTGGTTCTCTCTTTCCAAAATTTAAATTTTGCTTGCCATAATCTAAAATGTGGATTTGAAAAGAGGAAATGTTTTCCCTTTGAAAATGCTGCATAAAATATGAAAAGGACAGTTATAGTAAGATCCTCAATTTTCCCAAAGGAAATTTTCTTCTGAACATAGCTTTCCACTGGGAGATTGCTTAAATCTAAAATTACATCTAATTTCAGCAAAACCAGTTCAGCTACCTAACCTCATTTCATAGGTTATTTTCCAGATTTCTTAACATTTACTTAAAGACTACCATCAGATATGTCATTCAATCAAACAGTAATTGCATATGGAACTAAATCACACATATTTCAGTAAATACACATTTATATGAAATGTATTAAAAGCTTTAGTCTTTCTGATTACACACTCCCAAGTGTTTACCAGCACTCACTAACTGGCATTAACACACTGGACGGTCAGGTCTTTGAAATGGAATATCACATCCTATGTGAAAGATTTTTAATCATGGAAGAAGAAACATCTCCACACACATTAATGTTTCACCACATTATTAATTTCTCCACACACATAAGCACATATTTATTAAGTATATTTACAGGCAAGTTTCTACAACACTTAACATTCTGTGAACTTTAAAGAACGTGGAGGTGCCATTTAGGGGCACATCTGGCACGCATTTTAAGAACATGTACAGAATACCAGGACAAAAAAAAAAACAAACAAAAAACCCCCAAATAAATTGAATCCTACAGAATTACAGTGCTGGAAAAGACCTCAAAGCAACCTGTATGTAAAAAGGTAAAAATATGTAGCTGGTCAATAAAAGTGTTATGAACAGGGTAGATAGTGCCACTATGGCTGGAAGGAGATAAAAAAGCATTAGGAATATAAAATTCACAACTGATGCATAAGCATATTTTTGGTCATCTAAAGAAGATGATTAAAAAAATGATAAAAAAGGACTATAAACCCTTTATGTCCTGCTCTATGCTCTATGGCAAGTACATCATAATATGTCTGTCCCTGCCTCCACCTGCAATTCACTGATGAAGCTGAAGAACTGTAGTATGTAGCAGGAATTCAAATCATCTGCCATAGCACTGGGGCCTATTGAACTTTTTTTGGCATAAGTCATAGTAATTTCTGCATCGAAGAGAGACATTTTATTGTATTTGTCCATTTGAAGATATCAACAATCTAATTTAAAGTCCTATGACTAGGCAGCAGCTGATGTTACCAACTCATGGAGCTAGTGCAAAAGAATCTTCTTTTGGAGATGCAATTTTTTATTTGCCTTAGAGCAAATGACATGTTGCAGCTACACCACAGAATATTAGGAGGTGATGTGAAATTACACCATGCCTGAACTACACATGCAAGTCACAGCCATCAGTGTTATCACTGGATGCATCTGCTGGGAATTAAATAAGATCTGAATGTTTCCCAGGAAATGTGAGTGTCCCATCCCTGCTCTGCTGAAAAATGGGTGGAAGAGGAGACTGAAGACATGCATCTTCCAAGAACAGCTTTGCAATTCAGCACCCTGAACCACAATCAACAGCTTATGCAGCTTAACAAGAAGCCGCTCAGAGGCAGCTGCTGTTCTCGCTCTCCATCTTGGGTTTGGAGTATTTCACCAAATTAGTATTCTGTTTTGACCAGCCTTTACAACATTTAAGTAGTAAATTTAACTATGGCTGATTTGGGCTATTGTTTTCCCCTAGTAGCACATCTCTGTGATTCAGAGTCTCAAATGATTCATTTGAAAACTCAAGGACATTCACAAAGGATTATTTTTGGAAATGGCCAAAACAACCAACCATTGCAATGGCATCCTGAGGACTCACTCACACAAAGGCAGAGGAGATGACTGCCTGAGAGATCATAAACTCCTGAACGTTTCTACAACCCTGCTGTAAACCAGTGTGAGGAATTGTTCCTGTGTGTAAGCCCTTTTGGCTGCTAACAAATAACCAGAAAAGAGAGTAAACAAAGCAGTTCTGTGACTTATTAGGGCCATCAAATATTTTTCTTCACCATATCTTTACATTTTCCCTCTAGTTTTTTATCATTATTGTTGTATTCAGTGGCCAAAGTAAAAAAAAAAAAAAAGATTTTTAAATTTGTTTCCCTTTAGGTAAATAATTCTAACTGTTCCCTAGTTAGCAACTCACACCATTATCCACTAGCAATTCATGCCATTGGATTTAGAAAAAAACCCTGGCAGTAGGAAAGGAAAAAACTTTTATTTCAACAGCATATGATTCAGAAGCCCTCCCTGAGTGCAATGGGGTATGTTCAACCACAGGCAGGCAAATTCTATGTTTAATGGGAGGAACAAGAGCTTCTTGCCTGATTCCTCCCAGTATAAGCAAACAAACGGGGACAGTAATAAGTGTGGGAGCTGTCCTCGTTTCTCTTGTTGATAGAAGAGAAATAGCTGTTGGCAGTGCAAAAGGGAAGGCTACTAGACTATGAAGTAACCACCCTCCCCCTTGATTGATAGGGAGTTTCTCACACTCATCACTTCAGATTTTTTTTGCCATCTGCATAGTTTTCCCTGGGTAAGAAGTTGTGCAAGGTTACAGCACATCTACTTTCTTTACTGGCAGCCATGGAATATTTGCAATCAAAAGGCCCATGCCTCCCCACAAAACTCTCTTAAGCAAACTTATCCAAGCTTTGCTGTAATGTTCAGTGTGAAACTAGTAATGTCCAAGGAAATGATAGAGAGCATAAAAGAAAAAGGCTTCACGCAGACTAATTCTTGCTCTGAAGAGGAGAAGGAAAAGAATAAGATTGAATTTGCTCTGTGCTTTCTGGAGTCAGCAAATGTGTCTCAAGGAGAAAAGTAATGGAAAAAGTCTCGAAAGCTGTGGAATACAATCTGATTCTCTGTATAAAGTCAATTTTGGAGCAGAGGGCTGCTTGTTTACATTCGCTTTTTGCAGACAATACTTTGAATCCTGAGGCCTCAAAAAAGTTGCATAATCTCATCATTATTTTCTACACATATCTACCATCTATGTAGGTAAGTCTCACAAGACAAGCTATATCTTTCTGCCTATGTTAGAAGCTGTTATCAGTGATTATCAACACTTTCTGAAAAATTCTAGCTCCTTTCCTTCTTTCTGTCATGGTTCAGGACTCTCTCAACACTAGATAAACAGTAATTTTACACTCATGGTTATTATAGTCCTCTCACACTGAGTTTAGGAGTTTGTGACTGTTATGCAGTCTGTCTACCCCCTGTATTTAGATTCATAACACTAACATCCTTCGCTCAGAAAATATCACATGCTTTCACACTCAGATCTGTCTTTCATCCTCTGAGGATTTCACAACTCTGCAATAGTACAAACAAGTTGGAAACACCCAATTCCCCCTCTGTTTAGTAATGGGACAATGCCACAGTCTGAGCTCTCTTTTTTCCTAAGAATTATGGCTTGCATTGTGCAACTCAGCTGCTTTGCCCCTGATCCCACTGGAAACTTTGAACTGAAGAACAGTTCAACTTCTTATATTTAAACCTGATCTGAATTATTTTTAAGATAGTACAATATGCTCCTTCTACTCCATTATCTTTCTCCACCACTGATCAGTAGGTTGATATAAATAAAGGCAAAATACATATATATTATGGACTACCCTATCCTTTGCAAATGTCTTTCTAATGCACTAGACTTCAGACCCATCACGACATTGAATTTTACCTGATGCAACTGAGCATTTTTTTTATCAGCCTAGATGGAATGCTGACAGTAAGCAATATGGTTTTGCAGTGATGAGATTGCATTTTCATCATGAAAAAGAAAGCAGTATGACTCACTACTAATTGTTTCCTGGGGTGCATATACACTTGCTAGAAGCTTGGATCAAAATCAAATAGAGCATCAGATAGGGTTAAATGAGAGTACAGATAATTAGCTACAACATTGATTTTCCTGCTTTTAAGTACGAGTTGGCTTGGTGATTGTGTATTTTTCATTAGTCTGGATGCTCAGCACATGAAAAGGCTCAGAATATATTGTCTGAAAACAGGAAACAAAGGTAATCACAAGAAGTGAAAGCCAGAGACTCTCAGCTACAATCTACCAAGAGAGATATTGTGCCTGGAAGTGAAACGCACCTTAAAATAAAGCTAAAGGACAGAGAGAGATAATAAAGCACAAAAGATATTTAACCTGAAAGATATTCAGTTAAATCAGGTAGAGGATAATAACCAAAACATGGATTACAATACCTATGCATAAAAAGAGATGGTGCACTGCATGAGGGATTCTCCTTAACCAAATGAGAAGGTTATTTAGGGATGACTCCTATGCATAAATTAAGTATATAGCCTATTTTTACACACAAAGCTAGAGAAGTTCCTGCAGGGAAATGAGCATAAGCTTTCTGCTCATCACATACTTTGACACAGGTGGTTCTTCCAGGTCAAATATTCAATGGGAATGGTACATGTTATCCCCTCAAATCAGCACTCAAGTAAATAATCTTTCACGAGTTACAAGAGGTATAGGTAGAGATCAGTGAATATTCTCACATTGTAAATCCCAGTGCCCCAGTGTCAATATTCTAATTTCTTGTTTACGGCTCCATTGACTAAATTACTATTTTAAAAGGCTGGACAGTAGAGGTGAGATACTAAAGGAGGAAGAGGTTTCTGAGAAAATTGGAAGTAGTACATACAAAGTTACAACATTACAACCTTGTCTTTAAAGGAATGACATTCAAACACAATTTTCCATCACTTCCCAGAGTGTTTTGTGCCCAGTTGCTGTCTTTTAAATCCACAAGTGTAGCAGCCCCTCTGTACATCTCAAAAACCACCATATCCAGAAGGATATATTCACATGTTTTCATTTTTGCCAGTGGGAAGAGCTGCAGTTTTATTTGGTGTGCTTGCCAAGAATGTTCAGATTTACTGTTATTATATTAAAAAAAAAAAATCCCTGTACCTGAGAAATCATTAAAAATGTATTTTTATTAATTGTTAAGCAGGCCTTAGGAGTTAGAAGAAAAGAAAATCACAAAGAGATGCATTTAGGTTGACAACCCTGGCCCCATGAACGTAGCAGTAGGGAAACAGAAGACCACTCTGAAAATGGTGAGCCACACTCATGCAGTATTGAACTTGGTCTTTGATTTGAAATACAAACACACACGTACAAGAACTAAAATAAAAGCAACAATATGCAAATTAGTAACATTCTTGTCAATACCTGACCTAACACGACCTGATCTCCAGTAGATCGGAATCTGAAGTGTGAGAATCTGCATAGATGTGTCTGACACAGAGCAAGGTCATTGTGTCATCAGAAGCTTTGGCCTCCCACTCACATCCAGCTTGTTGTCAGAAAGAGAAGTTCCATGCTTCTGGCAAGTTTGGTTCAGATTTACTAATGATATCAAAGTTACTAGAAATAAGCAAAGGGGAAGAGCTTGTTTGCTAGATTTTGTGATCGTCAGCAGCTTGTTTTTATAGGAAAGGCATAAAAACCCTCTGAAAAAATAGTCTCTGACACCTTTTGATGGGGAGAGAATTAATTTTAGCATTAATGAGTATATGTCTGTCTGTTCTCTGGACCACAGAGACAAGTGAGAAGAGTCTGTTGCAGTTCTGAAAAGGTTGAAATAGTAGTATCACAGGTCATCAGATCTTTGTTCAAATCCTGCTCATTTATCCAATATGGAAACTCACACTATCATAAATTTTGCAAAAAGAGGTCCTAGAAGCAGTTCTGCCAAGTTCCTCTACTACCTCATTCTAAAGTCTTTATCTAGTAAGTGACAATATCTATAAAGCATTAATTGGGAAAACAGGGCAGATACTGAAGGATTAAGCAAATGCAAAATGAAGAAATTATCCTTTTGTCTTCAGAGAAGAATTAAGGAGAGGGCATCTCAGAAAGTAGCAGCAGTGCAGCTAAGTGTTTTGCAAGTATGTATAAGAACTCATTAAGAATTTCAATTAAACTGCTTCTTCAAAACACCGTGTAATGTACTTTGATCAGAAGAAGCCAGACATAAGAACTGTTTTTCTAGAATACTGCAAATAGTAGTGAGGAAAAAAAATCCTAACATTTAAAAATATTTTAATGTCTGTGTCTTCATCTCCTTCTAGGTGCTAATATAACAAAGCAGAATTCAAACCCCAGGTGTGCAGACATACATCAGCATTATTGAAGCATTCCTAACTTCCTACAAACTTATTTGGTGAAATCTCAATTAAAATGCAGATCATTAAACTGTAATTATATAAATTTCTTTCCATATTTTCCCTGTGCTTTCATGCTGTAAATAAATATTTATAAAACATACTGTGGCTGTAATTGAAGAGATCATAGTGTTGGTAGAGAGAAGCTGAATGGATTCTTTCTCTCAGTCTTAATTTAAAATGCTAAACTGATCCTTTTTGCAAGTTTCTGAACAAATCTGAAAGTGCTAGAAAATAAAAGAAAGGCTCTTTCCTACCCCTAAGCCTGGAGTAGTGTAAATGCCAAAGATTTTATTAGTTCTGCTAACCAACAGTATTAGTTCTATTTACCATCAATATTTCCAGTCAAAGGCTTTAAGTGAAATTAGCCCCAATCCATTTGTGCACTTTGACTTTGGCACAGAGCTCAATTTTGGCTCTTTTAGAACTGTCAAAAATTCAGGAACTTATTTATTGCTTAAGAGATTAAAAGGTTACATAAGGAAACCACCTTATTTTTGTGCTTAGGCAGGGAGCTTCTGAAATGAAATCTGACCTTGGTGAAAAAGAGGAGATTTTTTCAATACAATGTGGTCATCCCTTCTTTACAGTGCAAACGGCAAAAAGGATCAGCTGAACCCATGCTTCAATGGAGCTGGGCCAAACCCATATTTTTCCCACAGAAGGATGGTGAAAAGAATAGCCAGGGTTTTTCTCCATATTGTGTTACAGTTTTCAAACACAGTAAAATTGCACTCAATAACTGTATTGGCTACTTGGACACAATAGGATAGACTAAACTTCTCATTGGCTTCACAGAGTCAATGTCTCATCCCAAAGGCTTCCCTGACTGTGAAATCTGGAAGAGATGATGTTACAAGAAACTGATTAATGAAAAATCCACGGAAGAACACCACCTGTGATAAAAATGCACAATTAAAATACACACATGGACAGTGTTTTTAGCCTTGAGCAACTGTGTTGCATGTTATGAAGACGAGGAAGGCTGCCTTAAAATTCTCACCGCACAACAACACCAGTTGAAAATTACAAAGGCATCATAAGGTATACAAAGAAGCAGTTAGGAAATCAAAAGTTCAGCTTGAGCTAAATTTGACCAGAGATGTCAAAAACTTCAAGAAAGGGTTCTTCAGCTATACTAACAAGCTGAAATGGAGGAATAATATTGGCCTGCTATTAAATAGGAGATGTGAACTATTCACCAACAATACTGAAAAGGCAGAGGTTCTAAAACACCTTCTTCACCTCTGTCTTTACCCATGCTGTCAGGTCCCAGGCTATAGGAACAAAAGTCCAGGTTGATACAGACACTGACCCACCATCAGTGAAGGAGGAGTTTGTGTATCAGGTATAATGGTAGATAATATTGGTATATTACAGGACTTTGACCCACACATATCAATGAATCCAGATATCATCCACCCCAGGGTGTTGAGACAGCTGGCTGATGTCATTGCAAAGTCACTCTCCATAATCTTTGAGAAGTCATGGAAATCAGGAGACATCCCTGAAGACTGGAGGAAGGCTAATGTCACCCCCATCTTTAAGAAAGGTTCAAAGGAGGAGCTAGGTAATTGTTAGACCTATTACCCTCACTTCATTCCCTGGTAAAGTCATGAAGGAAATCTCCCTGGGAACTATAACGAGTCGATTGAAACACATGATTGGGAAAGGCCAACATCGGATTTATCAGGGGCAAATCATGCTTGACAAACGTGATTGGTTTCTACAACATATTAGGAGAGGCTGAGCAAACAGGGTTTGTTCAGCCTCAAGAAGAAAAGGCCTAGGGGAGACCTTATTATGATGTTCCAATACTTAAAATGTAGCTAAAAAGAAGTTGGAGACTTCCTATTTACAAGGAGTCACATAGATAAGACAAGGGGCAATGGGCACAAGTTGCTTCTGGGGAGATTCCAATTGGACACAAGAGGCAAGTTTTTCACCATGAGGACAGTGAAACATTGGAATGTTCTTCCAGGGGAAGTGGTATATTCCCCGACTTTGGACAGTTTTAAGTCTCAGCTTGACAGGGTGCTGAGACATCTCATATAAACTGTGGTATTACCTAGAAGGGTTGGAAACTAGGTGATCCTTGAGGTCCCTTCAAAGCTGACGTTGTGGTTCTATGATCCACATGTGGCATTGTCAGGATTCTGAATGAAGGGTTTGCTTTGGTTTTGTGTAGGAGACAGCTGAGGCAAGAAATTTGAAGGTAAACTGTTGCTTCAAAGAGCCAAACTCCGCCTGGTAGCATTTTAACTCGAGTTTAAAGACCATTTTCTGTTTTCCACCCCTTTGGTGTGCTTTTTTTTTATGTGAAAAGGGTGCTGGTCATGTGGGTGACAGCCAGACTGCAGAGCATCAGGCCCTCACTGATCAAATATTCACACCACAGGCTAACCACTAATCCTTTTCTTCTCCATCACATTCACCACAAACCCCTGCCTTGATGTAGCTGATCTGCAGCTGAAGAAATGTAGCACACAAATGAAATTAGAAACTGTTTTAATAATTCCCTTTTTATAGGCTCTTTTAAATATTGAGGTCTCATTTTCAGGAAATGCGCTGCTTTGCTTTTTGTTTTTTGAAGCATAATATTAGACTGTAGCCACAAGTGAGAACATGACTGGCCTTTTCTTCTTTGTTCTCATTTTCCTTAACATTACACCAAAAATTTAACGAAACAAAACATTTTGACTGAAATATTTGTGGTCTGTTCTTGTTTGCTTGTTGTAAACAATGTTGTAATGAGCTCCTTTTAGTTCATTCCTATTTTAGGGGTATTGCAACTTATAGTGCTATCTTCTGCACTTCAAATGGAACACATTTTCTGGATCTGGCAAAGGCTCCACAAATGCTGAAATCTTCATTTAACATGTCCATTACTTTTCATATTTAGATTACCTAACTAGAACCAGTGGGGAAGTTGCTGTTGGAAGAGCTTGGTAAGTGGTAGGTGTAGATGGTACATGTAGATTTTGAAGGAGGAAGAAATTTTTCAGTAAGAAAAAAAAAAATATTTTACATGAAGAAAATTAAATATTTTGGTTTGTACCTGTTGAACCCAGAGTATTTCAACTCATCCTGCTCTTTCAAGAGCTTTAACCACATACTCAATTTGTTAAAATATTATACTGAAATATTCCTCATATCACAGCATAGACTTGAGAAAAAATTTTCTGATCTGAGGGTCTGATTTCTTTCCCCTGTGTGTTGCATCTACCTAGAAGTATAATTCTCTCAGGATGAGGTTATACATAACCCTTCCATAGCAAAAATAATGCAAGACATTCCAGCACTTGCCCTGCTTGTTCCCTGCTTCCCATGCCATCTGCCAGGAGAGAGTGCTCTAACTTGAAGTACTGGCCTTATGACAACAGCTGTACTGGAATCCTGTTTTCAATCTGGTTTACACTGTGGTCCCCAAAATCTGTATCAGCACAAGTGGAAAGAGCACCTGTGAACCAGAGAACCACCATCTGGCTTTAACCCCATACACAGTAAACCCTCAGACTGTCACACCCT
Source organism: Florisuga fusca (assembly GCA_038090715.1). NCBI lineage: Eukaryota > Metazoa > Chordata > Aves > Apodiformes > Trochilidae > Florisuga > Florisuga fusca. Next base: position 56,197,187 of record JAAWXA010000002.1, read on the forward strand.
GTATAATGCCCCCCCTAGCTCCTTAGGTTCACTGTAACCAGGGGATGTGAAGTATTATAAAAGATACACCCCATGGGGTGGATGGCCCATCTGGATGAAAATCCAGAAGCTCCTGCATTTCTAAACTTTTTTTTTCCTTTTTCCAAAAGTCATGCTCATGAGAAAATGTACTCTAATAAGTTACTACGAAGTACTGTATAATTTCACATGTATCAGTCTTTGAGAATTTTAACAGGAACTGGTGAAACATTTCTAAATTGGATGACTTGATAATTTTTACCTCATAGCTATTCCAAATTTTCCACTTTCACCAAGTGACAAAATATCCTATAGTTTTCCCCAAGATAAAAATCCCTTGTTTTTTATTTCAATGTCATTAGAACTCATGCATAGAAGTATCTTATTAACCTTTGTATAGTGCTTTCAAGTTAGATAAACACTCAAGGAGTATAATAAAATAAGCTGCAACTGAAATAATTTAACAAAGCAGTTTAACATTTTCAGGGGATGGACTTGGCACTTAAGTTTCGTTTCATGCAGTTGGAATTTTCAAACCTTTTATGGGGTATAGGAAGTTCCCTAATATACAAGAAAATTAAAACAAACAAACAAGCGAAAAACAAACCAAAAAAACCCCACAAAAAGCCACCAGGTTTGACAAAAGAAAGCCAAATATTTTCAACATGCTATTCACTGCAAAATATAATTTGACACCTTACCTTACAGCAGCCTTCTAGTACCTGAAGAAGGCTCCCAAGAAAGCTGGGGAGGGATTTTTCAAAAGGGCATGTAGGATAGGACAAGGGATAATGCTTTTAAACTGCAAGAGGGTAGATTTAGGTTTGACATTAGGAAGAAATTCTTTAGTACGAGTGTAATGAGACACTGGAACAGGTGGCCCAGGGAAGTTGTGGATGCCCCATCCCTGAAAGGGTTTGAGGCCAGGTTGGATGGGGCTTTGAGCAACCTGGTCTGGTGGGAGGTGTCCCTGCCCAGGCAGAGGAGTTTGGAACAAGATGATCTTTAACATCCCTTCTAACCCAAACCATTCTATGATGCTATGATTACGTATTATCAGTTTGGAAAACATCACTTAAAGAAGCATGAAACAATATTCTAACCCCATTTTACCTTTCTAAGAAGTTCAGCAAAAATAAATTTTAAAAATTACTCTGGTCATCTCAAAGATACAATTTTTGGGTGTAAAAAAAAAAGCTAAACATATTGTTGCCCTTTTCTATCCCAGCTGCTACTTGGTGATCAGTGCACATGGATGATCCATCCACTCCTGTGCACAGATTTTGAGGATAAACCAGAAAAAACAGAAAGATAGAAATGGAAAACACTATTCTCAGTGGCTGTGAGTAAATGTCTACAACTCATAGTATTGCAAGATATTAACCTTACAATGGAAAAAGAACAAGTTAGGTTTCCTGCTGGGCATGTAAAAAATATTATTGTTCTAGTCCTTCCTTTCTTCACTATATTGGAATAGAGGAGTGAGCTTGACTATAAATCAACTTTTGCAGGCAGAAGCTGATAGCACTGATAAGGTTTTGACATGATGTGTCCCTAGGCTTCAAAAGAAAATTTCAGAGAGGACTGACTATATTGGATTAGAAAAACTAATTACCAAAAGTACAATCTAATTAACACAGGGCATTTAGGAGACAGGATCCCAAAGCTAGAATTTCTAGAGGACTGTAAGTAAAACACTGAATAGAGAGTTTCTACCACATGAAATTATAACTCCTCTACACACTGTGGTAAACCAAAACTGTTTTGCAACAATATCCTTGAGAAATCATTTCCCTGCACGTTGTCTTCTATGCTATGCAATTTTATTATATAACATAATGGCTCTAAAATATGTGTATTAAGCATAATATATGGGTTTCCATTTCTACAGCCTGAGGACCTGTGCCCTTTTATTGAAGGTAATATAATCCAGATATAAGCATTCATAGAATACAAATAGTCTGTACAAATCCAGCCTAAGGATGTAAATAATGATACTTAGCAATTACTCATTAATGGCCTCCTCAATAATACCTGAATGTATCTTGGAAAAAAATTCAGGAATGAGACAATTTACATGCTTAATATGCAATGTTCTGTAACAAGCATGGTCATTCAGCTTACAAAACCAACTCCCTTCAACAGTCTCCAGCTAGGCATCCAAATGATCAGAAATCTTTCTCTTTATAAACACCCATGATTCAAAATTGCACTTCAGACATGTGAAAGAAGCAGACAAGTATATTCCCCATTTTATTTTATTTTTTTACTTTTGTTTTGGTTTTGTTTTGTGACAAGACATCAGATGAGTTGCCCAAAATCTGAAAGAAATTTTCTAGAAAGTGGAGTTTGTGTATGATTTTTAGATTATGCCTTCAGCCATGGGACTGCCTCTTCTGATGGCCTCAATACAGGAAAGAACAGCATGCAATGCCTGGCATGAAGTTCTGGTCTCTAAGTGACTTACAAAGATAGCAGAAATGTACATATTTAATGGAAAAGGGTAAAGGACATGGATTCCTGCACTTGTAAGAAATCATTTAATTAATACTACTGAATAAATTATTGAGAAATATAATTTCTCTTAATGACTAAACCAAGAGACGATCCAAACATACCAGCTGTGGCTAGTAATTTAAATTGTACATTAGAGTTTTAACTGGAGGAAAAAAGAAAACAAGTGAAGCATTCATAAAGCAGTGATTGAACAAGGCATCGTCAGAAGAGTCATTCTAGTACTCCCAAGGTTTGCTGGTTTGATTACATAGGTCCTTTGGGATTTACTGTGTGTCTGGACTTGGAATATGTAGAGCAGAAACAGATGAGTGTGATGGAAAGACTGACCTGTCCCCATCAAATATTTTTAATGCATATTTTGGACAAACAGTTTTAGAAAAGTCTTTAAGCTGGCCTATTCAGTGGCAGGGTCAGTCTCCAGCTAAGTAGAGAATCACAAAGCTGTCAACAATCACTGTGTTGCTTTTGTATTTGTTGACAGAGGAGATCCAGGTCGTGTCAGAGAAACTGGCTCAATTGTTTAAAAAAAATAAGGGGGAGGCATGGCAAGGAATTAAAGAAAAAGACAAAAAAATTCTTTGGAGACTGAAATTAATATTTAAACACATCTAAAGATTTAAACATCTATTATGCATCAGATACTTAAGCTGTCACATTGAAATACAGGGCAGACTGCAGAGGTTACTTAAATAATGTTGTACAGTAAAAGACAAACAAAAAATATTTCAGGTCATTACATCAATCTAGAATAAGCCGTAGCAGTCAGTGAAAATACTCTAAATGGTGACTTTTTAAAGGTAATTGTCCTAATGTAGCTCATACATTCCCCAGACCTGGTCCTAAGATACTCTTGCTCCCTAGGGTCACAAGGAGCTCTTCATGTAACTAGTTTGTCTTTCACACTTACTGTTCACAGTAAGTGCCACTCTTCAAAACTGCAGTTTGTTCCTGCACGTAAACACATTAAACACACTGGGGAAATTACAGGGAATGAGCTTTGAATGTGCACCGTATGCTGGAAGTCATTATGGTTCCTGTGAAAATATGGAATATTAATGACATTTTGCATGCTACTGAAAATTTGCTGAAATTCTGTCTACTGAGATACTATCAAGATGACCTGGTAGCTACCTAGTTTTTATAAGCAAGATGAACTGAAAATTGTGTGTAAACATCAGAATTTTTTAGAAACCAGCAAATTAAATTGAAACAGGTTTTATTGTAGGGTACAACTACAGCTCTATTCTACCTCAAATTAGGAAATTAAACTTTTGTTCCTAGAACAAAACCCCCACAACAACCAACAAAACAACCATCATTTAAATGTGAAATAACCATATCCCTTGCCCAGAGAAGTATTGTCTGAATGTGTTCCTAGTGAGAATAACAAAAGAAAGACATTTTTCTAGCCTTTTCATAGAATCAGCTGGGTTGGAAGGGACCTCAGAGATCATCAAGTCCAACCCTTGACCCACTACCGCTGTGGTTACCAGACCATGGCACTGAGTGCCACATCCAGTCTCTTTTTAAGTATCTCCAGGGACCGAGAATCCACCACCTCCCTGGGCAGCCCATTCCAATGCCTGATCACCCTCTCCATAAAGAAATTCTAATATCCAACCTAAACCTCCCCTGGCACAACTTGAGACTGTGTCCTCTTGTCTTGCTGATAGTTGCCTGGGAAAAGAGACCAACCCCCCCCTGGCTACACCCTCCTTTCAGGGAGTTGTAGAGAGTGACGAGGTCTCCCCTGAGCCTCCTTTTCTTCAGGCTGAACAGCCTCAGCTCCTTCAGCCTCTCCTTACAGGTCTTGTGCCTGAGTCCCTTCACCAGTCTAGTTGCCCTCCTTTGGACCTGCTCCAGGACCTCAATCTTCTTCCTGAACTGAGGGGCCCAGAACTGGACACATTACTCGAGGTGTGGCCTCACCAGGGCTGAGTACAGGGAAAGAATCACTTCCCTGACCTGCTGGCCACGCTGTTCCTGATACAGGCCAGGATGCCATTGGCCTTCTTGGCCACCTGGACACACTGCTGGCTCATGTTCAGCTTCCTGTCAATCCAGACTCCCAGGTCCCTCTCTGCCTGGCTGCTCTCCAGCCACTCTGTGCCCAGCCAGAAGCTCCCCATGGGGTTGTTGTGGCCAAATTGCAGGACCTGGCACTTGGCCTTGTTGAACCTCATCCCATTGGAATCAGCCCAACTCTCTAGTCTGTCCAGGTCCCTCTGCAGAGCCCTCCTGCCTTCCAGCTGATCCACACTCCCCCAGCTTAGTGTCACCTGCAAATTTGCTGATGATGGACTCAATCCCCTCATCTAAGTCATCAATAAAGATATTAAACAGAACTCGGCCCATCACTGATCCCTGGGGGACACCACTAGTGACCGGCCACCAACTGGATGCAGCCCCGTTCAGCACCACTCTCTGGGCCCGACCCTCCAGCCAGTTCCTAACCCAGCACAGGGTGCTCCTGTCCAAGCTGTGGGCTGACAGCTTTTCCAGGAGAATGCTGTGGGAGGCGGTGAACATATACTCTTCCCTACACTGGTGATAATCTATACTTTATGGTTTGGTCTTGTAAGAACTGGAAAATTTATTCCTCTCGTTTTCAGTCAGCTCCTTGCCGACATATGTTTGCCCAAAATTTCATTTCTAATTTCACACAAATCAAGGAGGGGTATAAATTCCCAGCCTGCATTGCTGACCTTCACTGCTTCCATAGTCAATATTAAAATAATCTTACTGAGTGCTTTCTCCCATATTACAACTGGAGGTTGAAAAGATCAACCTGTTAACAAATGTAATATTACACTGTTATTCATCTACATTGTATTCTCTAAAACTCTCCCTTTAATGGCTGCAAGAGGACACAAATTAGTGGCCATTCCTCTCCTATCTCCTACAGATTCACAAGTAAACATTAATATTAGATCACAATGTGCTAAATCCATTCATTATCACCCAAGTATTTATTTAAGCTGTAAAGTCTCCTTAAAGCTGCTGTAAGAATGCACTGAAACTATGAACTCCTGGATGGGAACTTGTAAAAATTTCTGCTTCTATGGAGAGCCAATTTGGAAGCAAAACTGTTCAGGTCCTTTTACTTGTTGTCTATGTTACTCCTAAGTTAAGACGAGCATAGGAGCAACTAAAGGGCAGATCTTCACAGAGAAGTATAACAACAGTAAAAGACTTAATGCTTTCACCACATTTACAGTAAGATTTCTCTCATTCAGTTTGCTGAAGCAGCAATGTGCAGCTGGAAAGGATTCAAATGTGAAGAAAGTCCACAGATGTTGAGATTCAAGAAACACTTCTCAAGTGTGGAATGGAACTGAGGGAAAGATTTCAGATTAGCTCCCCCAGAGAAATATGTAACACATACCTTTGAAAGTTTCTGAAAAGCTGGTCTTAAACTCCCTGAATGCTACACAAGGACCAGCTTGATTATCAGCTATTGCTCTTTCACTCTATGTATGAGCATTCAAAATCAAAGGCTGCAGCGTATTCTAACTATACACATAGTAATAAAATATTGGATGAGTTTTCCTGAAGAGTCCTGCTTCTGACTTAAAAATAACTATGTTTCCTCATATGAAGATAGCAGCATGGTAGCCACTGAAACAAATTAGTAATTAACTCAATATATAACCAAAAGCCATCACAAAGTGCTAATTTTTTGTATACATTAAGTACCATCAGGAAATGAAACAATCTAAAGAAAAGATGTGATTTGAATTGGCAGACAGCAAATGAATAATAGTAGACATAAGCATTTTGTGTGTCAAGTATTCATCATGTTATTCATTATCTTAATTAGTGTCTTCTGGAGAGGATATTCTAGCCTCTTTCTGCTAAATTCCTTGGATTTATGAAAATAACCACAGCAACTCAGTAAATTAGTGGGGATTTTTAAAAAAATTGTTGGAATTACTATGGCAAAAGTCCATCAGAATACTTCAAAATTCCTCACAGAAGATGAAAAATAATTCTCACCCCCTCCCCCAGCTCACATACATGCAAGGTTTCATGCAGCGTTTCACACCTCATCTCCAGAAAGAGGCTGCTTATCTACCAGGATGTTTAAGAATGGCATTGCCCTGTTTGCAATGCTACTTATATTTTGAAAACTTCAAGAAATTGTCTTTACAGTCTAAATTATGTTTAGCAACAAAGTCCCAGCTCACTGGATCAACGGGAGCAAGTATGAAATTATACAAATGTTCTTGAAATCATATGAAAACAAACAAATTTTATCCATGTATATGCTCTTAAAATCCTTTCTCCCAGTAAAGAGGTGAACAAATATTCAACCACTTGACTGAGTATTGCTCAGTGTGTAGGTTCAGAGATTGAAATTGTCATGATTAACAAGAATCTTAGCTCTATGCCATATGCTATTCTTATGCATGTCTTTCTTACCAGAGTTTTTAACTGTTTGAATAATAGGATAAGAAGTTAATAAAAATCCAACACTACAAAACCCAGTTACACATACGTTAATTTCAAGACTACCTTTTTCATTTAAGTGATTCAAAAGCCTCACAGTGGACTGCTGAATTCTCATCTAGACCTCATACAAATCATTGTATGGGCATGGATGCCCATTGCCATCAGCCACTTCCAGATCAGAGCAGTCTGTGTGAACTACCTGGATTTCCACTCCGAAACCTTTTTTACTTCCCAGTGGTTACTAATGCACATCATATGTGGCACCACAGCACCGTCAGAGAGAGGCAGCCTCTTCCTGCATCTAGCATGGACAATCTCATGTTTTGTAAAAGGTGTTACCAAATCAAACCCACTATGAATTATATTTGATTTACTTCTTTCATAAACAAACAATCTTAATACAGAATTAAGTGACTTGCTTCAAGTAGCTGTAGAGACAGCAGCAGAGATCATGTCTAGTTCTTTGCTTTGATGTAGTACCAGAGCAGCATAAACCTGTGGTGAAATCACCATTAGTGCAAACTCACTTTGGGTCATAATACCAAAGGAAAAAAAGGGTAAATATTAGCAGTTTGTTCAATGTGGGGCCAAAGTTCATCAACATTCACGTTCACCACTTTATGCTATCAGGGTATTTTAGTTAGTACATTGCACATTTTTTTAAATACTTTTCATCACAAAGGAAAAATGTTGTGAAAAGGAGACACGGAATACTCCAAATAAAATAGTCACAGAATTCATTTCTGAATTAGAACTCTTGACAGAGAAAACACCTTATTTTGATTGTAGTCGCTAAATTTTCAGTCCAAGCAAAATATTTAAAATTGTCTGGTGGAAGCCACAGTCACATAATTCCTTGCATCCAGTGCAGGTGCTGGCAGCTCAGTGCCACCAACATCACCCTGGATGCAGGTGAACCTTTGTCTCTCAACATGACTCGGTATGTTCCTCTGAAGCTATTTTCCATCTGCAACAGAGGTGAAAAATTTTCCTTTTATTAATTGTAAAGAGGCAAGAATTCTTAATGTTATAAATGCAGTGTTCCTCAGCAGGTAGAACAGTTTAATTTCCATGAGGTGATGCTAATTGCATGGCAGTACCTTATTAGGGCTGAGTTTTGTCACTGTGAATTCGGAAACGGATAGTTGAATGTCTAGCACAAAGGTTAGGATGCTGTGGCTTTTTCATTTGGGTATTTTTAAAAACGCTGGGGTTATTATGGTTTTAATTTTTGCTGGTATCACTCTGGATGCTTGTGCACAAATGTGATGTTTTTCCAAATAAGGTGCTATATACTGCAGACTCAAGTTATCAAATAAAAATAGTAAACAATTTCAGCTCCATCCATAGCACTTGAAGATGGGGAGAGGAGAAAAGTGGAGGTGGAGAGGAATATTTGTGGAGTGGAAAAATTCAGAATTATTTGGGAGTGAGAAAAAGATGAGGAAAAATTTATATAAAAGTTCTGCAGAAACTGTTGAAAAGAACAGAAGACAGTGAATTCAGGCCTGGTCTGTATGCAGCTTTTGTGAAAGTCTGCCAGTCTAGGCACTGTAGTATGTATCTACCACATACTATCAATAAATTTCAACCATGAACGTGGTTCCTTTAAACATTTGTGCCAAAAGCCTTTGCATATATAACTTCAGTCACATACCCTCCTTGGAATAAAGCAGTGTTATTACTAGGTCTGTGATAACTTGGCATAGACCTCCAATGGACTGGAAAGCAATTACATGAAGAGTTCAGCCACCAGAACTGAGGTACCTGGCCAGCAGCAATGGATTCAGACAGCAAAAATTATGCAAACAAATGGCACAGCTTCCTAGATGGCAAAAATCTTGGACATTAGTCTTTGTTAGGATAGCCAGGAAAGATCATCTGGAGTATTTTTATGTTAACTGGCCACATGTCCCTAAAGCCTGTAGGTGAAAGCTTGCTCAGGGTAAGAGTAGTCATCACTCAGCTTCCCTTAAAAAGGGACTAGAACAGAACAAGCTTAACTTCAGCCATTTTGTTCACACAAAGGAAAAATCCACAAAAAGGTGTAATAGAGTTCAGCAATTATAGAGTTATATCCTGTCTGAATTCTCTGCAGTAGAAACAGGCAACCCAAGAGATAAGACCTAGAGGTACCCAAAAACCCATATAAGAGAAATTCTCAGACATGCATATATCTGTATGTATACATATATATATATATGGTCCTTCCATCCTAACAGTTTAAGAGCAATTTCCTCTTTTCAAATGAAAGTCTGTGACAAAATAACATATGCAGAATTATTACCAATTCTGAGCAAAGCAGATTTTCCTACACTTGATATTCACAAATTCGATGAGGTAAATCTTTGTATCACACAATCTGTGTTTTCAGCAGAGTCATCCTCGAGGCAGCCAAATATGCCAATTTGTGGGGTTTTAAAAGTCTTGGCTATAAATAACACAGACACATTGCAAGGACTTGTAGCCATTATCAAAATGTTTCCCAACTCTCTCGGGCCATTATTTTTGGGATGCTCCCCGAGAAGATATTTTCTATAGCAGTGAGGTGAGATCTTCTGTGTCCAGAGCCAGCTCAGTGGCCGTGTCTCCTGGTTTGTGAGGAGCAGGGTGAGAGCAGCCATGGCCACGGGGAGGGCAGGGTGGGTCAGGTGATCCCAATGGGCCAATCACAGCGCTCCTGCCCCTGGCGCTCAGCATAAAATGGTGCCTCAGGGAGCCCTCCCCTGGACTCCATGGCGGGGTTGGGGTTCACTCGCTTGTCACTGCTCCCTCTCCTGCTGCTGTCCCTCCATCCTGTCTCCTTGCTGAAGAACAATGTTGTTCAATGAGACAGGTCACCTTCCTCTGCCTCCCCGAGCAGAAATGGTGCAACTCCTGCAAGTTTTTTTGTGGACTATTGCCGGGACCCTGGACTCAGACCTATCTTCTGCCAAGTCCAGTTTGGGACTTTTGTTGGTCATGATGTACCTACCATCTGAGGAGTGTGGGTTCCACATTCATATATTTGTAACATATTTCACCATTATCATTACTATTTATTATTTCATTAAACCAATTCTAGGTTTTTTTTCAAACCTTAAAATCTCTCTCCCTTATTCTCCTTTTATCTTACCCAGGGAGTGTAGTAAGAGACAGTATCTGCCACCTGTTTATTGGCCAAAACTGTGACATCCACACAGTTCAAGGTGTAATTTCTCCAGTGGTCCAGGTATTTTGGCTTGTGGCATCTGTGTGACTGCCACATGCACGCTACCAAGCCTGCTTGAGGACATCTCAAGCAGGAGCAAAAGAACCAGGCAAAATCAGATACTGAGTCTTGTCTGTCCCTCTTAACACCCTAATAAAGACTCCTAATTTGCTTAATAGAAAGCAGCTAATACCTCCCCCTTTTGTCTGCTTAGGTAATGTACACTTGTGCCCTCATACTTACCCCCTGCTATGCATTTGGGATATACCTTCAGGTGCCTCAGGGTCCCATGTATAGACATAAACTGCTCTCTCCCTCCCCTGCCATCATCAGTCTTAGGTCCAAAGGGCCTTAGACACAATGACTGAATTTCTGTGAGGCTGATATCAATGCTTTAAAACATCTTATTTGCTGCAGGAGAAAGCCAACTCTCATGCCAACTGATTCCCTTAAATGGAGAACAGAAAGTAGTTCCTGCTTCCCTTACCTCCCAGATGTCTCTGTAATGTAGCTACCTCCACAGCACCACTCTTGTCCAGTAGCATGGCTAAAAGTAAAGGCAGGTTGTTCTGGAAAAGGGCTGTGCAACAAAACCAATTTCAAGGCAAAGTGGGTTTGAATAGAGCATTACCCTACAACTTTGTTTTTGTAACTCTTTTTCAGACTCTAGTCTCTGGTTACTCAGCCAAAGCAACCAGCTCCAGTAAGAAAGCTGAACAAGACTGAAACTGATGCTTTTCTTTCACTTTCCAAAAAAAGTCCCCTAAGACAGCTGCCCAGTCACTCTACAGAGGCTTTCTGAGATGCTTCCCACAATACCCTTTGTTCAAGGACTGTGTAACATTACTCTGCCTGCTTTAAGGCTGCATGAACACAGCTGTCACTGGCTGAACTAAATGAAACAGTGAGTCATACTACATCTTTGATATTGAAAAAGGTGTGGGTAGAATTTCATAGCTCTCAAAAAGATATGATTTCGCATCATGTTTAAATAAAGAAGGGCAATGACTTTAGAACATATAAACCCTAGATGATAGATGGTGTACCAACTATTAAAAAATTTTGGCAATATTTTAGACAGTTCTGTCATCAGCCATCAGCATGAGGATAGCAAGTAGAAGAGAAGTTCAGATAAAATTTCAGAAGAAAAAGTATCAGTTAGAGGAAAAGAAAGTTAGGAATTAGACACCTAAAGCACTGCTTTATTCAGTTCCCAGGTCAGATTTTATTTGGTAGTGTAGGAAGACAAAACCCTTGCACATGTAGATGCTCAGGCTATATTTGTCTTTGTTTCACACAGTCAGTCAACATTTGTACAAAGTGAATGTATCAGGTACCACTGTCCTTGCATGACAGCATTCAGACATTTGCCCTTAAAATGAGACCACTGGGTCCCAGCAATGGAGAACTGCAGGCAAATAACTTAGTGGGATTAGGGACATGCTTTAATTCTTCTCATCTCCATTTCCCTCTTCTGCTATTTAGCCCAGATGTGTTCTCCCTTGAAAGCATTTTCTAGCCAGAACCTTCAAATAAAACTGATCTCAAGGCAAAAATAGCAGACACCAGATGTACACTGTGCTGCTTATACAGTCCAGCCCATGGATGGAAATACCTTGATCTCAGTGAGCTAATACACTTTTTAAAGTTATATCCTTCAAGACATGATTCCTTCCTGCAAGTACAAGACGCAAGAGAGAATGTGATGTAGAGGTTCCAAAACCATGATCTAGGCAAAAGAAAAATTCTGTTTGTGAAAACCATCGATGCCAGAAACTTTTGCATCCCTAACTCCCACAGAAAATAAAAGGAAGACAAAACACACTTTCTAGGAATTCTCTAAGGTGTACGTACTTAGGGTACCATAGTGACCTCTTCTTTGCTGTTGAGAAACGAGGAAGTAGACCCAGCCATCAAGTAAATGCAGCCATTGGAAAACTAGATGAACGCTTTCTTTTTCAGATGATTCAAAGTGCAATCTGGCTGAGAATCATCTTGATTTTTAACACTTTCTTTGCTGTTGCTGTTAATTCCAAATCAGCTTTACTAATTTCAGATAAAATACCAATGTAGAGGCAGGATTGGGAAGGCTTAGTCAGCTGGTAGCCTGGAGCTGTTTGGAGGACTGGATTCAAATACTTCTTAGCATGATTTTGAACATCCATAAAGTCCCACTTCTTCCCAGTAGCCAATAAAAGAGTAAGTCAATCAAGACAATTTTATGTATTTTGCACCCACCTTTCTAACTTGTGCAAAATTATCTCAGTGAATCACTGTTATTCTGCGTTAGTACCAACGTAAGCTCTAAGTTCTCTGAGCTACGTATAAGTACGTGCTATCATGTACTGAATAAATAATAAGCTTTGCCCGATAATTACCCCATATTTCTTTTGTCTTCATAACAGCCCATTAAATCTAACTGTATCCACTGGAACATCCTCCCAGCTACTTTCCATCTGTCAGAAAAACTAATAGGACATTCTAGAGAAATGTGCTCAAAAGACTGCTCACAGTTCAGGTCACACACACTTGAAGATACAGCTAAATATTTACTTCTTCCTCTGACACTCTTATCAACTCACAAAAATGGTCAGGGAAGAAATGACATAGCAGACTTTGAATCCAAGCTGCCTGTTTGCTTGCCTGTCCCTTTGCACACTATGGGAGTTGGATGACAAACTAGAATCATTTTTTCAAACAACAATCTGCCTTCCCTAGAATTTTGTCCTTGACAAGATGCAACACAACCATGCCAGACTGAAAGAGAATCTAAGCTCTAGACTTAGATTGCTTTCTAGATGCACATCTTGTTCCCCTTGGTCCTTGAAAATACTCTAGGTATACAAAATTTTAGTCTAAGCATTAACTTTTCTGAAGTAACGTAAAGCAAGAATAATAAAGTATCTACTTTTCCACTACTACATAGGATTAAGATCAGGGGGTGGGTGGAGAGTGAGTTTGGTTTTTTTTTTTGTTTGTTTGTTTGTTTGTTTTTGTTTTTGGTTGGTTGGTTGTTTTTTTTTTTTAATAGTAGGATAATTTAGGCTGGAAGGAACCTTTGGAGGTGATTTGGGATTTGGTCCAAAATCACTGCACAGTCTGGGCCAGTTTCAAAGCTACACTGGGCTGCATAGAACCTTATCAATTCAAAATGAAAAACACCAAATGAGAGAAAGAAGAGATGGTATTCTGGTGCTGAAGGCATTTCTATATATTTTTAAACTTCTTCATTTTGATTTCAGAGTAAGACCTTCTCTTGCCTTTCATCTTACTCTTTATCTCAAGAATAAAGATACAGCTGACTGCACAGTGGAGCTCAAGCGAAGACTGTAAACTCATATGAACCCTTACAGCTTCCACATTCCATGATGAAGGGAAACTGGAGACAGAAAACAGCAATTCAAAGCAACCCTGAAAAAAAAACAACCTAGCCCCAAAACCAAGCAAACACATAGAAGGAGTTTGCAAAGAAGCTGTTTGATAGTCCCAAAGCTTTTTCTATCCATTTTCCCCCATCCCAAGCCTAAAAAAGTTTTTAAGACAATTCAGATAAGATCAAATAAGGTCCCCATGCAAATTTCCAGGGTTTTTTTGTTTTTTTCTTTTCTTTCAATAAAGATAAACAGAGAAAGAAAAGGGCAGTTAGAAGGAAAAGAACGAACAGTCAAATATGTTAATTGCTGCTGGCAGAGAGAGTTGTCAGCACAAGTTTATGATTATTCTGAAGATGCCAGTGACCAATTCATACCATGCATACAAAATTTACAACTTGATTCTATCCTGCACAAACTGCATAATGCATCGTCTCAAAGTATGGTGACCAGAGACTCATCTACCCGTGCTTCAATGAAGCTAATTCTCTAGTGATGTAAAGAAGGCATATGCTGACCCCACTTTGAGAAGATTGGGTTAGATTACCTCATGAGATCCCTTCCACCTGAATGATCCAAGGATAACTAAAATGTATTTTGAATGTGAGTTGCTTAAAGTCCCATCAATGTGAGAGGCGTTTGCTTACTACACCCAAAGAGAAGAAATTTTATCTTACGGGTATGAAAATTTGACATGAAAATGGGATGAGAGGACAAGGAAGCAAATTATCCTAACAAAAATGGAAGGTGGATATTAGTAAAGTATTACAGAGCAAAGCTACAAGCAACAGAAAAATGTCAGAAACAAAAAACTTAACTGGAAAAAGTAAATTCAGTATCTGCAGTTATTCAGCCTATATTAGGACATATGATACAGTGACTCTCCTCCCCACTCTCTTCCCCTTCCTCTTCCCTCCCTGCCACCAAGATATTTCTGTGAAAAGAAAGAACATGCCCAGTTCTTAAAGAACGTTTGGTTTGGGACAAAGACTTAAATTACCAATAGAATTCTCTGTACAATTAAACTATACAAGACAAGAGGACCATAGACTAAAGGGGACAGCCAGAAAGGTACCCTGGCACTTCCCTAGCACAATGATTGTGAATGCTTCTGTCCTTTTGATGAAGGGCACTATCCTACAGTTCCTGCCTGGGAGACAAAACTAATCTATAAAGAGACAGGGGGTCACTCTACCCACTCACTTCCAGCCTGATGTTTTTCTTATGAATTCTCCTTTTATTTGGTGGATTTTCTTCCTTTTAATGATAACTCAGCAGACACCAGTCACTGATCAAATACCCAACTTCATTTTCAAGATAGTCAAAAAGAATCAGACTGCAAAAAAAAAAGTTTGGATACTTAGGGGTAAGTTTTCAAAATATGAACAGTGAAGGACAGACTCTTGCTTTGCATAGTGGTCATCACTCAAAATGTGTGAGAACGTCGGATGACAAACAAATGAAGGATGATGTGAAAATTTAAGAGCATGGTTATGGATTAGGGTTACATAACCCCCTTTCCTACACACCCTAATCAATTTTCTTAAACAACTGCATCTGTTTATGATGGACATATAGCCTGATAAAAAAGAATTGTGAGGGAGAGCCTCAGCCTGAGCCCCTGAAGTAATCTCCTGTTGAGAACCTGAGCTTCAGAAAAGTGGAAACTGCCTCAAAGCTCTTCTATTTAAATGAGATGGATATGAAGAGAAAGTGTGAATGAACACCAAGTGTCCCCAGAAGCAGAGGCACTGCCTACAGCTAATAGGTGGCAGCAAGATAAAGTTATTCTTCAGATCAAATATATAAACTGAAACTTTCTGCTGCATGATATTGTAGCTGCTAAAACCTGGCACAGGCTCAAAGCCTAATTGAACAGGTTCATGGAATTGAAGTCAATTTGGAACAATTAAAAAGATATAATAAAAAAGATATAATCTTCAGTAGTTAAAAAAAAATGACATCTTCATAAACACACACATAAAAACCCAAACAACAACAACCAAACACCAAAACAAAAAAAAAGCTTTGTGGCAGAGTCTCAGATATGGAATCTGAGAGAGTCTCTGAAAGAAGTAACATGATATGCTTCCCTTGTTCTTCAAGACGTCCCTTAGTATCAGCTTCTGAACACTGACCATAGTTGCATGCAGGGCTAGCTGGATCTTTGCTGCAGGGAATTGTTTCCTAGACACAATCTAGTAAAGTATACTGAGGCAGAAAAGAGGAGACCAGTGTGACTGAAAATGTGTATTTGGCAATTCTTTTCAAACAAATCATCTGTGTTGTGCAGCTTTGCACTGATGGAGAAGCCAGAATGGCATGCACTAATGATGTTTTAGGGTACAAGAGCATTGCAGGACAACTACTATCCTAATGCAAATTACATACTACACCACAGAGTCACGGTATATATTTGTGTAAATCCCTAAGGCTTAAGTTTCCATTTTTTAACTCACCCACACCTGTGAAGAATTTGCCATGTTACCTCCAGTCTATGGAATGGCCAGTGGAAAGGAGGGAAATAAGGAAATTTCTAAATCATTATTTTGCTATGGATGTCACAGGTGCTCTGGGAGAAGAGGCTAGATTCTGCCTATCTGCAATCATTTGGTATATCCTAAAGAAGGTAGAGGAAAAAAAAGAGGAAAGGAAATCCATGATCATGTTTCAAATCTCTGGCTTAAAAAGAAATGAAGATTATTAGTCTTAAGGAAGTACCTGCAGTTATGAATAACAAATGGTACAAAATGGCTGCATGCTTCTGCTGGAATGTGCTCCAGGACACAGCAGTATCCTGAACAGGCATAAACTGTGGTTTGTGTGGCACAAATCACTGAAAGAACAGTTCTCTAACTGCTGAACAGGGCTTGCTGAATTGCAAGTAAGAAAGACTTTAGGTAGAGTGACAGAGTGCAATGCTCTGCAGGTTTGGGTCCTGGTCATTATAGCACATAAAGGAAACTGTTGCTGTGGCACTCTGAGATTTTTATTTCAGCACTGAAGAAAGACTGTCTTACAGTAGTGAAATTAAAATAATTTATGAAATACAGAAGCTTGTTGTTTTTGGCTTTTTTAAAAATAGTATTTATTTGTTAAAGATGCTGATAATTCAGAAAATTCCTAGGGGGTGTCATATTGTATTCTCAACTGCCTGTCTGCAGTATGTCTACAGATATCTAACCTAAATGGCATCAGTATAAAATCTCAATGCCCTTTCATACTTCTGCTCTGCAACAAGAAAAAGTGGGACAATCTTTTCTTTACACATCTATTTGTCTCAAAGTTTTACACTGCCTTCAGTGCTCCAACTAACAGATATACATAATTTGCAAAAAAAAAAAAAAAATTGACTCTCACAACAAAAAGGATTTTTACATGGTGTATGGGGAAAACCTTAATTACATGTCCCATCTTGCTAATAAAAAAAGCAGCATCCTGCCTTTTATTTGTTTATTTTAAAGTTTCAGGATATTTGGGCTACACTCAAGTTGAATTCACAAGGATGATAAATGACACACAACTGAAAGAACAGAAAATATTATTTTTCCTCTAAAAGCTCTAGGATTAGAACAGGTCTATTTTCATCTTCACTGTTTAAGTCACTCTACCTTTAAAGAAAGGAAAAGCACATTTCCTGCTCTACTTTTTAACTCAAACAAAGAGGCACACTTGTTTGATAGAGGCTTTGAACTGGTAAAAATGTACCCTTGGTTTCATAAACTATATTACAACTTATTGTCAAAATACTAGAGTGCTGCTTTGTTCTTGAAAGCCCTTTGGGATGGGTTCATAGGGTGAGAAGCTCCATAAATATGCATGGGATGGCAGTGTGCCTTGTGTTTCTAAATTAAATATTTATATCATTCAGAGCTCCAAACATTTCAGCTTACACAGAGCTGGAAAGCATGATATGTAGCCCAATGATATATGCTGCACAATGGAAAGTACAAAATAAGCCCCCATTTCTTCCCACTCTTTTCAAAAACTATCAGGAAAAAAAAAATATACATCTGTCTTGAATTAGACCTATGCAAGATGCAGGGATAACTTGTTAAGAATTAGTTTCCCAAGAGAATGAAATCTTGCCTTTTCCAGAACCAGTGTTTTCAATCCAAGCAGGTCACATGAAGCAGGAACATGTTCTCATTGCCATTATTGGGGTCCCTAGATTAATGTCTCTGTGCTTGATACCTTGGTGATAGGAGTGAAAAATAAACACCATGAAAAATCATTATTTCTAAAGGAAAAAGGAGGAAGGCACAGTTACTGATATGATACTCAGCCGTAATGAGAAACAGTGAAGATACTGAGCTTGGGTGGGGTATGAATTGATAGAGTCAAGTAAATATGAAAAATTTGAGCAACATACTTAGAAATCACACACTTTAGTATGCCTAAGTGAGTGACAGCTTTTTTTCTCAAAAGCTACAGATAGACCAGATAGGTATAACATTAGACTGGGTTCTTCCTCAAAAGTTCAATACCATTACAATGCATTACTAGCTATAATACACATCAGCCATGTGGCCACCTGAATTTTAGCATAGCAGTTTCACACTGGTATATGTCAATTCAGACCAAATAGTAGTCAAACCACTGAAGGGTTGTATAACCTAGAAAGCTTTAGAGTACTCCAGTTGCCCACAATGAGTCAAATGAAAGCTAAAGAGGAAAGCACACTCTGGGCAAAGACCACAAATTTATGAAGTATACCCTTGATGTAAATTGTTATCAATGTTTCTGCAGCATATTACAGCAACTCAAGATTCTATTTGTAACTTTCTGTAGCCTTCGAGGAAAACACGTGGATACAGAATGTTCTTTGCCTGCCGAGGTACTCAAAGGAAGATTTCCTGCTACTCATGGCTATACTTACATGGCAGTGTGCCATGACGAATGCTTTGATGGGCATTCCCACATCTTATCTCAGATCTAATGCACCAAACAAACGATAGGAACACTTTTTGGCACATTGTCTAGATAACTGTTCTGTTATACAATCCTTTAGGCATAAAGGCTCAACTCAACACCAACAGATAATTAGCTCATTCAAAGCCGTGGAAAAGAAAAGCATGGAAAAACCTGAGCAAAAAAGCAGCCACACATCCTCCCAGTCCACCCCCCTCAGGGCACAGGATATGAAGTGCCACCAGGAAAGCATTACCTTACCTTTCAGATGAGCTGACCATAAACTCCTGTTTCCCACTGTGCTGTCTTTCTCTTTTTAATCCTATGCCCAGTACTGTGAATCAACAAAGGAGTAAGGCTGATGGAATTTAGCCTGCAGCTCTATTTGAAAGGTCAAAATTGTCTGTTTCAGTGCCATTCAGGGCTCATGAAAGATAGAAGGGCCAGAAGAACAGCCAACAAGCCTGTATAGTTAATTTCTCAGTATCTTTACTTTTTAAAACAGAAATTAAGATTCTCCTTGCACCCTGAATGCACTTCAAGAATTGTTAAGCATTTGACAAAGCTGAATTGTATCCTACAGAAACAGAAATTTCCTCCAAACAGTCCAGGAGTAAATATGATAGAAAATGTTATATCTTACTGATAAGAAAAAATTCTCCAAAGCTGAAAAAGACCAAAAACTGCTACAGAAAAAAAAAAAAAATTAGAAGTACATGGTAAAGTACAAATAATTCTCTCTTCTAACTACCATGATATTTTTTTTAAGAAATACGTTCAAATTTTTTTCTGTTTCAGAAAGGTTGGAGTTTTGAGTTTTTTGCCATTAGCTAAACTTGTAATATATTCAGCTATGGGAACAGGAAGGAGGAAAAAACAAGGGAAACAGCAGATTGTGAAAGATTTTTGCATAATTTTGGGAGATGGAAGTGTTGCATTTTTATTCCTGCAACATAACCAAGTAAAAATGCATTTTAAATGTCATTACAAAACACTCTTTCCTTAATCATCTCTATAGTAGAAACACTGAAAGCGCTCAGATTGGAGCACTTGTTCATAATGTTCCACCTCAAGATGATAGTCAATGAAATCGTCCAGACTAATTGTAAGATGTTGGATTTCCTAATTGTGAACAAATGTAATAGTGAGAAGGTTTTACAGTAATTTTTTTGTCAACAAGTCTCAAGGCACCATACACTGACTAATTATGTTATAATGCAATCTAAGCTGGTTAAGAACCCACCCTGAACAAAACCAGAATAGCTTGTATAAACTTCAGGTCAGAGTAACAATGTTTTATTTCAAAGACATCATAGCTTACAGAGTCTTTTTGTGGTGTTGCCAATTTTAGCAACGGGCTCTAAGGAAAGAAGGCTTTAAACTGTTAATCAATGGAAATACATGATTTACACAGCAGCATTCACAGAACATGACTCACAGTGCTTTCTGAAAAATACAACACAAAAGTTTAAATGCTTGAATATCAAAAGCAAAGAGAAAATTCGGGGAAAAGGCCCACGAGGATAAATAAACAGAAGACAAGAACGTACTACATTATTTCCTGTTCAACTGTTCCTAGTCATAGGAACAGTTTCAAACCCAGAGGTACTAAGCCACTGGGTATCTCCACATCCCCAAGCTGGCCCTACCAAAGCTCCCTACAGACACCTGGACTTGTCTGGAATGTACCATAGAAAGCATGCTGTGAAATACAAAGCAGGATGCTGAACTTCCTGGTTTATGGAAAAACAAAGTTAGTCACCCAACAATTCCTTTTCCACACTGCAATTAGAGAAGAGTTATCTGAGTAGAGGATAATTTCATGTTTATCCATGGGTAGATAATGCAGCAGCACTGCATGTGATAAAAACATAGATCATCTAGCAGGCTATGTTAATTGCTTGAGATGTTTGTGTAAGGTGGTACAAATGAGTGCACCATAATATGATTTTGAAGAAAATCTTAAAGACATACTTCTCTTTGTCTTTAGAAGTCAAATACAAGCCTTGCCTATACACCATATAGGCCTAATTACATTTAGCACAATAATATCCCCAAGCATTAGAAAAAATTGGATATAAAGGTATAAATTTTTTATATGTGTGCAGCTACAAGTGTACTTGGGATTGTACCACTGATCTGTATGAAATGCAAAAAAAAAAAAAAAGAAAAAAAAAAAGAAATCCGCTTAACAACCCACAGCTCTAATGAAGAGGAAAGTATGTTTGTTTAATCAGCTCCTGAGGACAGTCTTTTATAAAGAGAGCAAGGGTTTATCAGATCACACCCTAAGGTACCTAAACTGCCAAACTGTTCTGGGAAAACCTTGTGTAAGATCTACAGCACAGTCTGAAGCTGAGCCCAAAGAAGAAGAATTTTAAGTAGAAACACTATAAAGATTGGAATGAAAAATTATTCCCTCAAATGTATTGCAGAGGCAAAGAAAGTCAACAGGATGTTGGGTTGCATTAACAGGGTCATGAGCTGCAGAGATAAAGAAGTAATTATCCCACTCTTCTAAGTAGTTGTGAGGCCATACCTGGAATACTGTCTAATTTTAGTTCCCACTATGCAAAAAAACATGTGGACAGGAAGGTGAGGGACAAGAGAGGAGTCATGAAGATGATCAAAGGACTAGAAAGAACATTATGTGAGGAAAGGTTGAGAAAATTGGGTTTTTCAGCCTTGAGAAAAGAAGACTTGGGGACACCTCATCACCATGTTGCAGTACTTAAAGGATGGCTACAAAGAAGATGAAGATTCGCTTTTTACACAGAGCAACATAAAAAAGATGAGGGATAAGGGGTACAAGTTACTCCTGAGTTTGATCATTGCTGCCAATTGTCATTCTTCAAGCATCTGTCTTGATGTCACGGTACATGATCCGTATCATGGAACAGTTTATTGTCCAGGAACCACTCAAATAATCTACTACTTCAAATTAGAAAACCCATACACATAATTGTGGTTCATGTATCTGACAAAGATCATCTGTAAACTCAGACACCAAATTGACTACCTGTCTTATTTTTCTTTCAGCATCACCAAGTCTACTCAGTACTTTGTTTCATCTTTTGACAAATATTTTTGTTGGATTTTTAAAAATCCAACATTATTTTAAGCTGTACTTTCAGAATAACTTTTCAGAAATGAGGCAGCTGACACTACAGTTCAGTGACTATTTCCTTACTGCATTATTTTTACTGACAGTTAAATTCTATCAACTCTAATGTAACTGTTTTTCCTGAGGGACAAGGATAGGGAAGATATGGAACACAACTTGCACACAAATTAAATTCTCCTGTTATTGACTCAGAGGTTCCAAGGCATAAAATCATTTCAATGAACGACAAAAGTGAAAAACTGTTGGTATGAGGAAAACCTTCCTCTCTAAGGTCCATTTGTAGCCATTGTATTAAGATTAAAAGTACTTCCATGAATCAGAGGCATGAAAGATTGCTAAAGGTTCTTTTCCTAACAGTGTAAGACATCCTTGAATTCTCTCTGTTGCACTGCATCATGACTACTCCTGACTACCCTGTGCAGGTGGTCCATAAAACCCCTAATGAGAGTATTTCTGCCTTCATCCATTTAATAAAGTTGTAAGGTTGTAAAGCTGTTACCAGCTAACTAAAGTTCTCACCAGCTTAACAAAACTTTTAGCACATGCTGTTTATTGGTAACCCTGGCTCTTGTGTTTTGTTATTCTACAAAGTGTGGTGGTTTTGTCTCTCTATTTCACTTTATCCATTCACAGTTATCTAGACTCAACTTTCTATTCACTTTTATGGCCAGTGACATGCAGAAGAAGTGCAAAGTCTCTGAGCTGTTGAGCTGGAAGTGCAGATATTTGTGCATCACCAGTTCCCTAAAAACAACTCAGATCCTGCTGGCTGCAGTGACAGAAACTTGGTTGCAACAAGCCTGTGTTATTCAACAAAAGGCAAAATTATCAGCCTTCTCCACCTCTCTGGTTTGACATCCTGACTTGAGACTTTACAAGCATCAGCCTTTCTCTATGCCAAATCCACCCAGGGGCAAGATAACAGCATGGCCAAGACCTGCAAGCAGCAGCACTTGGGACTAGGGAAAAAATCTATTTGAACATGATTATTTTGGACCTGGACAAAGTTAGCAGGAGGCTGTCCACACTTGACCAGATGAACACAGCTCCCTAAATGAATGGAGTCAAGTAGTCACCATTCTGAATGATGAGAGAAATAAAAAAAAAATAAATTCATAGTGTGGGGATCATGTATATGCATCCAATCTCTGAGAAAACACTGCAAAACTCAAATATTACACACCCTCAGGGAAGATAACATTATCTGGGGAACAGGAAAGTGTGGAAAAGCATTTTTTTTTTTTAGGTGCCAGTAGTTAAACAATAAACCCACTATTCTTAAAAATCTTTTCAGGTGAACCTCTTCCTCCCCTCAGCAACCATTTGGTTTCTCTGATAATTTCTGTCTTCAATACTCATGCTGGTGAGCAGATACACATTTCCCATGACTTTTCCAACTAGTGTAAAAACTATCAGAGATTTCAAGCATGTCAAAAATTATAATCAAGCAAAAGTAATTTGAACCCAGGAAGAAGGGAGGGATGGGATAAGATATT
Organism: Florisuga fusca; assembly: GCA_038090715.1. Lineage (NCBI taxonomy): Eukaryota > Metazoa > Chordata > Aves > Apodiformes > Trochilidae > Florisuga > Florisuga fusca. Next base: position 56,220,266 of record JAAWXA010000002.1, read on the forward strand.
AGAGACCTATTTTTGTTTTATCTTTGTCCTGTTCTTATTTGGGATAAATTAAATTGATCATTTTCCCCAATTCAGGTCTGTTTTGTCCATGACCACTACTGGTGAATGAACCCTTCCAGTCCTTGTCTCAGTCTCTTAGTTGACTGAGGGGGAGGAATAAACGAGTGGACTTGTGGTCTTTTCTTGCTGTCTGGGCCTAAACCACCACATAGGTAAATAAAAACAAGCAAACCATAAAAGCAAATTATCCCAAAGGTACACATAAGCACCAATTATTAGATTGTTTCATATACAGAAAAATGTTTCTTAAGCTTGAAATAAATAGCAATGTTTAGGAAGGTAAAATATTCACTGTTCTACAACAATCCAACAAATTCTGCTTGTCCTGCTAATAAATCATGTTGCTTCGGATGCAGCGTAGCAGCTGGAGTCCAGTATAAGGTTTTCTAACATGTTTCATATGCAGAAAAATGAGGTCAATAGACCTATGAGAGCTTGGTACAATCAGGTGCAATAAAGAGCCAAAAAAAGCCCCCCCCAATCCACTTCAAAAAACCTTACTCCTCAGTTTTTTTTAAAAAACAAATATTTGTGCCAAATAGCCAATTTCAAATTGTTCATCTAATAAAGTGTTTACTTGCTTCTTGATCAATTGAGTTTATTTTCCTGTCTTGACCTATAATACTCATGCCAGTTGTCTACCAGCCTTCACAAGCAGCCCTCCCTCTACAATCAAGTATGCTTGTGTTCGCCTTTCTCACCTGTTGTCTGAAAGAAAACATTCCCCACAATATTTTTCCTAAATGATATTTCTTTAATAGCAGTATGTGACATTTTCAGACTATGTGGTTTTCATATTGTCCCCATCAGACCACAAGAAAAGGTAATTTCTGGTCTTCCTTTCTGTGATTTCACTTGGTAACAGAAAATAGCATTTGGGTGAAAGGTGGAATCTCCCAGTCTTTGCTAGGAAGAACAGCAGCTGCTGGCAGAATCCCCTGCTTTTCCTTTAGCCTTATGAATTTCTTCAAGTCTTCTGAACAGTTTTCTTTCATCAGGTCTCTCAGGGTTTTCTCTTAAGAAGGGAAGGAAAATAAAATCCAAAGAGGCCTTTCAATCTTCACGTGCCCTTTTTGCTTCCCTCACAAACAATTCTGGCTTTTGCTGTTTCTGTCTTAATAGATCATCCACTAAAGATGTAGCCCAGCTTCTTAATTGGAAAGTATTGGTAGGGCTAAGCACAGTACTGCTTAGAGGGTCTAATCATCTTGAAACCTACAACTGTAAGCAACTGAATAAACAAACAAGTACTAGCTAAATCAGTATCATGAGTATTTTCAGTAGCAACATTTAAAGTGCAATAACTAATTCACAAAGTTATTCACAATGAAACACTCTGAAGGTCACTTTCAAATCCTAACTTTTCTCATCAAGAGTTCAGGCTGTCCATCTAAAATGAATTTAAAATAAGTGTATTTGAACCCAGAGTATTTTTAGAGTAGATTTCTACTGTGGATTTCTCCTGTTCAAAAAACAAAAAATCTACTGCAAAACTGGACTGATTTGATGTTGAGGTGTCAACAGTTAGAAGAAACTGAACTATCTCATTAATATTTTATAGATTTTCTAAAGCACAGATATTTCAAATATGCGTTAAGTTGATGTCGACAAAAATGATGGGCTGACACAGAGATCTTGGTCATGCAGAGTGGAAAAAGATGCTGGAAAAGCTTCCCTCATAGTATGTACCAGGAAAAAAAAAAATGAAGTTCTTAGTACACCAAACAATGTCAAAAATTCCATAGTGCAAATCCACTCTCTAGCCAATTGCAAAATAAATATACAATTGATACAATTGCAAAAAGAAAAAAAACAAACTGGGATAGATTACTTATATATGTAAATACAGAAATAATTAAACATATACGTTACAGCGCTTCAACAATTTATTCAACTATTTAAATTCAGATATTTCATCCCTAGAAATAATGATTATAGATATTTTAGCATGATAATCAAACATTGTTAAAAAGGGGGCACTAGGAATGCAGAGTCCAGTGCTGTAACTTTGCATTTTGAGAAGTTCTTTGGGAGGGATAGCAGGTCACAAAAACACTGGGGGAGAGCAGTACCTCATGCCTATGAATTTGATCAGTCTGGCTGGCTGCCCGCCCATCTGGTACTACAGCTAGCCCTTATCTTTTCAGTCTTCTTAAAGCTACCTGTAAAGATGCCTCATAATAAGAGAAAGGTGGTGGGGCTATCTTTTTGAACAGTGTAAATATTAAAGGAGAAAGGTAAAGCTGTTACAGATTTATTGATCCGAGTATTGAAATCTGAGCTAGGGAAAACTACCAAATAACATTCAGATCCGGTTTTTGCAAAACGTGCATTTGGAGTTTTGATGTAAGCATCAATGCAATGTCTCACCCTGCCTGATTATACAATGGAATAGTCTATTGCAGGCTGTTAAAACAGATCAAAGTAAGGGTCATTCATGTATTTCTACATTCAATTTGCTAGTATCTCAATGGAATAGCATGTGTCCCGGCTTAGCTAGGGGTAAAATAACTCTTTGCACAGCCAGAACAAATTTCAGGACCCAGATTAAGCCTCAGTATAAATGCATTGAAGGCAAATTAGACAGCAAAGAAATTAGGTTCCAAAGAGCAAATATTAAAATACCAATCCAGGGCAACATAAAGGAGAAAGCAATGCAAGAACTTAGTGAAAAAAGACATTTGTCTGAAAGGTGATGGATATCTGTGCTCCACTTGGCAATTTCCCCCCAGGTGTGGGCTTTGAAGCTAGAATGACAGCTCTTGGCTAATGAGGTTTAGAAGTTAGAAAGCAGATTAACTTTTCAGAGAAAGGTTTTTTTGGTGATCTCACCATCTGTCTCGGTCATATTTGCATTGAAAGAGATCATGAAGGTTATGCTCATTATGACAACAAAACAATAATTTACAACACAAAGTATTCAGTACTGATAAGCCTAAACAGTCAAGAAGCACCTGTAATCATTTCTAGTTTCAAAAGCTTGGTTCTAAGCATGGCAGCATTTCAGCAAAATCAAAAACAAACAAAAAAATCCCATCCCAACACTGAGCAATCCAGGCAACAATGATCACAGTCTGAATACCTACTAACAGGTGTCATCTCAAAGTCCAGAATATTAAACAAAAGACACCCAACACTAATTAACAAATTAAACCTGGCCTGTGCTTATTTCTGCTCAAGTAACAGCCCAAGTGCAAATCTAAAGATATCAATTAGTTACCAGATTAACCTTTTTTTCCTCCAAAGTTTCTGTCCCTGATTTCCAAAATTGTTCCACAGTTGCTATTAGGTGCTTCGTTCCATATTTTCAAAAAAAGATATATAATTTGTATATAGCAGGTTAATTTTTCATGCCCTTCTACAACCAGAACTCCCAATATTGACCGGTACAGTGTGACTAGAAGGACCAGAGAAGTGATTTTACCCTTGTACTCAGCCTTGGTGAGGCTGGAACTCAAGTAGTGTGTGCAGTTTGGGGTTCCAGAGCACAGGGGGGACATTGAGGTGCTGGAGAGGGTACAGAGAAGGGCAGGTAGGCTGATAGGGGTCTGGAGAAAAGGTCTTATGAGAGGCTAAAGGATCTGGGTGCTGTTCCACCTAGAGAAGGGGATGTTAAGGGGAAACCTTATTGCCTTCTACAACTACCCAAAAGGAGGTTGTAATGAGGCAGGTGTTAGCCTCTTCTCCCTAGTGACTAGCGACAGGACAAGAGGAAATGGGTTCAAGGTGCACCAGGTACCAGGAAAAAAGTTTTTCACTGAAAGAGTAGTGAAGCATTGGAAATGGTTGTCAAGAGAGATGGTGAAGTTGCCATCCCAGGGGTATTAAAAAACGGGCAGATGTTGGACTTCAGGAGATGGTTTAGTAGTTAAAGTAGTGTAAGAATGATGGTTGGACTTTATGGTCTTGAAGGTCCTTTCCAACCATGATGATTCTATGATTTAGAAGCTGAAAGTCTTGTCTAATGAGCACTTGTTTATAGGATTTGAGATAGAAATTTCAAGGCACACCCACATCTCGACTTAGTGAATTATCAGTATCCTCATCTCCTTTTTGTGAGTCTGGAGAGAAGGAATGGAATTGGATGTCCAGGAATGGCTCGGGGAAGTGGTACCTCCTGCAGGGGTCTAGTGGTCTGTGCAGACTGTCACATCCACGAGGCTCATCTAGATTGAGCATCCCCAGTGCAGAGTAGTACCTACAAGTCACAGGGTAGCCCAAAGTGCTTTGCTATAGCTTAAAAAAGTGATTGGAATAAAAATCCAAACTTTAAATAGGAACACAGGAGTCTGCTCACAATAAATTCAGAGTTGTCTTTGGACAGAATTTGAGGCTGATGACATATTATCAATGCACGCACAGCACAATTTTACGTATTTTCCAAGTAGCTTCTGGGTATGCAAACACTGCAGCTGTGACACAGATGATTTGTCAGCAGGTTGTCTTCAGAAATCTTCCAAACACCTCAACATTTTGAAGGATAACCAACACTGTGGTCTGTCCTTTAAAAAGTCAGTACTGTGCCTTGAGGGCTGTATTTTGTCTCCTTTATTTCCCTGCCTTCCTCCAATACCAAGTTTACGTTTAACCAATTTTGAATCTTCTTGCTCTGTTTCACAGCTTTCACACATGCTGCTCTTGTACTTATATAAAAAACACTTTTTCTACATTTGTTAGTTTAATTTAAGCACTTTCCCATGACAGAACAAATTAGTGGTTAGTGTGCACATTTCTTGCTTTGTAAGAGACAGGAGAATCTTAATTGAAAATATGCTAATTTTGAAATTAAGTGTTATTTTTGGAGTTGCAAATGCATTTAGACCAGCCACTTTATTACAACTAATTACATGAGTTCTCAGAGACAAGGCCTGCTGGCAAGTAAGGGAGGCTGACATCAGCTCTATTGGTTTAGCCTGGAACAGAGTGTTTCCAATGAAGCCTGCGGGGTCATCTTCCCTTTATCTTGCACAACTGGACAAGTACTGAGTGTTATCATAATATCACAGGATAGCTGCAGCTGAACAGAACCTCTGTTTATAGTCAACCTGCCCTACCCAAGACAGCATCTGCTAGAGCAGCTTGCCCTAGGCCTTGTTTTGAGTTTTTACAACCTCCAGGGATGCAGTCTCCACAACCTCACTGGACAATATCTCCTTCTATCTCCTCTGGCCACACTCCACCTCTCATTCCCTTTTGTTTTATTTTAAAAAACAAGATGACTAGCTTTGTAGGGAAAAACCCCAGTATTTTAGCAAAGTTCCTGGTTTCCATTAAACTAGGATCTTTTGATAAGAAGAGGTTGTTTAGAGTTTACAGTGGAAAGATGTTCTAGTCCTAAAATAACCACAGTTCACAAATTCATTCCTAAATAGCTAGTGAGGCAGATGAATTTATGTATTTGAAGAAACATCTACTTCCATACTTTGCATCCCTCTTCTCTTTCTATTCTTAATTCAGTGCCTGTTCTTTTAAGCTCCCAGTGGGCAATAAGGAAAAGAATTCCCTTCTGCTAGACCAAAAGCAGACACCTGAAAGTTAATGAAGGCAAAAAAACCCCAAACCCAAATTATTTATATGTCCACTAGAGAATTTGTTTCTGCATTTTTCTAAATTCAGGAATTTGCAAAAGATCCCAATGTCTGTCCCATGGCATTTGTGGAGCCCCCAGCACAAGGTTGCTTGAGATGAAGGCAGTGGGAATGAATCTCTACACTTTTTGGCAATTAGCAAGCATGAAGGGACAGTGCTCATTTTCTTTCTCTCCTCTGACACAAAAAAAATCTTTCTCGCTTTCCATAAAGAAGTAGAAGCTGCACACCAAAAGCCTTATTCTTTCAAAGCACTGTTCATCCACAGTGAAACACCCATCTTTATAATTAAGAAAAAAGCAACCAGCAACTCTCCTTCTTTTCAAAACAAGCATAAATATTACAAGTGCTTGCTAGAGAAAGCCAGAACATCCTCAACACGGCATTTCTCTTTTGCTGTTTCCTGGACTACGTGACCCACTTCAGGTAAATCCCCATGGATCTCTCCGTCTCCTCTCAAATAAGGGCAAACAGCCATTGGCTAAAAAAAGAGAATTTAAAGAATTTATCTACGGCTTTTCCACACTTCTTGCATTTTTAAAATTCTGTGGAGTCTGCAAATGAGCCAGGGCTGCTTGTTTTTTCATTTTAAAAATGTTTTTTCTTTAGAACAATCTCCTTCTTTTGCCCTTTTATCCAGAAATTGTCCCCAGGGTCCTTAAAAGTCTCAGAAAAGAAAAATTTCTTTACATTTGTCATAACACATATAAATTCTGTCCTAAATAAAAATACACGATCATTGCAATATATTCAAGTAGTTAGGTTCTTTCTTTATTTTTTAACAGTTTCCCTGGTGACTCCCTCCAGGTTTCTTTTACCCCTCAACACAGCTTCTGGCTATGTCTTTTCTGAGCTTTTATGTATTTATGGTTGGCCTTGTTTTCCAACCTTCTGTCCATGAGCTCTGTAAACTCAATCCACCAGTTAGAATTTGTCCTGTCTACACCAGGTTCCTGAGATCTCAGTTCAGGATTCCACACTATGTCATGTTGCAAGTAAGAAACTGCTTCTACATCCATTTCAACACAACAAATTGTAAATATGGATTAATGGTTTTCATAATACTGTAACAAACATCATTTACAGCATGCAATGTTTTTCCTTCTCATGGTAACAAATCCTCAGAAGGGGAAAGCTTAAAGTAATTAGTCTGCTGGTTCTACCCACAGATAGCATCACTCAATTTAGCCTAATGTATGTCAAAAGAAAAAGCAGAAATGCAAGGAATTTTTTGATAATTCTTGACTGGTGTGAGTAAAAGAACTAGTAATGTCATTTTAAGGTGGTACACTGGAAAAAGAAGGCATCAAAACATGAGCTCTTTTTTTTTTTTTTCCTCCAAAGAATTTTAACTCACATTCTATGCCCTGACATCAGCAGTGTAATCATAAGAAGCAGTTTTAGGTCATAAGTGAAAACAGAAACAGAACAAGAAAAACACTGATTGATAGATAGACAGACAGAAAAGCAAAAAATTTAAATACTTTAAGGAAAAGAATAAAATAATATAGACAATGTAAACTTTAAAATGTCCTGCCCAATAAAGACTTACTTTTGTCACCCAAGCATATTGTAACTTTCAGTTAGTCCACTGCTGAGACTGAATCTGATGTGGTTGTACAGCAGTTTCTGTATCAGAGAAGTAGGGCAGCCATGGTATTCCTTGGTAATATTTGAGTGACCAAGCTTGAGACTCCTGCTCTCTTGCAGTGATTTTACACAACACAGCTCACAGCAGAACAAGCTCCAGTTCCAACTTTCAGTTCAGATTGCATACAGACTATATAGTGGCTTAGTTTTTCTTCAGTCTAGTGTCTAGATATTCAACTTTATCTGCCTTCAATAAAGAAGTTTCTGAGTTATACCTGGTGGCTGATGGAGCTCTGCTATGATTCGTAACACTAGCACTGATGTTTCTTCCTAGCGAAGATCATAAATTCTCACCAGCTATTCACAGTAAAGAGTTAATATTTTTTTTTGTATTCACTTCCCCATTGTACTCATTATTTCCACTGCAGATTGAGAGAAGCAGCAGGCTGCTTAAGAATTAGGGCCTGTCTGGTTTTCCTGTTGGCTAAAACAGGATACATACAAATCATAACATAAAAGGAAGGTTTTCAGTCCTTTCATGGAAGCAACAGATACAGACAATATTAATTGCTATATGCTGCCTGTAGAAAGGCAATGGAGCAAAAATAAATTCCTTGCCTAAATTGTACTCGCCATTTTCTCCCTACTTTGTTCTTCTTTCCCTTTCTTACTTGTAGATTTGTGCACACACCAGTTCAGAATGGCTGATGGGATGTATGAACTTTTCAAAGATAGCTTAGATTTAAGTATAAGATGACTGATATGCAAATCTGTTTTACTAAACTTGCATTTTAACTAGTAAAGAACTGAAAGAGGGGAAGAAGAGAAGTGAAGCATTCCTGGAACTAATAGGAGATTAGCATTATGATGGAGAAACCTGAGAGACAAGTTTATTAGACATGCCATTATTACCAAATGGGTATGCTTCCCTGATCCCCATTCTAATTTATCATGAGTGAAAAGCAGCTGTGCCCTTAAGTGTAGAGAAAAAGCCAATGAGATGCAAATATGCAAGAGACTAATTACCAGGCAAGCAAAAGTGCTTCTATTTTGGGTATGTTGAAAAGGGATTAATGTCTTGTAATGGAAGTGAAGTCTGACAGATCAGGCTCCTGTGCAACCCGATGCCTTCAGATCCCCACTGAAATCATCCTGCACTGAGCACTCTGTCAGAGGCTTTTATCCACACAGGGGCAGCCCCCAGCACAGTCTCCTATGGGGCCTGATTTTTAAGAAGGTCCATTTCTCAATGGCTGGCTCTGTATAGTCCTTCAGTAGCTTGTTTGAACTAGAGTCTAAAAAGAAGGAAAAAAACCAAACGCCTCTAAAGAGTACATTTTCCTTGGATTAAAGTGAGGCACATCAATAGATCTGAGAAGGGAGACAAACAAAATGTTCACCTTTTTTTTCAAAGACTTGGACCTTTGTCAAAGAAATTGCTTCATTTCAGAGTTTCATTGTTTTGCTGTAACACTAAATTACTGACGGAGCAACACACTAATACACTATGAAGTTTTCTTAATGGTACTTAGTACTCAATGTATGAAATACACTAGTTTTAATCCTCTATTAACTACTCTGGTTATTTAAGAGGATGTGTAATCCTGTAATTGTTTTATTTTCTAAAAATGAATAAGTTTCATAGAAATTAGCTTACTAAGTAAGACAAGCAAGAGTGCAAACGTTCCACTAGAATTCCGTGTCTTTAGGGAACTGCAAAATATCGTTGTCACAAATTCAAATTTTTTCACCTGGAACCAGAAGAATTAAATTTTTCTCCAGCATGATTGAAATCTTTTGGGTTTGTGGATGTCTCTCTTGTTTTCCCCACACCATCTGAGATCACTGCTTATCCTTTAAGCAAGTAGAGGTCAGGCTGCTGGGGCTGCATATTACCACATCCAATGGGCATTTCCCTGCCTTTCCAGTTGGATGCACACCTGAAGCATCTCTCAAGTTTGTGGTAATAGAAATATGAGATAGGAAATAATTATTATGGCTTTTATGTATCTCAGAAATTATTCTGTATTTTAATGGTAGATATGTGAGGCACAGAGCATTCACCGTGACATTGTAAATATATCCCAGAGCAAAAAGACAAAGTCAGAATGTCCTGTGTTCACTCAGTGGTACAAACTGCTAGATTTTCTGGCAAGACTTCTAAAGAACATGGTGTCCAAGTTTCACCTTGAAATATCATCCTGTAGTCTTAACTGGGTGCCTCTCCTTGTCTGTTACCGTGCAATGTGTTACTCATTGTATTTGAAGAAACAAGAAAAGCAGATTTCAATTCTATTCCACTGCACTCTCTGCATATGCAAAAAGGTGGCTCAAGAGGGCACAAAGCAGGTCATAGAAAAGCCTCATTCAGTATAATAGCATATCACCATTAGAAAGGAGAGCTAAAGTTTTTACTTTCATTCAGAACACAATCACATTCTTGTCTTAAGCAAGCTGATGAGGCTTAATCAACCCATTTCTGTGCTATGACAAATTAGTCCCTTTTTTTAGGATATTACAGCTCAGAAGTTTTAGTGAGACATAAAAATTTCTTTGGCCATCAGTCTTAAACATAAAAACACAAAGTAAGTGACAAGAGACACTAGTTAAAATATACTCATTGTTTTAGAAACCATCTGGGTGTCATAATATCTTGGAATGAGTTATTTTCTTGAATATTTTTAAGTATTTCTATTTACAGTACAGTTTTAGACAAAGCACATGGTGTGGAGCAAGTGAAAGTGATACTCTGACTAAAAACACTAGAAATAGAATTAGATGCTTGAAAATTTATAAATTGAAATTTTCACCCTCTGAGTATGTGCATTCCCTTGAGAAGCAGAATGGTGTAGTTTGAAATCTCTTATTTGCCATCATTCTCCATAGTTTTTTTTTTTTCCTGATGTACATCTGTCTCTCTGATATTTAATCTTGTTTTGCATTACATTCTCCTCTTTACCATAAATGTTATCTGCATGTAAATTACTATCTTCATGATCTCCATGTCTGAGAAATTTTCTTCCTTTCACTACTTAAATTTAAAACTTGATTTGGAAAACTAAGCCAAAACTCAGAAAGCAGAGATTAAACTAAGCTTAGGCCAGATGTATGCTTAATTTATTTATTTTCATTTCATTTTGTTTGGCCCAGTTCTTTGCCAAGGGAGCTAATGGGACAAGGCAGTATATAAACCAAATTTTTCAGAGCAGTACAGAATAACAGGCTGAACTGTATCAGAGTTTTAAAACACCTAGAGGAATAACGAGGTGGTAAAGCTTGTGATCTGCACAGAGACATTCAGCTTCATACTTGGGTGATCTTCTGCAGAACAGCAAGCATTCAGACCAAGATAGAAGAGAATTCTCTGCTTTCAGAACTCAGCCTGAAACCAAGGGGAAAAGCAATCTCAACTACCCACACATGATTCATCTGTCACCACTCAAGGAGACGACCCAAGTATCACAGTGGGCAGTTAAACAGGACCATGCTGTCAACAGAAAGTGGTAGCAAGAACGAAGCAAGATGTTCACCTATAAAAAAGGGATTTGAACTAACAAGTTCAGTGGGTATTAGCACTGATACTTGTCTTCCTTGCTAGTAAGGCAGCAGTACTGTGCTATCGCCTGGATTACTGCATGCAATTTGCCAAGCCTATTTTAAAGCAGAGATCCAAATAAAATGTAAAACTCAAGGAAAGAAAGATGGGAAGATTTCCAAAAAAGTGGAAAAAAATCAAATTAATAGGCCATTTTAAGCTGGAAGCAGGGGACAGGGAGGGGAGACTTTCAGAGGCATTTGTCATTTTAAGTGCTGAGTTAACCAGGAATCATTACTCACTGCTGTCAGAATACAAAAGGGGGATGCTTCATAGTATTAAAATATAATAATGAGTAGTATTTATCCAAAGTATTTAATGGGATGAGACATTTGTGAGAAAAAAAATATTTCATTCTTTTACACAATAGAATACATACCTTAAACACCTTGCTCTGAAGTGTATTTTACTGACCACTGTGTTGAAATACCACGAAGACCAGATATTTCCACTAGTTTCCCTGATATGCACATTTCCAGTCTTCCTGTATAAAGTACAGAGTATTCTTCTACTGTGAGCAATGATTTCATGGTAACAATGACCACTGTGTTAAAGGTGTGTGTCTATAAAATTCACAAAAGTGGAACTTCTAGGAAAATAAATTCCAAGATTAAAACAACTTCCAGGAGTTCCTAACACAAACTTGTTCTCACTGAGCAGTGACTCAGGTTTTTCCAATAGATTAATGACTTACTTCCCACATCACAACGACTAGCCCCTATGTTTTTTCTTTATTTGTTTGGTGGTTTGGTTTTTTTTAGAACCATTTCCTTTGTCAATTTCTTATGACAATCAACATTTTCACCAGGGAAAATAAATCAGAGCCCCAGAAAAATCAGAGTCAAGTAAATATTGCAAATAGAGGAATAAGAAGAACAGTTTTAAAAATTGGGAAGGAAAAAAAATGTTTAAGTTTTTTAATTCATAGAACAGACAAAACATTTTATTCAATGATGCTAACAGCTATGGCTGCACAAGAGTGAATATTTTACTAGCAGATGCCTCACAAATGAGACTGAGCAAACACATTCTTAATAGGGCACGTATAATAAGGTGAAAATGCCACACTGAAGAGTGAGCTGTTTGCAGCTGATCTAACTGGCCTTTTCTTAGGAGAATTCTTTTGATTCCATCCTACAGCTATTCACTTGTTAACTTTTTATTATCATTCATGGCCAAAGTATTTAAGAACTTCCACGTAAAGGAGTAAACAAAGCAGTTTAGAGAGAGCTGGGGCCTGAGGGGCATTGCATGCCCTTGACATATAAACCACTAGCTGGAGAGCTGTGCTAGATAGGACAAATGGGTCACTAAATGCAGCCCCCCCTCCCTTGCTGTTGCAGCCAAACCACATAAGCAACAGTCATTCCAGCAGGGCCAGCAGTGTGCCTCCTTGTGCCTTTTGCCTCAAAAGACCTCCATATTCTACCTTTCAGTTCCAGTCAGAATCCAAAGTTTTTAAAAAATTTTGATTAATAAAATGCCACATGCAGAAAGCAAAAGACAAAATCAGCATCTCAAGGTCCTGCCATAACAAGAACCGTTAGTCAATGTGTTCACTGACCCCAGATACTGAATCGTGTTCCTGTCCCCTACCCTCTACTAAGAAAGGCAAAAATTGTTAACTTGGCCTGTGACAGATTTGCTTTCTGACACTAAATCTTGTTTCTCGTGAGTAGGGAGTTACATAATAGACAATGGCAATGGCAACATCTGCACATTACTTTCTGTCTTTATCAAACCATACACAGGACTGAGAACCTTGCAAAACTCTATTATTGTGTTGTATTGCATTTTATTGTATTGAGGATACGGAAAGTAAACACTCCAGGGATCCTTTGGATTTTTACCAAAACATATTTTTCTGGAATTACTGCTGATCAATGTGTTTTGTCCTTAGAGACAACATTTTTTTGCACTACTTACTGTAATCAAGGCCATTATTGCTGTAGTAAATAATGTACATTTTTCAGTTTGATACTTTTCCTGGATATGAGCTAACATGATTGACTTACACAGAAGGTAATTATGTCAAGGGTAAATACTGAAATGTATACTCAAATCTTAAAGTCCAAAGGCTTTTAGAAAACCAAAACAAGCAATTATATCTGCATAATACAGAGGGCATGAGGTGCTGGCAATACAAGCATGATTAAAGCTAAACTAACACTCAACATATAGGCACTGAACAAAAAAGGCCTTAGTTAAGGACACCAAATAGAACACCACACCAAGAAGGGGAAAACAGCAAGACTTTTACTGCAACAGCTCTTATTTTTCCAAGATCTATTCTGATGTCTCTGTTATTACTTGTCTTTAAACTTATTTAGCCTGAACTGGGCAATCCAAATAGATTTCCTATCAGCAAGGCTGACTGACTTCACTTCCACAGAGGCATAGAGAATCTCTGGTCTTCTGTATTTCAACAGCAGAAATATTAAATTAAAATATATCTTCAGAAAAGAAGTCAATGATATGTACAGCTAAGTCTTCAAAATGAAAACTGTTTGTAATTGGACACTGTGCTATGCAGTGGTTTACACCACTGGACAGTCAGGCACCCAATGAACCAGACTCCTCCAGGCACCTTGGCTCCAAGTAATTATTGAAGAATGCTGGAGACCTGGAACCCGACAAACTGGAATATCCTAAGAGGAAAGGCAGAGCAGTTAAATGCCCCACCAGATACATGAAAGGACTCAGAGATACAAAGACACTGCAAATCCTACAACCTTGGGAACAAAGGGATTGCATCTCCAGTTACAAATATGTAACAGGAAAATCTAAACCAAGGGAGTTTCAACAATTAAATGCACAGTCTCTGGAGCATTCAGTAAGTGTGATCAATACACCTTCTGTTGTATTAAGAGAAATCAACAAGCAAATGTCTGGTCTCAAGGAGTACATGGATTATGATTGCCAGAACCTCTCCTGAGGATCAGAGTCTCAAGGATTTAATTCCTTCTGCAAGCGTAGGGTGGTCAGCGAAACAAATCCTTCAGCAACATTATCAATTTAAAAAAACAGTTCTAGGGACTAGAGAGGATTTTGTTTAACGCCAAAGGAATGTTGACTTCTTAGATGTTACACAGGAGCATGTTGTAAACGATGCCAAGATTATTTACAGACCTAGGAAAAGGGCCAAATATGTTTTATACAGATGAACAGAAATATTGAGGAAACAATTAAGGCTGTCATGTATGACAAAAGCACAGGCTAAGTTAAAAATTCATGTCAATATCACATGAAAAATTGGCCCTGGAGGGGAGGAAAAAAAAAAAAGCACACCACCATTTTGCAGAACATGCAAGCAAATCTATTCATAATGTTCCACTATCATTAAAAATAAATAGTATGATTTAAGAAGTCATTGGATTTTGACTACTCATTCTCAGTGGACATCATATATCTAATGGGCCTCACTTTGTTCAGCATGTGTTTAAGCAGTTATAAACCATGTATGGAATTATGTACACAGATTTAGTATGGCTGCCCAGTGAAGCACAGACGGTTACCTGCTGACATTTTCATTCAACAGAAAACAGAGGCTAAAATGTTATCAGTAACTGAGGTCACAGTACCTCAGACCTCACAGTCTGACAAAAAGGTAAGAAAAACATAAACCTAGTGGTTTTTTTTTTAATTTTTATTTTCACAATCAGCAGCAAGCAGTAGCATCAATGGAAGACTACACCAGTCTAATGGATACTTCATGGAAGACAAGGTAACATTTTTCAGAACTCCTTTTGAAAACAAAGCTAAGAAGCAGGGACCTGGCTGCTGGGCTCTGGGATCACATGACCTTTCCAAGGCAAAGTACATGTTTAGCAGCTGAGCTGCAGAACACCACACAGAATAACTATGCAGAAAGCCTCAGGAAATGGTTATGTTGTACGTTGTTAATATACTTTTAAAATCATGTATCACATGATTGTTGCTTTAGCAATAATTAGTAGTAGTATTGTACATTATTACTTCTACTAGTAATACTTCTGAAAGATGATGGAAGGGAAAACAGTATGTTTTCAGCAGTCTCACCACAACCATTTGGAAATGACTGCTGTGCTGTGCAGAAAGCAGTAGCTGCACAAAAGAGCCTAAAGTATGTATCAGAAAAAAGCTGACCTGTGCCACAGAGCTTGGCTCAGAATGGCTACCAAACAAATACTAAAAATTTTACGTTCTTCACCTGTAAAAAAACTATGATTTTTCTTTTTTGAGTTTTCTTTAATTTCCTAAATTGTATGTATGACATTACCTAAACTTTCAAAATACTTTCAATACTGTTGGTCTAACTTGGGAGTCAGAATATAATAGGAAGAGACCCTGACACAACTTTACTGCTGCTTCTGGTGGATTCAAATTTTACAATCTGAATTTTTTAGCAATAAAAGGGAGGCACTCACTGACAACACGGGAGAAGTTAAAAATAGCCACCAGAAGGAAGGACAGGGGATGCAATGACAAGCATGCAGTTAAAAAAGCCACTTTGAACCAGCAGCTTTCTTCCTTGTCTAAATTTAAAGAGCCACCCACAGGAAGGCCAAGTGAGAAAGAGAACTTGCAAAACCAGAAAAAAACCCCAAAACCCAAAAAACCCACTAAACCCTACCCTGTCCCTCTAAATGTGGAAACAGAAACAGCAATCAAAGCAATCACAACAGAATCTTCCCCTGAGACTTGTTTTGTGTCCTGGATAGGAGATTTTCTTGTTAAACCATGACAGACAGAAAAAGATTCATGGTACCAGCTTTGTGGAGACTACTTCCACATATAAGGCTGTATGACATTGGCTCACATGGCTCTCTTCATATGCAGAGCTATATTGAGACTGCTATACTTCCCTCCTAGCTCATGTACCAAGCCATCCAGGGCACAAACCCAAAATCTTGAAATAAAAAAAGGATGGTGCACACCCCCATCTCAGCAGTTTGAAGTCAGACCCTTGAACCAGGAACCTGAGAAATCCCAAAATATTTGCAGTCAGCCATTGTGTGCAGCCAAAGAGAAATGGGCATTCCCTCCTGCTGCTCTGAGCTGGGTCAGCTTGGTGGTCTCTCTGTCAGAGGCAGGGCTCTATCTTCACTCACCATGTATGATTACCCCTACCATAGCCATTGGAAACCCTTTGCCCTTTTACTCATGGAAATCAGTAGAAAGGAGTGAGGGGAGAGGGGAAGAGTCATGTCTGCATCCATTGCCACTGGGTGGCTGTCTCACCAGGTGCTCTCTCAATCACATTGAAGAAGTAAACACAGCATGCTTTTGCCATGGTTGTTGCAGTGTTACACAGAATAGCAGCATCTATCCCACAACCACACGGATGGGATCACCACTTGCATGAGGATTACCATCCTTTGGCCAATATAGCCATGGATGAACCTCAGGGGAAAAAAGAAATGGCTCACCTTTGTCTAAGAAACTCATCCTCATTTCTGTCCTAATTTGAGGAGGGGCCAAATTAATCTGGGACACACTGTCACAGCACAAGAAGGAAAGTCATGGGAATAACTATCTTCATGGGTCTCTAGAGCCCTTGGGTTCGGGATTTCAAGGGGCTTGTTGCCCACGCACAAGCAAAGTTTCACTACCACTCTTTCCAGACTTGCAACAGCACAATGATCCTGCTCTCCCCCCACACCTTATAAAATAAAAACGCAGGCTTCAACTCTTTTAAAAATCGAGACAAGGACTAGAGCCTTTAAACATACCAGAACATCAAAGACTGTTTTCATTGTACAGATGATTTTTTAGTACATTTCTCATCCTTACACAGAAGAGTTTGCCAGGTATTTCTGCAAAGAACAACTCTGTATTGATTTACCAGTCACTGCCCAGATGCACCGGTAGTTGCTTGGGATTGCCTTGACCCAGATGCAGGACCTTGCACTTGGTCTCGTTGAACTTCATGAGGTTGGTGTGGGCCGAGCTCTCCAGCCTGTCAAGGTCCCTCTGGATGGCATCCCTTGCTTCCAGAGCATCAGTTGCACCACACAGCTATCCCTACATTCCAGTCTTCTCCCATTGGAGGATGTTCCCACTTCTATAATTGTATTATTTCTATCATGTCAGTTGCTATACATCTATTACTGTAGTTTCTAAATTATCGTAGTTACTTGGAACTGAAATAACCAAGACTGCAAGAAAAGGTAGGTGGCAAAGTAATTGTTTAGCGTGGGATTCATGTAAAAGATTGCCAACTAATTACCAGTAGGAAGAATGGAAAGAAACAATTGCCTAGGCAATCAATTTTCATATGTAAATAACCCACTATATAGGATTCTATAATCCTACAGATACCATTGGAACAGTTCCAATTGAACATAGCTGAATCAATTTTCTTTCTTGTCCTTTTGTTTTACAAATGTATTTGCAAAGGCGATTTTTAAAATTACATAACATTGCTTTCCAACAAGCAGGAAACCACTAAGTTTGCAACAGTCATTTCAAGAGTGAAATCTGAAAGTTAATTTCTGAGGCTTTTGAAATTTATGATGCATTGCACATGGATCGCATAGGTTTTACAGGAGTGACCTGATATTATCTCAATGACTAAGCATACTACTACTGACAATATGTCCTCAAAAAACTCCAGGATCAGTGCTAATGTTAAAAAAGTGGTCTCCAGCAGACAAAACACACCAGTGAGTATCACAAGCTTGTCTCAGGCAATTCCAAGAACACTCCAAACTACCATTACTGCCAGAAAATGAGTAAGATATCAAACACAAACTGCTAAAGCTATTAAGGGCACCTCCCCAGAGGAAGAAAGAAATGGAACTTTAAGCTTCTTTCATCATACATTATACATTAAAATCAGGTTTTTCAGATGAAGAAAGCTTAAAGAAGCAACAAGAACTCAGGTTATTATATAGTGATTTCCAAAGTGTGTGCCAGCCATGCTAATAACCAAAAGCCAAGAGTCTCAAACACTACCACTGCAGATCTTAAAAATTAGTAAGACACTCTATAACTACAAGATAAATATTGAGAAGTTGTTTCCCCAGTCACTGCCAGTATATTCTGATTCTCAAGATGAACAGTACAGCTGCTGAAGTAATTTTGTGATTTAAATGTTAACTAATAGAATCGCATGGTTTTTCTTTAAATCATGTAATTTTTAAACCTACTTTACTCCTAGTGATAGGAGAAGCTGGTAGGTCTCTGGGCAAAGGGAAAACAGCAATTTTAGTATTAAGAGATTAATGTGTTTTTTTAAAAATTAACCTGAAAGTATTTAAACAGATATTAACTGTTTTTTAAAATTGAATATTTTTGTAACAAGTATTCTCTGATCCTTCCAACCCCTGGAAGCCCCATTTCACATGCATAGTTCCCAGTGAAGCTAACAAGGTCCCAAAACACCGCCTAGGACTCGGGTGAGAAACTAGTTTTATATAGTATGGAGTATTTGTATATAATTTGTGCTCCCACATTCCTTCCAGTATTCATGGTAGATAAAGACAGACAAGCAAACAAGTTTGTTTTAAACAGTAGGTAATGTGAGGAGATGAGGCAACACATTTACAAGTGTTAGACAAGTGTGGCATTTATATTACTAGCTTTTTTATGACAGCACCTATGACCCAATAGATGTTACCTAGACCTCCAAGGTCTAGACTAGCTTTGAGACAAAAAATACCAAGAAACTTCTGAATTTCTCAATTCAATTACACAGCAGAAAACTTGGAAATGAATGACTGAGTTTAATGCTACACAGCTTAAAGACACTTACCCCTTTAACAGACACATACCAACTTCCATCTATTTCTGTATGTTACAAATCACAAAAGAGATTAAATTTACCAAGTATACGTCTACACTCCTCTTCCTCCTGTTCTCTGGACATATCTTTCAAGGAATACATGTTTGGGTCAAATTCTAAAAGCACTCAAACTGGAACACTTTCACAGTTATTATTAGGGATGTTCTCCATAATCGGAAGGCAGCATCTAGGCTTTGTAATAATAATGATGACAACATGGCACTAGTAAAAAGAATGTAATTTAAGGACAGATGACTAAAGCCCATACATTTCTTCTTTCCTTCCTTTATTCTATGAAAAAGTAATGAATACGTCTTGCACTTTTAACTTTTTGCTTGTGCTCATTTAAGTGTCATGGGGCAAATGTTTTATTTTTATTGATCCCAAAATGTTCTTAAATTTTCAAGTACATTAAATGCATATTTATCACAGCTCTTTAGTCTTGCTCAGACCATCTGCAGTTGCATACATATTTTGGCACTGCCAGAAAAATAAAATTGAACATAAAACCATCATAAAGTTGAACATAAAAGATGCGTTAGAATTCTGTTTAAGAGTTGTTTGTTGCTAGACATTAAAATTTGTAAGCACAGACTATCAAAGCTTCCCAGTTGTCTTACTAATATTTCAACCTGTTGTCATGCCCCCGATTTTTATTACTTAGAAAAAAAAAAAATCTTAATTTGCTTGAAAATTATAGACCTGACAAGCGATTAGAGAATGTTCTTTTAATCAAGTGAGGCAATTTTGACACCTTTTTTAAAAAAAACAACCTATAAAAAGCAACACACTGCATGATGGTTACAGTGGGAGTGCTATTTACAGAAAGGTGCCACTTATTTTGTTTAAATGTGTGAGCCATACCTGTGTTTCATGTGGAAAGACTTTCAATTAACACACACTGACCAATTTCCATTACGTTTGCTCACAGTGGGTTGATATATTACAGAAAGGGTGGCAGCAGTAAATGGCTTGAATCAGAGAGAGAACATAGAGCTCCAATGAAGAAAGTGAACATATAGGAAGGTAAATACATACTAAATGCAGACACAAAGACCACAAGTCTTCCTTTTGCAGTAACCCAAACCAGAGCACCACCAGCAGGAGTGCATTCCCTTGTTACCTCGTAATTCATACACTCTCCCAGTTTTGCTTTCAATTCTCTGTGAAATCCATGTGTAATTTGCTGCTCCACATGGCTTGCTACCCTGTGACAGCTTGCTGGGGTCACTCTCAGCCCCCCGAGTAGGTTTTCCTTCTAGATTCCTTAATTTGCTCCACCCTGCAGAGATGTTTCAGGTGACTGACACATGAATTGCAGCACCAAGAGAACTTTCCTTTACTAACACCCCTCAGTGTTGTCTCCTCCCTGATGCTCGCCTGTGAGCTTCCAAGGTGAGCCAGTCCCCACTCTGCAAACCTCATGCACATTCCTCTCACCACTCAACCTGTGTCTTGTGCCTATAATTTTATCTGCATTTGAGGGATGTAGTAAGCATCAAAAATCTGCTACCAATATATCAGCCAAAGGAACTCTCCTGTGGTTTTTGCTCAGTTTCCTCTGTGCCATGGATGCAGCCATCAAAGTGCTAAGTGAAGGACCCCAGTGTACCTAGCAACAATCTTCAACAGCAATAGACATGCCTTCACAACATCAGGATGTGACACAGCCTACAGCCTGTTTCAAGTAGGATGTTGAGTTAATCAGGTATTCATGTACTGGTGAGCAGATCCTGACTAATCCAGATGCTTATTGTCCCAGGCAACAGCAGAAATATTTCCTTCCATAGTAAGGAAGACCTTTTATGTGGGCTCCTCTTTATTCACAAATCCCAAGCTCCAAAGCCTCATTAACTGATTAACTCACAGTAGCAACTTCCTAGAAAGGATGCTTTCTAGTCAACAGCAACAGTTCCTCACGTATGTGCAATACCAAAGATTGTACTGCTGGACTCAAAGGTAAACCAGACTCCCCTGAGACGTCTCCTCAGTGCAGTTTGATGTTGATACTATGAGGAAATAATTTGCTGTAATCAAAATGGTATCCACCATCAGCACCTTCTCCCACAGTGCCAGGGAGACCCTCTGAGCACATGCAGAAAACCCCTCAGCTGCTGCCCGTGTGACCAACCACACCATCACGCAACGAGCAAAGGCTGCACATCACATCCTGCATCTGGCAGGTCTACTCTCTGTGTGTGTTCAGGGCAGAGCTGATCTTCCCAAATATGTCAAGTCCAACTTGATACTGAAGATAAATTCTCAGATAGCTTCACTCACCCCCACATCTGAATCAATTAATGCAGCTATATCTACATCAGAACATTACATTAGTGTTGCTAATCACATCGACACTAAAGACAGCAATGAGGAAGCAAAGGATTTCCCAATGTCTTGCTCTTACTGAGTTCCTTGATGGCTTTAGACCAACTACCGAATTTTTTTGTTTTTCTGATGCATACTTACAAGTTAAAACTTTGTGGATTGTTTGCCTGTTTGACTTTTCTCCCCTTCAGAATTATTCCCTTGTACCCAAATTCTTCCCTGCAGATTGTTACTGTCTCCAAGACAGCAGAGAACTCCAGAAGAAACACTGCAGCATAAACCCTCATACCATTTCTCCAAATCCTATCTCTTCCTCAGACATTCATCAGCATCAATGCCTATGCCTGTATCTTGCACCTGCTTCTACTTCTGAAACATTCTACAAGCCCCACATTTATGTCTCACATTTCCTAAATCTTCCATGTTTGGTACATTTCCCTCCACCAAAAGAAAGAAAAGGAAAAATAAAAAAAGTTGTGTCTATAGAGATCACTGGGTACCTGTCACATACAAAATAACCACCCTGGGTCTCATCTGAAACAACATCAGCACAACATTTTCTCTACTTTTGTAGGTGCAACATGATTTATAAAGGAGGTAAAAAAAAAAAAAAAAAAAACAGTTTTATCATCACCAGGTACTAACTCTTGCTCCATTGCCAAACAAGGTTTCCAGACAAGACAGTTACAGGGCTTTTGTCTAGTTTTATTCCAAGGTATCAGGCCACCTGAGAAAAAAGAATACAATTTTCAGCACTGATCTGCCCTCCAGTTTCCATAGGCAACGTTCAAGGAGACTTAAACACCTTCAGAAATGGGTACACCACACTGGCAATGATTCAGTCATATTCTAGAGGTGGAGAGGTTTAGCATCTTTGTCCTGAATGTGTCCATGCCTCAGCTCCAAACAGTGCCCAGGCAGAAGACAACAGCAACATTACCTGGTGCCTCACTTTGCATGGAAAAAATGCTTTTGAGAATTTTTCCTGGTTTTTGCAGAAGGAATCCTCACAAAGAAAAAGTCAACAGTACATTTCCATCTCTTAAGAAAAGGCATCAGATGAAAGATGTAACAAAATCAAGTACCTCCTATCTTCTCTCTATTTCGACTTAGTGCAAATGCACAACTTCAAGTGATCAGCATCTCAAGTAGAGAGACTTTGCCAGAATGGTGAGGCTCTTTTAATTGCAGTTATTGAGAAAAAGCTTACAGAGTATACATCAGCCTCAATTTTAAAGATGGATTAGAAGATTTACACTCATCCAAAACCCTTTTTTGCACTGCCACAGATTGCACAATACATTATCAAGGCTAATTTCAATTTGCAGTATTGTTTCCTCTATTTGTGCTTGATAGAACAATAGAAGTAGCACAACAATTAGTGTCTAAAAGAACTTTACTGCACATTTGTTTTTTGAATACTAGAATCTAGGTCATTTGTTAGTCATTACTGTAATGAAAATTTCACGCATTTCTTTCCAGCTTTTTTTTTTTGTTGTTGTTAAACTCTAGGGAGCTGTGTACCTGCTCTAAACATCTCTTAGGGAAAGACCTTTGCAAATCTTACTGGGAGCTTCATGTATAAAGTTAGATCTGAATTCCTAATTAACTATATGTGAGGCAATCCCTCCTACATCTCTATCTTTCCTCTGTGAAGCCTCTCAACTGCAAACTGCATCTTCTGTAACATTGTCCAAGCATGTCCTTTGATATTTTCTATTAAGCTTTAGTTTTTGAAAAATTGTTTTCTCTGTGTCTTCATTCCCACAAAAGACTAACAGATTAGTCCAGCCTCCCTGACAAACCCACAGTGAGCACCATAGCACCTGTGAGAGGCTTCCTACCAGGTTTACTTTCATAATCAACTAGCATAACTCACTGAGCAGGCAAAAAAAAATTAAAAAAAATCACTTTCTGTACTTAAAATAATATTTGAAAGCAACCTGAAAGGGATAAAGCTATTTTTCTCCTGATACCACTCTCTGAGACTCAAATATTTCTTGCTGAATTTTCAGTCCTGTCCCACTCCTTCTGACTTAGGGCTCAGTATGTTTTCTAGCTTTAAATCACAGTCAGAGATATTTTAAAAGTGCTCTACCTCTACAGCTAAATAAAGTAGGGCTATCTGATCCTCCAGGGTCTTGTTGCAGATGTTCTCATGCAGAGGTTCGCTCAACCTTTCATATTCGCAAAGAGGCAATTTGTTTTCTGTGCTGCTTATTTTTTCATGCTGAGGATCCAGGGTATGGCAGAGAATTTTCAGAAAAGGAAAGCCTTAATTTTTCACATTATTCTTCAAATAAGCCTTGCCTTCTTGCTGAAGGCTTCACCAGGCTCTGGCTACATGGACTGTGTGACAGGTCACTCCCCAGAGCTGTGCTTTTCTGCCACTCAACAACCACGAGATCTGCAAGGTGGGAGGGTGACAAGAACAACCCCCCCACCCCCCTAATATCACTGAGCAAAAGCACTTTATAAAAGAAAAAACTTGAGGAAAGGATGAGAATCTTGGCTTTTGTTCTTTTGAGAGGATCTACTTCTCTATATTTTAAAAAGAAGCAAATGGAGCAAAGTAGAGGGATAATTAACAAAGCCAAATAGGATGGAGAAAAACAAACACACACACACACAAATCTTATTTGTACATCATAAAATTGGACAGAATTTACACAGAACTTTAAAGAATACACCCTTATTTTCCCCCAAAAAAATGTTCAAGATGAATGCTTCTCTACAACAAAAGCTATATTGAGACTGAATTATTTAAAGGAATCACTGGGTCTGTTTTACACTGTCTTTGTTTTTTGTTTTTTTTTCTTTTCTTTAAACTGAGAATTAGACTGTTTCTAAATGAAAACTTTGGGCACCTGTTCTGGTAAACCAGAAACTGGATGGTGGGGTATTTGAAACTCCTTAGGATATTGCATTTCTGAACATTTTTGTGAAACCATTCAGGGTACAGTTTAGATTTTTATCCAAAAATAGCTCAAGATCTAGAATCTGCCCAAAAAAGATCTGGGCTCCTTTTTGGTTTGTGTGCCAAGCTCTCACAGAGGCTGACTGCCAGGCTGTTGGTCCTGCTCTGGTAGTGGGTCAGGTGATAAAAGGACAAGATAATTGTTCCAGAAACTCAATTCTGCTTTCAGATCATCCATTCAGACATGTTGTGTAATCTCAGAGGCAATTGCCTTGTTTATTTTTTAGATAGATAGCATAAGAGGCTCAAGGTGGGAACAAGTTACATGGGTGTAACTATACACAATAATGCCTTTTAGGTTTTTGGGTGCAAGGCAGATACTCTATGTTATTTCTATACTATCAGGTATACAAGGTCTGATTCCTAATTATATTTTTTTACTCTTCCATTAGTAATAAAGGAATGCAAGAAATAACAAATATTGAATGTTTTGTGCAGAATCACAGCTAAAGATTGTACATATATGTGATTTTATCCCAGATAGAAAAACAGCTATTTCAAGGTTCTATTTTTGTGACTTAGAAAAGATATATTTTTTCCAATTAAAAATGGCAAACTAATAGACTTTATTGCTATGGGACATTTTCTCATAAATCATCTTCATTATGTTCAGCCTGCAGCTTATACATCTAACAGTGATTTGGAGAAGTGCTCATGTTATTGATGCTCAGTATTGACTTCAGCACCTAAGTAACTACAGTAACTGAAAATTTTCCCTGCTTAGACGTAGTAAGTTGCCCCCAGAATTTGTAATCATGGCAAACTTAAAACTGAAGCTATGAAAAATATTTCTCTGCTAGGTAGAGGCTTTTCTTTATCCTTTCTGTTCCTTCTCAACACGCATTAGTACAAGGTTTTACTGAACACAGCAAACTGAAGACACATTTGCATGCGTATTTGTGGAAGAAACAGTGGATTTTCTGCACCAAGAACTCTGTGCAGAAATAGCACAGGACTCCCCAGATCCTTTCATGATATCTCCAACTGATAAAACTAGCTACATATTTTGAACGTAGGACAAAAGGAACACACAACACTTCTGTGACAAGAAAAAGTTTAAACTGAAACAAGGTACTGATCCAGTTCATTTTGCTTCAGTCATTCATATTAATATTTGTGGGGGTTGAAGGAATGCTTCTGGCAAGGTCTGTATGCCCTAGAGATCAAAACATGAACAAGTTCTAAGGTTTTCTAACCTCTTTTTACTGCCAGCTCTCCCTGAGTGATTACATGCTCCAGAATCCTCTTTCCAACTCCTAATTTCAAAAGATACACTAACTTGAAAACGGAACAGGAGAGCCTCATGAGTTTTTTGGCCTACTGCTCAGAGTCTGTATGATGAAGGCTTTTAGACTTCTTTGCAGTTGACACTGAGAATTAATTTAGATGATTGGTAATTAGACTGTAAAAAAAAATGATCAAAGTGAAATAAGTGGGAGCTGGCAACTCCTCTGTGGAAGTCTCACTACCTACAGCCCTGCTTTAGCAGAACAAGGGACTTTCTGCTACCGGATTTGTCATCTTTGCATTAGTAATTCTGATCCTGCTGTAAAAGTAGCAAGCCTGGTAGAAACTTCAGCTACCTACAGCAACCAGTAATGAATAGTTTTTGATGGGTTCAGATACTGCAAACCTCCCATACGACTCCTTAACTTCTGTCTCTCAAAACGAAAAGGTCTACCAATAGGCTAAGCAGCCAAACCCTGTGCCTAAATTGGTCTCTCTTGGTGTCCTCTTGTAACAGTGAAGCAGGATATTTGATAAAGTGCATTCTCTTCCAGAACAAGCCAAGTGGAACAGACTAGCTGACCAAGGAGATGACTCCATTCAGAATGTAGGTTGATATTTGAGCCTTTCCCAATTTCCCTCTGTGACAGCATTTAACTGACTTTGTTTGCTTCAGCTTTCCATCAGTTAAAACAAACAAAAAAAAAGCTAAAAAAACCTTTCCTTACCCACCCTCTGTATATCTTGCCTGTACAATGTTGTTGGTTTAGGTGTGTGGACAGATATGGTCTTAATTATCATTACATTTTCTATGTGACACTGCAAACACACACAGCTCTCTTCCCAAATCCACAATAAAACTACATCATATTAAAATATAACTACACATTGAGGCCACAAGTTTGATACAACCATTTCTGCTTTGACTTAATGATTCCATAAAGCTTGAGAGCCTACTTCCAGTAAAAAAAAAAACCCTCACAAGAAGTTTGTTGAAGCTTTATTTTTGAAAAACTATTAATAAAAACAAGGCCTCATCTAAATGACAGTATTTTTATACACACAGCTTTCATCACTTCAAAATTACTATGGAGCAATTTCACACAAGCCCAGCCTTCTAACAAGCTGCACATCACTTCAGACAGAAGCAGTGCTAAGGCAAAGGCAGAAGTAAGCAAGGGCAAGGGGTGGGATGGGGAAGAGGAGGCCCTGCAGAGAAGTGAAGCTCCCAGAGTTGTCTATCACTTCAGCTACCTGCACCAGCACACTGCTGCTGCTTCAGCCACTGAACGTTGTTCTTTCAATAACTCACCCAAGGGTAATGCCTATGAAAGTACAACACTAATTATTCTCAGCCTTTTTGTTTCTTAAATGAAATTTTCACCACTGGAAGAATGATCCTTGAGATAAAGACGTAATTTGAAATTAGTATGACCCTCAAACTTTCAAGAATTTATGTTGAATGTGCTTTCCCCACCCACATTTTAACACAGACATTTTGGGAATGGATTACAGATGTAGTGATGAGACTATTATTTTCCCTGTTAATCTGCCCAGCCCATAAAATGTTTCTTTTAGCAAGGTAAAAGTAAAACCACACAAACAATTAAAAAAACCCCAAACAACAGTTCAATTAAACTTGAATCAGACTGACAATTCTGTAAACATGTTATTCAGACAGCCTTACCAGGTTCTGAAAGAACAAGGCTTTGGGGAAAAACTTATTTTAATCCTCATTTTTTCAGTGGAGCAGTCAGTTTCTAACTGCAGAGATTTGAAAATCCAGAGGACAGTTTTTAAGGAGACATCCAGGGATTTAGCAATGCCATTTTGCCAAGGGTGTATCTCCCAGAACTTCCTGTCTAGTGAGGGCATCAGCTAATATATGCCATAATTTCATACAGATATCCACGGAGGATCTTGCTGCTGAATTATTTATTAGTGAGACTAGTTGTTTGTCAAGGCAGATAATGGGGAAAATGTTCCCTGAGAAAAGAAAGATAATAGTCATGCTTTTAGTCTAAAAAAGAATCTCACTTTATATATTCAATAATATTTTTATTCTTGCAGTCTGGAAATATTTAATAGATGGTCTTAATAGGTGAAAGAAAATTTAAAGACTGAAATATCTCAAAAGGTGTATTTAAATGGAGGAATATTCTGTTTTGGTAAAGAAATCTGAAATTATGTTCTTTTGCAAACCTAAACACACTCTTTTACTGAAGAAATAATGATTTTTAATCAAAATATGTAATATCCTCATGCCAAAATGTTCAGCTTTTTTTACTCATGCCAATAAAAAGGAAATAAAGTATCTGGTGCAACTCAGTGAACTTGGTGGCTTCAAAATATGAAGACAAGAAACTAGCAAGTGCTGCTGTTTACCTCTGAAGCAACATACCTTCCCCAACATTTCCCACATCAAGGTCTCAGTGCTTGCCCCAGATAAAGCCCCAGAGGAACAATTAAACCCAGTGCCACTTTAGATATGCACCTTTCACTGTACCATGGAGGGCATTCAGATATTACTGAGGGAAGGATGCCAAATTGCAAACCCTGCCTAGGCAGAAATTCATGCATCTATCAATCAACGCCTGTAATAACTTCCAGATTATAAATGTAATTTATCATTTATTCCCTAGGGGTCTGATCTGATTTTGGATGAAGCCAGTGGAGAAAACTCCTGCCAACTTCACTGGCAGCTAAATCAGGTCATAGATGGAAAGACTAGGGAATTTCTAAGAAATTTCAAAAACATGGACAAACAAGTAGACCAAGAAATTACTTCTGACTGTCAGTTAAAATAAGTAGAAGTACCCTTAAAAGTTACCTGTTTAAATCACTACATGTTCAGTCAAAACTAAACTTCAAGCATGAGTATAATGTTATATGACTTAGCCCACCAAGGATATCTATTAGTTAAATAAACTTTAAACTATGGCAAACACAGACATAGGTTAGAGCTGGATCTGCACTGTATAACAGAATTGGAAAGTGTAATTTTGGTTTTTTTCTGTCTGTCAATATCACCACACCACAACAAGATTGAAAGCAAAAATAATCAGTAACTTTGAACTGGGCTCAGGCACAATACATAAATGGAACTCTAATGTTATAATGCAAATTTAGAGGAAAACATCTAGAGTGGAAAAAAAAAAATG
>JAAWXA010000002.1:56248573-56282815 GCA_038090715.1 Florisuga fusca
GGGGAGGAGGAGGAGGGAGTGAATGCCATCATCTTGCATCTATTCTATGGCTACTTCTCAGGCAACAGGCAAATCTGTTGCCGGAGGCTGAAAGAAGCCAGCAAGAAATAATGGGAAATAGCAGGTGGTGGGGACTTTGGTGGGAATGTGAATCTCTGGTTCTCCTACAGGGCAGGAAGAGCAAACCCAGCTCCTTCTAGACATCTCTTCTATTTCCCCTACCACATGCTATTGAGAGTCTGCAGCTTCCTCTGATGTATATTTTGCCCAGTGGCTGAATAGTGCCATTTTCAACTGGAAAAAGGCTGAACACATGCTGCAAATACATTTGTACAATACCTAGAGTATAATAACTGGAGACAAAGGGTTATAAAGGAAAACAAAACAAAACAAAAACACATGCTTAAAAAGGCCATAGAGAATAACAAATTTAGTTATTAATCTATTCTTGGAAATAGAGAAGTACCATCATTGCTTATACTTTCCAGATGACTGCTCTAATCACATCCTGTAAGTCAGAAAGAGCTCTTTTTCCCTGTGATCTTTATATTCTTCATTAAACTGACAATCATCATGAATTAACCAACCCTTAATCCATTCATTCTAGGAGAAAAAATATTCCATATAAAAGATTTTCTGTTTTCTCTAGAGTCCCTCATTCATCCATATTAGGCCCTGAGAGATGGAGGAGCTGCACAGGAAGCTCTCTTCTCCCATTCATGCAAATCCTTCTGTAACCCGACTGTCACTTGCTGTGACACACACAGCCAAGCTCAGCAAGGTCCTCCATGTATGCCTCACTTCCAGCAATGAACCATCTCATTCAAGTCAGTGCTTCACAGCCTTGTTTTGCAGAGACTGAGGGAATCCAGCCTTGGCTTTTTTTCTTGTCATCCAGAAATCTTAACAGCCTGATTTAGGTAAGGGTCTCCCTGACCACAGCCAGTAGGGATGATGCTCAGGGAGGAAGGAAAGAAACAGGGCAGACGTAGAGCACTTCTCTTCCTCACATGATCTCCAAGCTTCTGATAAACAGGAATTTAAAGGCTTCCCAAAACAGAGGCTCTATCCAAACCACTATGTTTGATAGCAGCTGATAAGACTGTGAACAACTCTGCAAGTTCCCTCCTGTACAGATCAGAATGTTACAATAATCAGTATGTTTTCTAATTCAGCATGCCACTTCTAGTATTAACTACATATTTGATGGTTTGGGGCTGAGTTTTCTCCTTGTTGACTGCACTAGCAAAACATGCAACCATTTAGAAGCAGCAGCCATTTGGATCTGGAATCACCTACATGTTATTCCTAATATCCAAAACTGAGACTTGGACAATCATAAAAAGTCTTCTGACCACAGATATGCCTTCAACCCTTCTTTGCCCAAAAGAGCAATGTCAGTGGTATTGTAACTCACAAGATTTTCAAACAAAGAAACCTTAAAAACTTTTATGTAGCCTTCAACAGTGTGCTCAATGGAGCTACAAAATTCAAGGAATTTTTCATTTAAGCTTTTAGGAACCTGCACTGTAGAATAAAAATGTAGACCATTTGCAGAAGATCACTACGAATAACAGTGCATATACCAAATTTCTCTCTTCCTATCACTCAACACCATTTGGCCCCTGATACCATAGTATTAGCCCCCTCTCACCTCTAAAATAAAATGAAGGAATTGAAAAGTGTGGATTAAGAGATAAGGCTTTTTGTTTTACCAATGGAGCCAGCTTTTCTTCTCAGACAAAAGTCTAAAGCACAGTTAAGGAACAGGCAGATTACATGCATTTCCCTCAGAAATATAGCCTACCATGTGTGTGCTTGGTGAATACTCCATACCACTCATCTTGCAGAGGCTGTTTTCTTTAACCCACTGTTCCACTTTATTATCTGCCTAAAAATAGCAATGTGATGTAATTGTCAGATTTTACAAAAGAAAAACACAGAGCAGTTCTCCTAATTGAGCCATCTATTTTTCCTGCACTTACCTTTCAGAGGTTCTGGCTGCCTCTGAGCTCTGCCTGGGTGAACATTTTTCTGAATCAATTTTAGATAGAAACAACACCAGCATTAGAAATGTTTCTTCTTTAGGTTTTAGGGGAGTTGACATTTCAGTCACTAGCAACCTTACACACAAAGCACCTTTGAATCACTGAATGTGTGACTCCATCTTTCCACCATCCTTCCTCTAATGGGAAATCAGTGCTCCATTAACAACAGAAGAGACAAAACAGTTTAAAATTTAAAGAGCTGTCATGATTTGCCATACAATAGCATAAATGAAACACAAGATCTAATTTCCAAAACCATCCCATGCTAACATACCCAAAAGTTAACCATTGGTCAAATTACAATAGAAGGTGCCTTCCCAAGATCTTCTGTAGATATATGTAAAAAGTAAAAAGCAATTTTCTGCAGGAACCAAATTGCAACAGGATTGTGGGCAAGCAAACAAGCATTTGCATGGGTGAGCTGTGTGCAGGAAAGGAGGAGGTAGGGAGCAAGTATTGAAACCCTGACACTTGTCCCTTGTCTTGTTTGGCCTGCATCAAGACCTCCAGCACATGTACAAGTAAACAGGAATAAGAGAGGAAAGAAAGAGACCTACACCTGTGTGCTGCTCTTAAATATTATGGCATTTAAGTTTTCATATGAAGGAACAAGTACCATCTGTATTCCACTTAGAACTTGAAGTAAAACCTACGCAGAAAGTTCTTCCTTCATAACAAAAGCATTTAAATTTTCAAGGACAGCCACCAACCATTTAAAAGTATTTAACAAAGATACCTTGTGAGCACACAGGTAACACAGCTACAGTAATATCCTTGAGCTAGGAATTTCCACCGCAGAAAGGGTCTGACACACTACCTGTGAGATAAAGAAAAAAAGAGCTAATGTACCTACTCCCTCCCATTTCATTCTTTTCATCAAGGCCAACACCAGCTGTATTGTTTAGTTAATCAGATCTTAGTTTGTTTTTCCTGTGTCCTCATTTACACCACCACCACCACCCCTGTAGCCCAATTCAGCTCTAGCTTTGTGCCTGGGGCCTAACTGGGGTAGTTACACTGAAAGAGAGGACAAACGCTCACAGCATTTCTCTAATTTTTACTGCTTTGATTGCAAAGTTAATTAGGTAGAAATATGAGCTATTAAAAAACCCTCCAAGCTATCTATGAAGGTAAGTGGACTCATTACCTGCTCTGTAAATTTGGATTTTACTTCCTTCAGCTTTGCCTGGTCAGCAGTTAACTTCACACTCAGAGACCATTATCTCTGTTGGCCACCTGGTCTCATTCAGAGCTCCTATCACCTTTTTCTGTCAGATTAAAATACTGCCTTCCCCCCCATCCCTTACTGTTTTCTGCAGGAGTGGGGGATGATCAGCTATAGGTGCTTTTCACCAGGGGAATGATAGTGGGAGAGCGTCTCCAGGCTTGGGAGAAATACAGATTTGATGCATTAACTGTTACAGCTGAAATGTAGGTCCATAACACAAAAGACACATTTGCTTGTGCAGGGTAATATTTAACAAATGATGGGATGACAGCTCATGCAGATGAGGTGCTGTTAACAAGCATATGAAGTCCCATAGTGTCTGGTGAAACTGGGTTTTTCCTCAAGTAAACCCTTCACCAGCATGATCTACTGTTAAATTTACCAATCCTTTTAATAGTTTGTATTTGCTTCAGGAGAAAATAAATACATGTTTTCTAGTAAGAAACTTCTACCTTGTAGAATCCCTAGCCTCAGGGATTTCTGAGAGATTTTACTGTTGTTGGCTTATGTTAGAAGTATATCTCTTGTAGCAATGGACTGACTTCAGTAAACTCTATCAAGCTTATTCTCTATCTTATACCAGCCCTGTGCTAATTTCACACCTAGCACAGAAATTGGGAACTAGGTGTCCTCTATTAAACTCAGCTTCTTATTTTTACTATTACACAGCTTTGTAACTATGGTGATTCCAATTAGGTGAAAAGCTCTTCTATCCAAGAACAATTGAATCATTATTCTCATACACAGAAACATACACAAAAGTTGTTAGTGCAGATTCTCCTGCATTTTTATATTGTTAAATAGTTCCCACTATTTATTTATTGATTCTTTTTATTCATTTTTGTTGTATTTTCTCAAACACCCAGTGTGTTGGGTTTTTTTTTCTAGGCTTATATGTAGCTTAAAGGATGTGACACTGATCTAAACCTGACAAAATTGTTTAAAAGTATGAGATTCCTAAAATCAACTTTGATGGAATTAAATATTGAAGAAGCACAATGAACATGTGGCTAAAACCCACCTATACTTCTGTATAGAGCAGCTTTGCAGCCATAGAATGTGTTTTTCATCTGTTTTTCAGCATGGGGTATGCAGTTGTGTTACAAATGCATCACTTCAAATCTCAAAAGCAAAAAGTCAATGGAAAAATCAAGTTTTGAAAGAAAAAAAATTGTTATTTAAAACATAGTTCACAAAAGTAACTTTAGAAAAACAGTAGAGAAAGCCAAAAGAGATATTCAGAAAGCCAACCATTATTTCATTAAAAATTCCTTATTGGGTTCATGGAACTTTGGTGAAAATTCCATGTACCCTCTCATGGAGTATTTTATTATTGCAGATATCTGTTCTATGAGCTATCAGCTCAATGAAAAGAAGAAAGAAAGATCAAAATGATAATTTGACAAAACCAACTCCCCTCTGCTACCATAACTATTGAAAAATATATTGTGTCATTGAAAATTTTCCTAGAATATAGTACAGCCCATTAAAGTGATTATCAATACAAGAAAGTTACTTGAGTAGGAACATAAGGAAAAGCAATCTTGAGTTATGTTGAAGAACTACATGTTTTCAAATAGCGTAATTATTACTTTTTTGTCTCCTCTTACAGATCACTAGGATATGACAAATATGAATAGAAGCTGTGACATTTGCCAAATCATAGGAATGTTTGGAACCAGCAAACCCAGGAGTGATGTCTATCTATGTAGATGACAGACACTTTAAACAAAATTATTTATTTCCGTTCACTGTTTCCAGGAAGTTCAAATAACGAATTCTTTTTCCAGGAAATGGACATAAAGAAAATGCCCCAACTTTTGTTTTTAGCTATGTGTGTGTCTCCTTTCAACCTTCACAGAGTATTGCATGAGTTTCACTGGACTTTGAACTAACCCACAACCCACACACTGTAAAGAAATAAAACACCAAGTTAATTATGTAGCCCAGAGGCATCTTTTTTTTCATAGAATCTTGGCTTCTCAATAAGCTATCAATCTTTTTCTACAGATGGTGTTCCCTCCCTTCAGTTGCTCCATTGTTTCCTTTGTTGTGCAAGTGGTTTCTTGATTAAAATTTGTCAACTTCCCCTAAGCATTCTCCAAATTCAAATAATATTTGCAGTTGTTACACGTAAAAAAAATCCAAACACAAAACCACCTCTCAGACAGTCATTCATCGATATAGTAAATGGAGAATGGAAACATTCATTGTGTCTCTGTGTTCTCCCACAAGACAGATATAGAAGAGTTTATCAGTAATAGGCCAAAGGCCAGATGTTTACCTGGAGCAATATGGTTTTGCTGTCCCCTAGCTCAGTCCTCTCTATCTGCCTGGTAATAATAGATAATTGAGCTATCTTTATTTTCCAGCTTTTATATAGAGGAATACATGTTTAATCCTTGGGTATTCCTGAAACTAGAAGTCATTTTCAAAGGAAACCATACAATTTGCATTGTCCCCCTAGAAACAGGGAGATATTTTCACCGTGTAACTCTGGTAGTTACCATGAAAGTGTATCAGTATGCCTGTAAGAGATGAACTTTAAAAGATATGTAGTTTCAAATATTAAAAAGAAAACCTTGAAATGGAAAGGGTTCTCCAACTTTTGTCAAAATTTTCTTTATATAAAATGCTAGAAATACCCTAGATAGCAAGTTTCCTAAGAAGTCTTTGAGAATGTTGTGGTTCTTCCTGGGGAAAAAACATCAGGACACCTCTTACAATATCATGTCAGTACTGCCTTTGGTCTTGGCAAGACCACACTAAGAATCACAGCCATGTAGAGACCAGCTGCAGAGGGAAAAAGCAAATTTCAAACATTTTCGAAATCCAGAAGATTTGCAGTTGGATACTGGGAAAGAGCACACAAGTTTATTATTTATCCACTTCAAACCCAGCCATTCCTCTCTGGGTGCCTATTTTCATATCCCACTCCAAAGTGAAGAAGCCATGTTGCTACAACTTGCCTCTAAAATTGCCTCTAGGAAAACAAAGTAAGAAATGGTGTAAATATTTACTCCAAGGCGCACTTCAGATAAATTTTGTGACAGCTTCATTTGTAAAACTGGATGAATGAATATTTTTCACTGAGGTTCTCTAATTCAAAGGAATGGCAAAACTTTCCTTTATGCTAGTCACTGGACATAAAATAGCAATAGAAAATTCTCTCAAGGTTTTATTATTACTCTACATATCAAGGAATTACAGCTTTTTTGAAGCAGACTTACTACATTTACTTATAGTTTCCTGTCTATATGATATATATATAGTTCTGCAAGATGGTCAGAAATAGACCTGGGAGGAAGTAAAATGTTTTACTTTTCAAATGACAGGCTGATGTTATTTTTTTCAAAATTCTGTATTTTGAGGAACATTTTAGTGTGAAATTTTGAATTATAAATGCCTGATTGATTTCTTTCAGTCAGAAACTCTCTTCAAGACTTCTGTCAAATACTTAACCTTCAATGTCATTTAAGTGGCCCTGAAGACACTAATTCAAGACACGCTTATTCAGTTAAGTAAGGTTTTCTTACATCCTATCATTCATCCCTGCATCATTCATAGAGATCAGAGCCAAGACTTTTGATTTTCAAAGGTGACTATAGACTCAGTCTTCATCAGGGAAGACCAAACTACTTCTCTGTGTTCAAAAGTGGGGAAACAGAACTGGCAGTTCTAAAAAGGTTACGAACTTTCAAAGTCTTAGTTCAGTTCTTCCTCACCGCTTGAAGCTATAGTCTACTGTCCTTTTTTAAAAATGACGTGGTGATCCCAGTTTTTCAGCATGCTACTGTTGTGTTAATTTTTTCACAGCAAATACCTATGATATTTCATGTGATTTGTTTTGATAGGCAGTGTGAAACCAGAGTGTGTGCGGGCTCAAATATATTTTGAGGTGTACTGAGGGGCCTGAACTCCTTCTTAAGCACTTGAAGGTCTGATTTCCTTTGTACTAGCTGGCCCGAGTAACAGTCTGACAAGGGAAGCACAAAACTTTTGTCAAAAAGCCAAAGTAAATCAGGCTACACTGAACTCCAGCCATGACACTGGCACTGAACACTGAGCTGGTTTACAGAAAGCCTGCAGGAGCATACACTATTGCTGCCTTTGCAGTGAGTCTGTACCTTTAGCTCTGCTCCTTCCAAAGACTAGAAGAAAAATAACTTCTAAGCCCAGATTTCGGGCTCACCCCTAGCTTTTGTCTTGTGTTAGAGCAAGTGATGCAATTTACACATTTGTGTACTGCCCATGCATCCCTAAGCATACTAGGCAGGCCCAAAGGCTGTAATGCTTTAAACAGCAGTTAATATAACTCTTAGCCCTTTAAACAGAGCACTTAAAGCTTCAGAGTTTGCAGAGCCTGATTGCAGTCTGTGCCTTCCATTTGCACAATGGCTCTAATAAAG
Organism: Florisuga fusca; assembly: GCA_038090715.1. Classification (NCBI taxonomy): domain Eukaryota; kingdom Metazoa; phylum Chordata; class Aves; order Apodiformes; family Trochilidae; genus Florisuga; species Florisuga fusca. The sequence continues at coordinate 56,256,259 of JAAWXA010000002.1, forward strand.
GAGATGGGAACACAGTAAGAAAATGAATCCTGAGAGGTCCTGACATGTTTGTTTCCAGGTGGGTTTTCAAAAGCTCTTATGTGAGGATGTAGGATGGAAGATATGGTCTCAAATGTCTAAGATTAAGAGTTGCAATATGAAATCACAGCAACTAGAACAGCACGCTGTGAAAGTCCAGACAGCATGGGCAGAATTAGCCATTTAAATGAGACAAAACCAACCAGAAGCATATTATTCCAAACTAAAAGTTCTGGCAGGATGCATACTTGATAAAAATCTATCTGGTGAACCTTTATATGCATTTTCAAAGTACATCATCCAGTCCCAACAAATGGATTTCTGGTTTTACTGTCTCCATGACAACTGTTTGCTTTTCAGAGCTACCAAATGAAATGAATGGTGAAAAACTATTTTCTATGGCAAATTGATTCCCAGATTTTTATCCCCATTACACAGCACTGCTTTGCTCAAAGATGCTTAGATGTTTAAGCTGTATCATATTTCTAAATAAATTTTTGTAGTGTCTTCATATAGAACATTAATCCTATATGATGAACATCTGAGTTCTTAGAAAAAAGTTTCTTACTTGTTTTAAATTTGTCTCTGTATCAGAATCTTAATTCTTATAGCATCATAATGTAAAAGTACTCTCCAGTCTTTGCAGACTATCATAAAAAAATAGCATGATTGCTTAAAGGTATTCTGATATTCTTGGTGGGATCATATATTCTCCTCCTCATCAAATGTTAAAATAAATTAATTATTCCATACAGTATTATAGAAATAGAATTTTGCTGTTGCTGTCATGGTCTAAAGAGACAGAAGTATTTCTTCTTGTCTTTCAGATAATGCGTTTTTTTTTTTAACAGAAAATTTAGAAGGTATACAAACACTTTTCACACTTGAAACAGAGCCATCAGATTCAAAAACTAAACTGGGTTATAGAATTAATTGCTTTTTTGCTGAAGTAGATTTTTGTTCATGCTTCCTATGGGATCATCTATGAGTTTCTTTGAGCTTCTGAATTTTTACTGAGCAGCTGCACTGAAAGAGAGAGAAGCTGTCACATCACTAAATACAGAAATGCCCACAAGATGGTTATTCTTCTTTCTCCAGATGTTCTTCAGGTGCTTTCTGATCCTACTATTTTCTAAAGGTCCTTCTTAACAGATGGGCTACATTCCCCTGTCTTGTATCCCTGTCCCATTCTTAGGAGACATTGGCAGGAACATTAAATGAAAGAGTTCAGCCAAGAATCTTTAATAGAAAACTGCCAGATGAAGAAACTGAGGGAACTGAGTCACACTTTCTGCATTTTTCTCCTAACAAGTAGACAATTTGCAAGTTCTCAGGTATCTCAGGGACGTTTGAAGGAAGGTGAACAAAATAGCAAGCTTGTATGAAGAACATCTCATTCTGGAGAGGGGAATCTTTCTGTCTTGATTGCATATTGATAAGCTGATAACTAACAATGCTATTTTGCAGGTGTTTTTCAATGCTGAGGCAAATGTAAATAGGCAAGAATATTTATGACAGAAGTATGTCAAAAAAGTAAGTTCACACATTTTTATACATACCACAGGATCATTAGTCAGAAGACTAATTAGGAAGAACTTTTGCCTTGAATAGGCAAAAGTAAGTTTCAGATCCAGGTCCTCAAGAATTAACTTAAATTTCCAGTATCCCAAGTCATTGCTTTGGCTATTGTCTTTCACAGTGGACTCATCATCTGGTCTGAAGAAACTTTCTCCTCACTTTATAAAATAAATGTAAAAGTGAAAGCACATTCTCTCCTACAAAAGGCTTGAACTTAAGAAACAACCTTTTTCAATAGAAAAACTGCTAACCAAACTTCAACTCCAGCCTATTTGGATTCTACACTTTCTTCTGTTACAATAAATAACAGGGTACGTAGAATACAATGTGTAGTTGCAACAAAAGATTTGTATGAGCGAATTATTATCAATATAAAAACCCAGATCCTTAATTTATGACCTAACTGAGAGAAAAAAAATGCATGTCTTTGTGTGTGTGTTTGTGTTTGTAAAGGCCAGACTGTTGCAAGGCAAATAACAAAGCACTGCACTACTTTGCATACAAAAAATGTTACCACTACAGTTTATCTAGAATCTGTGCCTACTCAGAGAAGTCTCCTCACAAGAAAACGAATAACATTTTAAATCTGGTACCTATCTCAGGCTCTTAAATGGAGTAATGATGGGGACCGTGTTATGAACATTACCTTCCTCACCAAACAGAAATGAAGACCTTTTTCACCACTAGTGCCATGGGGCCACTCCTCTGTGCTGTTTCACAAAACACTGGTAGGATTTAGCCTTGGGGACAGTGCCCTGAAAAACTCGTAGATCAGCAGTGGTTCATGAATTAAACCAAGAAATACCCAGTAATGCCGTTAATAACCACTAAAAGTTGATTTCTAATGAAAAACAAGCTTCCGATAACCGCAGGGGAAAACACACTCAAGGAATAACGAGACACTGCAGAGTGAGCTGAAAATGCTCTGTAACCACCCCACCTGCTGGTGCGGGCTGGTGCTGCACACAGCTGATGGAGAAATTTCTAGTTAAAGCAGAAACGGGTAATTCAGGCTTGTGTTTGGGTCATGTAACATCTGGTTTCATGTGTGACTCAGGAACAGCCCTGAAAAAGTCAGCCCCCGATCACCAGGCGAGAGTGCTGGATGCTCCCAAACCCCTGGCAATAATATCTGTTAGTAACTATTAATAATAATCACTTATTAGTAAGTTGTGTATGTGTACACAACTGTGGCCTTCTGAGAGATACAGCATTTGGTGAGTATGACACAAGTAAATATCAGCAGTTGATCAGCTCCAGCCTACTGATACACAAGCCAAGTCATTCATGACCTATTAGAGATGCATCACGACTACATTTATGAGTGCCAGTATAGCAACAGAATCACAATACGATTAGAATTATTCCAGCATTTGTTAATAACACTTACTAAATAAATATTCATGGCACAGTGCTGTAGGATAATTCTTATCTGGTATAGATTGCTGAGGGGAAAGTAACTAAAACTTATACTAACTAAAATTTATACTACCTCAGATGGAAATTGTGGTGGTTTTGTTTTGACTTTTGTCAGGTAAAGTGAGAGGCAAAAACTCATACAAAACCAGGATCAAATTTTTCCTCTGCTTAATTCTCACCAAAATTTCCTGTCCCAAAACATGTCCCATGATGGAAGTCCTGTGGAGGTAGTTCATGTGCTTCTGATCATAAGCATAGGAGGGTTATAAGCCAGTTCTCTGAGTTTATGTTATGAATGTGTCCTTGTGCTTTATAAAGACACAGCAGTATGGCAAAAGTAGCACGAAAACATACTATTATAGGCTTTAAAACATGAAATTCTCATGCTGCAGAATTTCATTTTGGTCTAAACAAAACCAAAACCAAGGGTAGGGTTTTTGGGGTTCCTTCCCCAGATTTTCCATCGCATTGAATTCTCTAAAGTGTAATGCTGAATGAAGAACACTCTCTTTGGAACATCAAGTCTGTATCACCATTCCATTCTATTTCAAGATACCAGTATCAGGTGACTTTATTTTACTCTACAGACACCACTAAATAGTTTTAATATTTGAACTGAACATTAAAGTACTGCTTTACAGATCCAATAGGAAACATAAAAAGGTTTTAAATGCAATGGACTTCATTACAACAAAAATACAGTCTAGAATATTGAAAAACACAAAACCTGATGGTCTATAACCTGTCAAAATATGCACCTATTTGATTAAGTCTACCAACAAAACTCTTAATGGACATTTCAGAACACTTTTCCTCACCCTTCGGGTAAAAACATCACATGGTGCTAAATATCTAAGTACTTGGGCACTAAAATTTGGTGAAACTGCAACTCCTGGAGTACTTACAGGATTCTTTCAAATTATGGCCATTTTGAAAGAAGTGCTTGAACAAAAAGGGCTGTGATAAATCAAGTCTAAAATTTTATGTCTATTTCCCCCCCACAGAGATAAGCACTTTGGACTTGTCCTTTCCACTGATGGAACTGCTGTTAACAGATGAACAAATGCACCTTGGAATCCATCTTCCCAGGCATCACCTAACTCACCACCTCGCTTCTCACTCCTAGACCAGCCACATCCTGAGGTCTGAAGCCATCTTAGCCAGCACCACCATTCCCATTCTTCCCTGTCCTGTAACCCTGTGATTGCTCTCCTAAGTTTGTCCCAGTTCAGTCATGTTTTTTGAGGATAGCATGTTATTTTGTAGATTTTTCCATAGTGATCAGCAGCTCAAAAGGTCCCAGGCTTATAAATATGACTGAGCTACTGTTTACTGGAGATCCCTCAAGATTTCTCTCATCTGTGGAGAGCAGCTATTTAGGACACATACAGCCAGATGCCTACAGAATATACTAGGTCTACTGTGCACATCCTGAACAACTGCCTGTCCTCCAGCATCCAGTCATTACAAAGAGTTGCCTGGATTTCCCATATGAGCATGGTACCAATAGTATAATGTGCCCTGAAACCACTGGATTTACTGTGAATCAGGTATGACATAGTGAGTTATATATATTTCTCACTGGAAAATCCTACTGAGAACCACTGCTGCTTTCCTAATGGTGTAAAAGGAACATGTGAAGGTTCGAGTCATCCAATTACTTGTTTGTTCCTTACTCTTGGACCAAACACAGTCAGGTGCTTTGCTACTGCAGTTTCCACCTGCAGTTCTTGATAAGGCACAGAAGTGCTCCCATCAGACCAAACATCCGTGCTTTCTCCACCACTGCTTGGAGCTGAGGACTGGTCACAGGCCCCCGTGCAGACTTTGCTGCACAGATCACCTCCAAAGGAGCAGGGAGGCAGGGCAGACAGCTGACCAGCCTGTTACAAATGACTTAATGTCCCCCTTGCACTTTGAGAAAGAAAAATCTCTCCACCACTAGACGTCCTACCCTCCCAGATAGCTGTAGGCTTATTGGGTCTAAAACATGAATTTCTGAAGTTGGTAGGAGAGTGTTGCTGATTTCAGTGCAGTTTGGAGAAGTAACATTGGAGGACTGAGAGAAACCTCAGCCAGAAAATTAAGCAGGCATTGTGTAGGTCAGCAGTGGCCCTTCTGGGTCCCTTTGTTCTCCCGATGAACAAAGGATGAAGAAGTTGTATTAAAATTGTAACTTTAAATAGTCTCCTTTGGCTAGTTTATGAATTTTTGCTTCCTTTTCTTTCTCTCTCTCCTGGTATATTTGTGTTATTGTATATTCCCTTGATCCTCACAGTGCAACAAAACAACATGCAAAACACCAATGGAAAAAGAAAGAAGAAAAAAAAATCCCATATGGAGTGCATTAATATGGTAACAACAGTTGTACTTAAGCAGGAGGTTGGTCTGGGAAGAAGAATTCTGCAGCCTTACAAGAGTGAGAAAATACGTTTTTAAGATAGTTCTTTGTCACTCTCCAGATTTATATCCTCTAACTACACACTCAGAAAAGTTTAGAAGAAATGTCTACATGTGAAGACAGCTGGCTAAAACTTCCAGAGCTGAACATCTCACAAATGAGACCAATTTACATATGAAAAATGCAAAACTGGCAAACACCCTGCATCAACTGCAAACTCTGACTTCAGCACAACTTAAAACCATTAGAAATTATGATTTGAGGGATACACCAAGGAATGAAAAGCTTGATCCAAAGCAGACTGAAATTGATAATAAGGCTCATGTTCACTGCAATGGGCTTTCAAGTAGGTCCTATTTGAATGTGATTCCAGAGTACTGATTTTTATCTCCACGGTCCACTGCAGCTGTCTGCAGCTGCAGCTGTGCAGCGCTCCAGACTTTTGTCTTACAGAAATCTACACTAATCTGAAATTTAAATTTACCCTGTCCCCAGTTGCCACCCTGTATCCTAGATCATAATAAATGCACAACAAACATCTTCAGGAATTGTGAGCTTAGCAAAGCTGAACTCAACAGAAAGAAAATTCAGTTTGGGCTCAAAAAAATTATTCTATACATTTGACAATTAAATTTTCAGTCCCCTACATAAGAAGACTACTAAATCTTTAATAGCTAATACCTGGCATGACACTGAGTACACAGACACCGTCTTCTCTAAGCAAGTTACAGACTTCTCAGTCTCTGTTGCCTAGATTCACCTCAGTTCAGGTTATTCAACTTGTGCTACTTCCAAAGTTTCCGCTTTTCTCAGAACCTAGTTCCTACTGTGCTTCTGCAGTAAATCCTCCCACCAGCCCTTCCTCCCTCAGTTCCCACTGCAGTTTCCCAGCAAGTTGCTGAATGAGTTTATTCACCTCTTAGCAGCCTTCCCCTTGGTTTGTGTACATTAACAAAGAGCCTGCACCAGCAGGATGGCATGAACACAGCTAAGCTCCTCTTCGCCACTTCCAGCAACTGGCCAAGTTGTGTAGAGAAGTGGAAATGCTTAAGATTGTTCTAGCTACAAGAGGAAAGGGGAAGTCTTTGAGCAAATCTGATTTGGAGGTTAGCCTGAGATTCAGTCTTCATGAAAAGAAAGCCTGGGTGATCGTATTTCTAAGTGAATGAGATCCATTCATGCTGACATCAGACTTCCCTGGAGATGTGCAAGTCCCCCAGAATATCAGAGATGCTGCTTCAAGGCTCAGTCCTACCAAAAAATTAAGTGTAATCCCCCATCATGGCCAATAGATCATAAACTTTCTTTCCGGACTGGTAAAATTTACTTGATTACATAATCTGCTTGACTAAAAATTTTGGGTTTAGGAGGCTCACCTGTAATGTAGAAAATTTAGAATCCTCTCCTCTTTGACTGATTCAGACAAAGCCTCTTCTATTTTAATTGTGAATTTCTAGGCACTAACCATTTCACTTTTTTGTCTAAATAAGAAAGCTCATCCACACTGGCTTAGTCTCTCTAGATGGGTAGTTAACATTTAGCAGGAATAAAGCAAGTTATGCTTAAGGACGGAGCTTACACAAGCACCAGCTCCTGTCAGGAAAGTCACATATTTGTGCAAGCAGTCATCTCCAAACTACACATGCAAAGTAGAATTGCTTACCCAAGATACTGCTAATAGTGAATGAGTAATAAAATGCACACTAGTCAGGTATTCAAAAATGGGACTATTGTGAATCGGTCATTATCTCTCTTGGGATAAAGCTGATGGAGATACCTAGGATGGTAATTCTCAGAGGCAGCCTAAGCAGCTCATTTTGCAGTACTACTTCAGCTTTAGTTATGACATTATCCTCTAAAATCTAACAGCAATCTGCAACCCAGGTAGTTAAGCTTGCCTGAGTACAAACCCCTTCTCTCTTTTTTCAGGGTTCAGCTGTATGCTTCACTTGTAGCCAATTTTAAGAAGCTTGTACAGTGGCATTTGGTCTTTTGACATGTCAGATTCAGGTTTGTTTTTTTCTGGCTACTAAACATCACTCAAGATCATACATTATGAACAGTACCTCACTGTCATTGAAGCTGCTGCTGTAGTGGTGAAAATTTTGTAATATAAAACCCCAGCTGTCTGCTGCTGTGTGAAAATTACTAAAAAGGTACATTGCAATCCAAGCTTATAGCCAAGAGAAGATAACAAATGTGGCGGCTGCTCTACAGAAAGGCTTTATGCAGTTGCACAGATGCACTCCCGTGGTTCTTACCATGGGATGGGAGAATGGCATTTTAACTTTTAAGAAAAATTTCTCTCCAGGGTGTACTAATGCTACCTTGCTGCCAGTCACTGCTTCCTGGCAATGAACAGGGACCGTATGCTCGTAGGCTGTGACATTTCATTAGCAACTCTAATACGGAGTCACCTGAGGAAGGAAGCAGTGTCATTAACATGAGCAAAAAGGAATAGACAGCTCTAGTACTGTCACTCCACAACATTTTGTGGCAACAGGAAGGGAAGGAAGTGAAATAAACTAGAAAGGAATTAGAGCAGGAGAATAATTATCATAAGAGCTGTCTTTAAATAGGTCCCCAGAGAGGAGGCAATTGATGGCTTGTGCTTCACTGGGGCTGTTCCCTTCCCCATGTAATCTCCATCAGGTTACATATCACTGAAGTAGACTGAATCCCTGCAAAGAGGAAGATGACATCCACAGGCAAGCCTAGGGACATTTGAATGGAAACATTTGGAGCCATATAACCTGAGCCTCAGACAAGTCCGTAAATGTAATTCTATTCATGGGAGATGTTAAGAACATCATGATAGTCTTGGAGAGGTTGAGGCTGTTGTACAGCCCTGCTGTGAGCTCATGACCTGATTTTTGTTGTAGTTTAACAACTCAAAAAGCTGAAGAAGTAAATAGGAGAAACAGAATTATCAGCATCTTTATGTCCAGGTTCTTTATGTAAGAAATGTGAAAGTATGAACACAGAATTTTAATTTAGTAACTGAGTTTGACAAACACAGACCAGGAGGCATGATTTCACTAACACTTGATGAAGCCAAATGGGATACAGACAAAAGGAAGTACCTAAGGCCAAAATGGGTCCATAAAACTACAGAAAAGGTACCTTTTTCTTCCTCCAGCATTCTCATGTTTATTATGGAATGAATCTTACACAGGTATTTGGAACGATGTAGCACACCTGAGTCACTGTACATCTCATTTTCAGCCAGATACAGGAATCTTTCATCAAGTTTCATTTCATGATTTGTTACTGTAAATATTACAAGTCTTTGATTTAAACTCAGACCTTCCATCTGAACACGGTATGCTTTTTGTCCCAAAATTGCTTATCAGTTCAGAAAGTAAATGATCAAGGAAGAAGGAAGGTCACAGAATCATTTAGTTCCCAGCTTTTTTGCTCTCAGAATTCCATGCCATGGACAAACAAATGCAACATCAACCTGAATATTTCCTTCTTCCCAAACAGAACAATGCCATATACAATCACTAAAGGGCACATAAAAGACTGAGAAGCCTCACAAAAAGCCTGACTAACAGCGATAGAAAACATAACCCCTGTTTAAGACTTAAGCCAAAAAAAGAAGAAAAACTCTTCAAAGGAGCACAAGGCAGTTATCATAACTGAAATGAGCCCACAACAAATCTCAAGGTTCACATTTTTGCCCTCCTGACTTGGATGAGAGGTTTGGAAAAGGTAGCTCTAAGGCAATACAGATCTAGGAAAAAACCTCAGAAGAGCAACAATCAGTCCTTCTCCTCTCTGAACGCTGCCTGAGGACTTGCTCATGAAGATGTTAATGTAATCCCCATTCTTCTGTATTTGTTTCTCAATCATACCCAGTTCTAGAAACTGGAAAAAAAAATCTTTTTACAATTTGATTGTGACAACATGATCTTCTTGGAAATACATGCAATAAAATCATCAAAGGTTACACAACAAATGTCATCTGGTTAGTGTGACACAAGGGTCTTTAAGAAGTAGTTCCAACTGCCAAATTCCAGCTATTGCCTTTCAAATAAAAATTAATTGTAGAAAAATAAAGGCAAGAAAGAATCATAAGGTCTGTAGTCTGGTTATGAAATTTCTTTGGTGCCAAGATGAGGGTAAGGACAGAATTGTAGCACTGACCTGAATTCAGGAGGAAATAAAGCAAAAGAAGCACTACAGCATTAAAAGTTCTCTTGGTGCTGCTCGTCAAAACAGAATTACTTGATGCCAGAAAGCATCACTGAGGCAGGGAACCTGCCAAGGTTGCCATGGACTTCACTGATGCAAATGGGGGTCAGGGACAGAGTGCACTAGTAAGCTGGAGAATTATAAAGTATCCCATATTTTGAAGATGAACATGCTACAGACAAGTCTTTTATATCAGGCAGTCGCAAAGATAAGCACAGAAAATATTCCAGGAGAATGATAGCATTGAGAGCTCTGAGGTGCAAGGACCTGACCTTTGTATCACCTCCTAAAACTATGCTGGAGAAGGGCCTTGGTGAAGCATGTCCGTGGCAGTACAGAAGAGAGCAGTTTTGTTCTTCTATAGATGTCCCCTTGAAGGAAAAAAATGCATAACAAACTTCATGTGCAGGATCATAAGCCACATGATGCACATCTCACCTCCCTTTACCACTGCTTTTCCCACAGATTTACAGTGATGAGGGGATCTCAGAAACATGTTGTCTACCAGAATACTGTAATGATAGGAATTTTGTAAAATGTCACAGGCTATACAGATCATCCAGGAAGAAAAATTTTGTTTTGCTCTGTCAAGTGAGCTGTTTATTTCCAAGAGCTATAGTGGCCTAACCATCCATGTGTGCATTCAGAGAATGGAGATTTTAACTGTCAGAGAAAAATACTTCCCATGCAACATAATGCATCAAAGATTTTGTGCACTGTTGTTTATTTCACTCTAGGATGACATAATAGGATTTTTTTTCAAACTAGAAACAAGTGTCAAGGCTAATGGTTGATCTGTAAATAGACCCTGTAAACATTCACACTCTTTAGGCTTTTAAAAGGAGATCCAGCTAATGCTATGTTCAGAAGCATGAAGTTAATTGTTTTCACTAACCAGAAATGCAGAAACTACGATTATTTCCTGCAAATGGCTCTTATATTTCAAACTCCATGTCAAATAGTCTATAATTTATGTCAGACACACTGTACAATCTCCTCAATGCTCTCCTCCTGCAAAATAAAAGCCCTGGGCAGTAGGGAAAGTGACTGGAATGGATGGATACAGCTGCCTTCCTGCCCCTTGACAGAGAGCTGTACAGGTAACAACCCTCACCAAAAACTGAATTCAGTCACAGATTAATGGAAAAAAAATTGGCCAAAACTAAAATAAATTCTCCAATATTCCAGCTACAGTGTCTTGTTCACAAATTTCAAAGCCAGAGGTTTTTCACCATTTTATGTGTGAGAAAATTCATGAGGCTTGAGATAAGGATGGAAAATAATACTGAAAATTTTTGCAGATTAATTTCAGACTGTCTTTCTTTTGTCACTTTTCTATAAACCTTTGTCCAAGAAGATGAACTAAAATTTTGCTGGGATCAGCTAATTCACTGTTTGGGTCAAAAGACACTACAATTACTGTTTTCTTGTTTCCCTTCCTTTCCCTCTTTTCACTTAGGACGGCTCAATACAGAATTATGACTCTGGAAAAACAAAAATCAAAATAAAATTGATTCAATGTTTTCTGAACCTAAAAGACTGAAGTCACATTTAACTTTAAAGCTGATTCATGTTAAAGCAGGATAAAACTACATCCTGCAAAGTATAATCCTGGAGTATAATATATTCTTCAAAGAAACCCTATAAGCCATGTGAAGCAAAACATTCTCTGAAAATCAGTTATCACATTTCTCCCTCCTGCTCTTTATGCTGACACCTTGCTCCAGGCCCTCCTTTTCTTTCTACAAAATATGTTTTAAGCCAGTGGGGATTTGGTCTGTAAGACATCACACTTTATCCTAAACAGACAGAATACATTTAAAATAATCTAATAACTAATTTACAGTAATAGTCTTTTGGAAGTCACAACATGCCAACAGTCATTATGCAGAAAGCCTTGATATTGTACAGTTTTCTCATTTTAAGAGACATAGGAAATAACACGCTCTGTCTAGTGTGGGCTGAGATATGCTAGACATCTAGTGTCAACAACTTATATTTTAGAGTTCATTAAATCCATGAAGTACCTATTATCTGACTATTCTCTCCTTTGGGTTCTGTGACTATTCTGATTCCAACTTTATATTGCTAAGTCTTTAGCAAACTTTGATCAAGTTTTATCTATATAAAGCTGGAGTCAGGTCTTCACAGCATTTCTTTTGCTAAAGTAATATAACCTAGAGGTCTCCCACCCAGTTCTGCTGTCATTTATCGCAGGGGGTGAGAACTGCTACCCCTTGGGGTATGAGAAAGTCTCTTATCAGCTGTTTTTCAGTCCCACTGTATATAGCTTAAATACAGCCTTCCAATTGCAACAAGTCAACAAATCTAACTCAATGTCCTAACCTTGGCCAGGTGAGCACTGTATAACTGGATTATCCAGCTTTAAATTAAGATGAAACTTTCTCACCTCATGCTCTACTATTATCTTTCCCTTTACTAAAGTTTGCCATCCTTACACAGAAGATAGATAATGTGAACATCCTTCATCAACCCCAATACCAGGCTTGACTGAAACTACCATGGAGGGCTGTGGTTTTATCCATGAAAAGGACACAAACCCTAAAAACAAACAAAAAAAAACAAACAAAAAGAAAACAAACAACCCATTCCCTCAGAAAAATCAATTACTTTGGATCACCCTACTGTGTATTTGTTTTGAAAATATTCCAAAAAGGACATGGTTACTTCAACCAACATTGCCAAATGCTTAATTACACACATGGTACCATCTGCAGGAAGAAAAGATTTACAAGATATTTAGCCAAAGTAAATTATATTTTAACTCTGAGATATGAATGCATGGGCCTGGGAGGTCTCAGCTGGAGACTACAATGAGCTTTTCAAATGTGGGAGTTCCCACAGCTTCTGAAGTTGACTGATGTGTTGACTACAGGAGCAATTACCAGAAACAGTAGACCAAACCTTCCCCTGTTAATTTCCTCTGAAATGTGTCTGTATTCCTGGCACAAGAGCTCCCACCCCTTTGCATGGAGCTGTGATACTATCCACTGAGTTCTGGGCCCACAAAGAGAAAACATTTTCATGTTTACAACTGGCCAGCCATATTTTGTGCATTGCATTTTAAAGAACCTCTACTTATTTTAGACAGTATTGCACTCTCCACAGCCAAAAATCATTTGCAGTGATATTCTGACATGTATTATGCAGACAGAGTGCTTCTTAGTTTAGATATTTCTAGCACCAAGTTTAGGCAAAAGTGCTAAGCATTTCTTCTGAAAAATTTCAAAACAAGCATAAGAGTTCATGGAACTAAAAAAAAAAAATCTGCTGCAGAATGTTGCAACATTTAGGCATCAGGCATATTGCATCTGACTATACATACTTTTGATGCAAAGCAGACTTGAACAAGATAAAAGATTGCCAATACTGCTCATCTTGAAGCATTCTCCTCTCAAAACCAATATGCAACAGAGAAACATAACACTTCCCTTCATACATGTCAGGAAGCCAAAACATGAAAAAGCACTCAACATAAAATATACACTATAGGCTAGTGGCAGATTCAAAACCAGAACTTGGGTTTCCTGATAACCATAGCTGTGATTTTTAATATTAAAAAACTTGTGTGCATGAGGTTAGAGAACAGATTAAAGACTACATAGTTAGCATAAATCAGTATCTTTGAAATAAGCAACTTCCAGCAGATATCTCATTTGGAATATACTCCTGCTAGTGACAGCACTGGAAGAATGATACCCAAGTTGATATCTCCAGCTAAGGATCTGACCAAGCATGTGTGCTTAAGGAGTAAAGAAACAGACCCAGAGGAAAGGGAAAGAGTCAGCAAATACAAATGCTATGGAATTATGGACTGCCAAGAAGAGCATATTTTAGTGAATTTGAAAAGAATGCATAGCATCATTCTCACACGAGCCTGGGTCATTGCAAAGGAGCCACATAACCTTTAGACTTTAGCATCAGTTATGGTGTCTCTGCCACTCATTTTTACTTTATTTACAACTTGAGCTTTTTTTTTTTATTTTAAATTCTCCAGCTTATTCCATCTTTTGAAATCTTTGTTACTATGGAAACAATTAAAGTGTTGGTCTACACATAGCCTAGTGAGATCTCAGAGTGGGGAAAAAATAAGGTATGAGTTTGGGGTAAAAACTACTGAGAGTTCAAATCATAAAGCACTGTAGGACAGCTTATTGCCTTCCCTTATTGCTCCCTGATTCACTGCTAATGAAGTCAGAAAAGGTTCACTTACCCACTTTAAATAGGTAAGGGTTCTTTAATTGAATTAGGGAAATAGTCACACAAACACAGAAAACAGGGTTGTACGACCTCAGCAGTTAGAAAAATGTACAGCAGCTGGGCATGGCAGTCTTCAGATGGAGAAGGACCTTTATGGACTTTGATGTGTACTACTGTATATGCTAGTTATTAACATGTTCAACTTGCTGTGGCCTGTTCTTCAGAATTAATGCCAACAAGCAAGAATTGGATCAGATCCATGCTATAAAATTTTCTTATCTTTCAGATTAAGGTAGCTACATGCACACTGCTTATAAAGGATGGTGTCCAGACCATGTGGCCTACATAAATAAATGCACTTGACTTTTTTTAAGAAATACCATTTCACACAGGATGGAACCATTCTAACAGTTCAACTGAAGAGTAGGTTGAACACAGCATTGGTTTGCTTTTGGTCGGTTTTGTTTGTTTGTTTATTTTGTGTTGGTTTTGGGGGGGGGTGAGGGGTTTGTTTTGGTTTTTTGTTGGTTGGTTGGGTTTTCTTGGTATAGACACAGGGCACAACTACCCTTATAAGCAGCCTGAAAAGAGGGTCAAGGAGCACATTTAAGAACTATCCCTGAATTAGCTGCACTGCTTTACTGCTAGCTCACTCTTATGAACTGCTCCAGTCACCTCTCTCCAATACAGAATGAACTACCTTAAAATTCTGGAGATGTGTTCCGTCAATTCATATGGTTTTGGGTCTAGGGATTCATCTGTGGCCCTTCTTCCTCCGGTGACGAAGATGTCACCATTCCTTCTATACCACAGGAACCATCAGAGCAACTGTGTATACGAGTACTTAGCTCTTCCCCACGGCACACGAAACCTGAAGAATAGCAACCACTGAAAAATCTGGCCATAGACAATTTCTAAACAAGGCTGAGGTGCATCCTAGGGAGCCAGAAGCTTTGTAGAGAAAATCTGAAAGGTAATTGCAAGAGAAGTTAGTCTTGCCCAGTAGCAGTGAGATCCTGCTGCAGTTTTGGAAAACAAAAGGATAAATTCAGTGGAGGAAACCCTGTGGTATTATTGCAGTACATGTAGTATATAATTGTTTTACCTCAATTAGAAGATTTTTGCTAGATGGCTACCAAATCAAATTCTTTTGAGGAGAACAAAAATGTCAGCATTTATTCAAGTCAGTTGATTAGTTCAAAGAGTTTTTTAGATATATGCTCTGTACTTTTTTTTTATTTTTAAGATATCAAATGATGCTTAGGAAGACATGTATTAAATTATGTTTTCCTTTTGTTCTAGTATTTTTTCCCTGGTATAATTTTTCATGGTTCAGCACTAAAACAAAAAAAATCTTAAAGATGCCTCTCTGCAGAAAAGCACTCTCTTATTGCATTTCAGATTTGGCTATGGATTTTTAGGTGCATTTATTATCTTCCACTGTAGAGGATATTTTTCTTGAAGTTCTTCTTCACTGTAACTAATTTCTAGTCAGAAAGAAATCCCCTGAGCTTTCCTGCAATGCTCTAATATGCTGAATCTTATTAAGTAGTGATACCTTTTTCTCCCGGGAAAAGAACTGATTGATTAAATCCCCTTTGACTTCACAGTGAATTTTAACTGAACAAGAAGCACAGATATGAGCACGAGATGCTGGTAAAATCTGGAAACACTACAGATGGACATTTGTGACTTGAACATCTAAATGAAATTCTCCATCAGAATGGAGCAACTCTTAGTTTAATTGTTTATGTTTGGTGCTTCAATGTCCAAACATGGAAAACATGACAGGACAGTGGGCAGAAGAAACTCCAGCATCCCTCTCAAAAAATGCAAGCATGCACTGAAGGAGATTGGTGATCTTCACATAAGTCATTTTTTGATGTTAGAAAGGGAGGAACCAATCTGTAGTCCTCTACAGAGGCTGTATTTTATGATCCTCAATCATAAAACTCTTTCACAGCCTCTGCTGGGTTTATTATCACACATATCAACCACAGAGCCATTTATGCTTTTCTCATTGAAACAACAACTTGCTTTTTAAATAGCTCTAGTAGAGACAGGTCTTTCTCATTGAGGGTGGGATATCAGCATTGGTAATTCAAAGAGAATGTAACTCCGACGGACCTAGCAAGCTCCATTTGTTCTAGCAAAGTCTATTCTTTTAGAGGAGCTGAACATCTTTCACTGTCAGTTTCATACTTCCCAAAGCAACTTGCTGTGATGAGTTTCCATGTAAAATTGGATGACCCTGATTCTATTTCATGGTGAATGAAAATGTAACAATTAAGAAAAAGTCAAATATGCACATTTACATATTCCATGTAATCAGAAGTGAAGGCATATACAGAAGCAGTGAGTGCTATCACAGAATGTATATGACTTGTATTATTCTTGTGTGACTTTTCACTGATGAAAGTTAAAAGTCATGAAATTAGTTCAGTGAACTTCACACATAGGAGACACATGTTTCCGCATAGAAACATATATTTTTCCTGAGAAGTAGTGCACATCTTTTTAAGTAACATGATACAACTCAAGTTTTCAAACAGCATCTCTCCCCCTTGTAGGCTGTAGCAGGTGGCTGGATGAGAGCATTAAGTTAAATATCTAGCTTTTAGTTGGCTAAAATTGAGATAAATCTTACTTAAGAGGACAGTCTCAGAAGGCATCATAAATTTGAGGTTCAATTTAAGAGCCAGAAATTGGCAGGCAAGAACAGAGCAGTAAGGAGATTCTGAAAGCCTGAATGGTTTAAAAAGCTGAAAAATAAAACCTTCTTCCTGAAAAGCAAACTGATTTAGAAACTAAGTTATTGCTGTGTGAAAATCATCAGAGAATTCACTCCAGCCTCCTTACTAAATTATGTTTTCTGGACACATAACATAGATGTGAGCAAGCTTGGAATCTATGAGCAAGACTCTGCTTTTAACACCTTCGGTACTGAAATTCCTTCAGCCTCCCTAGGCGAGCTATCTCCTTGCTTCAGTTCATTATCTTGAATGCTAGAAGATTTTCATACTGTCAAATCTCAATCTTGCTTATTGAAATTTACTTCTTGTCTCTTTGATCATCTGAGTAGTGTATTATCTTCTCACTAGCAACACCCTTGCACATGTTTAAGTACTGCTGCTACGTGTTCCTTCAATCATTCTTCCTTTGGAAGGAGCAATCCTAGTTCTGTCCAACAGTTTTCAATTATCAGACTAGAAAACAGGGCTCTCCTCTTGGTGCTTTCCAGTGTATGTTGCAGTTTGCTGCAAATGCATGTTCTTCCAGTTAAGAGAATTTCATCTGAGCCAAATTACAATTCAAATAACCTATTAAAACTATTTTGTGTTATCAACTCAGAGTGTTCGCCACTGATTAAAGTGACCTTTTTCACGAAGAGAAATGGAAATGCAGAGTGCTTCAAAGTCAGTGAAACAATAATAGGTCTCACTCACCTCTTTGGCTGGTTTGGAATCCCAGTAATTCAGAAATACTAAGGAAGAAACCACCTCAGCATGATCACACAGTCAAAAGATGAAGATAGGTAAAGCTCACATGATGACACAGTCACTTTTTTGTCAACTGATAGTTGAAAATGGTAGCAATTGTAAATACATGATATGTTACACATATCAGCATCTATTTTTCATAGACACATTAGTTTTTATGTCACACATGCAGTGTTCTATTAAATTGTGAAAACAGAAATTATAATAACACATTTTCAAAATCCCGAGGGAGGTGGTTTTCAAATTATAATTCTTATCAAAGAGAAAACATCTGAAACAATTACATCATCTCTGGTGACTTGATTCATGCCACATATGAGCAGGAAGAAAACCAACCGTATCTTTAATCTAATTACATTTAGAATAATAATAATAATAAATAGATTAAATTAGCTACTCAATCCAGATAAATGACAGGGGGAAAATGTCATTTATTAAATCCATTTGAAATAGGAAATTAATTAGAGAAACACAGTTTTTAACATAAGAAAAAGAAGGTATACAGCAGTTTTTAATGGAAATAGAGGATTTCAAAACTCTTTTAACCAAAGTTCAAAACATTGTGTTGAGTCCCAGAAAGTGGAAAAAAATGAAATCCACAAATATGTCCAGTCTGGTTAAAAAAAAAAAAAAAAGTATTTGCAGTCATGAGTGATTACCCTTTTTCTCGAGAATCAAATCATGGGAGCTGTAGAATAATGTGTTAAATAAATTTTCTAAATAAATTTAGTAGCAATGAGATACTGATTTCCCTTAAGAAAGCAAGCAATAGGAGAAAGTAAATCTGATTTCTCTGGAATTCTTAATAAGCTTATTAATTCTTAACAAGTCTATGTTATATTTGTTTATGATTTAATGAACCAATCACTGCATTTCAAAAATTAATGAAAGTAATTGCAGCTAATTAATATGCACAGCAGGTTTATTTGACTTGATACCCAGATTTAACCAAAAAATTGCTTCAGTAAATAAAATTCCACAGTTATTGACTGTGTTTTCTCCAAGTCTAGATGTTTCAGTTATGTATTTGAAAGACAAGTACTTTTCTCTTTCATTTCTCATAAAATATATTGAGATTTCAGAAATTCTTCTGTTTCACATTCCATCTGTTCCAGGGTCAAGTTGTAGGCCTTTAGAAAGCTATCTTCCTCCCCCAAACTGAGACCATCTCCTTCAATATCTCAATTAAAAGTAATGTATTCTCAGAAGAAAGTTTCTTTTCCCAAAAATAAACATCTACATATAAAAAACCTAGCTTTTTTAGAAGAGTCTCTCATAGAATTCTTTTTACCAGGCAGACATACAAGACCCTCATTCTACAATTCCAGTCTCTCAGATGCATGATTTTGAGGTCCTGTATTGGTCCACATCAATAAGGACGTTTGTTACTTAAACACAGGATCAGGACCCCAGTCATTAGCAACAGAATGAAAATAAGTTAAATATGTCAACCAAACTTTTCCCTGGCTTTGCAAAGCTTTGGATTTGTAGCAATAAAGATTTCCTTATATTGAGTTTGACCAGAAAGAGGAATGTAGAGTGACAAATCAGCTGGTTGGAGAGTACCCCTGGTGACTATCCGGTCCAGCCTCCTGCTTTAAGTGGGACTGCTGCCAACACCCAACGAGGCAAACTGTGCCTTTTCCTAGTCAAGCCCTGAAAACCTGCAAGGATGGATCTCTCATGACATCTGAATAACAGGTTTGTATATTGTGACAAACTCCTACTAGAAAGCTTTTCATAATACCCAGACTGAACTTGCCAAGCTTTAATTTGCAGCTACTGCCTCATGCTACCCCATCTCAAGCTGCTGTTCAGCACTGTCATTTCTTAGACACTAGTGGTTCTGGTTGCTCTGAGACTGCTTCCTATCCTCCTTTTTGGCAGACTAAACCATCCCAGCTCCTTCCCTCACTCCCTCTCCCATGGTGCTCCCAGGTCTCTTCTGGACCCACTCCAGCTTCTCAGCAGCCATCCTAAAATGGGGACCCTCAAAACATGACACAGTAATCCTGGGCAGCCTCACTACCACTGACAAGGCAGGACTGATAATCCTTCTTGATTTGACGCCTGTGCTCCTCCTAATGCAGCCAAGCATATAGATTGTCTTATTCATGATAAAAGCACAGTGCTGTCTCCTGCTAAATCAGGCATCCCCTGTAACATGGGTGTCTTTTCAACAGCTTTTTTTAGCCTGTTAGTTCCTCGCTTGTACCAATGAGTGTTGTGTTTGTTGTTTGTTTTTTAACCCAGACATGTTAATAGACACTGAATTGCCAGTGTCTTCATGACCCATAGACAGTTAATGCAACCAGAGGTTAAGAGGAGAAAGCATATAACACCTTTGATATGTTGATATCATACTTACACACAGTGCCTACATTACACTGCTATTCTAAAGCTACATAATTCCCTCCTAGAGGATGAACATGATGTGACAAGATGAAACCTTGGAAGATCCTGTAGTTTTTATACAGTTGTCAGGCTACCAGTTGAGACACTGTCATTACCTGGCATGGATACAGTCTAAATGAACTTTCTTAAAATGTACTCAGTCTAAGAAAGAGTATAGAGTTATAAATTCCATAGATTGCAGATTAACTTTTCTCTTTTTCCCACCTTTTCCTTTGAAGTGTGTCCAGACATACACCCTACACATTAGCAGCTTTCCAGTGTCACGCTGAGAGGGTATCTTGGTTAAATGCCTCATGTTTCTTGTCCTGTTTTTGTCCCAACAAGTCATAAAGTGGAGAAAAATATTTTTTTCACAATCTTGCTATCTCTGTAAAAAAGTAATTGCAATATTCTTAGCAAGAAAATATTTCAGATATTGACCTGGGCTTTTTTTCTGCCCAGGGATAATGTAAAGCCTCTTAATCACATTCTGTGTGTCTGACCTCAAGCTTTTCAAATAAAATAAACCTGTGGATAGCTAGTACTGTTATTTCGCAATAAGCAGTAAAAGACCAAGATCAAACAAAAGGCCTATATTGATAAAAATCTGCTAACACCAGCATAAGGATTTAAACTTTTGAAAAAGCAGTAAGAAACAACCTGTAGGAAACAGGTGCCAAGGTGCCAGCAATCCACCAATTGCCAGGCAATGAGCACGAGCTTGTGCTCAGCCCACCTGTGCCCAGTCAGGGCTGGCCCCAGCTGCAAATGAGCAGCATTAGGGGGCCAATAAAAGGTGGGACTTAGAGCACATGCTCAGCTTATTCCTGAGCTGGCAGCAGGAAAGTATGGTCTGGTTCAGAACACCAGTACTGACCAAGATCAGCCACTGCTGTACACCTACTTATCTCAGAGCTCTGCGCTCTTCAAGAAATTCGTCCAGCTACATCATGGTGGAGAATACGGGCACATGCTCAGGGTGAGCTCTTGGTGGCGCAGCGGTAGTGACTCTGACTACAAATCAAAAGGATGTGGGTTTGAATCCCCTCGGAGCACCACCAAAAACTGAAGAAGGTGGGAGCTTGGTTCAGCCTCTAGATCGGTCAAGAGCTCACCCTGAGAATGTGCCCGCATTCTCCACCATGATGTAGCTGGACGAACTTCTTGAAGAGCGCAGAGCTCTGAGATAAGTAGGTGTACAGCAGTGGCTGATCTTGGTCAGTACTGGTGTTCTGAACCAGACCAACCTTTCCTGCTGCTAGCTCAGGAATGAGCTGAGCATGTGCTCCAAGGCCCACCTTTTATTGGCCCCCTAATGCTGCTCATTTGCAGCTGGGGCCAGCCCTGACTGGGCACAGGTGGGCTGAGCACAAGCTCATGCTCATTGCCTGGCAATTGGTGGATTGCTGGCACCTTGGCACCTGTTTCCTACAACAACCTGTTTAAGAAGTCTTCCAGAAGGCTGTAGTTTGTTGGGGTTTTTTTATTCATGCTATCAATTTCACTTTGGAAGAATGGGAATTTCCTTCAATTTTTTTGGCTATAAATAAAACAAAAACATGTGAATGAAAAAAAATATTTAAAATATATACTTTAAGCAGAAAGTAACCTGCACTGCCAAGAAAATAAATGGAAGTTTTAGTGTTTTCCAGTGAAAATAACTTTGACTTTTCTGTCAGCACTAATGAGAAATGAGGTAAGAACTGATAAAATTGTCTTTAAAATACTGAACAAGTTATTGGAGCAGGACCAGTAGTGTTTTCATTGGGATGATGGAATTATCAGAAGTTGGAGAAAAAAATCTTGGAACCTGGGATGTATTCAAGTGTGATGCCTGTTTACTTGTCACTAGAAGTCTCACACATGATTAGAGGAGATGATAAAAGCATGCTGTAAAGAGCATTACAACAACTTCGCAGCATTTCCGTTTGGGAAAACATTTCATAGATCTAGCAAGGAATATTAAGGCTTTTGGGGGGTTTTTTGTTTTTTTTTTTTTTTTTTTTAAATCTAGAAGTTGTTAGGAAAACAACCATGATAGCTAACAGTGCACTGTATTATTTATTGTTGAACATTCAGCTGTTCAGAAAAGATTCCTCTCTCTCAGCAGAGAACTTGAATATGGATTCTGGAAAAAGGACACTGTAGGTAATGCATCAAACTAATAGAGATTGTGAAATTATCCTGAGGCTGTAATAAAGGCCAGAACAAGATAAAACTCCTCCCTTGAAATTAGATTCTGCAATTTTAATCAGGAAGGCAATACCAGGAACTGCATAGCTTTGGTTGAAGAAGGACTTGTTTCTATCAGATCATCACACAAGTAGCTCAACATAAGCTCAAAAGCAGAGGAGAGCTAATATGTGTGGATGGAAATACACTCTAAAACTTGACATCACTTCTGAGGCTTTGCTCCTGGCCTGGACAGGCAAAGCTGAAGTAAACAGCATGGTTTATAATTTCCATTTTAATAATATTTTTTAAATTATTATAAATAAAATTATAAATATTTTATAGTATTATTATAAAATTACAAATACCATATTTTATTATAAATAATTTTTCTGATTTTATAATAAGTCTGACATCTCAGTATATCCTGGAGTAGTGCATCCTGCCCCTTTCCTGTCCAAGGGACAAAACCCAAAACTGCACAACCAGCATTCCTCCCCTTGTCCTACATCATCATCTGGTATGCTGTTGAGGGTATTTTATAAAACAATGACTAAGTAGTTAATCAGGAGCCAACTTTGACTGCAGAAAAGGCAGTTCTACAGAATCACAGAAGTGAGTGTCAAAGTATTTTACTTCCAACAATTAATGGGCTTGCTTGAATTGACAACAGAAATTTGCATTTGTCAAGGTATAAACAAATAACTTAAGCAAAACATTTCATTTTAAATTAAGAACACCTTCCTGGGTGGTAGTCAGAAACAGAGGAAAGCAGGATTTCCAGCAAATAAAAAGCTCAGGGAACAGTTTAGTTAAAAAAAAAAAAAAAAAAAAAAAAGTATGTAAATGAATATTACTCCATCAGAACAGCTGAAAATTTGAAAACTAATGCTCTTAGCAAGTGATGCCAGAGCATTCCAGCTGTATGCAGAGAGAACAGACTGTTGTAAGGCAAATTAATGCCATATAGAGTTGAGTCACTAGTATTGAAAAATTATGAGTTGTTAATGANGTATTCTCAGAAGAAAGTTTCTTTTCCCAAAAATAAACATCTACATATAAAAAACCTAGCTTTTTTAGAAGAGTCTCTCATAGAATTCTTTTTACCAGGCAGACATACAAGACCCTCATTCTACAATTCCAGTCTCTCAGATGCATGATTTTGAGGTCCTGTATTGGTCCACATCAATAAGGACGTTTGTTACTTAAACACAGGATCAGGACCCCAGTCATTAGCAACAGAATGAAAATAAGTTAAATATGTCAACCAAACTTTTCCCTGGCTTTGCAAAGCTTTGGATTTGTAGCAATAAAGATTTCCTTATATTGAGTTTGACCAGAAAGAGGAATGTAGAGTGACAAATCAGCTGGTTGGAGAGTACCCCTGGTGACTATCCGGTCCAGCCTCCTGCTTTAAGTGGGACTGCTGCCAACACCCAACCAGGCAAACTGTGCCTTTTCCTAGTCAAGCCCTGAAAACCTGCAAGGATGGATCTCTCATGACATCTGAATAACAGGTTTGTATATTGTGACAAACTCCTACTAGAAAGCTTTTCATAATACCCAGACTGAACTTGCCAAGCTTTAATTTGCAGCTACTGCCTCATGCTACCCCATCTCAAGCTGCTGTTCAGCACTGTCATTTCTTAGACACTAGTGGTTCTGGTTGCTCTGAGACTGCTCCCTACCCTCCTTTTTGGCAGACTAAACCATCCCAGCTCCTTCCCTCACTCCCTCTCCCATGGTGTTCCCAGGTCTCTTCTGGACCCACTCCAGCTTCTCAGCAGCCATCCTAAAATGGGGACCCTCAAAACATGACACAGTAATCCTGGGCAGCCTCACTACCACTGACAAGGCAGGACTGATAATCCTTCTTGATTTGACGCCTGTGCTCCTCCTAATGCAGCCAAGCATATAGATTGTCTTATTCATGATAAAAGCACAGTGCTGTCTCCTGCTAAATCAGGCATCCCCTGTAACATGGGTGTCTTTTCAACAGCTTTTTTTAGCCTGTTAGTTCCTCGCTTGTACCAATGAGTGTTGTGTTTGTTGTTTGTTTTTTAACCCAGACATGTTAATAGACACTGAATTGCCAGTGTCTTCATGACCCATAGACAGTTAATGCAACCAGAGGTTAAGAGGAGAAAGCATATAACACCTTTGATATGTTGATATCATACTTACACACAGTGCCTACATTACACTGCTATTCTAAAGCTACATAATTCCCTCCTAGAGGATGAACATGATGCGACAAGATGAAACCTTGGAAGATCCTGTAGTTTTTATACAGTTGTCAGGCTACCAGTTGAGACACTGTCATTACCTGGCATGGATACAGTCTAAATGAACTTTCTTAAAATGTACTCAGTCTAAGAAAGAGTATAGAGTTATAAATTCCATAGATTGCAGATTAACTTTTCTCTTTTTCCCACCTTTTCCTTTGAAGTGTGTCCAGACATACACCCTACACATTAGCAGCTTTCCAGTGTCACGCTGAGAGGGTATCTTGGTTAAATGCCTCATGTTTCTTGTCCTGTTTTTGTCCCAACAAGTCATAAAGTGGAGAAAAATATTTTTTTCACAATCTTGCTATCTCTGTAAAAAAGTAATTGCAATATTCTTAGCAAGAAAATATTTCAGATATTGACCTGGGCTTTTTTTCTGCCCAGGGATAATGTAAAGCCTCTTAATCACATTCTGTGTGTCTGACCTCAAGCTTTTCAAATAAAATAAACCTGTGGATAGCTAGTACTGTTATTTCGCAATAAGCAGTAAAAGACCAAGATCAAACAAAAGGCCTATATTGATAAAAATCTGCTAACACCAGTATAAGGATTTAAACTTTTGAAAAAGCAGTAAGAAACAACCTGTAGGAAACAGGTGCCAAGGTGCCAGCAATCCACCAATTGCCAGGCAATGAGCATGAGCTTGTGCTCAGCCCACCTGTGCCCAGTCAGGGCTGGCCCCAGCTGCAAATGAGCAGCATTAGGGGGCCAATAAAAGGTGGGCCTTGGAGCACATGCTCAGCTCATTCCTGAGCTAGCAGCAGGAAAGGTTGGTCTGGTTCAGAACACCAGTACTGACCAAGATCAGCCACTGCTGTACACCTACTTATCTCAGAGCTCTGCGCTCTTCAAGAAGTTCGTCCAGCTACATCATGGTGGAGAATGCGGGCACATGCTCAGGGTGAGCTCTTGGTGGCGCAGCGGTAGTGACTCTGACTACAAATCGGAAGGCTGTGGGTTTGAATCCCCTCGGAGCACCACCAAAAACTGAAGAAGGTGGGAGCTTGGTTCAGCCTCTAGATCGGTCAAGAGCTCACCCTTTTCTGTCAGCACTAATGAGAAATGAGGTAAGAACTGATAAAATTGTCTTTAAAATACTGAACAAGTTATTGGAGCAGGACCAGTAGTGTTTTCATTGGGATGATGGAATTATCAGAAGTTGGAGAAAAAAATCTTGGAACCTGGGATGTATTCAAGTGTGATGCCTGTTTACTTGTCACTAGAAGTCTCACACATGATTAGAGGAGATGATAAAAGCATGCTGTAAAGAGCATTACAACAACTTATGCAGCATTTCCGTTTGGGAAAACATTTCATAGATCTAGCAAGGAATATTAAGGCTTTTGGGGGGTTTTTTGTTTTTTGTTTTTTTTTTTTTAAATCTAGAAGTTGTTAGGAAAACAACCATGATAGCTAACAGTGCACTGTATTATTTATTGTTGAACATTCAGCTGTTCAGAAAAGATTCCTCTCTCTCAGCAGAGAACTTGAATATGGATTCTGGAAAAAGGACACTGTAGGTAATGCATCAAACTAATAGAGATTGTGAAATTATCCTGAGGCTGTAATAAAGGCCAGAACAAGATAAAACTCCTCCCTTGAAATTAGATTCTGCAATTTTAATCAGGAAGGCAATACCAGGAACTTGGTTGAAGAAGGACTTGTTTCTATCAGATCATCACACAAGTAGCTCAACATAAGCTCAAAAGCAGAGGAGAGCTAATATGTGTGGATGGAAATACACTCTAAAACTTGACATCACTTCTGAGGCTTTGCTCCTGGCCTGGACAGGCAAAGCTGAAGTAAACAGCATGGTTTATAATTTCCATTTTAATAATATTTTTTAAATTATTATAAATAAAATTATAAATATTTTATAATATTATTATAAAATTACAAATACCATATTTTATTATAAATAATTTTTCTGATTTTATAATAAGTCTGACATCTCAGTATATCCTGGAGTAGTGCATCCTGCCCCTTTCCTGTCCAAGGGACAAAACCCAAAACTGCACAACCAGCATTCCTCCCCTTGTCCTACATCATCATCTGGTATGCTGTTGAGGGTATTTTATAAAACAATGACTAAGTAGTTAATCAGGAGCCAACTTTGACTGCAGAAAAGGCAGTTCTACAGAATCACAGAAGTGAGTGTCAAAGTATTTTACTTCCAACAATTAATGGGCTTGCTTGAATTGACAACAGAAATTTGCATTTGTCAAGGTATAAACAAATAACTTAAGCAAAACATTTCATTTTAAAGTAAGAACACCTTCCTGGGTGGTAGTCAGAAACAGAGGAAAGCAGGATTTCCAGCAAATAAAAAGCTCAGGGAACAGTTTAGTTAAAAAAAAAAAAAAAAAAAA
>JAAWXA010000002.1:56283265-56300411 GCA_038090715.1 Florisuga fusca
TAAAAAAAAAAAAAAAAAAAAAAAAAAAAGTATGTAAATGAATATTACTCCATCAGAACAGCTGAAAATTTGAAAACTAATGCTCTTAGCAAGTGATGCCAGAGCATTCCAGCTGTATGCAGAGAGAACAGACTGTTGTAAGGCAAATTAATGCCATATAGAGTTGAGTCACTAGTATTGAAAAATTATGAGTTGTTAATGAATTTTAGGTAAAAATAAAAGACACAAAACTACGAGTGGCATCAGGAAAAAGCCAAGAGCTCTTTTAATGAATGAGAAAATTAAAAAATGCAGGTGAACAATACTTGGATCTCAGTAAGAATGTGAATTAATGTTTTAGGAAAATGGGAGAGCACACATAATGGGTCTAGAAGAAGATAACTGCAGCAACCGAGGGTTAAAAGCCCCATTGTGTTACATGGGTGTAAGGAGAAGCAGAAACATGAAGAGCCTTGTGCACAAGCGTTCCTTTGCTAACTTCAGCCAGGCCACATTATGGCTGCTAATCTCAAATTAATCACTACCCTTCAAATGCAGATACTACAGCTGTCCATAAATACATAGTCCTTCCTATTCCCTTAATTACAGACTTCACGTGGCTGTAAAATCCAAGCTGGACAGAAGCTAGTGCGTTACATGCCAAATGACTAAATGACATATTGCAAAAATGATTAAAAATTCCTGGTTTTTATCTGTAGGAAAACAGAGAAGTGTTCAGTTTAGATGTTATAAAACTAAACTTTGTTTTCAATTTTTCATCAAAAGCATGAATTATTTCAGAAAAAAGGGGTACTCCACAGAAACTTTTGTTTAGCTAAAGAGGCTATTTTCAGTGAAAAAAAACTCTCATATGGAAATATTTATTCATATGTGAAGTATACGCTTAGAAATAATACGTGGTTTTGAAAAAAAACAAGCATAAGCAAGAGATCTTAAAAAGACCTCTAACACCAAATACCGTCATGCTGCATAGGTGCCTAAAATTTTTTGACCAGTACCTTCTCAACCTTTTTTATTATAAGAAGCTTGTGTTCATGGGATCCTTCATGGTTATGGAAGGAAGAAATAATTCCTGCTTTTCTGTTTAATCTTTCCCAATTTTTTTCTGCAAGCTTTTGAGTGTGGAGGTAAAAGGGCCAGCTGCATGCACTCAGGCATAAGTTGCATGTTTCATGTTAAAGCTCTCATCCATTGCAGTAAAGCATAAAGACTGACATTTGCCAGCCTCCAAAGTGAAAACATGTAATCTCAATTAACAGAATTCCCATATCTCCATGTTCATAACATCTATTTTTGCCAATGTATACTTTTTTAATTACTGCTTGATAGTTTTTAAGAATTCTTCCCTTTCCAATAGCTTAGACCTTAGAACTGGGAAACCAACAAGTGCAAGAGTTTATTTTATGTCCGAGCCCTCTCAAATAGCCCTGATTGGTGATTAAAGAATAAAAATTTGAGTTTTGTAGAACGGGAAGAAAGAAGGAAGAAACCCTCTGAGTTTCTGACACTGAGGAAAAGAGAAACAGCACTGGAAGGAGAGGCTGCAAATCTAGTCAAACCCTGGGATATGAGACCCTTTCCAAAACAAGTAATGCCAGTCTGCTGGTTGCACTGAGGGGTAGCACAGAAGAGAATAACATGTGGAAGAGATGCTGATTTGCAGCTACGAGTTCAAAAAGCTTGCTCAAAGGGCGCAAAAGCCCTACTGTACATGTTTTTCAAAAATGGGGTGGAGGAAAGGAGTGTAAAAATCAGCGAGTGGAAAAGCAGCAAAAAAGGTTAAGGAAATAAAGAAGCATTTCCCCCTGAGACAAATCTGTCTCTCACACTTCTCTGGCTTTACTTTACCATATTGAAAGGGGCATGCATGACTAACTTTTTTAGCGTTTATCTGAGTAAATGTACAGAAACTGAAAGGGAAAAATATTACGTTTTTGCCACATACTGCAGAAAATATTAGAATGCAAGCCTGACAGATTGAAACCTTAGGGTTAGAACAAAAAGGGTATTTCCATGAAACATCAGGAGTTTCTCCAAAGGCCTGCACAACCATAAAGAATTCCGATTGCATTAAAGTATAATTGGGCTCCCAGCTGTCATTTGGATTTGAAACCTCCCATGTGATCACAAGGCTCCATTCAAATATGCATATATATATTTGCTTCACAATATAAGTCCAAAGATACTCAGAGTAAGTCCCACAGTAGCTCTGCAGCACATAAATTCAGGACACACTTGATGTTTAGAAAAACAAACACAACACAGTGGAGCTGTGCCACCCCTAAAAAATTAGCATGAGGTCACTCTTTGCATCTTTTCTCCAGTCCCAAGCGTTCGGAGTTTGGGAGCTGTGTTGAGGAAAATGGGCTGTGGCCATTGAGGGGTGGTATATTCCAGGTTTCTGGTCAAATAAAAAGCCGTAGCCCGATTTTTGGTGGTGCTGTGGGTAGGGTGGCAGGTGAGGGTTAGGGCCAGCCAAAGTTTTCAGTGCTCACTCTTTGCATCTTTTCTCCAGGGCCAAGCGTTCGGAGTCTGGGAGCCCTATTGAGGAAAATGGGCTGTAGCCATTGAGGGGTGGTATATTCAGGTTTCTGGTAAAATATAATCCCTTACTCCTATTATTGGTGGTGCTGTGGGAATGGTTCCATATGGGGGAATGGTTTTCACTTATAATTAATATTACGTTTTAGAAATTTGTGAATTTTTCATTTCTAGATTTTTGATATGGATTTATGTTTGCCAGGAGAAATGTGGCATTTATCAGATTTTTACCTTTTTGATTTTATCACTGCATGGTTTTGGAAGCAACTAGGTAAACACAATCAAGTGTATCCAGTGCCAAGGAGGAAGGCATGAACTCCTTTTATTGGTCCCCCTATTCTGCTCATGCCCAGTTGGGGCCAGCCCTGATTGGGTATACTTGGGCTTAACAGGAGCTCATACCTTCCTCCTCCTAACTGGAAACCTCTGACTGTGTTTACCTGGTTGCTTCTACACATGGTTCAGCTGACCTTAGTTTTACTTTTAAGAAACCATTGTTATTCTGCTCTGAACCATGTCCCCATCTCAGTGGTTGAAATTTCTGATGTGGTTTAGGGAACATTTTCTGATTCTCTGTGTTCTGAGTAATTTTCCAGCCCCAGGGTTTAAACTGCTGCTGTGGGCAGGGGAGTGGTGAGGGACATAGGGAGGGTTTAGTGTTGGGGTGTGATGTTCTAAGATAGATATCAGCTGAGGCTCATTCATCCCAGGTGCAAACAGTCAAGGAGATGAGAGGTTTCTTCCAGGGGATTCTGGGAAAGAGGTGGAGCAGGAAAGCCACCCCTTTTAATTGGCTCCCTTTTTTTTGACAGACCAAATCAACAGATGCAGAAAATGGTTCCTCAGACTATTCAGATCCTAGAGCTGAAGATGCCAGCAAAGAAAAAAGTTAAAAAAAAGGTAAGAGGATTATATTATACATAATAAGAATCAATATATAATTAAAAGGCCGAATAATATTGTTGAATCAAAACTATATAATTCCAGACTTGTTTAAATTGAGTTATGAAATGAAAGAAACTCCGAATTGAAAAACCAGAACAGAGACAGAGGGATTGAATTTTGGTAGTTTTGGTAATAAAGCCTGATTGTAGGTGGTGCTGTGGATACGGTGGCACGTGAGGGTTAGGGCCAGCCAAAGTTTTCAGTGCTCACTCTTTGCATCTTTTGTCCAGTGCCAAGCGTTCGGAGTCTGGGAGCCCTATTGAGGAAAATGGGCTGTGGCCGTCGAGGGGTGGTATAGTCCAGTTTTCTGGTCAAATGCAAACCCGTAGCCCGATTGTTGGTGGTGCTGTGGGTAGGGTGGCACGTGAGGGTTAGGGCCAGCCAAAGTTTTCAGTGCTCACTCTTTGCATCTTTTCTCCAGTGCCAAGCGTTCGGAGTCTGGGAGCCCTATTGAGGAAAATGGGCTGTGGCCGTCGAGGGGTGGTATAGTCCAAGTTCTTGGTCAAATGCAAACCCGTAGCCCGATTGTTGGTGGTGCTGTGTGTAGGGTGGCACGTGAGAATTAGGGCCAGCCAAATTTTTCAGTGGTCACTCTTTGCATCTTTTACTAGTCCTGTTCATAAATACTTTATGCTAGGGTTAAGGTTAGAATTAGGTGTAAGGTTAGGGTAAAGGTTAGGGTTTGTAAAATGAAAACCCGTAGCTCAATTTTTTGTGGTGCTGTGGGTAGAGTGGTATGTGAATATTAAAACCAGCAAAATTTTCGGAGGTCAAACTTGGCATTTGTTGGCCATTCCCGATATTTCGTATCTTAACGGAGCCCTAATGAGGAAAATGGGCTGTGGCCGTCCATGGGTGGTATAGTCCAGGTTTCTGGTCTAATGCAAAGCCGTAGCCCGACTGTTGGGGCTACTGTGTGTAGGGTGACACTTGAGGGTTAGGGCCAGCCAAAGTTTTCAGTGGTCACTCTTTGCATCTATTGTCCAGTGCCAACCATTCGGAGTCTGGGAGCCCTATTGAGGAAAATGGGCTGTGGCCGTCCAGGGGTGGTATAGTCCAGGTTTGTGGTCAAATGCAAACCCGAAGCCCGATTGTTAGTGGTGCTGTGGGTAGGGTTGCTTGTGAGGGTTAGGGCCAGCCAAAGTTCCCAGTGCTCACTCTTTGCTTCTTTTCTCCAGTCCCAAGCATTCAGAGTCTGGGAGCCCTATTGAGGAAAATGGGCTGTGGCCATCCAGGGGTGGTATAGTCCAGGTTTCTGGTCAAATGCAAACCCGTAGCCCTATTTTTGGTGGTGCTGTGGGCAGGGTGGCACGTGAAGGTATGGGCCAGCCTAAGTTTTCAGTGCTAACTCTTTGCATCTTTTCTCCAATGCCAAGCGTTCAGAGTCTGGGAGCCCTATTGAGGAAAGTCGGCTCTGGCCGTCCAGTGGTTGTATAGTCCATGTTTGTGGTCAAATGCAAACCCGTAGCCCATTTTTTGGTGGTGCTGTGGGTAGGGTTGCTGGTGTGGGTTTGGGCCAGCGGAAGTTTTCAGTGCTCACTCTTTGCATCTTTTCCTCAGTGCCAAGAGTTCCGAGTCTGGGAGCTCTTTTGATGAAAAATCGGATGTGGCCGTCGAGGGGTGATATAGTCCTCGTTTCTGGTCAAATGGAAACCTGTAGCCCGATTGTTGGTGGTGCTGTGGGTAGGGTGGCATGTGAGGGTTAGGGCCACCCCAATTTTTCAGTGGTCACTCTTTGCATCTTTTACTAGTCCTGTTCATAAATACTTTATGCTAGGGTTAAGGTTAGAATTAGGTGTAAGGTCTGTCTCTTATACANAGGGGTGGTATATTCCAGGTTTCTGGTCAAATGCAAACCCGTAGCCCGACTGTTAATGGTGCTGTGGTTAGGGTGGCACATGGCGGTTAGGGCCAGACAAATTTTTCATTGGTCACTCTTTGCATGTTTTCTCCAGTGCCAAGCGTTCGGAGTCTGGGAGCCCTATTGAGGAAAATGGGCTGTGGCCGTCCAGGGGTGGTATAGTCCAGGTTTCTGGTCAAATGCAAACCAGTACCCCGATTGTTGGTGGTGCTGTGGGTAGGGTGGCACTTGAGGTCTTGGGCCAGCCAAAGTTTTGAGTGGTCACTCTTAGCAGCTTTTCTCCAGTGCCAAGCGTTCGGAGTCTGGGAGCCCTATTGAGGAAAAAGGGCTGTGGCCGTCCAGGAGTAATATAGTTCAGGTTTTTGGTCAAATGCAAAGCCGAAGCCCGATTGTTCGTTGTGCTGTGGGTAGGGTGGCACTTGAGTGTTAGGGTCAGCCAAAATTTTCAGTGGTCACTCTTAGCATCTTTTCTCCAGTGCTGACCGTTCGGAGTCTGGGAGCAAAATTGAAAAAAATGGGCTGTTGCCGTACAGGGTTGGTATAGACCAGGTTTCTGGTCAAATGCAAATCCGTAGCCCGATTGTTGGTGGTGCTGTGGGTGGGGTTGCTTGTGAGTGTTAGGGCCAGCCAAAGTTCCCAGTGATCATTCATTGAAACTTTTCTCCAGTGCCAAGCGTTCTGAGTCTTGGAGGCCTATTTAGGAAAACGGTCTGTGGCCGTCAATGGGTGGTATAGTCCAGGGTTTTGGTCAAATGCAAACCCGTAGCCCGATTATTGGTGGTGCTGTGGGTACGGTTGCATGTGAGGGTTAGGGCCAGCCAAAGTGTTCAGTGGTCACTTTTGCATCTTTTCTCCAGTGCCAAGCGTTCGGAGTCTGGGATCCCAATTGGGGAAATTTGGCTGTGGCCGTCGAAGGGTAGTATAGTCCAGGTTTCTGGTCAAATGCAAACCCGTAGCCCGATTTTTGGTGGTGCTGTGGGTAGGGTGGCATGTGAGGGTTAGGGCCAGCCAAAGTTTTCAGTGCTCACTCTTTGCATCTTTTCTCCAGTGCCAAGCGTTCGGAGTCTGGGAGCCCTATTGAGGAAAATGAACAGTCGCCGCACCAGGGGTGGTATAGTCCATGTTTCTGGTCAAATTGAAACCCGTAGCACGATTGTTAATGGTGCTGTGGGTAGAGTGGCACATGGGGGTTAGGGCCCGCCAAAGTTTTCTGTGGACACTCTTTGCATTTTTTCTCCAGTGCAAAGCGTTCGGAGTCTGGGAGCCCTCTTGAGGAAAATGGCCTTTGGCCGTCCAGGGATGGTATAGTCCAGCATTCTGGTACAATGCAAACCCGTAACCCAATTGTTGGTGGTGCTGTGGGTAAGGTGGCACGTGGGGGTTTGGGTCAGCAAAAGTGTTCAGTGCTCACTCTTAGCATCTTTTCTCCAGTGCCAAGCGTTCGGAGTCTGGGAGCCCTATTGAGGAAAATGGGCTGTGGCCGTCGAGGGGTGGTATATTCGGGGTTCCTCCTAAAATGCAAACCCGTAGCCCGATTGTTGGTGGTGCTGTGGGTAGGGTGGCAGGTGAGGGTTAGGGCCAGGCAAACTGATCAGTGCTCACTCTTTGCATGTTTTCTCCAGTGCAAAGTGTTTGGATTCTGGGATCCCTATTGAGGAAAATGGGCTGTGGTTGTCCACGGCTCGTATAGTCCAGGTTTGTGGTCTAATGCAAACCCGTAGTTCAATTGTTGGTGATGCTGTGGGTAGGTTGGCACTTGAGGGTTAGGGCCAGCCAATGTTCTCAGTGTTCACTCCCAGGTGTTCGTGGTGTTGTGGTAGGGTGGCACGTGAGGGTTAGGGCCAGCCAAAGTTTTCAGTGCTCACTCTTTGCATCTTTTCTCCAGTGCCAAGCGTTCGGAGTCTGGGAGCCTTATTGAGGAAAATGGGCTGTGGCCGTACAGGAGTAGTGTAGTCCAGGTTTCCGGTCAAATGGAAACCCGTAGCCCAATTGTTGGTGATGCTGTGGGTAGGGTGGCACGTGAAGTTTACGGCCAGTCAAAATTTTCAGTGCTCACTCTTTGCATCTTTTCTCCAGTCCCAAGCGTTCAGCGTCTGTGAGTCCTAATGAGGGAAATGTGATGTGGCAATTCAGAGGTGATATAGTCCAGGCTTCCGGTCAAATGCAAACCCGTAGCCCGATTTTTAATGGTGCTGTGGGTAGGGTGGCACGTGGGGGTTAGGGCCAGCCAAAGGTTTGAGTGGTCACTCTTTGCATCTTTTGTCCAGTCCCAAGCGTTCGGAGTCTGGGAGCCCCATTGAGGAAAATGGGCTGTGCCTGTCGAGGGGTCGTATAGTCGACGTTTCTGGTCAAAGCAAACCCGTAGCCCGATTGTTGGTGGTGCTGTGGGTAGGGTTGCTGGTGTGGGTTTGGGCCTGCAAAAATTTTCAGTGCTTACTCTTTGCATCTTTTCTCCAGTGCCAAGCGTTTGGAGTCTGGGATCCCTATTGAGGAAAACGGGCTGTGGTTGTCCACGGCTGGTATAGTCCAGGTTTGTGGTCAAATGCAAACCCGTAGTTCAATTGTTGGTGATGCTGTGGGTAGGGTGGCACTTGAGGGTTAGGGCCAGCCAAAGTTTTCAATGTTCACTCTTTGCATCTTTTCTCCAGTGCCAAGCGTTCGGAGTCTGGAAGCCCTATAGATGCGAATGGGATGTGGCCGTCCAGCGGTGGTATAGACCAGGCTTTTGGTCAAATGCAAACCCGTAGCCCGATTGTTGGTGGTGCTGTGGGTAGGGTGGCACTTGAGGGTTAGGGCCAGCCAAAGTTTTCAGTGCTCACTCTTTGCATCTTTTCTTCAGTGCCAAGCGTTTGGAGCCTGGAGCCCTATTGAGGAAAATGGGCTCTGGACGTCGAGGTGTGTTACATTCCAGTTTTCTGATCAAATGCAAACCCGTAGCCCGATTGGTGGTGGTGGTGTGGGTAGGGTGGCACGTGGGGGTTAGGGCCAGCAAAAGTTTCAAGTGCTCACTCTTTGCATCTTTTCTCCAGTGCCAAGCGTTCGGAGTCTGGGAGCCCTATTGAGGAAAATGGGCTGTGGCCGTCGAGGGGTGGTATATTCCAGGTTTCTGGTCAAATGCAAACCCGTAGCCCGATTGTTTGTAGTGCTCTGGTTAGTGTCGCAAGTAAGGGTTAGGGCCAGCCAAAGTTTTCAGTGCTAACTCTTAGCATCTTTTCTCCAGTGCCAAGCGTTCGGAGTCTTGGAGCCGTATTGAGGAAAATGGGATGTGGCCGTCCAGGGATGGTATAGTCCAGGTGTCTGGTCAAATGCAAACCCGTAACCCAATTGTTGGTGGTGCTGTGGGTAAGGTGGCACGTGGGGGTTAGGGTCAGCAAAAGTGTTCAGTGCTCACTCTTAGCAGCTTCTCTCCAGTGCCAAGCGTTCGGAGTCTGGGATCAATATTGATGAAATTTGGCTGTGGCTTACGAAGGGTGATATAGTCATGGTTTTTGGTCAAATGCAAACCCGTAGCCCGATTGTTGGTGGTGCTGTGGGTAGGTTGGCACTTGAGGGTTAGGGCCAGCCAATGTTCTCAGTGTTCACTCTTTGCATCTTTTCTCCAGTTCCAATCATTCGATGTCTGGGAGCCCAATTCGGGAAAATGGCCTGTAGTTGTCGAGGGGTAGTATAGTCCAGGTATCTGGTCAAATGCAAACCCGTAGCCCAGGTGTTCGTGGTGTTGTGGTAGGGTGGCACGTGAGGGTTAGGGCCAGCCAAAGTTTTCAGTGCACACTCGTTGCATCTTTTCTCCAGTGCCAAGCGTTCGGAGTCTGGTAGCCCTATTGAGGAAAATGGGCAGTCGCCGCAGCAGGGGTGGTATAGTCCATGTTTCTGGTCAAATTAGAAACCCGTAGCACGATTGTTAATGGTGCTGTGGGTAGAGTGGCACATGAGGGTTTGGGCCAGCCAAAGTTTTCTGTGGTCACTCTTTGCATCTTTTCTCCAGTGCCAAGCGTTCGGAGTCTGGGAGCCCTGTTGAGGAAAATGGGCTCTGGACGTCGAGGGGTGGTATAGTCCAGGTTTCTGGTCAAATGAAACCCGTAGCCCGATTGTTGGTAGTGCTGGTGGTAGGGTGGCTTGAGAGTGTTAGGGCCAGCCAAAGTTCCCAATGCTCACTCTTTGCTTCTTTTCTCCAGTGCCAAGCGTTCGGAGTCTGGGAGCCCTGTTGAGGATAATGGGCTGTGGCATTCCAGGGGTGGTATGGTCCAGGTTTCTGGTCAAATGCAAACCCGTAGCCCGATTGTTGGTGCTGCTGTGGGTAGGGTGGCATGTGAGGGTTAGGGCCAGCCGAAGTTTTCAGTCGTCACTCTTTCCATTTTTACTACTCCTGTTCATAAATTATCTACGTTAGGGTTAAGGTTACAATTAGGGGTAGGGTTAGGGTTAGGGTTTGAAAAATAAAAACCCGTAACCGGGTCTTTTGTGGTGCTGTGAGTAGGGTGGCATGTGACTATAAAAACCAGCAAAATTTTTCAGTGGTCAATCGTAGTATTTGTTTGCCAGTCCCGAGAGTTCGTATTTTAAGGGAGCCCTATTGAGGAAAATGGGCTGTGCTTGTCCAGGGGTGCTATAGTCCAGGTTTCTGGTCAAATGCAAACTCGTAGCCTGATTGTTAGTGGTGCTGTGGTTAGGGTAGCATGTGAGGGTTAGGGCCAGCCCAAGTTTTCANAACTCTTCATGTTGTTGTGGGAAGGTGGCACGTGGGGGTTAGGGCCAGCCCAAGTTTTCAGTGCTCAATCTTTGCATCTTTTCTTCAGTGCCAAGCATTCGGAATCTGGCAGCCCTATTGAGGAAAAGGGGTTGTAGCCGTCGGGGGGTGGTATAGTAGAGTTTTCTGGTCAAATGCAAACCCGTAGCCCGATTGTTGGTGCTGCTGTGGGTAGGGTGGCACGTCGGGGTTAGGGCCAGCCAAAGTTTTCAGTGCTCACGCTTTGCATCTTTTCTCTAGTGGCAAGCGTTCGGAGTCCGGGAGCCCTTTTGAGGAAAATGGGCTGTGGCCCTCGAGTGATGGTATAGTCGAGGGTTCTTGTCAAATGCAAACCCATAGCCTGATTGTTGGTGGTGCTGTGGGTAGGGTGGCAGGTGAGGGTTAGGGCCAGCCCAAGTTTTCAGTGCTCACTCTTTCCATTTTTACTAGTCCTGTTCATAAATGCTTTATGTTAGGGTTAAGGTTAGAATTAGGGGTAGGGTTAGGGTTAGGGTTAGGGTTTGTAAAACAAAAACACATAGCCCAATTTTTAATGGTGCTTTGGATAGAGTGGCATGTGAATATTAAAACCAGCAAAAGTTTTCGGTGATCAATCTTGGCATTTGTTTGCCAGTCCTGAAAGTTCTTATCCTAAGAGAGCCCTATTGAGGAAAATGGGCTGTGGCTGTCGAGGGGTGCTATATTCCTGGTTTCTGGTGAAATGCAAACCCGTAGCCCGATTGTTGTTGGTGCTGTGGGTAGGGTGGCATGTGAGGGTTAGGGCCAGCCAAATTTTTCAGTGGTCACTCTTTCCATTTTTACTACTCCTGTTCATAAATGCTTTATGTTAGGGTTAAGGTTAGAATTAGGGGTAGGGTTAGGGTTAGGGTTAGGGTTAGGGTTTGTAAAACAAAAACACGTAGCCCAATTTTTAATGGTGCNTAAGTCCGATTGTTGGTGGTGCTGTGGGTGGGGTGGCTCTTTAGAGTTAGGGCCAGCTAAGGTTTTCAGTGGTCACTCTTTGCATCATTTCTCCAGTGCCAAGCTTTCGGAGTCTGGGAGCGCTATAGAGGAAAATGGGATTTGGCCGTCCAGGGGTGGTATAGTCCAGATTTCCTGTCAAATGCAAACCCGTTGTCCAGTTGTTGGTGGTGCTGTGGGTAGGGCGGCACGTGGGGGTTATGGCCAGCAAAAGTGTTCAGTGCTCACTCTTAGCATCTTTTCTCCAGTGCCAAGCGTTCGGAGTCTGGGATCCCTATTGAGGAAAATGGGCTGTGGCCGTCCAGGGGTGGTATAGTCCAGGTTTCCGGTCACATGCAAACACGTAGTCCAGTTGTTGGTGGTGCTGTGGGTAGCGTGGCAGCTGAGGGTTAGGGCTAGCCAAAATTTTCAGTGCTCACTCATTGCATCTTTTCTCCAGTGCCAAGCGTTCGGAGTCCGGGAGCCCTATTTTGGATAATGGGCTGTGGTCGTTGAGGGGTGGTGTAGTCCAGGTTTCTGGTCAAATGCAAACCCGTAGCCCGATTGTTGGTGGTGCTGTGGGTGGGGTGGCTCTTTAGAGTTAGGGCCAGCTAAGGTTTTCAGTGGTCACTCTTTGCATAATTTCTCCAGTGCCAAGCATTTGGAGTCTGGGAGCGCTATAGAGGAAAATGGGATTTGGCCGTCCAGGGGTGGTATAGTCCAGATTTCCTGTCAAATGCAAACCCGTTGTCCAGTTGTTGGTGGTGCTGTGGGTAGGGCGGCACGTGGGGGTTATGGCCAGCAAAAGTGTTCAGTGCTCACTCTTAGCATCTTTTCTCCAGTGCCAAGCGTTCGGAGTCTGGGAGCCGTATTGAGGAAAATGGGATGTGGCCATCAAGGGGTGGTTTGGTACATGTTTTTGGTCAAATGCAAACCAGTAGCCTGGTTGGTAATGGTGCTGTTGGTAGGGTGGCACATGGGGGTTAGGGCCAGCCCAATTTTTCAGTGGTCACTCTTTGCATCTTTTCTCCAGTGCCAAGCGTTCGGAGTCTGGGAGCCCTCTTGAGGAAAATGGGATGTGGCCGTCCAGGGGTGGTATAGTCCAGGTTTCTGGTCAAATGCAAACCCGTAGCCCGATTGTTGGTGGTGCTGTGGGTAGGGTGGCACTTGAGGGTTAGGGCCAGTGAAAGTTTTCAGTGCTCACTCTTTGCATCTTTTCTCCAGTCCCAAGCGTTCGGAGTCTGGGAGCCGAATTGAGGAAAATGGGCTGTGGCCGTTGGGGGGTGGTACAGTCCAGGTTTCTGGTCAAATGCAAACCCGTGGCCCCATTGTTGGTGGTTCTGTGGGTAGGGTTTCTTGTGATGGTAAGGGCCAGCCCAAGTGTTCAGTCCTCACTCTTAACATCTTTTCTCCAGTGCCAAGGGTTCGGCGTCTGGGAGCCCTATTGAGGAAAATGGGATGTGGCTATCCAGGGGTGGTATAGTCGAAGTTTCTGGTCAAATGCAAACCCGTAGCCCGATTGCTGGTGGTGCTGTGGGTCGGGTGGCAGTTGAGCGTTTGGGCCAGCCAAAGTTTTCTGTGGTCACTCTTTGCATCTTTTGTCCAGTCCCAAGCGTTCGGAGTCTGGGAGCCGTATTGAGGAAAATGGGATGTGGCCATCAAGGGGTGGTTTGGTACATGTTTTTGGTCAAATGCAAACCAAAAGCCCGATTGGTGGTGCTGCTGTGGTAGGGTGGCAGGTGAGGGTTTTGGCCAGCCAAAGTTTTCAGTGCTCACTCTTTGCATCTTTTCTACAGTGCCAAGCGTTCGTAGTCTGGGAGCCCTATTGGGAAAAAGGGATGTGGGTGTCGAGGGGTGGTATAGTCCAGGTTTGTGGTCAAATGCAAAAACGTAGCCCGACTGTTGGTGGTTCTGTGTGTAGGGTGGCACGTGAGGGTTAGTGCCAGCCAAAGTTTTCTGTGTTCACACTTTGCATCTTCTCTCCAGTGCCAAGTATTTGGAGTCTGGGTGCCCTATTGAGGAAAATGGGCTCTGTCCGTCTAGCGGTGATATAGTCCAGGTTTCTGGCGAAATGCAAACCTGTAGCCCGACTGTTGTTGGTGTGTGCGTAGGATGGCACGTGAGGGTTAGGGCCAGGCAAAATTTTCAGTGCTCACTCTTTGCATCTTTTGTCCAGTCCCAAGCGTTCGGAGTCTGGGAGCCCTCTTGAGGAAAATGGGCTGTGGCCGTCCAGGGGTGGTATATTCGGGGTCCCTCCTAAAATGCAAACCCGTAGCCCGATTGTTGGTGGTGCTGTGGGTAGGGTGGCATGTGAATATAAAAACCAGCAAAAGATTTTGGTGGTCAATTTTAGCATTTGTTTGCCAGTCCCGAGAGTTCGTGTATTAAGGGAGCCCTATTGGGGAAAATGGGCTGTGGCCGTCCAGGGGTGGTATATTCGTAGTTCCTCCCAAAATGCAAACCCGTAGCCCGATTGTTGGTGGTGCTGTGGGTAGGGTGGCATGTGAGGGTTAGGGCCAGCCAAAGTTTTCAGTGGTCAGTCTTTGCATCTTTTGCCAGTCCCAATCGTTCCGAGTCTGGGAGCCCCATTGAGGAAAATGGGCTGTCGTTGTCGAGGGGTGGTATATTTGGGGTTCCTCCTACAATGCAAATCCGTAGCCTGATTGTTGGTGGTGCTGTGGGTAGGGTGGCATGTGAGGGTTAGGGCCAGCCAAAGTTTTCAGTGCTCACTCTTGCATCTTTTGTCCAGTGCCAAGCGTTCGAAGTCTGGGAGCCCTATTGAGGAAAATGGGCTGTGGTTGTCGAGGGGTGGTATATTCGGGGTTCCTCCTAAAATGCAAATCTTTACCATGATCGTTGGTGGTGCTGTGGGTAGGGTGACATGTGAGGGTTAGGGCCAGCCAAAGTTTTCAGTGGTCACTCTTTGCATCTTTTGTCCAGTCCCAAGCGTTCGGAGTCTGGGAGCCCTATTGAGGAAAATGGGCTGTGGCCGTCGAGGGGTGGTATATTTGGGGTTCCTCCTAAAATGCAAACCCGTAGCCTGATTGTTGGTGGTGCTGTGGGTAGGGTGGCATGTGAGGGTTAGGGTCAGCCAAAGTTTAATGTGCTCACTCTTTCCATTTTTACTACTCCTGTTCATAAATTCGCTGTGTTAGGGTTAAGGTTAAAATTAGGGGTAGGTTTAGGGTTAGGGTTAGGGTTTGTAAAATAAAAACCTGTAGCCTGGTTTTTTGTGGTGCTGTGGGTAGGGTGGCATGTGAATATAAAAACCAGCAAAAGTTTCTGGTGGTCAGTCTTAGCATTTGTTTGCCAGTCCCGAGAGTTCGTATCTTAAGGGAGCCCTATTGGGGAAAATGGACTGTAGCCGTCCAGGGGTGGTATAGTCCAGGTTTCTGGTCAAATGCAAACCCGTAGCCTGATTGTTTGTGGTGCTGTGGGTAGGGTGGCAGGTGAGGGTTAGGGCCAGCCGAAGTTTTCAGTCGTCACTCTTTCCATTTTTACTACTCCTGTTCATAAATTATCTACGTTAGGGTTAAGGTTACAATTAGGGGTAGGGTTAGGGTTAGGGTTTGAAAAATAAAAACCCGTAACCGGGTCTTTTGTGGTGCTGTGAGTAGGGTGGCATGTGATATAAAAACCAGCAAAAGTGTTCAGTGCTCAATCGTAGCATCTGTTTGCCAGTCTCGAGAGTTCATATTTTAAGGGAGCCCTATTGGGGAAAATGGTCTGTGGCCGTCGAGGGGTGGTATATTCAGGGTTCCTCCTAAAATGCAAACCCGTAGCCAGATTGTTGGTGGTGCTGTGGGTAGGGTGGCATGTGAGGGTTAGGGCCAGCCAAAGTTCTCAGTGGTCACCCTGTGCATCTTTTGTCCAGTCCCAAGCGTTTGAAGTCTGGGAGCCTTCTCGGGGAAAATGGG
Source organism: Florisuga fusca (assembly GCA_038090715.1). Lineage (NCBI taxonomy): Eukaryota > Metazoa > Chordata > Aves > Apodiformes > Trochilidae > Florisuga > Florisuga fusca. Next base: position 56,298,216 of record JAAWXA010000002.1, read on the forward strand.
CTGTGGTTGNTAGTCACTGGACATAAAATAGCAATAGAAAATTCTCTCAAGGTTTTATTATTACTCTACATATCAAGGAATTACAGCTTTTTTGAAGCAGACTTACTACATTTACTTATAGTTTCCTGTCTATATGATATATATATAGTTCTGCAAGATGGTCAGAAATAGACCTGGGAGGAAGTAAAATGTTTTACTTTTCAAATGACAGGCTGATGTTATTTTTTTCAAAATTCTGTATTTTGAGGAACATTTTAGTGTGAAATTTTGAATTATAAATGCCTGATTGATTTCTTTCAGTCAGAAACTCTCTTCAAGACTTCTGTCAAATACTTAACCTTCAATGTCATTTAAGTGGCCCTGAAGACACTAATTCAAGACACGCTTATTCAGTTAAGTAAGGTTTTCTTACATCCTATCATTCATCCCTGCATCATTCATAGAGATCAGAGCCAAGACTTTTGATTTTCAAAGGTGACTATAGACTCAGTCTTCATCAGGGAAGACCAAACTACTTCTCTGTGTTCAAAAGTGGGGAAACAGAACTGGCAGTTCTAAAAAGGTTACGAACTTTCAAAGTCTTAGTTCAGTTCTTCCTCACCGCTTGAAGCTTGCAGAAAACACAACCGGACATTTTATAAAAAATATTACTGTTTATAAACATACATTATAAACAATGTAGTATTATAACTATACTGATGCATTGTGCCATATGTTGATGCTTTAGCCTTGAACAGTGACAAGACTGGAGGTCACAGGACCTCACTGACCCTGAAGAACATGACATGCTGGGAGCTTCTGTTGCAACCTCCTTGGATTCTACATTTCAGAAAAAGAGATGCAGACATTTACAGAATTTTATCCAAGTTCAGCCCTATTTCTAGAACTACAGGTCATAGTCTACTGTCCTTTTTTAAAAATGACGTGGTGATCCCAGTTTTTCAGCATGCTACTGTTGTGTTAATTTTTTCACAGCAAATACCTATGATATTTCATGTGATTTGTTTTGATAGGCAGTGTGAAACCAGAGTGTGTGCGGGCTCAAATATATTTTGAGGTGTACTGAGGGGCCTGAACTCCTTCTTAAGCACTTGAAGGTCTGATTTCCTTTGTACTAGCTGGCCCGAGTAACAGTCTGACAAGGGAAGCACAAAACTTTTGTCAAAAAGCCAAAGTAAATCAGGCTACACTGAACTCCAGCCATGACACTGGCACTGAACACTGAGCTGGTTTACAGAAAGCCTGCAGGAGCATACACTATTGCTGCCTTTGCAGTGAGTCTGTACCTTTAGCTCTGCTCCTTCCAAAGACTAGAAGAAAAATAACTTCTAAGCCCAGATTTCGGGCTCACCCCTAGCTTTTGTCTTGTGTTAGAGCAAGTGATGCAATTTACACATTTGTGTACTGCCCATGCATCCCTAAGCATACTAGGCAGGCCCAAAGGCTGTAATGCTTTAAACAGCAGTTAATATAACTCTTAGCCCTTTAAACAGAGCACTTAAAGCTTCAGAGTTTGCAGAGCCTGATTGCAGTCTGTGCCTTCCATTTGCACAATGGCTCTAATAAAGGAGATGGGAACACAGTAAGAAAATGAATCCTGAGAGGTCCTGACATGTTTGTTTCCAGGTGGGTTTTCAAAAGCTCTTATGTGAGGATGTAGGATGGAAGATATGGTCTCAAATGTCTAAGATTAAGAGTTGCAATATGAAATCACAGCAACTAGAACAGCACGCTGTGAAAGTCCAGACAGCATGGGCAGAATTAGCCATTTAAATGAGACAAAACCAACCAGAAGCATATTATTCCAAACTAAAAGTTCTGGCAGGATGCATACTTGATAAAAATCTATCTGGTGAACCTTTATATGCATTTTCAAAGTACATCATCCAGTCCCAACAAATGGATTTCTGGTTTTACTGTCTCCATGACAACTGTTTGCTTTTCAGAGCTACCAAATGAAATGAATGGTGAAAAACTATTTTCTATGGCAAATTGATTCCCAGATTTTTATCCCCATTACACAGCACTGCTTTGCTCAAAGATGCTTAGATGTTTAAGCTGTATCATATTTCTAAATAAATTTTTGTAGTGTCTTCATATAGAACATTAATCCTATATGATGAACATCTGAGTTCTTAGAAAAAAGTTTCTTACTTGTTTTAAATTTGTCTCTGTATCAGAATCTTAATTCTTATA